>QWDQ01000003.1:0-600000 GCA_003868215.1 Pseudophaeomoniella oleicola
GGAGGAAAGGAGATAATAGAAAAATTATATATAATAAAAAAAAAAAAAAAATGCAAAGTGCGGGGGGGGGGGGGGGGGGGGGGGGGGGGGGGGGGGGGGGGGGGGGGCGGGGGGTTTCGTTCATAGAAATCATTTCAGTAGGTAGTTAATTACATTCTTGCTCCTCATAATAATCCGTAGACGAAATCGATCCATTCAAAGTCTGCTCAATCCGAGGATCTCACCGGGGACTTGATACGGTGGGATCTCCATGGCGAGCGCGTCACCAGAGTATCCGAGGTCTTCGGCCACGAGCATCGAGACTTTTTCGCCGATCAGGAGGGCGGTGCTGAAGGTGTTGCAGCCGACTGTTTTTGTAAGGAGAAGTATCAGTATGAGAATAATGGAGGAAGGGAGGGGAAGAGAAAGGGAAAAACGTACCGTTGTCCGGACAGATGCTTAGATCGGCGATTTTGAGGCCCTTGACGCCGTGGACGTTGAGGCGCTCGTCGACGACGCCGTGTTTGACTATGCCATTGCCTTCGCGCGGGGCCATGCTGCAGGTCCCGAGGCTGTGCCAGGTTGTTTCGCAGTGGCGTTGAACCCATTTCTCGATGTGTGCAATGTCCTCGTGTGTGTATTGCAGCGGTTCGCGGAGGTGTTGTTGGTTTGAGTTCAGGAAGCTGGGTTGAGGGGGCTCACCCGCGTCGACGGGGGAGGACCAGGAGCCGTGTTGGATGCCGGCGGTGATGGCGCGAGGGCCGGCGTAGGCGTTCGTGGTTGCGAGGTCCATGTCGCGGGCCCGTGCAGGTGAGTCGAAGGCGAAGTGTGGGTGCATTGAGGTTACCTCGCCGGCGTAGGCGGACATGCGGCGCGCGGTTTCACGGGATTGGATGTAGCTGCAAGCAATGTATTGTGAGCAAAGGGGAAGGGAGAATTGAGGTAACATGGAAGGATGATTAGAACGTACCTCCATACAAGAGGAGCCATGTCCCTCTTGTCATTCATGAAACCTGCATCGAAGTCTGGTGCTTCGTAGGGGTTCGGTGAAGTGATGTGCGTGAACCCGCGAGAGAATGGGTATTCCAAGAAATGGAACATGGTGAAGAATTTACCGGGAGGTAGAAGCATGTGGTCGCCAAAGAAACCTGCGATAATAGAGTAGTGCATGACAGGCTTGTCTGTGCAATGCGGTAAGCATGTGTTACTGTCTCCGCTAGTTAAGAATCTCACCTGGCTTGTTCTTGAAATACGATTCCCATCCTGAAGGGCTGAAGTCAGGGGTCGGCCAACTCTTCATTTCCTGGAGTTCCTTCTCAGTTGGACGAGACTTGACACCGGCATCGATGCCGTTTGTTGCGAGCGGACCTGTGCCTTTCATGTTCCATTCCTGGAAAACCCTCTTCTGGACTTCGGGGTCTCCTCGGACAAAGTCATCAAAAGACTCAGTGTCCGGTTTGGCACGATAGGTCGAGAATGTCAAATAGTGATCCTGGAAGTTGAGGCCGACGCCCGGAAGATCAACGATCGGTTTGACACCGACCTTCTTGAGCTTCTCTGGGTCACCGATACCAGAACGCTGTAGGATTAACGGGCTGCTCAAGGTCCCTCCACACACAATTATTTGCTTGCGAGCTCTGAATATCCTAGGCTTAGGGTTGTGGCCTGCAACTGGCTTCGTGGGGACACATTGAACACCGACAGCCCGACCGTCTTTGATGATGATTTTGTCGGCTTTTGTGTTGCACTTCAAATGTAGATTCTTGTACCTTGCGCGAGTCGAATGAACGTAAGCGTGAGCAGTATCACTGCGGCGACCTGTATCGCGGTTGATCCATTTGAGCCAGTGTTCTGCACCATGCCTGTGCACATTTTAGTGGCCATAAGCTTCATCACTGATAGGGAAACTGTACCCTGTCTTCAAATCTTGTAGATCATCTGTAACAGGAAAGCCTTGAGATTCAGCAGCCCTGAGGAAATCTTGCATAATAGCTACACACGAAGCTTATTAGCAGGAGTTTTCAAATGACCTGGATCATACTCACGATATGTATAGTTGCCGAAACTGACTTTGATCGGCCCTTCAAAACCGTGAATGTCTGGGTTCAGGCAAGAACGCTGATATGTCTCATGCTTCTGCATCAAAGGAACGAGGTCCTTTGTCTTCCATCCCTCAGCGTTCCAGTCATCGTAGTCAGAAGCTGACGCCCGGGTGTACATCTATCTAGGTAAGCATACAGCTACGAAAGAACCTTGAGTACATTACTGACCATGAAGTTGATAGAACTACCTCCACCCAATACATGGGCACATGGAACCACAGCACGGCGGCCATCAAGGTGTTCTGAAGGACGAGAGTAGTAAAATGTAGCAGTCTGTATACACATCAGTCTGCTTCCCTTCTGACGGTGCTTCTAGCCTACCTTCGAGTCAAGCTTCATGTTCCGGGGATAGATTCCGGGACGGTAGATCCTGACAACATGTTGTCAGCTTGATTGTCAGGTTGTGAATGGAGAGTGCTGCTGGGACAGGCAACATAATGCCAATGTGGCTTGGCATATGCGCATTGGTTCGAGAAAAGGTCCTTGTACCGTGGACTTACCATGGGTTGTTCAGGTTGTCCTCTCCGGCTTCGATAAGAAGGACAGATAGATTGTGATCAAGGTTGGCCAGTCGTCCTGCCGGAACACATCCCGTGCTTCCACCACCCACAATGATAATATCAAACTCGTCAGGTAAAGTCATGTTGGGCACAATTCTGTCAGACGCCTGGCTACCTCTGATGTCTCCCGTAATCTAAACAGCTCTCTCGGATAAGGAAGAGTGTTGGAAGACAGGGTTTCAGGGCACTTCATATACTTTACATACCTCCACGAACCCCGCCTTGCTTTATGCTGATCCCCCACGAGCATCACGCTCTTGCCGAGAGGGGATGTCTCCTGTCCCTCACCTCGAAGACCCGGCGTACCGAGAATCCTTGTTCATGGCAAAAGAGCCAATGGGTTCGGAGCAACTCATTGGTTATTTCAAGCACCTTCAGCACGTTTGACCTCCACGGCAGTTCTATATAGAGGTTTCCCCGCATCGTGCACGTTCTAGGGCGAGATCATGCAGGCAGACGAGAGATGTATGCGGCTAACACGGCTGTGGACACAGATGCCAGCGAGTACAGGCAGAACATCCTCGTCTACCGCAGTCAGCATTTGAAAACCGATCTAGGATCTGCGCGGCAACCCGAGAAGCCAAGAAAGCTCAGAGAGTGGCAAAGATATCATAACCAGACGGAAGGAACGGAACAAACAGGTCAATCAGACGACTGCTGGTTAGCAGTCGTCAAAGGTAAGCCGAAGTCGTATGAGATATGTTGTTTACCCGGGGACACGCCTAGTCCAATCCAATTCCTTCAGGAGTAAATTGGGTTCGTTCGGTTGCGGGGTGCTGCCACTCGGAGCGAAAGAGCTGAGCCGTGCTCCTTGAGGACCACCACAATCATTCGAGGGGTTTCATTCTTCCAGTCAGGATCATTGGCAGCATTACGCGAACAGGTGATGTTGTGGAGGATCGGCAGCCGTCGATATCTCACTTTGCGGGGGAACGACGCTAGTCCGGTTCTAGGTTGAAGATGATATCCAGGTAGCCGATGGCCGTGGAATCCCTTCATATTCTGATCAGGATATGATCACAAACTTATCAACGTGTTCAAACAATAACAGGGTCAGATCTCCCGATCCCAAGTGAACAAATGAAGCACATGACGGGCTTGATAGTATGGTTGAACTTCATTGTTTTTATCCGAAATTCACCACAGCTTCACTGGTTGTCCTTGCCGATATGTTGATGCACATGTACCACCAGCGGGTTGTGATACCATACTTGCACCGAGTCAGCTTATGATCCCAATATTATAATGCTACATCGATGGTAGGATGCATATACCTAGGTACTAGTACTCGGTATCGACATCATCTTCTGTCCCAAAGGGGATTAGCAGCTCCAATGAACATCGTGTCCGTCTTGTTGTATCTTTCTCGGCATAGTGTGCTTCAGTGGGGATGGACAATGACTCTGTATACCTTTCATCTCTTCTAAGACGTCTCTCTCTTGAAGTAGACCATGAGGAGTGTAGGTCATGGATTCATACACAGAAAACACCACGATACCCCGTCTACGGGTTGTTGGACAGGACGTACAGCCGGTGGGAGATGCGTAGAACAAAGGTAGCATAGAGCTTTGCGATGGGGGATGAAGTGTTTCTGAAGACATTTTCTAATTTGTTAGATCCCTGACATGAAGGACAATGCCAGTGGCTGTACGTATGCGTACATAGATCTCGCGTAATAATAAAAAATACGTTCCCTACGAGAACTGTATAATGACATGAATTTTGAGTATATTGTTGGTGCAAGGAGACAGTCTTTTCATTTTTAGAAATACAAAGGTTGAATGGAAAAACGAAAGATATGTAAGGAGACTTCTTTTGTACAGGCAGACTCAGTCACGCTGATGTCAAATCGTGGCCGGGAGAAGAGGCGACCACGTCTCTGGCGGGACTAGCTACCAGCTCTTGAGTTCTGACAAATATTTATCTCTAGTGATAATTTCCAGAGAAATTGCTTCCTGTAGTTGCGTTCGCTGGTTCAAAAGCAGATTGTGATACTCCATACAAGCAGGAAAGCGAGGTTGACGTAGTTGGAAGTCGAAATTCTTGGGGGGGAATGGTGTTCCATCTCGAAAGATCAACTGAGTTAGCTGAGGTTGATGCAAGAAAGTTGTCCATCCCTTGATACGATCCACTTGACGGAGGCTGTCCTCTATCGTAAGAGGCTGAAAACTCGAAATTCTGTGAGAAGTCAAACGAGCTGTGGTCATCTGCGTGAGGTTCAGGGTTGTGTAATTCATTGCTAACTCGTGACGGATCGAGAGTCCCTGGGATCGTAGACTCCGAAGCTAGGAAGCTTGCTGTAACGCCATTGATGTCGTCTCTGGAAAAGTAGGCGGCACCATTGCCCCGTCCGGAGGGGCACGCCGTAGAGGTACAATAGCTGTATTGTGCCACCTGGCTGGCGGCAAGTTCTTGCGCACTCGGGTTGGGGCTTTTGATCGGGCTTTCTATACGTTGAGGTTCGTTTGGGAGCCGTTCTCGGCGTCGAATACCCCATTTCCGGAAACGGTAAGTGTATTGGCGTTCACTTAGTCAGGCTCAGTCAGTACGGTGGACATAAGAGGTATCAAAAGTAGCATACGTTGCGAAGAGCCCGTGTCCTCTCATTTCTAGCACCACGATCCTCAATGGCTTGCGTTGCTCACAGTAGAGCTGGCATATTGTGTCTTTGTGTTCGAGCCATTCTTCGTCTGGCAGTATCCTTGCCCGAAATTTCGTGCTGAAACCGGTATCTTCTTGATTGGACATTGGATCCGTGAAGGGTTTGAAGATCTGGGATGCGCCGAGGGGAACCGTAGTGCTTGACGCAAATATTCTGCAACGATAGTATAGAAGAAGATAAACGTATAGCTATAACCATCATAGTCCGACAATATTTCAAAGTAATAAGAGCTATTTATACATATCTATTGCGGTGCGATTCGATTCCAATCGGGCGTTAGGGCTTTCAGTATGTTGTACCACAGGTGATAGCTAGGTAGGGTAGTCGTTGTCATTTTCCAACAGGGATATGCAATTGTCATTGGAGTAGTTTGTAGTTGACTGGTATCATTCACCTTATTCCGGCTTGCCAGAAACAAGAGCAGAAGGTTCGATCCCGGTTCACAACCCATGAAATGGAGAACGAAAGTGTGAGATATCATCCATCAAAGACTTTGTGTTTGCACAAGGAGATGACAGGAGGCCGGATCTGGAATGCCGTTCATTAGACCATGGTTGGCTTGCAACTGTCAGAAATAAATGGAGCCAACAACCAGAAAGGTTGAAAGAGAAACCAAACAAATGCATGGGTAAGAGAGGCCAGTGTGCTGGAGGTACATGAGCGACCGAATACATGATTGTATGTCACCTTGATCGGCGATTTGTGCACCGAAGGGGGGAAATGACCACATCAGTAAAGGGAGCCACTGCACAAGGACAACATGTATCTATATATCATATTTCCGAACGAGAGAGAAAGGGGAAAGACCAGTTGAGGTAGATGCGTTGATTACATTGATTCCGCACAGAAAAGAGGCCATGTCAGAAGCTCAGTGGCCGGAGTGCAAGTGGAACTGCATCTCATCTGTCGCGTTTTGATAGAGCATCTCCCATGGCTGCCTAAGACGCCGGGCAGATCTTTGACCATTTGGTTCTACCTTCTGAGCGTGGCCCACTGGTCGAGGAGGTTGCCTTGTGTGCCACTTAACTCGGATTTTGAAAGGCAATCTCTAACACCGGCTCACCCACAAAGCGCCAGCCCGAAAATGACGGGCCGTCTTTGGCAATGCAACTCAAGCCATTTCTTGACGTGCTCGAAGCAAATCAACGGGCGTTTCTCTCATCCAGGCTCCATTTCCCAACTCCGAACCCACTTTTGTCTGGTTTTGCCGGTGATAAGGCAAAGAAATTGTACCTTTTCTACACAATAGTCAAAAACAACGTGCCCCTTTTCTCATGAGATGGTGTACTATACTCCCACGACATCTGCAACTACTCGTCAGTAGATCCTCAGGAATACAAGGATCCACCATCCAAGACACGAGGGAGGGTATCCTGAATGTTTACCGAGATTTCCTGGGTGGCTGATCTAAGCGCCGTTTGACATTCCAATGGTTGTGATTGGGTGAAGAACTACTAGAGTGCCCATCTGTCTCGTCGATGATAGCTTCGTCCAGAAACAGGCCCAAGCCCCTGCTCCTATGACTATTTCGTTTTCTTTTGTCCTGGAATTCTCTGGACCGGTTGTCGTAGAGGTTGAATTCTCCACAGGATGAGAATACCAAATCGATGGAGCATACGTGATCGTAGTAGACGTCTTTCAAATTTAGGAACATGGGACCCCATCGGAATCCACTTCCCGGGTTTCCAGGTTGCTTCACAACGTGGTTTTCAAGTCCTCCTGCTTGAAGTGAACCCAAGATCTGGTCCTGCGCCATGGATCAATGACTAGATCGCCCCCATGGACTGTTGGCCATTGCTTGGACGTCGATCATTGTCGCCATTAAATCTGCGAGTACAACCTAAATGAGACGGCTTCGCGGAAACATCGAGTAGGACGCTATATTTACAAGCGTATCATGCCCCGAAGCGAACCTTTGTAGGAGTAGTTGTGCGAGACTGCACCGAACAGCCTGAAAAGAGCCTAGAGCTTTCCCATCTCAGAATTCAGACCTAGTACCAGCGCTTAGAAGTAATCGCTTCCGAGCAGGCGCTTAGTTAAGAGGAATGGGCAGACAAAGCGATTGTAGTATATTTAAGGATGCTATTCAGAGCCGTAGGTCTGACGTGACGATATGCAGTACACGTAGTTGAATCTGCCTCGGTTTAGGGGGTTGGTTTATAGAATGGTAGGACGTCAAATCCAAGCATTCACGTAGTATCAGACTTCGAATGATCAGGCTCAATGAAGCATACCGAAAAGGCCTTGCCTATGATTGAAATACAAATCTATCCATCAAGTATTCATGTATGATTGATACTGAATCGTCTCCCATTTGCTTTCCAGCAGACGGACACTGTCGCGTGAACATTGCTGACTAAGAGATATCCGGCGAGGTTATCGTACCTGCCTCGTGGGGAAATGCCCAACACCCCGGGAATCCACGATCTTGATTTCAAACTTCGAGGAACACATTCTTAAAACCATTTTAAACAATAGTCAAGCTGGCCGTACTGCAGTAGCATCAAATCACAGAGATGTCTATGTATGTAGGCTATGGGAGAGTTGAGTCGATGATATTGACTCAACCCTGCCCGCCTGAATCGAGAAAAAGATGATCCAGCCTGATGATGCAAATTCCTTCCTATAGCTAACGAGCAGAGGCTGAATTCGTGCCGATATTCTACTGCAAGGCTTAGAGAAGGTGGCATCCAATCGGACATGAGATGCATCGTTTGGGTCGCCAACGTGCTCATTAAGCGGGATACCATCTTCTGGGGGCCGAAGTCAAAGCTGAAAGAGTTGTCAGCCTTGAGCCATGTCGACCGCAACATCCATCAGGATGAACGCTCTTTGCTTTCAAATTCTAATGACCCAAGAGACACATCATGACCAGCCACGGTCCTACATCATTGCTTCAACAGAAAGCAGTTGCGATTGCCGCACAACGGGCCAAGGAAGCATACAAGAGTCTACCAACCACCGATCCACTGTTCCAGCAATGCCTGGATCCCAATGTCTCTCTGATTGAAATGGTGAATCAGACAGTGAAACATGAAGGGCTATTCAGTAAGCGACGAAGCACTCGATTACTTCAGAGTTTCCAGAAATACACAGCCTGGATACATAATTCCGCCGCTTCAATTGATATATTGGTGGCTACTCAAGCAGGAATTGGTTGCCCTATATGGGCTCCCATCAAGTTTGTCCTCAAGGTGTGTTGCGTCGTACTACAGACCGAGGCAGGACTGAAGCTCTTGCCTAGTCTGCTAATGATGCAGTTCGAGCTGCCGATGAGGTACACATCTTCATTCGTACCATCTCCGAGAGCCTCCCACGCTTTAACAAATACGAGAAGCTGCGGCAAGATGATGATCTCAATGCTGCTCTTTTGGACGTCTTCACGGATATCGCCGAGTCCTCTCTGATGGCCTTTCGCTTTTTCGGTCGAAACCAGTTCACCAGGTTTTACAAACAGGTCGGCCGTTCGTTCAAGGACGAATTCAACACTATACTAAACAATGCCACTCGTCATGCGAGTATTGCTGATCAAACTACAATAGCAACTGAGTTACTAAGGAACAACACTTTTCGGTCAAAGGTGGCAAGACTTGATCAGCAAAACACAATTCTCCAGATCCAAATGTGGCTGAAGCCTGCGAATACCCGACTTTTTCAGACCCATCAATTGAAGAATCGGCACCCTGGGACGTGCGAGTGGATTTGGACTGACAGGTCATTTCAAATGTGGCTCGAGTCTAATGATAAGCCTTCTGGAGATCGTCTTCTGTACATTTACGGTTTTCATGGCTGTGGTAAGACCGTGCTTGCATCTACCATTGTTGAAAAGTTCGAGACTCAGAAATCAGAGAAAATCATGTACTTTCCATTTTCTGGGCTGGATATTTGCCGTCATGACTTCGACGCGCTTGCTCGCAGCTTGATATGGCAAGTAGTCCGCTTTGCAGATTCCGACAACAGCCTTGAGATTGCTAAGACTCTGATGCTTCAAGGACCTCCAGTGACGTCCGATATCTGGAGGGCTTTGCAGTCCATTACTTCGAAATTTGCAGAACCTATGACGTGTGTGCTGGATGGTGTCGATGAATGCAGCGACACTGATTCGATGTGGGCCCCTCTGTCAGACCTTCTCGACTCGAAAAGTGATTTCAAAGTCATCGTTCTCGGGCGCACCTACATTAACAGAGGTGCGATTCCGTCAAGCTTATCCATCGAAATTACCCCAGACGTCACAAAGCGAGACCTCCAGGATTTTATAAGTCGAGGGTTGGACAATCATGCTGTTCTAGAACTCCCAGACATCAGAGGCCTTGTACACGGCGCGCTTTAGTCCAGGTCCCAAGGCATGTTCTTGTTCGCTAAATTGATGATAGAGCATCTTCGTAATTCCGACTCTCGAAATCAAGCTCTGGAGCGGGTTAATGACCTCCCAAACGGCTTAGAAGAAGCATACAGTTTGATGCTCTTGGATTGCGTTCGCAAGCTGGACAAGTATCAGTTGAGACTGGTCAGGAATGTGTTGTTGTTCTTGGTAATGGGCTTTCGCCCTCTGACATCAGCCGAACTTCAACACCTCCTCGCTGTTGAAAGGACGCAGTTTACACCGGGATCTTCCAAGTCTTACCAAGGTCATCTCATCACTGATGCAGAGACGAAAATTGAAAGGTTGTGTCATGGACTTGTCAGAGTCCACAATGGAACATTTCATCTCTCACACTTCTCTCTCAAAGAGTTCCTTTCACGTCCTGAAGCTAACTGGGAAGCTTGCTGTGACAACGAAGTTGCCTTCTTCCGAGTCGATATCGAAGGAGCCCATGAGGTTTTAGGTGTGATCTGTTATGACTATTTGTCTGCCACCGATCTCGACTCGCCTTTGTCAGATGCGTCCACTGTAGCTGACCTGGACCTCAAACACCCCCTGTTGAGTTACGCGTCGCAATATGGGATGTCTCACTGTTACCATTCGAAAGGGTCACAGTATCTTCTGGACAGACTACTGGAATTTGTGGAGTGTCGTCAATTCACTGTGTGGCTAGAATATATGAGTGTTACTGCCTTATCGGACGAATCCGGTGTCACTGTTGAGCGTATCGAAAATGACGTCCGTGCCTTGCTGACCTGGTTGAAAGTCAAAGATTCTGTTCTTGTAACTTTGTTCCAGTCAAAGATCGAGGCTGCAATTAATTCAGAGACTTCAAGGAGAACAGAGAAATATGGCCTAATGGACGAAAGATCACATGCGCTTACTGGTCTTCTCGTCATGTTCCAGGTGCTGATGGGTCAATCAGGGATAACGAAGGACACTGCCACACCGACGGTGACGTATCAAGGATCCAGTGAGATGAAAGGAAAGTCAAAAGACATTGAACTTGTTCAGCCACACCAAAGGCGGTTGACATTGCAGACAGAGGCAATCTTCAACGAAACGCGAGGTTTATTGAAGCCAGATATTACACCCCTTCATTCGGCGCAGGTCAAGACCATTGTGGCTCTAGGTTCGATGCTCGGAAAAGTGCAGAAACTGGCGGACCCGTTGCAGATGTTCTCCCAGATGGTCCTAAAACAAGCAAGCAAATTACCGGTCTATGTGCTTATTGTGCTAGGACATTATTATGAAAGGCTCAACAAACACGACGAGGCGCTGGAGCTCTTGCGGATTGCCCTAAAGAAGCTCGAAAGCCAGGAGAGTCCGGCCAAATGGCTGATTCAGCACAACATTGGAGTGATCTTCATGCACAAAGATCGAATGAGCGAGGCGGAGACGTTCTTGTATGCTTCTCTCAGTGGACAGGACAATGGAGGGAGAAAAGAAGATTGGCGGACGTACGTGACATGTAGTTGCTTGGCTGATGTATACCGATCTCAGGGAAAGAACAAAGAGGCAGAAGGCCTGTTGAGGCGCTGTTCAGAGGGCCGTATGAGAGGATACGGCGCGGATGAGACGACTCTTGGTTATTATTGGGATCTTGCGTCTGCTTGCCAGCCATTAGATAAAAATAATGAGGCCAAGCAGCACGCTCTGCGAGTCTACCGTGGACTGGAAAAGATTCTGGGATGTCATCACCCCGATGTGCAAGAAGCCTTTGAGCTCGTATCCAGCTTGGCTTTCGAACTTCGGAATTACGATGAGGACGAACATTTACTCCGTGAGCGGCTTGATCGCATCCAAGAAGGCGGAAAGGGAGATCCCAACATGGTTGCTCGCAACATGCAATGGCTGGTAATCACTCTCTGGAATAAGTCGAAGCCTAACACTCTCGGCGAGCGTCGGGACCTCAATACTGCCATGGATTTCATGCTCCAGACCATAACCTATCACAAGGAAAAGTTCGTACCGAAGTCCGAAGATTTAGGCTATACTATCTTATGTTGGTCCGAAGAATTGCACGAAGAGGAAAAATATGAGGAACTTGGGCAACTTGTCCAGGCAGCTCTGCCACTATTCCGGAGGTCATTTGGCGAAACCGCTGGGACACTGTTGGCATATGCTTGGAAGTCTATGGCTCATTTCGAACTCGGCGAGTATATCGAGGCCGAAAAGTTCTGCCGGTCGAGTAACGGCTTACCTCTATCTGAAAGGCCCCAAACTAGAAATTACGGTACCTGGCCTATCTATGTTATGCGTCTTGGTCGAACCCTTCAAAAAATGGGAAATGACTCTGCCGCATTTTTGCTCTTCCGACAGGCGCTCATGGCTTGGCGTGCAGCGTATCCGGACGATGAAGCACAGCTGGATTGGTTGATGAGGCATATCATCAGGTACCTAGCCTCAGCCGAAGCACAGAAACCCCTCCAACGCCGTAGATCGGACGAAGTTCTGATGCCGGACAGTTTCTTTGAACTCGTGATGACTTGCAGTGGAGTGTCCAGAGAAATCAAGCAGCAGCAGCAGCAGTTGATATCAGAAGGGGAAGATGGCAGCTGTGACGACGGCGACCTGAACGACCCCCTGCGAAGGAGAGCTAATTCGATATGAACCCCCCTCCACCCCTGTCTATTTCTTATGTGCTGTATATATTACCACTTACCTACCCTACCTTACCTAGGGCGAGACCTATCTTATGGTAAGAGGGTTGTTGCTTAGGGACAGAATTTAATAGTATGATTTGATCATGCAAAGGAAATCAGATCATCTGATTGAATAGGAATATTGAATGAATGCAGTAAGCTAATAGTGATTGAATGATGAGGAACAAGGTCTACCTAGGTACCCAGCGATGGAGCTATCCTATCCTATCCTATTCTCTCCCTTTTCTTTTTCTCCTTTCGATTCCCCCGGCCATTTCTATTTCCATTTTAATTCTTCATTTCTCCTGTATCAATCTACCCCTATTCCTTTGTTATCCTCACCTCGTCCGAGCCTGTCCACATAGCTAGCTCCCTAGCTACCTCTCCAAATCCGCCAAACTCCCCAACCCAGCATTCAACAAACTCGTGCTGGCAACGTACGAGAACCCACCGAACGGATCGGTCCCGCCGATCGAGCCGTCCTTGCCGTCCCTGCCGCCGCCGTCGATCTCGGGCATCGCGCTGAGGGCCAAACCGGTGAATTCGACCGAGAAGTTCTCGGCGAGGGCCGGGTCGGTGATGAGCGGTTGGATGGGAGGGACGAGTTCGCGCCGCTCGAGCTTGGCCCAGTCGATCTTGCGGAAGAAGCGGTGCTTTTTCATGATGGCGACGTCGGCGGGTCCCTTGACGCCGAGGCGCTTGTTGGGCTCTTTGCGGAGAAGGCGGGTCAGTAGATCTTTCGCATCCGGGCTCAGGTAATACGGCAGCGTCAATTTCTTTTTTAGGATATTCTCCTGGATCTTGGTCCAATTGTTGCCACCGAAGGGAGGAGAGCCGGTGAGCAAATCATGACCGAGAGCGCCAAGAGACCACCAATCGCAGGTTTTACCGTACCCAGCAGCATCACCACGGATGACTTCAGGAGCCATGTATTCAATTGTGCCTATGCCCTGGGAATTGCAGCGACTGCTTCCAGGGGTCCCTGGTTCGTCTACAGCGACCTTGCTCAGCCCAAAGTCTGTCAACAGTAGATGTCCTTCGGAGTCGAGCAAACAGTTCTCTGGCTTCAGATCGCGGTAGATGATGCCAACACGGTGGTGAAGGTGATCCAAAGCCAACACCATTTCTGCCATATAAAATGCCGCGACATCTTCCGTAAAGAATTTCTCCATTGCCAAATGGTGGAAAAGCTCACCTCCGCTAGCGTATTCGAGTATAAGATAAAGCTTCTCATGATCCTGAAATGCATAGAACAAGTTGACGATGAAAGGGTGTCTATTGACGGACTCGAGAATGTTTCGCTCAGTTTTCGTCTGTTCCACGAGTCTCTTGTGAACCGTCAATGACGCCTTCTTGAATTGCTTCTGAGCGTAAAGTCGGCCAGTGCTGTTTTGTTTGACGAGAAGAACCGTGCCATATGTGCCTTTTCCAAGACATTTGAGCGTAGTGAAATCGTTGGCCGTCATTTTCCGGTAGATATTGGAAGCACGTTGATCAGGGCACAGAGTGACTTGCGACTTCGCATCGTCGTCGACACTTTGGCTTACGAAGTCCTCTCCAAGCTCGACTTCGTAACTGCACATTTCGTCATCTGTAACTTGCTCGGAGGCTGTACTTGCTGCACTGCTAGCAGCATCCGATTCAAGATTGCCTCTTGTCATAGAAGCTGATCGGCTTGCTGGCCTGCTACCTGACATGCTGAGTGAGTCGAGCTGCATCTTCAATGCGCTAATGCCAGGGGATGCTGGACGGATGACAGGACTGGCATTGGCAAATCGATTAACCCGAGGGGAGGTAAACCTCGAGGACGAATCCGAATCTTCAGTCCCAGAATCACCTGGAGTGAAGCCATGAATGGTGTGAAGAGCAGAACTCGCCTTGGGTAGTTGCCGCTTCTTTCTCTTGGACTTCTTTGGTGTCGGCAAGAAATTGTCCCGCACAGATGGAATACGTCCGCGTTCTAGGCCATCTCTTTGAGGGCTCAAAGAGGTGATCGCAGAGTTTGTGGCTGATTCAGGCGGACTTCTGGTTCTCATTGGAGTTATTTCGGGTTCCAGTTCAAGTTCTCCAACCACACTCTCTTCCTCATAGTGAGTTCCCGTCAGACGAGTTGCATCATCATGCCCAATTCCTTTTCCACTTGCAGCCATGTTGACGACCCTTGACGCTTTTGCAGAATCAGTCATGCCAGGAGGCATTGCGTGATCGATTGTACGTGACAAAAGGTTAAATGATACGTGAGATCTGGTAGCGTTCGAAATTCAGGACGTCCTCTACGACACTGATCGAATCTGTTGTTTGATCTGTCAAGACATGCGCAATAAGTTATCGATGCGCGTCAGCTGAGTGTATAATCTGTACAGCAGTTAGTTTCCGAGAGATAGGATAGCGCACAAGCGAACGCACCGTAGTGATTATTTCAAAACAATATTACCGTCCACCCTTATTCAGGATGGACCTTGCGCCAGTAGCCAGACTGGTCCGGCGGCGATGAATGCTGACCGGCTAGTCAATTTGGATAACGATAGGCCAGAGCGCACACAGCCATGGAAAGAAATAGCTGAGATGGATGATGTCGCGATTTGACACATGAATGGGTGACTGATCTAATCACTGAATCGTTGGCGGAAGTCGTCACGAAAGAGACGAAAGTCGTGATATGCTGCTTATGGAGGAACACGGTGAGTGAGGAAGAAAGAGAATAAGTCAGAGTCGAGTGACAATGTGATGGCGCGTTGTATTGTGTTGGACCTTGGAAATTGAATTGAGTTCCAACCATGTTCCAGAACAATTAATACCTGCAATACGGTAATATTACGGTAATATTATCTGGGGGGCTGACATAATGTGAGTTGTTTGATGTCCGACTGGTTCCTAAGAATAAGACTCCGAGAAATACGATACATCATTCCGGGAAGCCTGAAGTTAGCGATGTTCTAGGATCCGGTTTTGCTTTTGACCAAGTACGTGATGTATGATGTCTGATATCTGAGGTTATCAATGACCTTCTATACTGATCTGTGTACCCTTAGGAGTATGAAAGAAGCTGCAATAATTCCTGAATTCTGGTGAATATTTGTGCAGCGCTGGCACAACGGACTGCCTAAGTTCCAAGAATTCTGTCGTTATTCTTCTGGAGACGAGAGATCATACCAGGAGATCTCCTTCATCATGGCTTTCATGTCCCAATTGATCCCACTTTCTGATACTGTTCTCCTTTCGAAACTTCCGTTTCATCTGTCCGTCGGCCTAGATGCATGGGGCCGGCGTGGAAAACCTCAGCCAGTGCTGATATCGTTGCAAATCTCACACTCGGTGGAAATAGCTGCAGCGGAAGATGATGTGTCAGAAACCTTGGATTACGGGAAATTGTACAAGAGGCTGACGAAGCATCTCGATGCGTTCAATGACGAGGCTACAAAGTCCAGCACTGCCCATCCAGTCGGTCTTCAAGCCTTGTTGGAGGCTGTAGACTCGTCCGTGAATGCTCCAGAGTCATCAACAGAAAAGCCACCGCTTACGATTATAATTGAGATGCCAAAGGCAGCCCTCAGATGCCTCGGTGGTCTCAAATATAGTGCGGTACGGATAGCTCCGCACCGGGATCTGTATGCGTCGAGTTTGGAGATCCAGAAGATCAACTGTTCTTGCATCGTCGGTGTCAACCCTCACGAAAGGAGAGAAAAGCAAGATATCTATATCTCGCTAGAATTCCGAGCTAGGCTTGGTACGAACATGGACCTGCCAAACTCCACATTCGTTCCCTGGCCAGACATGAAAAAGATTCTAGATGGAGGCTATCAAACCATCGTGAAGGACCTCAGTGAACTCGTCGGCGCTACTTCTTATGAGACGATAGAGGCACTGGCGACCTTCATTGCGCGTTACGTGGTCATGATCTATGGAGTCGAGAGCGTTACCGTATCAATCGAGAAACCAAGCGCCATCGCTCTGATTGAAGCCAGCGGCGTCAGAGTCACAAGGACCAGATCCTTCTTTGAGAAACAAAAACTCTTGACAGGTTAGGTGGACGTGAACACAACGACACTCCTGACCGACGTCAATACCATGCGTCAACCATCAGTCACCTCCTCAAACCCCTCAATAGAACCGCCCAGCAATGCTCAAAGGACATATGAGTATAGAATTATAACTCAGACCAACACGAATGATTTCCCTTATCTCTCGCATGCATGAACATCACGACTTACGATAGGACTACACTACATAACGCTCAATACTTTATATACGTGCACAGAGAATCAAACCAGAAAATCAAAGACCATGCAAATTGTATCGAACGTAATTGATACTCATCCTAAAGATCTCTTACTTCGCAACTTTCATACTGCGTCAAAACAACGAAACACCATTCCGGAAAGGTTGGCTCAAAGAGTCCGTCTCTCCTATAACCCAAATTATGAAAGATAAATCAAGGACTGGATTGGACGCCCCCATCGCCATGCAACCATATACTCTGCGGAATTCTTTGTCGCCATCAACTTGTTCCCTGACCACTTCGTAAAGAGGAGGGACCAAACTTTTCCTTCAAACTCTCAGATTTCCATTTGAGACAAGCTAGACCGGCTAGGCACTCTCTTACAGCGCAACCATAGCCTGACAGTCTACCACTGCTTTTTGAGACCTAGTCGAACAGTTCATTCTCGTCCGCTAGATCCCACTTCCTTGTCGTCAGCTTTCTCTGCTTCTTGACTGTTGCCGGCGTCTTGGGTGCTAGACTACTGTTCGGCTTCGTCACTGCCTCGTGAATACCACTCAGGCATGAATCATCGGACTCAAAGGCATTGTCCGCACTAGTGTTGAGTCTGATTTTGGATTTGGCGGGTGTAGCTGTTGTTGCTTTGAGGCTCATGTCTCGAAACATCGTGGCTAGGGGCTTTGAAGGACTGATGTTTTCCTTATTCTTTCCCAGATTCCTCGATGAAGAAGAGGAGGTTTTCTTGGTTGGTGACCGTCCTTGGAGTTCTCGTTCGAGAGCATCTATACGTGCGCGAAGCACATCGTTCTCTCTCTCCAGCTCTTCATAGCGTTCGTCTCCAGTCGTGGCGGTAGAGTCCTCAGCGACCGCTATACCGCCTCGCTCGAGAATGTTGATCTTGCCGTCCAGGAACTCCTCACCCTTCATTTTCTCTTCCTCAAACGCCTCGCGGTATCGAAGTTTCTCTTCTTCGATTCGTGATTCCATTTCAGTCCAGCATTGCTCGCGGACTTCGGCTTCGATCGACGCAGCTCTCTCCTCGGCTGCTCGGAGAGTAATTGACATCTCTGTCATTCTGATTTCTTCTTCCGCTAAGCGAATCATGAGCGCATCGTTTTCTTCGCTGAGGTGGGCAATCTCAGAGACAGCTAACTCAAGCTCTTCTGAGTATGGGGTACCCCTGCCGCTTGCAGGTCCTGTCCTGTTCGTCGTCGAAGACAGTATCTGACTGGTTGTGCTTGGAACACGGGGAACGGTGACTTCTCTTGCCAGAGCAGAGTAACGAAGGATTTGTGATGTTGCGTTGAAATCACCATGTGGATCAGCTGTCACAATCATAGTGGCTTTCTGTGGTGTCCGATAAGATGATTGAGTGGAAGATGTCGGAAAAGAATTTGAAAAGAGCAGCTCAGTAAGCTTGCACTGTCTGTAGGGAACAATGGCTGGCTTGTCCGGATGATAATCTGACTGAAGTTGCAAACATTGTCCAAGATACATGAGTGACTCGTTGATCTTGCCAGCTTCAGCCAATGTTGAGCCTGTCGTTTTGGCTGAGCGAGCTCGTTCTGACCCAGCAAGGTCGACGATAGAAAGGGTAGCTCCAGTCCAATTTCCGCCATCCCATCTCTTTGGCGTCGAATTCTTCTTCACCTCAATGCAGAAAAAGCCGTGGCTTCGAGAGCTTACACTGTTGCTACCAGTCCCCGCCACACGTCTTTCGGTAAGGCCGGTCTCAAGCACCATCATCGCTTCCTCATAGCTCCCACATATCACCTTTCTTAGCCCTGCAACGACTTTGCGATCAGGACTCAGCTCGGTGGATTTGAACAAGAGTGGCCGCCTTCGCAACTCTTTCTGTAATTGAGCACCCTGTCTCGTTGCTGAGGCTCCTCCGTTTGGCGGCATCGACATAGACAAAAGATCAAATATTCGGTCATTATAAACCTCGTACATCGAAATAATCACGGCGTACTCTGAATCAGGCTCAAGATCTACTGCATGCTGAGTAACATTTGGCGACTGAGGCAAAGTGCTAGGCCGAGGTAGTGGTAGGCGGCGGCTTGTCGTGGGCATCGTTTCCTTGAGAAAAGTAGTGTTAGTACGTTGGTTCTTGAAAACGAATGAAGATCGATTCCAAAATGGCCATTTTGAAGGGCCAGGAACGCCACTTTTGACCCTCGCAGGGGTCGCATGAGACACGATAGATGCGTCGGCATCATTGGCATGCACAGGAGTAAGAAGGCCCGGTTCCGATCCAGGGTAGACGACAGAAGAGCAAGGCTCGTCGGAGTATGAAGAGGGATAACTTCCGAGTAAATGGAATTGAGGGTTCCTTACAGTCATTGGAGTCTGGGCTCGAGAGTAACCTCCAGCCGTTGGGGTCTGCGCCCTTGAAAACCGGCCTCGTTCGGCATCTCCATAGATATTTTCCAGAAAAGAGTTGGCAGAAGAGAGGGTCGCCTCTGATGGGTCAGAAGCTTGTAAAGCGGCAAGCAAGTTGTGATTATGTGGGAGTTCCGTGTGCTCGATTCTTCGAATTTTGGAACCGATCGACTGAAAGATCATGTCAAGGCTCATCTGTGTCAAGCCGCGTTGCGATTTCGATCCAAGTATAGTATGACTCTGCCCTTGTTAGTCCAAGGAATACCTACATATCCAATTCGCAACAGACCTTGCCGCTGCCGGTAACACCGAGTGTAGCCACGAGTCCATCTCGACCGTTCTTCAATACCCCTTCGAGGATTTGGACACCGCCCGTGCCCTCAAAGATATCGAGTTGCGACGCATCTTCTGGGAAGACCTTCGTGAACCCAAATCGTTCAACAGCTCTTTTCCTTGAGTCATTCGGCGGCTGCAAAGTTATGTGTGTTGGCAGTTCTATTTTGCCTTCTTCAAACGTTTCGCTCGGTTCTTCGACCAGTAGCCATGGATCTTGGGCGACTTTGGAGTTTGCGACATGGTGAGGCGGTCTTAGTCGGAGATAGACCTGGAATAGCGACTGTTTGCTTTCGGTGTCCATTCTGAGTAGGTATTGTTGATATTACTTTCCAGGGTTTGTTCTCAGAAATTGTCTGGATGTGATGCGATGATGCTGATATCTTTCGATGTTGATAGTGGTAGATGCGACCTTTCGTTGCCCAGGCGACGAACATGCGGCCGCCCAACGTGCAACCACAACTTCGGTTTGTTGACTTCGTTCGCCTGACCCACTTCCGCATCATATCTTACAGCAACATCTGTCAGTACTTCATCGCATTGACGGCCTTTTCTTCACTACGGTCTATTGTAAGAGACAAGGCGCAACATTTGGATATTGCTATTCTGATCAACGGCCTATCACTGCCACGACGATAGCATACTGGTCGCCTTCGGCGCACGCGACGAATCCAATATGTCGCAATCCAATCCATTATTTTCTATTAGGAGACCTCGAGAAGTGAGTTCAAACGAAGCCTCAAGATATTCGTCCACATGAACTAACGTCGCGTAGACTCTAGGACCTATTTCCAACTTCTCTAATATTCCTCAACCAGCTTCTGCCATCAAGCGCACGAGCTCGAGTACAGATCTTCGCAACCCGCCATACACCTCACAGCATGCGCGATCAACCTCCGTCAACCCATCATTGGGCCGTCCACATCAGCCAATATTCCAGAGGTCATCTTCAGGGACGAATTTGCCGGACATGGGTATGTCGACTGCCCGGCGATCCGTGTCGAACAGCATGTTCCAGGGCGGCAGCACACATCGCCAAAGTCTTGCTCCCGGAGGCTTGTTCGCGCAACAGCAAACTCCTGCCTCTGCAAGTATGCAGCGACGGAGCAGCATATATTCAAGGCCCTCAAACAGCGGGCCAATGGCGCATCAGTCATTCTTCACGCAAGCTCCTGCAGCCGCCGGAGTACCAAAGGACCCACGACCACTCAAAGACCGCGGCTTCCAGATGCGAATCGGCCAGGAATTACTCGATTACCTGACTCAGAACAACTTCGAGATGGAGATGAAGTATTCTCTAAGCCGAGATGTTCTCAAGAGCCCTACCCAGAAAGACTTCAACTATATGTTTCAATGGCTCTATAGACGCCTAGATCCCGGCTACAGGTTTATGAAGGGCATTGATGCTGAAGTGCCTCCAATCTTGAAACAGTTGCGCTATCCGTTTGAGAAAAGCATCACCAAATCACAAATCACCGCTGTAGGGGGAAATAACTGGTACATCTTCTTGGGAGTCTTGCACTGGATGATGCAATTGGCCCAGATGGTTGATCGCTATAATGCCGGTTCCTACGACGAAGACTGTGCGAAAGCGGGTGTCGATGTGTCTGGTGACCGTGTGGTGTTTAATTTTCTCTTTGGAGCTTACCATGATTGGTTGACGGTGACTCCCGAAAGCGAAGACGACGAAGACAACGTTCTAAAGCCTCATATTGAACAAATGGCGGGCGAGTTCGAGAACTCTAACGCTAGATATATCGAAGAGCTTCAGATGCTCGAAGCAGAGAACAAGGCACTCTCCGAACAACTCGAGGAGCTTGAGAAGAACACACCTGATGTTGCGAAGCTGGATAGGCACTTCCAAATTCTTGAGGATGACAAGCGAAAGTTCGAGGAGTACAACAACAATGTTCAAGGCAAAATTGACAAGTACGATACTCGAATCAAGTTCCTTGAGGATGAAGTTTCGAAGACGGAGGAGGAGCTGGGAAAGGCAGAGGAAGAAAGAGGCAGTCTGCAACATAGCGTTGACAAACAAGGCCTGAATATTCAGGATATTGACCGCATGAATACCGAGCGCGAGAGACTTACCAAGGCCGTCGATGAGACAGCCGTTTCCTTGGACGAAACCAATCGCCATGTGCTCGATGTTGAGGCTGCGACTGCCCGGCGATTGGAAGAACTCGAAGCTCTGATCAAGAGATACAACTCTCTCTGCTATCAAATATCTCTAATCCCTTCAACGGCCTCAAATGCGAAGGGCCAAGATTTCGAGCTGTCTCTGACCATCCCCGCAGCTGGAGCTACATTCTCATCTTCTCAGTCGCAGAACCGACGTGGTCACTCACCTGATGATCGCCTCCTCTCCTCCGCTGATACTGGACATGCGCCTGCCCATCTCCTTACGCTGGACATACGCGGTTCAGTTCGTCAATCGCTGCTCGCTCTTCGAAAAGAGATCAACGAGCGCCGCAAACAAGCCCAAGAATCCGACCTTAACAATCGCGATTTCCTCGATTCAATCCATGAGGCACTGGCTGAGAAACACGCCGAAGTGGAAGCGCTGAACCACCGTGTCCACACGGCATCCCTGGAATATGAAAAACTCAAAGAAACAACCCAGACGGCTCAAACACAGTCATCCTCACAAATCGAACGCATGGAGAAGGAACTCGCTCGAATGCGCGCCGGCCTCGACGAAGGCGTCTTGGCAACGGAACAACGCGAAATGCACACGAACCTCGAGTACGAGCGGCTCGTGCAACGGGTCGGCGAAGTGCGCGAAGAATTGCACACGAAAATTGAGAGCATGCTCAACGAAGTCATCCGCTTCAAGGTGCACATCCAAAAGGGCCTCGAGGACTTTGAAGAGTGGGTCGTCGTCGAGCAAGAGGCCGAGATGGCGGAAATGGCCGAGGAACAGGCGGCGTTTGATGATGATCGGGCAGATGCAGATGCCGTCGTGGCGGCGACGGAACGGTTGGTTCTGGATGATGGCAACGGCAGTAGTGGTGATAGTCAAGATTTCTGAAAGAGGGCGTAGGATAAAGTAAGAACGATTTGAGAAAGTTTTTGATGTTTGTCTCTTTGGTCATGATGGAATGGATGATATTAGTAGGAGCGTCTTTTTTCTTCTTCTGTTTTTGGGAAACTGTTGTTCTGGATACCCGGTTTTTGAAGCAGTCTACTAGGAAATCATGGATGAGAAGGGATGCCAAAGCATATGGCGTCAGGCAGATCCATGCTCGTTTTACTTGCTTTGAGAATCAAATCAGGTTAATTATTATATTGTGTTTGTTGTTGAGTAAGTTAAGTTAATTTTTGTTTTAATTTGTCCTGTTCTCAAGGGAGGGAGAAAGAAAAAGGGGAAATCAATTCAAGAAATGGTTTCAACTTCTCTCTCATTCCTCTTTTCTTAGTGATGGGATACTGTAATTACATGGTTGATGATGGTGTGAATTCAGTATGTGTGAGCTGGAGTAAGCGTTCTCGATACCTACTCTACTAATTACTCTAAGTAATACAACAACAACAATAGCGGTGACAAGGAAGAAGAAGAAGTAAATAAAATACATAAGGTATACATCATGTTCATGTACTTGTACACAAACAGGCAAGAAAGCAGAGAGAACTACTCGACTTGTCCTATTCATCCAAGGACCTGTTCGACGTCGGCCATGACTTCGTCGCGGTCCTGGTCCTGATCCTGATCCTGATCATGATCATGATCACGGTCGTTATCTTGGTCGATTGTATCGCCATCTTCATCGCCGTCTTCGTCTGCGTCTGGTTCGTCCTCACCTTCGACGGCTTCGGGGCCTTCTGCTTCATCACCGTCGACGTTCGTCTGTTCGTCGGCGCCGTTTCCGCTGCTGCTATCGTTGCTACTCATGCTGTCCTTTCTGGTTCTTCCGGCTAGAAGGCCTGGGAACATGAGTTTGGCTTTTTCCTCGAGCTCCTTAGACTGCTCTTCGTCAAGATCGGATAGCTCGCTGCCGCTTTCCTCTACTGCACCCCCGGTGGATTCGTCGTCTGCATCTTCGTCGTCATCACCTGCTTTCGGAGAGACGGGGACAGAGTGATCTTCTGCGGCTAAATCTTTGGCAAGTGTTGTTGCATGAGTCGACGAAGGTGTTTTGGAAGAAGTGTCGGCGGCTATGCTCGCTGCCTCACCTGAACCCTTCTTGGATGACACGGGAGTAGAAGTTGGGGGAGCTGATGTGCGAATCTCAATGACTGGACGTAATATCTTCGCTGGAGTAGAAGCCAATGGCTTGGGAGCCGCAGGGGATTGGCTTGTAGCCTTGGAGATGACGGCTTCTGCGCGGCGGATGATTTCTCTTCGGGAGACTGGTCTACTGCGTGTAGTCTTCTGAGCTGTAGCAGTGGAAGAGATTGTTGAAGAATCGACGGGTTGACTCGCAGCGACTGTTGGCACTGGCCCATTCGGATGCGGTTCAGATGTTCCATCGAATCGTCCGATTGAAGTCTCATTAGAGTCATGAGTAGCAGATCCTGCAGGAGTCACTATATTCACTTGCAAACCCATGGCATCTGTCTGTGTTTCGGATTCAGGATGTTTCTCGTAGTAAAGTTGATATACACGAGTATAGGCGTCTGCAATGAGGTCGTCTAGGCTACTGCCTTTCATGAGACTATTGTTGAGTTTCTTAAGCTCGATAGCATCTCTCAGAAGATCGATCGTTGCAGAAGATGTATCTGGATCATGAGCCCATGATTCCACTTTCGCGGATCGTTTCGCAAACTCCTCGCTGTTGAGTGACTTGAAAGCTTCTTCGTCCATGCCGGGCTGCAGCTTACCGATTTTACGGAGCAGATTGACGTAAGTTCCACATATGGCATCCCATAACTTGCCATGATTGAGATAGTCTCCTGGCTTCCTTCGAATGCGCCGAGCAAGCATATCAAGGTTTGGGCGATCGTTAAGCTGGTAGAGGATACCAATGAAAAACATGACGTAGCGCGTCGTGTAAACAAAATGTCGCCCAGCGCGCTCATTTTCGGGTTTCCATACTTGTAGTGTCATGGTCTTGGTAAAAATTTGCTGCGTCAACTCGTGCTTCGCGCCCAAGGCCGCAGCAAGGTCACTCTCATTACCATCGTAGATTACATGAGCGGCCCGCGCCGCAATCCTATGATGCCAGTTCGCCTTGTCAGCTTGACCCAGATATTTGAGTATGGATAACACGTATGGCTCCCATCCGTCTTCTTCATCTTCGGCCAAGTGTGCCTTTTTTGCCCATTTGCTGACTTGTAGTATTTCGCTAGCTCGTCTAGTATCTAGCATCCCTCGGCGAACTAGTTTGTGGACGATAGACACAAGCTTGATGTGAGGCTCAAGGATGGGATCTGTCCGACTATCCTTCTTCTCGGGCAGATTGTCAACAGCCTCGGTGAGCACTTCCAACAAATCGTCAACGCCCGGTTTGCTGCGGATTGTGCGTGGGTCTCCCGTGTTGCACAGCATCTTCCACAGGCATTTTCCTAGATGGTAATGAGTGATCCACTTCTTCGGCTTGTCCACAAGAGCTCTTCTGAAAAAGTGAGCAGCAAGATTCCAGACAGAATAGATCTTCATCTCGGGAAACGGTTTCGCCTTGTACATTGCGCCTGTCATACGATCGCTGTAATGCCTATCGTAGTTATCCAGATTGAATGCGTTCATCGACAATGGCTCCCGCGATGACGCATAAAGACGTATACCAAAATCAGTATACATGTCTGACATCGTTGCGGCAACTTCTGGACTCGTCTCTGCTGTGCGTAGAGATGCGGCAACTGCCATGCTGTAACAATGTATTGCGTTTCTTTGCAGTGTTGCTAATTCTCCGCGGTGATTGTTGATCTTTTCGGCGGTCCAGAGCAGATCATCTTCGACCTTGAGATCGTATGTTTGAGCAAGCCTATACCACGTTTCCCATTTCTCTATGTCATGGTCGAGGTCTTGTCGAAAGAAAGCTGCCGCGGTATCCAAGTCATCCGTCGAAGTTGGGCTCACTCTTTTGACGGATTTGTATCTCCCCAGCGCGAGGTAACCCTGCAGAAAGTACCAACCTGTCTCGGCAACAAGAGCGCTATCAGATATGACCGGTCTGGTTGGCAAATCACCGATACCTTTGATACAGCTATAAAGCTCGGCGGGATTGATGGGCGATTTCAGATATTGATTTATCACCCGCTTGTTGAACGACAGCGTCGGGGTCGTCTTATAAGTTCCCATCATCTGCTGCATCTTCTCTAAGGTACCTTTCAATTCACTTTTGCCGAGATCTTTGAAGTTGAGTCGCCTGGCTTGTGACATGACGAACGGAATGATCTGATTTGCAGTCTTCTTATCAAGTGTTTCCGGTGTGCAATTGTGGTCATAGTCTCCAATTCCATAGCCAAACTTCAGACCGTACATATCGAAAAGTACCTGGGCGAAGTCGGTCTCACATTCTTGCCAGCTCTTCATAGAGAGGAACTCTCGTTTCATGAGCTTCAAAAATACCTTGTTTGAATGTTTGCAGTAGCCACGGAGACCCATAGCATTATGCACGAAGCGGAGATAATTTGCTCTTTCCTCCATTTCATTCGGGAAGTTCTCATTGTTCTGAGCCATGCCATCTCGTAGCAGCACATACAGGAGTGTCCACAGTCGCATGCTCATGTCCCTTAGCTTGTCTCTGACTTTGTCGAAAGCTCTATTAGAAGACGCTGACTTGAGTGGAGGACCTTGATGCTGACCGATCCTGATACCATCGTCAAATACTGCGAAAGAGTGCAATATGAAGGCTAGCCGTGTCACGGCAGTCAGCGAGTCCTTCAGGTGATTTACGTCGACGCAATCCAGCGCATCTGGAGAACTGAGCACGAGACTCATCAATTTCAACATGACGTCATCCAGGTATTTGAGCCGTTTAAGGAGCGCGAACTGACGTGGTGCTGTGTCCATATCAAGGTGAGCGGACGAAAGCAACTCCTTTACGACAATCTGCAAACTTCGTAGATAACAAGAAACAATCTTGGGTGGATAGTCAATGGCTTTGTAAGCATCTCGGAGGCGTCTCCAGAGGAATAAAGTGAGTGATGCATCCCCCTTCTCAAGGAAGTGTACAAGTTCCTGCGCTTGCGGGGAGAGATTCGTGACAAGGTGTGTGCTAGCATCGTCTGTGCCATGGAATGGTTGCGAAGTGTAGAAGGGATGTTCCAGAATGGGTTCAAGACCTTCTATGATAGCAACAGGATCAGAGTTATCGCTGTTGAACATGGCCATAAAGAAGTCTAGCGTGCTTAATCGAGAAATTTCCTGGCCTACGGCCGTTACCGATATTTCAGGCATGGCTGCGTTGTTTGGAAGAAAGATAGATATGTTGTTGGCTCGTTCTAGAAGTCGCTGTAGATCCTTCAGGCAGATGATGATGTGGTCCTGAATGGCATCCTCTGCCTTTATGGCATGCAAAGTGGCCGCATACAGATATCGTAGTGCCAAGCTGTCAGCAACTGCAAGGTCATCTTGTTGCGAATAGAGGCTCAAGAAGCCGCTTGCAATGTCATTCCATCTCAAAAGTCGATCTCTCTGTTGTGTTCGTATCGCTTTATCCACCTCACTACTGGGATTTGTGATGGCATAGTATACGTCCAAGTGCAGCTCAAAGAGCGTTTGTGCCATGTGTGTATGGCACAAATCCACATCCGTCATATGAAAGTTGTCCAATTTCGTATGATTGAGTAGGCGTGTCTCGAGGCCGTCCAACCGATCCTGCATTGTCCTTGTCAAGTACTCCTCTTCCGAGAGAATGAGCTTCACAACAAGCTCTTTAAGAACAGGCGGCCACTGCGACCTAGTGTAAGTAGACACCCACCGGCCGTGGTTTCCTACTGTGGTAGTAGATTTCTCAATTTTAGGTAGTATCAAAGCCTCAAGCCACTGCAATGCGGAGACTTCCGGATACGTCCAAGAATGGTTGATAGTGTGAATGAAGTGTTCCAGGCCATCATCCTCCGAAAAACTGACGCTAGCTGGAGTCTGAGGAATAACTGGCTTGGTATGTTCCTGAAAAAGGGCGAGTCCGACATCTCTGCTACTTCCGATACCGTCGAGGTCATTTGTTCCTTCTCCGACTAGTATTGCCTGGCCTTTGTCATCTGTCCAGGCACCCAAAGCTGCTTGCAGGTCAAGCATAGCAGTTACTACCGGCGTGTAATTTGAGAGCTCTTGGCTGTTCTCGATATGAGTTTGGACATCGCGGAACTGACGTAGATGGGCCATTTCAGGAACATCTAAGGTGTCTAAGATTTGTTCAACTGCCGTGAATACGATGTCATCTGCCTGAGAGAGTTCGATTAGCTGCTCCTCATAGAAACGTGACTGGTCAATTGTGACGTCTTCTTCATGCAGAATAGTATCGGCATTGGATTCTCTAGCCCGGAGTCGCTTGCTTTTGAATCTGCCTGTTTCAGCCGGATCTTCATTGCCTGCTGTGACCGAGCTTCTTTTGCGGCCTGGAATTGACGCCGTTTGACCTTCTCCGAAGGCCTCATTTTCGGCTACGATAACCGCGGAATTATTCCCCTGTTGAAGAGTTTCCTCGATGTCATTCGTAAGCTGAGCAGCCAACTGGTCGTCCACGTCCTGAGTGCCCGGAGACACATGGCCACTCTTCTCACCATTCTGATCCATGTGGACATCTTCATCCAGTGGACTTTCTTCCTTCTCTGACGCTTTTGTGTCTGTTGCACGCCTGTCGTCCCCAGCCGTTATAACGGGGGATTTCTCGTCAACGTCCATTCCTTGCTCCTTATGAGTGTCCAAGACGTCGCTCTTCGGAGGAATACTGATCATGACTGCCTCTCCCGGAGTGTACACGGCACTGTTCCGATACTCTAGAAGATGTCGATGAATTGATGACCCGACGGCCGTCCACGTCCTTGTTGGCGAATGTACTCTTTTTTGCTCTGGGACAAAATGGTACGGTCTTTGACGCCCATCTTCATAGTGCAATTGTGATGAAGGACTAGGCAAGAAAGGATATGGATCTAGTCGACGTTTCATAGTTTTCAAAACAGTTGCCTTTGGCTCTATCCGTGGTGCCTGTATGATGGACAAATCATCTGCTAGCAGCTTCAACTCACTCTGCAAATCCTCGAAAGCTAGTAATTCATCAAGACCAAGCAGATCGGACGCATCGTAGGAATTGTTTTCATCCGTGACAATGACACTTTCGAGGCAGAAGCGAACGAGCCTATGGCTCGAGAGCACCCCGCTGATTCGTGCAGTTTTTCTCCAAAGATCAAGGTCCGAGTCATCTCGTTCTAAAGCTTGCGCGAACTGCTTCAATGCCCGAGCTCCCGCTTCTAGGAGGATTGCTCTGAGATCGGCACTATTAGCCGAACCCCGATCATCAGATTGAGCTCGGTCCCGGACCGAATCAAGAAGGAACTGGCCATAATTCTTGTAGGAGAGATAGATGATTTGCAGGAGTGAATTTGGCGATCCATCCACTGCACTCGCTGCCACCAACGGTATGTCGTCGTGTGGATCGTGAGAAACATGGTCGACAGGGCCTGGAACTTCATCCTTCACAAATTCCGAGGCGGCTTCAGGAAATCGAAAAATCTCAGATCTGAGTAGTGCTTCATATGCCTCCGTTGCTTCTTCCGCATATTCCGGACCCTGAGAATGGAGCTTAAGAGCATTTTGATATAACTTCAAAGCTTCTTCAACCTGGATCTCTCTCGACTCATCAATCTCTGGGTCTAGATTCTCTTCAGGCTCAAGATTAAGAGCTGTCCATGCCGACATCTTGCCTCAGATGTGAGTTTGGGTGACATTCGTTCTCATTGCTGTGGTAGACACGACTGTTTAAGGGTTGAGTACAGATCTTCGGAGAATTCGAACTCTGATAAACTTCCTCGCTTTTAGGTCAGACCGCCTCCCATGGGCTCAGATTATGATTGTTTGTTCTCATTGTTCTGGATGGTTTGATATATCATAATCACAATTGTAGATGAATTGCGGGATCGCGTGTCGTCGCCGTTAACTTTCGCGTTACCGGATTACCGTACTGGGGCAGTTAAATTATTCAAGCTTGGCCCCAATATCGCGAATCGACAGGGCAGAATCAATTAAAGGAGGCCACCCCAATTTTGGAGACGACAATTGGAAGCTCCCCACCCTTAAGAGTCTCACCTTCAAGCTGTCCTGATGATAGCTGGCACATAGCAACAACAACGACTGGCGCCCACGATCATTGCAGCATTCTGTCTTGGACCACAACTTCCGAGTGAGACAGCTCCGACACAGTCTCGCTAGTGCAATCTGCGACCACGGTATCGATAGAGGGACTACGGTGGTCCTCCAATTGCAGTCTTGACATCGTTTCACTGCGCCGGCTTGAGAAGCCATGGTCGCGCCTGCGATTCCAGAGTAAGTCTAAATCGCTGCATCCAAGTTTGAAAGGCTGGTCCTTTGCTGAAGCGGGTCTACGCTCTTTTTTTGGTCCTTATGTCAATCCAAGGCGCATGCTTTCGGGATCATCGTTAGAATATCTAACTAACAATGTGCCACTTCAGGCTTGTCGAAGACGATGACATTTTTGCCTCCGTTGATGCGCGAACCGAATCACTAGTTAATCTTCGCGAATTAGGACCTCCAGACTTAGTACACCTGGTCAAACAGTCAGTCAAAACCGGGACCAAGCAGACTGGAGTCTATCATCATGTCACCGGTGTTGATGCCTCTTCGTCGGCGAGTCTTGCGGCATATGTGAATACTCTCACTCATGCCCCCCTTGACAAGACGCATAAGGTGGTCTCGGGGTTATACTGCTGTTACAACGCATTTTCCCACTTGGATATGCGAGTGGAAGTAAAGATACCTGGTGGTGTTGAAAGCTACTGTATCGACGAAAGAGGTGACAAGAGGGTGGACTCAGATGCACTTTGGCTAGAGACTTTTCTCTGTGCGATATTGCGTGCATATTCGTACGCAGATGACGGTAGCGGCGATGTAGTAAAGAAAATCGTCGGAGTACGGAGATTCAACCCAATTACGAATACTGAAACCGAGCACAAGTTTTTGGATGCCGCGGAGAGGCTGTTCTTTGCCGGTCGACAGCTTGGTTCGGACCCAGAAATCCAAGTTCCGAATGTTGTGTCGAATCATTTGACCTCTGGTCTCTTGAAATACATCACAACCACCGGCCGGTATACTTCTGGAATAAACCTTTTTGAGAAGCTACGCACCCGGGACGTCGAAGTGTCATCTCTTCTAGCTCAAGTCTTAATAGCAGGTGACGAGGAAGTCCAAGCTGTCAGACTGCTTCATGATGCTCTCCAGGAACTACCAATGGACTATGCCTTATTCGATTGTCAGGCAACCTTCTGTCTGTCAAAAGGCGAAGGTGAGATGGCCTTAGAATGCGCGAAACGCGGTGTTACAGCTGCTCCCTCCGAATTCGGGACATGGGCTAGGCTCGCAGAAGTATATGTGTCATTAGAGCGGTGGGATCTGGCGTTATTAACCCTGAACTCATGCCCTATGTTCTCTTATCAGGATAAAGATTCGCCGCGAATGCCAGAACCCTCTCGCATCCTTCTTCCGGTCTTAGCCGATACAATGTTAGACGAGATCGACGAAGGCCAACCCAAACAAGGCGAACCTTACGACGTAGTGCATCCATCGTTACGAAAGCTTCAAGCTGCTACGTACCAGGGAACATTTCTCAAGGCATATAGCATTCTTACAGAGATTGCAGCAAGTATTGGATGGGATCAATTGCTGAAGGTCCGGAGCCAAGTTTTCGTCATGGAAGAGGAGTACCGGGTCGAGAAGCAACACCCGCCTCATTCAAGCCAGAATGCCAGTACCACGGCCTTGCGAGGCACTTCTGACTCTGGCGCCAATGGTAACTCTGAGCCAGTCAATGGGACGGGCGCGGCGAGCAAGAGGGAGAATGGCGATGGCAGTAGTACGTCAAGCGAAGAAGAATCGATCGAGAAGCCCGAGTCATCCATGCCTTCTGAAGCGGTAAAATCTGACAATGAAGACGTAAGAAAATGTCCCCGTGTCATCAAGCTGACCGCTAACTTGAAGAACAGCACGAACAACAGCATTACAACACTTTTCTGAATAAAAGGCTCTGTGAAAGATGGCTTGACAATCTATTTATGGTCCTGTATGAAGATCTCAGGATTTATACCATTTGGCGGACAGAAATGGCACAGTACCGTGTTCAGCAAATGCAGTACAAGAAGTCCGCTGCGGAATGGGAGATCTTGGGTGAGCTTGCCGAGAGACTCCATCATGTTGATCACGCAATCGAGGCCTACCAACAATGTCTCAACATTCGCTTTTCGCCGAAGGCAATGAACGGCATCCTTAAAATGTACGAACAGGACGGCGACACAAGAGGTATTCTGGGAGCAGTGATCCGCTTGATTGCATGGCAATATAAGTGGTATTCCGAGGTAAGCAATGCATCTCCCACTTCCGGCCTTTTACTGAGCAACAATCAGTTTTCTCCCGACCTTCTCAACCTAGTCCGACGGCTCATCGAAGAGGAAGGCGCTGTGAAAGTCCGCAGTATCGTCCAAGCTACAAATCTCCCACAACCTGTCCTTGATCTAACGCATGCATATTGTCAGTTATGTGCAACGTTCCGAAGTAGCGGTACTGATACTTGAATAATGAGTCAAGCGACATGAGCCATGAGATTGTTTGACATTCGCCATTGCATATTGTCAAACCGGTGAACAGGGAGCTATATCAAATACCCAGGTGTTGGCTTCGTGGTCTTTGCCTTAGACGGAGCTTTGAAATAATTACTTATAAATGCCTGTATGCATAACCGATCTAACTCAAACATTGTGCAATGGCGTTAGAATGCTGCTCACCACGATCATTGTCGTACTTACGTAGGCCGTGCAATGATATACGTTGGAACGGTGCCATAGAACTCCTCAGGCAGATCCAAGCGACGTGATTCAATGAAGGCTTGGCATATCTTTGGATACGTCAGATATCCTGAAGTTTCATTACCTAATACTGTCTCTCTTGTGATAAATTACACCACACTTCTTCCGATGGACTCCCTTCACATACCCTATCGAAATGCATCTATAAGTTATACATGATCCCATCCTCTCAGTGCGAAGATAGGACATCACACACGACAGACTGCATGATCCATTCCAACGGTGCACACGATATCTGCACGCGGAACTGGTAATGTCCTTTCGCGAAGATCCTGAATCTTAGATATCTCAACTCTGGGAGACCCAAGTGCCGCCACTATGGCAAACAGCCAAAAGCGGATAGCGAAAGTAAGTATGCATCTTCTAGGTCAATCACGGATGTGACTGAACGTGTCGACTCAGGAGCTACAAGACCTTACTACATCTCCACCGTCAGGCATCAGCGTAGCCCTGGTCGATGAAAGCGACATATACATCTGGAAGGCTACGATTGAAGGCCCGAAGGACTCTCCATATGCTGTGAGTTATGCTTTTTCCCTCTCTCTCTCTCTCTCTATATTTTGGAATGCTGCATAGCTCCTTGGGATTAGGGAATATTTCCTGGTCAGCGATATGTCTGGGTGAGAGGAGATCTCCTGAGACTCGCTATCCCTTGCTCCTTTTTGGTGTCAGTCAGGAAGCGTGATCATCAAGTCGCACTCTGCAGAGACTATCATATCTCCTCTGTTTTTAATCTTTTGCTTCACTATAATTCCTCTGCATCGAAGACAAAGATTGACAAGGCATGCAATGTCAGGGAGGAACGTTTCATCTTCTGGTGACACTTCCACAAACATACCCTTTCAAGCCTCCAACATTGTCATTTCTTACCAAAGTTTACCACCCAAACGTCTCAAATGATGTACCCGCAAACGCTGTACAATTTCTCTCGAACAAGCAAGCGTTAGCACAGGTGACAACCCCGGCATCTTCAAACACAACCAGTCTTGCAACACCCGCGTCGACACCTGCAACAACTGCGCCGGCAACAACAGGACTGATGTGTCTAGGACCACTCAGGCCAGATGCTTGGAAACCCAGCACGAAGATTTCAGCCATCTTAGAATTCGCTCGACAGTTGCTCCGAGAGCCTAATCCTGATGACGCCGTGGAGACTCGGATTGCCGACGAATACAAAAACAACCGGGCTGAATTCGACAAGGAAGCTAGAGAGTATACGAAGAGATATGCTAGCGGGAGAAAGTGAGAGAAATACTCTACGGTAGCGATTGGTCATGGAGCATTTTCGCGCACGAGGTATTGTCAACTCACGCGGAGTACGCCCAAATATGTTGAGAGTACAGGGAAATCGTGAGGCTCCCTGATGGATGGTTGAGCTATCCAACGTGGAAGCAAGAACACTACCCAAGAGCCATAAGGAAGCGCATTTCAAGCATTGTCAAGACACTACATTGCACCAGTATAGCAGGCATTAGGAATTGAGACTTTCGGAACAACTACTTCACCCGTAGAACAATATCGCTCAGCTCATTCTGGTACTATTGGAATAGCGATACAGGGCTCCCCATCTTCCTCATCGACCACTCTAGTTCCTTCAATCCGGAATTCCACTTGCCCTGCATCGGTCGATTCAATGCCATAGACTTCGGGCACCTCGTCAACCGATCCCTCCCTCCCACCCTCAAAGCCTTGTTTCTGACTTTGATCTATAACTTTGTCCTCCCAAGGGTGCTGTCTCTCCCCGGTGAGCATGTCGATGGGCTCAACGAGGTCATACGTTGCACCTTTGTAAAATGCCTCCTGTACGAAGTGGTCCTTCCTCCTCGAATAGCGTACCTTGTTTAACTTGAAGGCAAAGACCAAATCCACCGGTCCCCTGATCGTTTCTTTAACCTTGTCTCGACGTGTCACCGATCCCTTAGGGCCAACTTCGATGCCTGGTGCGGCCGGACTGACGCCCAAGTTCCCCTCCGCAGCCCATTCTTTTCCCTTAGACCTCGTGGCACAAGCACCATATGCCACCTTCACTCCCGTGACAATATAGACCGGCTTCTTGAACTTGGTTTCTCTCAGAAACCTGCTGTTCTGCGCCTCTGTCAACGTCTTCTCCAAATACTCATCATCTGGTTCAAACTTGATGGTCCGCAGTCTATCCACTTCAATTTTGAATGTCTGGCTCTTGTCCAAACTGCCACTGACATCCCCTCCTATTCCGAAGATGTTGGAAGCAAACGATGCGAAGAGCCCCAACATCCCACCCCTAGTGCGCTCCTGCTCCCACGTCCAAGGGTAGTTTGATTCGCGTAGGGAGGTAAGAGGGATGGGCAGGGCCGGAGAAAGATAAGGGGGCCCTTCAGGCCGAAAAGGGTTGACCAGGAGCTTTCCAAGGGTAATCGTGGTGTCGGGAAGTATGTCCAGAGGAGCTAGGAACCATTCTACTTGTTGGCCGAGCATCGTTTCTTCGGCACCGAGACCCTCTCCACTGCATGTATACGATTACGCGCGCGATGAAGCAGCTCAAGGGTATCCAGCCAGATATTTCTAGCAGTTATAACACAATCACCATAGTCCTAGTGGTGATAGAGAGAGCTCGGACTACCACTGTTGACATCATTTCCTAAAATTGAGGCCCAACCAGGTGATCGACATTTCACGTAAATTCAACCGCGCAGGGCGCCACAGTCCAAGAGATGAGATTCAATACGAAAAGCTGAGACAACGATATTCTCGTATCTGATTGGAGTTTGTTCTTATCCTTTCAAACGTGATCCTTGAGAGAACTGTACTCTACACCAACGTATTGTAGACGCGTAGCTCTGTGAGGACGTGCGCGTTGCACTACCGACTTTATAGTGGGACGCGATTCGAAATTCTCTTTTGCGTTTCTATTACATATTTCTTCCTGCCTTATGTTTGAAATGGTGACAAACTGTCCTAGAGATTTTCCATCATCGCAGTGTCCTCATCGCTCTCGCTAGCTTCAGCATCATCCTCATACGATACTCTGCTTAGCCCTTGATGCGTGGTAACTCTGGCCAAAGACTCGACGTACCCGTCTGTCGTAAAACAAGTCTTCAGGATCAACGCTGATTGAGTCGTGTCCGTGTCAGTCTTTGGGCATAGACTTCGGATAAAACCATATATATGGCTTTCATCAGTCACCTTGTTCAACCCATACGTGACATTCTCGAACCCATCAACGATACAAAGGACGGGGCCAATGAAACAATTCAACAGGCCACGTAACAAAGGGATTGCGTGAGTAATTGAGGCTTCTGATCCATCCAGATACGACCCAAGCCGAGATGATAAGAAATGCATTGTGTTCATCGTTGAGTTAGGTACTGTCTCAGGCATCTGTGAGAGCAGCTGCGAGATCAGGGTATAAACCAGGGACGACAACAAGTTAGATCCAGAGGTGAGGCCGTGAATGCTCTGAGCATGGAGGGTAGGACTGGCAAAATAGGCAACGTATGGTGTCTTGCTCCTTTGAGCTATAGCGACCAAGGATGATGCAGTCAGAGTATTCTTGGACGGCATTTCTACGTCCGAAGGCCCCTCGATCCAAAGAAATGAGGATCCCGGCGTCTTTGTCCATGTCTTGATCTTTTCAAACACCCCCCTTTCGATATGCAAGTCATTGGCCGATACAAGTGGCATTTGGGGCGAGATTACCAACCGCATTCTCTTGATATGGTCTGTGAGTTCACCGAACAAGTCTTGTTTCTTTGCTCGAGCCGTTTGAGACCCGTTTAGATCGTTTAGCGGGGACTTCGACTGCTGGCTCGATATTGCTTTGCTTGCCCCAGATTCTGGGATCGAGACTCTATCCATATGCTGACGATGTTCGATAGCGATTTTGAGATAATCATCTTGCAACACGCGCTCTGCAGCAGTTCCAGTCAGAAGGAGAAGGGCCTGTTCCAGCGTCTGCATTCTACTGAGTATGCTCTCCTGGAACAGTAGGACATCTTCCCGCGGTCTCTTGAATAACATGAGCGCCTCCTGAATATCTGTCAATCGCTGAGTGTTTTCAAGATGAGCCTCTCTTTCGAGTTTGTGTTCCAGTTCTTTCATCTGCATTCGGTGATCACCAATGATGTTTTTCAAAGCATTCTTGTCGAAACTCCCTTTGAATCGAGCCCACGAAGATTTTTGCCATTTGGTGAATATGTCAGCGAAACAGCTGAAGATGGTCACGTATAGCTTTCTGATGTACGACCACATCATCGGACTATCAGAATACAACTTCATCTTACGACACCAGAATTGCACATCATCGGAAATTTCCGTCAAGCCGTCCGCGATACCCTCCGCAATATCGGCGTGGTTGACGGTGGCCTTTTACATGATATGTATTTCAGTCATTAAATACCTGCACAGCCAGAGGACGAAAGGAATACATACCTTGACGAGTACTCCCAAACTTCCAATGACTAGCGATACGTACTTATCGGAAGTTGGTATCGGCTTCAAGAGATATTCATAATTATCAACGCGTTTGCACAAGGTCTCGAGTCGTCTCTTGAACACAGAATCATCTCTCTTTGACGCCAAACTCTCCTGTGTCGCTTGGACTGCTCTTTCGAGGAAGGCAAGAGAAGGGGGCTGTCCTCGCATATCTGCTGCCTGTTCCTTGGGCAACGCTTCTTGGAAACGTAGCCATGCCTGAGCAACTTTGCGGCTCATTTGGTCAAGTTCACGGTCATCAGGATGCTCTACTCTTTGAAAGAGGTTAGGCAGCTGCCACTCTGGCTATCACTTGAGACTCACAACTGCAAGTGTTTCTCGTCTTTGCCGAACAGGTCGTTCCACCATTGGATTCTACCGTGGGTGTCTTCTTCCTCCGCAAGGTCTGCGTCTGTTTTGACCGCTAGTGCTCGGGGTAATATCTCTTTAGGAACTTGAAATTGCCTGGCTCTCGTGAATTCTTGTATTCTCTTGTTCATACGAGAACGTGCAGAGCCTGTGAGTTGCCGAGGCATGTCGGGTGGTACTGTTTATCGCGTAACGGATGACATATGGCCAGGAAGAGCCTGGATAGTTCACTTTATCGACAGTTGCCTTCTTTGCCACGTATAGCTTGTCTCATCTGAAGCCTGAAACGTCCAATCCACCCCGAGTTGTCCATCGAACGGTCAGCCCAGAGGGTCTCGGCCTACCAAGCAAAGTTGCATGAAGGTATCCTGCTCTTCAAAGTCGATCGACCCAGCTGGATGCAAGCCCTAAAGTCTAATACTACCGCCATCTGGCCTTTAATTGCTCAGATGATTTGTTTCACCACGGGCTGACTCTCGCCTGATTTTGGCCCCCCGCCTCTTATGCCACCTGAAACCAACGCATCAAGGATCTTATCTAGCCTCGCCCACCAAGACGCCTTCAGCTATACACTAAAAGATGACAACATATTTCTATTCCCGGCATAAGGTCAATCAGATGCTGAGGATCATCGAAGTAGCGAGGTTGGATGGCATTCTACCACTGGCTCTTCCATGACAACCTTGCCTTATTCTTTCCTGCAATGTGTCAACGAGTCACCTATATCTCTCTAACAATATCCCAGGCCTTCTAACCAAGAAGAGCAGGCAGTTTAAGTCTATAAGTGTGCCTAGATGCCTCAAGAGGGATAAGGAAAAGATCTCAACCCCGAGCGCAACTACCAAGTCAACCCTATCGATTCTATATTGCGTATTATCGAGTACCTACTGCTCCTACTTGCGGGTACATCGTTTTCGAAGCGATGCCGCCGTTCTCAGATCCGCAATATCGACCGGCTGAGGTGGCCAATAATCACAAAAGTAAACACAATGATACAAATATTCCTTTGGAGCTAGATGGTGCTGTCCACAAAGCAGAATGGTGTGACTCTTACGACGACCATTTAATCAAGACGTTCAGGATCAACTCGCTTTCGGACCTGCGTATCTCAGAAAAGCCACGCGGGATCAACACCACTGTCCAAAACCCTCCTTTCGAGGTTGTAGCGCAAATTTACGGCTCTACGAAGAAGAATGTGTCTATCTTAGCGGATTCAAGCGAACACGACCTCGAGCTCGACTTCGATTCGAGAGAATTACCCCGGGGCAGACAAAGGAAAGATCAACTACCAGAAACAATAGATGGTATTACAATCTCATCTATTTTCGAAACACGGATTATCGTTCATTCGCCATTCCTGCTCAATGCAATCAGGAGAACGATATCCTACTTTCCTAGTCAGGATCTAACAGGAGAGAGCATTACAATCTGTGAGCCTTATATGTGCTTAGTGCACTATCATGACGAGCTTGAAAGTCTAGCCGAGGCTTGCAAGTACAGCTCCGGAGTTAACAAATGTCAGGCGCATAGCCACGAGTCTCTGTGTGTGGATCCAACTAGACATCATATGCTCCTCCTGCTCGACTTCCTCAAGCCGGTCATGGAAGAGAGAATTCGGCCAGCTCTAAAGAAACTGGCCAGACCTACACCTGTCATTACCTTCGACCTACTTTGGCTACTCTTTCGACCAGGCGTGACCGCCTACTCTGATATGCTGGACAATCCTGATCTGCCAATGACGGTAGTGATGTATAAGACGGTGAAAAGCAACAAGGATAAAGAGCGTGGACGCTCCAAACCACGCCCTTGGACTCTCAACTCGTGGGTACTGCAGAGCGACGGAGATCGTATCGGGCGCGTGGATTGCCACGATGTGATAGACCACTTCGAGGGTGAGAAAGAAGTTTTACAGCTGCCGACGTTCCCCTGTAGTTACTGGGACAAGGGAGATAATTTCGAGCGGAAGCGAAAGTCGGTCCAACGGGGCAAGCTGCTACATAGCTTACTTCAAAAAAGGAACTACGAGATGTTTTGTGACGGCATGACTTTCGTCAATCTATCATCAAATGATGTTGACGAAACTCGAGTATCCCGAAAGGTAAGAGAGTTATGAATTGTCTTGTCTATATACTTGAGACTCATCTGAATCTGACAATTTTCAGTACTATGGGCGTGCCATCATCGATCCTATGTCGACCGCGAAGTATAATGTCATGGAAAAGCTCCATCCTTTCTATCCAATTGCCGATGACGTCCAAGATCGCAGCACTCATCTGATCGAGATTGGGGGCAATCAAAATCAATGGTCTGAGTATGACTCTATTGACATCCGAAGCGACAAACAGCTTACCGAGCACCACTATCTCTTGATGCTAGCTCTCATCTCAGGTTTCGCACTCGATGACAAGTCATGGAGGGTGTTTTTTGTCGGCGCCCTCGCGGATGTTTCTTATAGTACGATAGGGCTGAAGAATCTTGTCCTTGATGATCGTGATCTAAACATGATAAAAGCGCTTGTTCATCAACAAAATCTCCTCAAGGGTGGGTTCCGATTGGACCATATTCAGGGGAAAGGAGAAGGCCAGGTCATACTTCTGCATGGGCCTCCGGGCGTGGGTAAGACATATACGGTCGAAGCCATTGCGGCCCATAACAGCCGGCCACTACTCTCTTTGACGATAGCAGATATCGGGATGGAGGAGGATGCGATGGAAAGCTCTTTGTCTAAATGGCTCTACTTAGCCGAGACCTGGAACGCCGTCCTTCTGATCGACGAAGCTGATATCTTTCTCGAGAAACGCGGCAGGAATCATATTCAACGCAACGGCCTCGTATCCGTCTTCCTCCGTAGAATCGAATACTTCCGCGGTCTGCTCTTTCTAACCACGAATCGGGTCGGTCAAATCGATGACGCCTTCTCCTCCCGCATTCACGCCACGATCGGATACCCGAAACTCGACCACGACAAGCGCGCTAGAATCTGGGAGTCTTTTTTCGTTCGCATCAAAGAAGAACATGCCAACAAGATTTATGTCTCTACAAAGGCAAAAGACTACGTCCTCAACCATAAAGAAATCCAAGACCGCGAATGGAACGGAAGAGAGATTCGCAATGCGTTTCAGACGGCCGCTGCGTTGGCGGAATTCGAAGCCTTTGAGGATGCCGAGCGGCCAAAGGGCATGGCCGTCGAGATCAGAGCGGAACATTTTCAACAGGTCATGGAGATGAGCAAATCGTTCAAAGAATATATCAACAGGCTGGACGAGAAAAATGAGTCAGAGAGAGCGAGGGCAAGGAAAGATCGGTTCGACGATTACTCGGCCGCGGTCGAAGAAGGCAATTCTTATCCTTTTGTTTGAGATCAGTATGCGATTAGGGCACATAAGTATATGATGACCAGCCTTTTCACGGCTGAGATGTACAATCAAATTGAAATATTGAGATGTTCAGGAATAAAATAAGGCATTGAACCTGTATTCCTCGGATTGTGAATGACATTGTTTTATACCGCCAAGCAATTTGTCATGTAATGAAGCTTTCGTCGACCACAATCGCCCGTTTGCCCGTTCTTCGAGGCGCTGATCTCTTCACATGTCAGCGTCGTCCCCAGCAATACTCATAAACATCATAAAGTAAGGCGCATAGGCTGGTCATATTACCCTTCAGGAGCACTGTTCCCCATACGGAAGATATTGTACCAATTTCGAAACCATCTCCCGAAAGATCAAACATTTGCGGCGCATTGCGCCTACATCACCGGCGTCGCGACACAAATTTGCATAATTGTATAGCGTGAAGCCGCTGTCCAGTTGCAGCGACCATGTCGGAACCAATTCCAGAATCCATACCCACCTCTGCAGATCCTCGTTCGAAGCGACCCATCAAGAAATCCCGACCAAACCCCTCCGCAAACCCGCTCGCCGCCGACGTTGATTCCCTATTCGCAAACCCCGAAAAAGAGGTCAGCCTCCCGCTCAGCTCGGCCGAGATCGCCGCCCGAGAAGCCGCGCGTGCGGCGGCCAGTATCCCTGAGATCGTTGCGAACGTGCAGGGTTCGAGCGCGGGGGCGGGCAGCGGAGAGTTTCACGTCTACAAAGCGAGTCGGAGGCGGGAGTACGAGAGAGTGCGGAAGATGGAGGAGGAGGTAGAGAAGGAGCAGGCGGACGCCGAGTGGGAGAAGAAACAGGAGGAGAAGAGACGGCAGGATGAAGAGAAGGCGGCGAAGAACAGAGCGAAGAGGGAAAAGAAGAAGAAAAAGGGGGGAAAGGGCGGCGATCAGAAAACCGCTGATTCTGGATCTGCTGCTGGGGGCGTATCCAAGGTCGATTCTTCTACAAACGGAGCTGGTGGTGCTGCTAAGAGCGATAAAGACGGTGCGAGCAATGGCACGGATTTCACACAAGAAAACGGCGCTGCCACAAATCCAGACGAGATCGGGGTCGTAATCCACGACGATGACGACTGAGCCAGATTTCTCATTCACATACTGAGCTACATACATCCTGATTCTCTCTCTTCCCCCCCCCTTTACGCCATATCCCAACGCCTTTCCCCGAACTCAACATTTCCAGAGAACGCGTGAAAAGAATTCGAATCTGCAACCGATCATGGCACAAACGATGCAGATAGCATGTATTACAAAAAAGCTGCGTTATGGATAGGTGAGCTAGCTCCCATCGACAACCGCATCATCTCAGTCCATGACTTATTAATCTGTTTCAGTTTCAAAGGAAAGAACTAGCTTGAGCTTGAGCTTCTGCTGTGCTGTGCTGTTATGCTGGACTAGGCAGGCAAAAGGTCCCTCCAAATTTGAGCCTCGAAAACCTGATGTTGAGAGACTTGGCCAGAAATGAATTGGCGAGTTGCGTTGGGCGTTCCATCTAGGTCTTTGACTGATGATAACTCACCACAAGCAAGCAGTAAGGACAGAAATGGAAGAGGCAGCGAGGTCTAGAAATGGGAGATATGGAATAGGATAGGTAGGAATTGAATTGAGATCATTAAATCGTTATATCCTGTTCCTTTGATCGGGAGAATGGTCGTCACTGAAGTGGTGCTTGCTGCTGCTAACACACAGCGTCTCGGCAGCTTGTTATTCGCCCCTTGTCTTTTTTGCCTTCCATCTATTTCTCCGGAGCAGTAGTCTCATCACCAGCCTCCGCAACAGAACCGTCCACTTTGTCCTCTAACCCAACAACATTCTCACTCACACCCTTCGCCTCTTCTTCCCCCTTCGTCGTATCTATCACCTCCCCCTCCACCCCTCCATCTTCCTTCTCACCACCACCACCCATAACCATTCCCCCCAGCTTACCTGCCCCCGCTCCTACCATCCCCCCCGTATATCCCACCGTGCTACCCACCCCCTCCCCAACACCCATCAACGTCCCGCCGACCCCTTCGCCAACGGCGCCCACAGTGTTGCCCACCGTGTCGACGACGCCCTTGACGCCTCCGCCGACAGTGCCGCCGACGGCTGTGGCTGCGTTCGCCGCGTTCGATGACATGGTCGATTCTTTCCCGGAGGGGACTTTTTGGGTTACGGCATCTCTAAAAAAAAAATCAGAGTGAGCAAGGGAAGGGGTGGGATTTCGGTAATTAGGGACGGCCCTTTTTCGAATTCTTGTAATAGGTAAAGAGAAAGGAGAAAGAGAAGAAGAAGAAGGACTCACCTCGTCTGCCGCGCAATCGCATCACCCCTCGTTTCCCCCGGCATGATGTCCAGATCCACCACCTTGTTCTCCAGCACCTTCACCATTTTTTGTTTTTATTTGGGTTCTACTACTACCTAGTATTTCTTGCAACAAGAAAAAGGGTCTTCTTTGTTTCGTCGTAGTCGTGATCGAAAACGAGCTAGATATGGGATGTACGTAGTAGAATCCCAAAGGCAGGAAAGAGAGAAAAGGTAATGAGAAAGGAAGAGAGAGGAAGAGAGAGAGAGAGGTTCTAGAGCACTACTACGTACATCCTCTACATACCGTCATGACGGAGGAGCGAAGCGATGTCAAAAAAGGGACTGACTAAGCCCTATCTATCACACCCCTCGAACAGAGGTGACCAATCCAGTATGCAAAAAAGAAATTAATTGCTAACTTACAAGCTGATTTGTGTTATTAACACCTACGTCAGAAGAAGAAAAAGAAGAAAAAGAAGAAAAAGATAGCCAGGTAATAGTTGATAGTTGTTGGTTGGTGGGATACAGCGTCATATTGCGTCCTGGCGTAAATATATGACGCGTGATAATTTGGCGGGGTTATAATTATAATAATTACAGTCGTCAGTTAGTAATTACCTAGGTAATTAAGTCCACCTACGGGGTTACCGCGCACACCTAGATTCCACGCAGTTCCCTCACCAAATTCTGAAAATTACGTATTTATTATTTACGTAATTACGTATAATAATTTAATTAAAACTTGTAATTCTAAGTATTTATATATTAATAAATAAATAAAAAATAAAAAATTTAAAAAATCTGTATTTATTAATAATTAAATTAAATTTAAAAATTAAAATAAAATACACCGCAAATTTATATATAAATAAATATTTAAGTATTTTATACGTAATTTTTAATATTTTTTAATTAAAATTTATAATTTAAATAATTTATAATATAATTTATAATATATAAAAAAAGAATTATAAAATCTTTATTATTGAATTAATTATTAGAAAGAGAAAAAAATGAAGGAATCTCTTATAGGATTTAAAATATATCTAGAAAAAACGAGATTATTAATCTTAATAAAAAAAAACTAACGTCGTTATAATACTTAAAACTAACGAACCGCGTATTAAAAATATAAAAATAATAAATATAATATAAAATAACCCCTAATTATAATAATAATTAAATCGAATATAATTATAATTAGATTATTAAACACATCGAATATTTTTAATATTAATTTAATAAAAAAAAGAGATTTAAAAAGCTGTAAAAAAAACTAAAAAATAAAATTAAAAAAAAGAAAATAATAAATAAAAAATATATAATAATTATATAAAAATATTACGAAAACGAAATAACGTTATAAAAAATAAAAAATAAAATTAATTTATTTTATAAAGAAAAATCTATAATTAAAATATTTACGTAAATAACCGCGGATGAATCGCGAATTAAATATATAAAAATAAAAACTGAGAAGCGATGTAAAAAGATTATAATTAAAATTAAAAATAAAGAAAATTAATAAATAATTAATAATATATCTAGAAATAAACTATTAACTAAAATTAAAAAAAATTAAATATAAAATTAACGTTTAAAATAAGACTCGTTAAATCTAAATAAATATTTATTTAAATTAAAAATTATAATATAATAAAAATATTATATTTAAATATAAACTAAATTGAATCGGTCCTGGGAACAGAACGTATAATAAATAAATTATATATAATTATAACGTATAAACTATACCGATAAATTATCGAAAAGAATATAAAAATATTTATTAAAAAAAATATAAAAAACTAAAACTAAAAGAAATAAATAATTAAAAATTAAAAAAATAAAATAATTTTATAAAGATATTATTTCGAGAAAAATCTACGTCTTTATAATAATAAAAATAATATGCGAAGAGTAAATTAATAATATAATAAAAAATAATATATAAATTAAATATAAAATTAAATATTATTAATATTTTAAACGAAAATTAAGAGTTTTATAATATTATAAATATTAAAAATATAATTATTTATAATATAATTATCGATTTAAAACGATATACGGCCAGTACGTCGAAAAGTATAAAATAAATATATATAATTAATAATTAAGAAGTAGATATTATAATTATTTATAAAATAAATATAATATTAAATTAAATATATATTATATCTAAAAAAAAAAAAAAGAACGAGTTACGTTAGAAAAATTATATTATATTATTATTTTATAACGAATAAAGTATTTATAAATAATAATATAATTACGTTTTTTATACCGTACGTTAAATCGGTTTAAAAATTTAAAAAAAAAATAATCGCTAACAGACCCAGAGAAATAAATAAAAAAATATAAATTAAATAAATTATTAAAAAATATTATTTAAATATAAAATTAATTTCAGAATATATTAAATATTTTATTTAAAATATAAATCTTAAATATTTTAAAAATATACGGATCATAATCGCTTTATAAACACGACGAATAAAAAAAAATAAAAATTTAAATTATAAAAAATAAATAAATATCGCTAAATATAAATAAATCTATAAATAATAAATTATAATTTAAAAATTTTATAATATAATATTTAAAAAAATAGAAAGCTCGTTATAATACCGTTTTTTATATATAAAATAATTATTAAATACGATATTATAATTATTTAAGAATTATAAAAGAATCTTATATAAAATATTATTTATTAATTAATAAAAATCAATTTTAGGCTTTACTATTTCGATAATAATTAAATAAAAATATATTTTTATATTAATAAACGCATTCCGAATAATATATATAAATAATATATAATTAATATATATTTTATAGTTTTATTAATAAATATTATATATATAATAATATATATATATAACGTATATAATTCTCCGTAAGAATTTATAATAATAAATTTAAAAATATTAAATTAAATTAAGCCTAGACTTAAATAATTAAAAAAATATATAATAATAAAAGATTTTAATTTTTATTATTTAGTATAAAACGAACTATAAATATAATATATATATTTAATCGCCGTAAGTCTTATTTATATAACGGAAATTAAAAAGATAAATTAAATAATTTTATTAAAAATATTAACTAAAATTAAAAAAAAAGAGTCGAATAATATTAAATTTAATATTTATAAATTAATATTTAATAAAATATATACTGTACTGTCGCGTTACGTATAAAGTGAAATAAACGTTAAATTATTTTTTAATTTATATAAATCTTTTTCTAACAACCTCCGAAGCTGAAAAGAGAACGATATATAAATAAAAAAAAATATAAATAAAATAACGAAATTACTAAATATATATAAATCGCAGACAAACCGTATAATAAATATAATAATTATAATTAATAAAAAAATTAATCAATTTATTAAAATCTATTAAAAAACGATCGAGGAAATAATATTAAAAATAATTATTAAAAAAATTAAAACGAAAACAGAAAAAATAAATTAATTAATAAAATATTAAATAATAATAAATAATATAAAATACGCGAAATATATACTTAAAATAAACGACTCGCAGAAGATTAAATAAAAATATTAAAAATTTATAAATAAAAAAAAACTATTATTAAAAAATATAAAACGAAATAATAATAAAAATTCGTTAAGAATCTTTAAAAAAATAAAAATATTTATAATTTTATAAAAAAAATACGAATAAAATATAATTATAATATTATCATTATATTAATACTGGAAAAGAAGAGATTAAAAATAACGATAAATATATAAAAAAAATATATATTAAAAATAAAATTCTTTTTTTAAATTAAAAATATTAATTTAATAAATATTAATAAAACGATTTATCCCGTTTTAATAAATATCCCTAACGTAATTAATTCGCGTATAATAAATAAATTTATAATACGCGTCTCATTCGATAAAATACTTAAATTAAATAAATTATCGAATTAATTCTAAAAAAAAAAAAATTATAAAATAACTTTAGCCTATATTTTAAATATATATTATATATAAATATTATTCCGCCTACTTCAGAACGATTATCACCGTAATTATTAAAAAATTAAATAAAAATTATATATTATTAAAAATATATAAATCTATAATTTTACTAAATATAATTAATAAAATATATAAAAATTATTTAGCGGAATATATTTATATTATTATTAAAAAATATATTTTACTCCCGTCTAATTAAATAAAAACGAAAAAAGAAAAATTAATTAAATTAATTTTATATTATATTATATAACAGATTCAGATAATATAATAATAAAAATTAAAAAATAAATAAATAATATTTATATTTAATTTTAATATAATTAAGATTTTTAATAAAGTCTTATATTAGAGACTATTATATAATTTAAAAAAAAATACTAAAATAAATAATAATTTACGTAAAATCATTTCTAAATAAATAATAAATAAATCTTCGGCTGAAAGAATGAATCTCGTAATTAAAATATATAATATATAATATATTTTAAAACTTAATTCTCTTTTTAATTTTTTTTTAACGCCGATTTACTGAATCTATATTAAAGACTTAAGTTCGGCGTAATCGTTTATAAATTTATAAATAATATTAATCTAATAGCTGTAAACAGATTAACGAAAGAAATTTATTAAAAATTAAAAATAATACACGCAAGCTATACGTATTAAATAGATATATATAAAATAATTTTTATATTTATTAAATATAAATTAATTCACATAACGAACAGCCCGAAAAGATATAATTTAAAAAAAATAATTTAATTAAAAAAGATAATAATAACGCTAAAAAAAATTAATATATTAAAAATACGTATTAATATTAGATTAATCTAAAAGCCTTAAATAACTAACGTTATTAATAAAATCTTAATATAAATAAAATATCTAATATCGCTAACGGCCAGCACGTAAGACGTAATTATATTATAAATAAAATATATTTATTTTTAAATAATTAAATTTATAATAATATATATTATTATTATATAGACCCTAGCTACCTCGAATAAAAAATAAAAAAATTAAATTAAAAAACTAAAAATCATTTAAATATAAATCTTTCGGCGTATAATAAACGTTTATCGTATAATATTTATATTAATTTTAGAGAAAGAACTCATTATTTTAATTTTAAATATATATATAAATTAAACGATACTAAAAGCCAGCGAAAGATGAAAGAAAAATAATTAAAAATAATATATTAAGAAAACTCTTAATAAATTATTTTTTATAAATAAATAAAAATAATACAGACTAATTATATTAAATAAATAAATAAATTAAATTATAAATATATTAAATAAATGAATAAAAGGAATAAAGAGAAGTTATAAAAAAAGAATTAAAATTTTTTTAAATATTTATATAAATAATAAAATATAAACTAAATAAAAAAAATTTTAAAATAATAAAAATAAAAATCTATTAATTAATAAAAAAAAATAATTACAGCGAAATAATATTTTATATATATATTTAATAAAAATAAAGAACTCAGTTATTATTTAATTTAAAATTAAAAAAATTAATTTAAAAAGCTTTTTATATTAAAAAAAATTCTAAAAATAGAAAATCTCTATTATTTTTATAAAAATAATAAATAAACGATAAAATATATAATTTTATATTATAATAAATAAAATACGAAAGGACTGCGGAACGTATATAAATTAATTAATTATAATATATTACTTAATATAGCGAAAGAGCTAAAGAAATTAATAAAATAAATAATAATAAAAAAGATTTTAGAGTAATTTAAATTAATAAAAGAAATAAAGAAGAAACAAATTATTAAAAAAATAAAAAAAAAATAAAAGAAAAATAAATAAAACATTAATATTTAAACTAATTATAACCAGCGTAACGCCCAGACGGATTTATTAACTAATTAATTAATAAAAAAAATTAAAAAAAAAAGAGATAAAAACCAGACGAGTATAATATAATATTATAATAATAATAAAAAAAACGAATCAGTCGTATATAATATATAAAAATAATATAAATCTATTTTAAATTAAAAATCTTTATTATTTTTTTTATATTTATTTTAATATCTTTTTTATTAATTTTTAATTATTTTTTTTTTTTAAATTTAACTACATCTCCTCCGGCTAAAAAGAAAGAGATATATTATATTATTATAATTAATTTTTATTAATCGTATACGGAAAACGTATTTACAGCAGTAATATTAATCTTTATAATAATATATATAATTTAAATTAAAAACTAAATATTTATATTAATAATATAATTTAAATTAATTTTTTAATTAACGGCATTTTTAATAATTTTATTAATAACGATAAAGAAAAAGCCGGCGGAAAATAAATAATTTATAATAAAAATATTTAAATTATATATAAATAGAAATAGCTGAGTGCCGAAGATATAAAAATAATAATAATTATTAACGATAAATTAACTCAGAATAATTTTTAAAACGATATATACATCATAAATAATATATTTACAGTTCTTCGAAATCTAATATATTATTAACGGCGAAGAAATAGACTTAAAATAATATTTATAAATTTATAAATATAATTTATTTTAAAATAATATTTATAATTAATTAGAGTAAGAGCTAAATAAAATAATTAATAAATTAAATATAAATAAATAATAAATAATACTTACGAATAATATAATTATAATTATTAATCTAAGAATTAAAACGCTTAACGTAATAAATATATTATTAATATTAATTAAAAGCTATATAAACAGAAGAATAAATAAAAATAATAATAAATAAAATCATTATATTTATAATTAACTAACGAAACGCAGACTAAACGCGAATATATTTATAAAAAAAAAATAAAAAGGAGTCTAAGATAATATTAAATAATTAATTATTTTTAAAATTATTAAAAAATAAAGAAAAAAAATAAATCTTTTTATAATAATAAAAACGCGAAACGTCTACGGAAAGAATACTAACGGCGGAAATAATAGAAACGTTAGGAATAATAAAAATAATAAAAATAATAAAAATAATGAAAACAGCTAAAAATGTAATAAATTATTTTTTTAATATTATTTTCTTTATATTCGTTTTTTTTAATATAATCTTTTTTAATATAATCTTTTTTAAAAATATTATATTTTACGAACGCTAATTAAATATTATTAGAATAAATTAAAGAAGATAAAAATAAACTAATATAATATATAAATAATTAAAAAAATTAAATAAATAAAAGACACGAAAAAGAAAAAGAAATTATATTTTTATATTATATTAAAAATATATAAATAATAATTAAATTTATTATTTTTATTAATAAAAGGCTCCTTAATAGAAAGTTATTATTCGAAATTATTAATAAAAATAATAAAAATAATAAAAATAATAAAGTATCATTTATAAATAATTATAATTATAAGATATAAATAAATAATATATTAAATAAATAAATTAAAAATATATTATTTATATACTGATTAATCGTAATTAATATATAATTAATTAATTTTATTATTAGCCATGAAATAAGGACTAATTAAAAAAAAAAAAATAAAAAAAATTATAAAATAATAAAATTAAATATTTTATTAAATAAAAATCGATTATTATACTGCGATTATACGTAACGGATAAAATTTATTTATAAAAAGAATACTTTTAGACGATTTTATTATAAAATAAATTAAAAAATATATAAAAAAGAAATAAAGAGCTAAAATTATAAGATAAATTATTATTTAATTTTTTTTTTATAATCTTTTACGGATTATTAGCCAGCGAGTAACTAATAAATAAAAAATATATTAAATAATTATATAAATTATTACTAAAATATTCTCGAAATATTTCGGAAGAAGATATACCTTATATATAAAAAATATAAATATATAAATTAAAAATCGATTTATTTAGCGTATATAAATAAAATATAAAAAATATATCTATCCTTCGTTAATAAAAAAAATAGAGATAGCGGTTTATTTTAAAAATAAATTTATATTATTAATTAGAAATGGCTATAAAGACTAAATAAAAACACCAATAAAACTAATAATATTAATTAATCAATTAATTAATTATTAAATATTTAAGTTTTTCTTTTAAAATAATAATAAAAATTTAAGTGAAAAAATCTAAAAAAATCTAAAAAAATTAATAATTAATTAAATAATTAAGATTTTATAATTCTTTTTTAATATATTATAAATTATATTATAAATTATTTAAATTTTAAATATTAATTAAAAAATATTAAAAATTACGTATTAAATACGTATATATTTATTATATATAAATTTGCGGTGTATTTTATTTTAATTTTTAAATTAAATTAAATCTTTAAATATTATTATTAAAAATCTGAAAAAAATTATATAAATTATTAATATATTAAATACTTAAAATTACAAGTTTTAATTAAATTATTATACGTAATTACGTAAATAATAAATATGTAATTTTCAGAATTTGGTGAGGGAACTGCGTGGAATCTAGGTGTGCGCGGAATCTAGGTCGGTGGACTTAATATCTAGGTCATTCATTATTCAACAAAATCTGGCGAGTTTCGAAAAAAGGAAGGGGAAGGAGGAAGATGGTTTTCCTTTCTCTTTTTTTTTTTTGCTTCTTATGGAATTAGCCAGAGACAAGACAGGCAGACAGAGGATACATACAGTTCTTACCCTGTCCCCATGTAGGTAGGTAGGTAGGTAGGTAGGTAGGGTACCTTGTCCTTATCTACCCAAAGCCGAACGAACATATGACGAGAATGGGAGCTTTGAGTATATGTACAGGAATTAATTAGATTGTTGGATTGGAATACTACGTAGTAATAGATCAATGAATTCAAGTCAATCAATTCGCGCGCGGCGAACTGGGAAAAGTAAGTAATTAAGTAGATTTACCAAATCCCTGAATTATTTTTTGGACGGATTTTTTGGTTCCATGCCGGTCAGATAGCCTACCCACCTTAATTATATACATACATCCATACACTTTCGAACAAGAATAACTACGACTGACTTCATGGTATCATGTTAAACGATTCGTGGTTATCGTAGAGGTAGATAGATGGATGGATGGGTCAGGGATCGTTTCGGTTGCGTTGCGTTGCGTTCCATTCGGAGAGGAACATTAAGAAGAGAGAGAGAGAGAGGATATGAACGCAAAATCTCTTTTTGCGTGCTACCGTCGTCGTCGTATCATTCATTCATTACATACATATCTACTTACACATACCCAAATAAAATCCCTTTCTTCCCCCTCAAACCACCATAGAGGTGCAAGTCGTACCCCGTGACCTCGGGCCTAAAACAACATCATAACGCTATCTTTGGCGACGTTGGTTCCTAGAGCCGCGACGAGTTCGCCAGCGATGCCTTTGAGGGATTGGGAGTCGGTGATGGATTGTTGGTCGAAGTTTCGGATATCCTGCAATGTAGGTAAGGTAGGGAGGTTGGTTGTTAGGCTCTACCGGTATGGGAATGGATTCGCATTTTGGAAGGAGGGGACGGGGAGGGGAAGGAAGGGCAGCAGAAGCTCGAAAAAGAAAGGGGTAATATTACTTACTCCCAGTTCGATGGTTTGTCCGTCGATCATTATGCGCCAATTGTTCAGGTCGAAGTTGGAGAGGACTTGGTCTTTTGTGAGGACGCCGGGGATGTTGAGATTGAAGAGGGAGACGTCGGGGATCTCGGGATCATCCGAGTCTGAATCTGCAGCAGCGGAAGCAGCTGGTTGTGGTTGTGATTTTGTGTCAATTGGTGCTTCAAGCGTTGAAGTTGGGGCATTGCTAGCTGCTGTGTCGATGTTGGATCGATCAGCGGCAGCGGACTTTGAATAGTAGCGATGGGTATCCAATTGTCGCAGGACTTCGGTGTCGAGCGGATAATATTCGAGGTTTTCTGGATCTGCAACGAGATTCGTTTAGATAGAGCTCATCACATTGTGGTCCTGACAAAGGCATACCAAGTATCTGCTGCGGTCTGAAGTTGTTCTTGTATCTCATTTTGACGCACGTGTGGATATAATAGCCTGAGGATATCTGTCAGCGATAGAGGTCTGGATTGGCAAAGAGACGGATACCCACCCATGTAATAGTACCTGTAGTCTTCTTCAAGTGCCAATGCTATCTCTCGAAGAGCGCTGAGCTTGCCAAGCTCATACTCTTCATACTTTGGGTCATATCTTGGAGCCTTGGTCAGTGGGTTGCAGGCAACGTTTCCGCGCGTTACTCACAGAAGATAGACCGAGCTGACGGCATGGGGTAGGAGATCGAGGACACCGATAGCAATAAGGTTCCCATCCAGACGATAGCACATATGATAAGATCCAAGCCTCTTCGTCCGACCGTCTTCCTTGACCTCAGATCTTCTCAGTCCGGAGCAGAGAAACCGCTCGAAGGTCTTTTTGGTATTCTTGGTCTTGGCTTCCTTGTGAACGGCGGCTTGATATTCCTGGAAGAGCATCCATTTCCTATCTGAGAATGAGTCCGACTCGATAGTGATCTCGAATCTGTGAGCTGGTTCAATCGCCTTCTTCGTTTTCGGGTCTACTGGTCGTTTGATGTTGGAATACTCTGAACGATGGACTTCGGTCGTAAGGTCAAACACGGTCTTCCTTCGCTTTTTCTCCTCTCGAGTTTGGGGACATAATCTTGCTGCCTGCCTCATATATTCCTGACCTAGTACGAAAGTGTTCCACCGGTTCACTGCTTTTCTCTGGTCCTGCCGTGGCTTAAAGTCTTCGGCCAGCAGCCTGAAGGGTAAGCGATCCTGATCAATCAATTGTGCATCATGCTTACCGGATGGTATAGTGTGGGCAACATGATCGTGGGAGATCTGGCTTATAATATATTTGACCCGAACTATTTTGGCGTCAGCCTCTCGAGTCTGGCCAAAAAGAGATGACTGCAGGCCGCGGGAGTCTACCGTCTCCATCCTCTGTCCATCAGTTCCTGATAATGATCAGGTCTAACTCTCGATGACGTTACATAGTACGATGGACCTGGATGTCAGTTAATGACATGAATGCATAGCCAGCATGGCAGAAAAGCCCAGGACACCAGAACACTGCACTGTCTCACGCTCCAGACGGTCGTTGTAGACTTACTACTATTCTTTCTCTTGCAGTAACCACAATTGTTTGCCTGGTAGCCTGTACGTATAGGTACATTCAGCACATGTGCATGTCAAGGCCCTCAGATGCAGTATCTGAAACCGATATGGAGTTGTGCAGGTAGTTTGATGTTGGATTGGCATACCGAGCGGCTTAAAGAATGATGTCTTGCTGATGTCGACTGGAGGTGCTTCATCCATCTTGGACCATCTGCATCCAGCCCAATCAATGTCTCTTCCTCTCTTGGTTGTCTGATCACAAAGAGATATGCTACGGATCTCTGGATTATGGCGTGTAGTTGTGGTGTACAGAGGAACATTACATCTTGGATGCAAAGGCCTGCCCAATTGGGCCTTCCAGAGCGCCGCTTTTGGCTCCTCTACAGCTGCCCTAAGTTAATTCCCAGCGGCCGTGCCCAGACCTAATTAAGTTATCCATGAATAATTAATAATTACAGGAATAACGACTTCGTATGGGAAGTCTCTCGACCTTAAGTGGAAGAACATACAATATCATACGTAGTGCTTCGTGATGCCAAACCTACCCTTAACACATGATACCTAGGAGGGATTTATTGTCAGGAAGCACACTGGTGATAATGTAGATGACATCCACTGTCCGAAAGGAAACCCACGTACTGTTGGTTACTGAGCGATGTACAAAGAGGATTGGTGTGTCGTAGGCATTCAGTCATATCCTTTCCTATACTACTATCATATCCTATTCCTATCGAATACCAATCCTAACTCTCCCCTTTCCTACCACATCCAACCTCACTTCTCACTCCTCCTCCTGCAACACCTCGTCCCATCCCCCCGTATATCGCAACCAGGCCTTGACGGCCTCCTTGACGCCTTTGATCCGACTCCCCAATGCCTCCAGGTACAAGCCTTCGATATCGGACACCCGTTCCTTCAATTCGGCCGTCAGACCACGTTCTTCGGATTCTTTTTCTAAAGTGATGATGGTTAGGGTAGCGGCGGCGGCAGCTGCTGCTTGGGTGGTTTCGGCTTGATTGGTGGTGCTGGAGACCGCGGCGGATGTTGACGAGGTTGGCTGGTCATCGTCGTTGTTGGTGCTGATCATCGGACCGATGCGTTCGGCTTCGGCGAGTTTACTACGCGCGCTGAGCGTGGCTGATCGGACTTCGTGGAGGAGACAAAGGAGGTTGATTTGCGCTTCAATGAATTGATATGTGCTTCTCTCCGTGTGGTCGATGAGGCTGTACAAATACTGGAGCGGATGATCTATGTAAGAGGGGTTTTCGGAGACTTCGGACGTGGGAATCTGGATTCCGTGCCATGTCCCAGATTCACCACTGCCGATGCTATCTCGGTCTCGCACGTTCTTGCCAACATCAAGGTCTTCTGATTCCGAGAAATCACGTTCGGGGACACGTTGGAGCAGAGCGACTAAGGTGGGAGCTATATCCCAAAAAGCGGAAAGTTGCACCTCAACTGCTTTACTGACGTGAGACTCGATGATATTGAGAAAGGATTTCCAGCGCTGTACAGTAGCTTCTTCGAAGTTGATACGTTGGCTTTGTTCATCTTCGATGAAAAAGGCGTTTGTGTCTCGGAGCTTGGCAGCATTCTTCGTCTGCTTGTACGGTAATGTCACTAGGTCTTTATACTTTTCGCTTCTTTCGCATTCGAGTGTGAACATCTCCCGATGCAAGGTCTCACGAGCTTCGAATAACCACTTCAGCATCGTCAGTTTTTCGAGAGTCTCTGGTCGTTCGTCTCCCTCTTCGGCCACGGTCTGACTGGGGTTTTGTAATTCAGAGTCAAGCGAAAGGGTAGCCTGCAATTGATCTATCAAGGTAGACGTCGACGTGATCCTCTCGCTGAGAAGATCCTGCAGTGGAACCAAAACTTCAGCCAGGAAATAGTCGAACTCCGACTGCAGTCGTTCTTTTTCTTCCACCCGTGTCGACTGATTGAACGCGGCTTCAGCTTCGGCAGCTTCAGCAAATGATACATCTCCATGGGAAATTCGCTCCGACAGGTTCGATCGAAACTCTTTGATTTTTACATTTGCAGACTCCGCTGCTCGTTTACGTCTAGAACTGGCGATGTCTTGGAATCGCTGCTTTTTGGTCTTCAGCTCGTCCAAGTCACTGATCATCCGAACGTGGGTCCTGTACACCACAAGATCAGGGTGATGGTTCTGAACAGCTGGATAATGCCTTGGATATGGAGGTGGCAACGTGACCAAACGGGAGACGTCAAGCTTCCGAGAAGCGGGGGTCGGTGGCTCATGTGTCTTGAAAGACTCCGGGTACCTCGGAGTACCTGCTTGCGAGGCATCATAGTCCAATCCGGAGCTCGGCATGGACTGTTCATGCCATCCCGCCTTTTCGGGAGGATACTCATCTGGCCCATAGGAGAACCCGATGTCCTGAATGGCATATCCAGTTTGTGAACCTCCCTCAAATTGCATTGCTTCACGGGCTTCCCGCGGAACACCCATATACTTCATTTCTCGTTTAGATCTCTTCTCCAGTTGTCTGCTCCCACCTTCACTAGATCCTGTCTGAGACTCCCACCATCGACTGGGTGCACGGCCTCTAGAACTCTCCTCGTCGCGACCACCATTGCTCATACTCGCAGCGATTGGTGAGAGTATTGGCTGATAGTTACTTCCCCACCACTGTGATTCGGGACGCCCCGACGTTTCTGGTGGCGTCGAGAGCGTGGCAATGCGTAGTCCACTGGCTCTTCGCGATGCAGAACGCTGTTTAGCAAATAACCGTTCTCGAAGATTATCGAGATCAACAGCACCTTGATCCCAAGCTTCGGTGTATTTATTTCGCCTAATGGAAGATTCAGCGATGATGAAGTCTGCGAATAGTCGAAGTCTCTCTGCGTCATCTGTAGCTTTTTGTTCTCTTTCGAGAAATGCCTGGCAGCGCTGTAAAGCATCTTTAAAGAATCGTTCGTCTCCTCTGCTTTTGCTTTCATCTGACTGCGAGCGTATTACTGGAGGGCGCTTCGGCGTAAGAGGAGCCGGAACGGCGACACTGTCAATCGGAAGATGAAGGATATGTGATACTGGGCGGTCAGAGGAGTTAGATGGTGCCCCAAGTGAAGACGACGACGGCGGGCGAGAGTATTGTTGTGGTGGTGGCGTCGGCAATGCTTTAGGAGACAGCGTGGGCGAGCGACTCCCCCCTGCCGATGGAGGGTAGAAATCGCCTCCAGGCGAGAACGGTGGAGTATCCGTCAGTCCACTGATAGAGAGACCTAGTCGACCTGTATCCAATTTTGGTGTTGGACGGTTTGACGAAGACCCCCCAGACAATGCATTTGCAGAACTGATTAGACCACCAGTCCTGGGGCCGGACCTTTCCAGTGGAGATGATACATTCGATAGATCTAGGTTAGCAGGTATCACTGCCTCAAGAGCGTCCTGCCAGGGATTGTTGCTCGTCGCAGATGCCGGACTCATGACGTCGGAATCACGGCGTTTGCCACTCCTACTTTCGCTTCTCCTCTCACGTATACCTTTGGCGGATGGATCCCTGATGGCGGAACTTCTAGCCAAACCATGCACGGAGTTTCGCTTCGGCGGGGGCGGCGAGAGAATTACGGGGGACAAGGTAGGCTCATCATCACTGAGTGTAACTGAACGATGTTGGTGGTTCTGATCGATATTGCTTATGTGCAGATGGGGAGCGTATCTCTCGCCAGACGGTCCAGCGGATGTTCGGGAATATTCTTCGTCTACCCAATCTGCAGGAGTGGGAGGCACCGGTCCGAGGCTACTACCGACGTAGGACGCATGCCTAGCTCTGTTTTGTGAAGCAAGGTCTGCCGTTGAGTTTGAGATATCCGAGATACCGCTCGTGCTTTGAGAGCGGCTTGCCGCAGGAGGTGGCCCAGGTGGTGGTGGCGGCAACGGCATACCGGTTGGCCAGGCGCTTGTTCTTGCTGGAGTCATCTCGCTACTCAAAGAGAAGTGCGAGGGCGGGCTACTGACTATGCCACTCGCTGAGATTGCTCTCCTTGAAGCCGGTGGCCGTATGTTCATGTCCTGTTGTACTGCCTGTTCGTTGTATTGATGCGAGGGCTGAGTACTGCTTACTTGTGTCGAGTGTCTGTGCCTAGCGGCAAGACTTGACAAATTGAATAAGCCGTGAGTTCTATCTGGTCCTGTTCGTGAAGACGATCGTGAGCCCGATGGAGGTGGCGGGAAGGAGGAACCCCATGCAGTACGTGGAGACTCGGTATTTGTGGTCGATTGTCGTACACTTGCAGACGATGACTCTCCGGACATAGATGCGGTACCACCCATTGGGCTTCCATATTGACTCGTTAGTGCAGGAGGAGATGTTGCTGGAACTGTAGGTCTTGGAGAGTGCACATTGTCAGTGCCACCATCTCGCCGTGGCGAATAAGGTGGAGGTGGTGACGCGACAGGATCTATATATACGGTCAGTCCCATCGACGCAGGGGAAGATATGGTAAGTACCATCAGTCGAATGACGAGGACGCTGCGAAACAGTTTGTACTTGAGTCTGACCATACTGGGAGTGTTGTCCAATTTGGCCAGCATGAGGGGATGACCGGCTCACCGGTAGCCATTCTGAAGGGTTGTAAGCAGCGTTGTAAACGCCTGATACACGGCCCGACATTGGCGACTGTCCCGCTACAGAACTTGGCGGGGTATTCAGATACTGTGTGGAATGGTTGCGGGAGAAAGGACCCGAAAGTGAAGTCGTCGATACTGGCGTTGGAGCGTAGCTAGACGCAGTGCTACTAGACGTCACCAGCGTTTGAGGGCCAAAGGAGGTGTTGATCGGGGTCGGCGGTTGCCTCACATGTCTCTGGAAGAGAGGAGTGGAAGAGGCATGGCCATCACCACCTGCTGGACCCGGCCGCAATGAAGAAGCCGAGCGGCTACCGAGTTGCTGTACGTCTGGGTGGTCTCCCAGACTCGTTGCCGATAGTCCACGCTGATGGTAGCTGTAGCACCGGCAGCGGAGGTCAGCAAACGCAGGAAATGGTAGAAACAATCAAATGTATATCAAGCTCCGCGTATGACTGTGAGAGAGTATTATCTGACCTATGGTCCATGGTCGCCCGTCCCAAGCCGTGGTGGAGATTGAAATGGTGGGGGGCTGGTATAGCTGTCACGTTGATCGATAGTTTCGTGGCGCTCCTGAAATCATAGCGATGAGAGCAACGTCGTCTGAGACACAAGCAGCGCGTAGACTGGATGTAGATTTTCAGACGGTCAGCAGAGAGGTCACCCGCTATGGAGTTGCCCGAAGGTGTTGGTTCCTCAGGATCGCAACAGAAGCAACAAAGCACAAGCAATCCAATTGGAGCGACTACTCAAGCGAGATCCTGAACACCAAACATTTGAGATACGAAACCAGAAAAAAGTATAAGAGGTTGGGCCGCAGGACGAAGGAGGGAGAGAGAGCTTTTAGCAATATCAATGTGATTTGTTCGTTAGCTATGAAGACGGGCTGCATTGACATGAAGTGGTGATAGGCAATGTGAACAGACGGGGTAACCGTGCGGTCTGGACAGATGGACATAGGGAACGCTGAGTGGCTGCCGTTACTACTATGTAGTACATAGTACAGGACACTGCAAGGGTCAGTTGGCGCGATCCTCCATATTTTGAGAGTTGGTGAGCCAATGGAAGAGATGGCGGGCAGAGCATCAGGGAGCATCAAGACTACAGATCCTTGTCAAGAGGTTTGACGGATGCATAGTGGCTTCTCTCTAATCACATCCATCGACTGTGCTTGTTATGCGGGAAGACCATCCTCGGCGGCTACACGTCTTGGCACTGCACTACTCGATCAACCTTACTCATCCAACCCCCAAGCCACCTCGGGACTGTACATAATCAAGAGACAAGACGAGGAAGAGGCTCAGCTCAGAGATAAATCATATATATCTATGGACATAGGGATGCACTCAGGAAGCTTGCCCTGAGTTTGATTCTCCATGTATATATATCGTATCTGTTGATATTGCCAACCTGATCAACAACTGCAATGCTGTGATAGATCTACTTCAATACGGTCTAGGCTTGACCCAAGCTTTGGACCAACAACTAAGAATAGATCTTGACCTAGCGAATCCCAGAAATTGCCAATTAACATCTTTTTTTCGGCAAGCTCCATCCCCCAGATAAGTTACGTGGTGCAAATTTTGACCATCCACTGACAGAAAATTTGCTCAATAGCCGAGAGCTTTCTGTTCGATCAGAGTACCATGATGCTTACCAGAGATAAGATGAGGCTTGCGGTGGCGGCACGTGTGACCCACAGGAGGGTGATGATTGCCTAAGTTAGGTGGACGACACTGGTTCATCCAACATTTGGGGTCCGCAGGAGTCGCATTGACAACCCTTACGATAACGCGGCACAGTTCATATCACGGTCGGAAAATTGCTATGCAGTCATTGGATCACTTTGACCTACCTCGAACTATTGGGAAGCAGAGCTGTGACTGCTTGATTACCTGGAACGACAATCAGCATCTCGACTCAGCAATTTAACAGAGGCAGTAAGAGTGCAGAATTGCTATCAGATCAAAGCCCTGTCACAGGCTGTGGTCATCAACGCTTGAAGCTATGTTGACCGTCGTGATAAATAGAGTAAATCATCATAAAGATAGGTGCCGGTGAAGATGAGATGCCTTGAAGACTTACATTGGAGTAGTGGTTGACCTTTCAGATTCGTTCTGTGTTGCCTCCATGACCTGGAACAATGCGTGATCAGCAGCTGCAGGTAGAGCGGTGTGTGATGGCCATTGCAAGGGGTGCTCGAGTCAGCTGGGACAGTCTCGTCTTTGCCGACGGAATGTCGACTTGGACATATGCTTGTCTTTTGAAATGTCGATTCATCATATAAGAGAACAGTGGGATGGTTCGTAGAACATACAAATCCTGCCCTCGTCGTCAGCGTGTGCAATCAACGTCAACATGCGGCAATGGTATATCGATCTTGATCAGGAAATGCATGAATGGTATATAAAAGGATGTTGTCTGCATTGGAAACCCAAATAAGACTCGTCATCTAAGGAGATCATCATAAAGAGGAGGGTTGTGCGTCATGACGGAGGTCTGCTTACCTAAATGAGAATCCCCAAGGCTATTGAGACAAGGTATGTGGTCGCCTGCGAGACTATCAGTCACTTCCATTAACAATGTAGTGGATGGAAATATGATTCAAGACAAGATCAGTGGGCAAGGTTTTCTAGGCCTGCCACAATGGGGCATATCGATCAAGATTCGGAACTCTTGAGTCCGTCAGAGCCCAGTGCCATTCATCACAAGATGTGAAGCGCTGTACGAAAAGTTGAATAGACTTACCATTGCCTAGGGTCCACGTATAGGAACAGAGTAAGACCTATCGGGATGTGTGTCCTGCTTGGTTGTGACTGTCAGTTTTGTAGACCATCATAGATTGCATGAAATTGGAAATGTATCCACGACAAAAATCAGTTAAAGCCATTTGTTATCGCCAGCGATCGCTCCCCTCGAGAGGAGAGACAAATCTCGGCCGGTAATTTCCAGCGTATATTGTTACGAAATGATCATCATAGAAGTCGTTGGTGACATGAAAAGGAATTGGAACTGCAAGACGGGAGTCCGCGCAGATAGGATGAAATCGTACCTTGGTATGACAAGTCCAAGTCGTTCCGCATGGGTGTAGGTCGGTTTTCAAGACATTAAGTCGCAGAGGCTCTCCTCGGTGGCGGTCAGCTCGAAGACATCGACTGCAGGCCTGCCAACATTAGATCATGACGACAAAGAAGAGACGCTTCATCGAGGGGAAGAGCTGGAATCAGCCTGACGTGCAAAAGGGTTTCATTCCTCCTAGGAGGTCAAAGACTCTAGTTTGTTGCGGTTTGTGCATATCATCATAAAAGTGCTAGGAAGGAAGGTGGTGCAGAGTAATCAAGCTAGAATCACGTACCTTGCTCACTGGAGGATGCCCTCACATTGCAATTCAGGATCCGACGAGAGTCAGGACAAGAGGACACAAATGTATGTAAGAAAGTGAGTGAATCTTGGTTCACACAGGAAAGTAATAAATACTCAAGAAATTTTGTAGCTCCAAATATCGGGTAACGGCGCTAATCCTTTTCTGGTCACGAGGACTACCGCGCAACAGCCGATAGTCTCCCGAGGATCGCATCATCGTGTAAGCCCAAAATCATGTGGAATATGTTAATCGTACATACTACACACGACGACAGCTATATTACAAAGGTACCTATCCAGGTAGGAGTAAGGCAGTATCTGATTTGTTCATGTGTTCATAGGCGCTAATAAATCCTGGCTGGGATCCAATAGTCATGCAACCAGACATATCATCCAAAACTTTGAAAATATCCCGCTCACTTGTGGTAATCAATTACCTTCTGGACCTCATCATAACTTCCCATATATATGCCACTTCTGTCGTGGATGTGCTCAGGAACAACCTCCAGCATCCTCTGCATCTTACTGTTGACCGCAAGGCCACCAGCGTTCTCCATGACCATGGCCATTGGCTATTGAAGTCGTCAGCGGAAAGCCCTATAATTAACGTACAGCATGATTCCTGAGACTTACCGCACATTCATACAAAATCCTCAGCTTCCCCTTGGGGCTCTTCTTGTCCGCAGGATATGCAAAAATTCCACCGTATAGCAGGGTTCGGTAGGCATCCGCTACCATGGAACCAATGTATCGAGCGCTGTATGGCTTTTCCTTTTCGTCAGGCGGGAACTTCAGGCTCTCAAAGTATTTCTTTGTGTTATCCTCCCAATATAGGCTGTTGCCTTCGTTGACGCTATAAATAGACCTTTTCTTTGGTAACTGCATGTCGGGGTGAGTCAAGATGAACTCCCCCAGCGCATTGTCCAGAGTGAACCCATTCACAGTACCTCCTTTCAGGGTGATCGCCAATTGTGCCGACGCACCATACATAGTGAAACCAGCAGCCAGGAGCTCGGTTCCAGGCAGGAGAACGTCTTCAGGCGAAGGCTTTTTGCCAACGACTGCTTCGGGGAGCTTGTAGACACCAAAGATTGTGCCTACACTCACACCGGCATCAAGATTACTTGATCCATCGATAGGGTCGCACACCACGGCGTATCTTGCGTCTGGAGAATCTTCGAATATGATGGCTTCTTCCTCCTCTTCTGACACGAGCAGCCTGCATTTTCCAGAACCCCGCATCGCTGCAACAAAGACATCGTTGCCGATGACATCAAGTTTCTTCTGGTCATCGCCAGTGATGTTTGAGGAACCAGCCAAACCGGTGAGATTGATCAGCGTTGCACGTCGGATGAAATAGGCGATTGACTTGAAAGAGAACTGCAGAGCATGACAAAGAAGCCTGGAGGATTGGGTTCGGTTAGTACTGACGCGCCCTAATGCTCGCAGAGTCTCCCACTTCCGAGGGCCATTGCCAGGAAAGGGGAACAGGTACTGCAGGGGGCTCACGTGAAATCACCGGTCGCCTCCTTGTGCTTTGCTTGTTCCTCAGTAAAGAAGCGCGTTAGGGTAATGATATCGGTCTTGATGGATTCTGTGCCCACGCCTGCACCATTATCTGCAGCGCCGTTCGTAGCCATGTTGAGAGGCTTGAAATGGCAACAGCTTTACTAATGTATAGATTGAGTGACCAGGGTGAGACTAAGCCCTGAAACGTCTCTCTTTTCTTTTCAAATTTGCAGAGTCTCTCTGAGAAGATACGTTCAGAAAGTCCTTTTGACGACCAGAAATACCGAAAATAGCAAGACAGGAAGCAGGTTGGGCAGCCAGAATATATGTGCAGTAGTCCGCCAAATCGTCAATGGCACGTCAGCCGCGTGGAGACCTTTGGTACAATTTTGGAGAAGAGCGACAAGTATGAAGTCAGAGCACTTTGTTTCTCCAGAAGACAAAGTTTCACGATCGAGATAAGAGATGAAGGCACCATAAAAAGAAAGATAATGAAGGGAGAGAGAGAAGAGAGGAAGAACAGAATCATAGAGCGGAAAAGAATTCTAGGATATGTAAGAAGTCGGAAAAACCTACCAGTACTCGGTTACAGTACCTTGATCAATCACTTCAATTCAATTCATCCATGGCCGGGACAAGACTTCTCGGTATATTTCCACCGAGAGAACTCCCCTTCCCCCCGAATAACCCCTCGATCCCCAAATGCCATCATCGATTAATCATTGGAGTTGGAGAAGAAAGCTTCTGGTTCCGCATCCCCGCACCGTCATTTGCCCCTCCGTCCAGCCGTAAAGGCCCTGGCGAAGCCTGGCACAGTTTAACAAGATCAACCTGGAGATGTTTAGACCAATAGCATCATGGCTTAGCCACCACCAACTCCCATTGCAATGCATCTTGGTGGTTCCGATTTCACCCGTCGCCGGTTATCATCAATTGATTCAACTGTCCATGTGTCGTTCATGATCACAATTGGGCTTGTTTAGGTGAGTCTGGCCGGTTCTAGCCCTAGGGGAGTGTAGACGGGTTTTACTCATGAAGATTGGATGAAACCACGACGAGTGAGGAAACCAAGATACGTGTACACGTGCATAATGGATTCTACTTCAATCCTAATGGAATTCAATCACTGTCAGGTGGATACAGGAACCAATGCAGTGATTGCTAGGTGACCTGCGAAGGATATTGGATAAAGCAGGAACATTTTGCAAGCAATAAAGGCTTTTCATAGTAGCTACATCACTGATACGTCTGCGAATAAGTATGATGTTTAGTATGATGTTTCTACAGAGCCTTAGCTAAGCTTTGGTTGTGCGTCAAGCTCCTTAAACATCAAAAGCCCATGGTGACAGCTACGCTGCTCAAAGTGCGACCAAAGAGCTTCCCGAGTACCCAAATAGTATATACTCGAACCAAATTTCCTCCATTAGAACGCCATTGCAATGCTTGGTCGTACCGTACTGTCAACTGGTTCACCGAAAATAACACATCTTCGTCAGAAGCAGAATTCACTGATCCATTAACTCCACTGGAGGTCTGGCGGTATGAGCGGTGATCTTATTCCCCGCGTCAAGTTGTGGACCGTCATCTTCTCGATCACTATACGTGGTATCTTCCACCATGACAGCGGGTAACCCTTTTGTATTGCCTGGCGCGTGTGCCTCCGGATCATATATCATCGTTGAGCTACTCGATCTCGTCCGCGTACCAGATCTCGATTTCGAGGTCTCGGCTTCAACTGACGTTCCAGCTGCATCGTTGTTGACTCGCACTTCTAGTTCACTCACACCCTCATCCGCGCTCCCAAAAGTGCCGTGCCCGATTTTAGAGCCAATTTTTTCTAACGCTGATTGCAGGTCGGTCGCATGTGTCTCCGTGTTCGGAGGTCCCTCGGGTATGACCTCCCAACCGACAGGCGGACTCGGTGGAGGAGAGATAAAGAAGAGTTTGCCTGCATCGGGCTTGTCCAGATACTGCTTGGCATTGTCGATGGGTGTAGGTTCTCCGAAATAAATTCTTGCCCGTACCTCGTGATCTCGAGCCGAAACAGTCGGATGGTCTTGCCGTCCTTGCTCATCTTCCTTCGGAGTAATCGGACTGTGTTCTCCAAGAAACGTTGTACCATCAAGCTCTTGCCGCACTTTTATAGCAGCTTCAATGTTGTAGAATGAACAAACGATTCGTCGCAGTGAGCGTAAGGGCGAGAAAGAATGTAGCTCGTTCGGCACAAGTTCTGTAATATATTGTCGAATTGTCGCAAGAGAGGCAGGATGGAATATGGCGAGCGAGTCAAGATTTGTGATCAGAAGAGTGTTTGAAGGAGGGGTTGGCGTTGACAATGGAGGGAGGTTCGAGAGATCAAGCGACAATGGAGTACGTGGGGTTGAACGCCCAGAGGAGAATCCCGCCTTAGGTGACGATAGAGCTGGCGGTGTCGATGCCATAATGATGCGATATCAAGGACTTGCTATGGCTTCGGGTATACGAGCCTGTTTTAACGCTTGTATGCTTTTGTTGCAATTAACAGGAACAAGTCCGCTCTCGCAGCCGCAGTTCTATCGTCAGATAAGCACGTGTAAGAAGTTCCTCTTCGGTATGTGTTGGCAGAACAAAGGATGAACCGCGAGAATGAACGGCCTGCCTAAAGTATGCTGCAAAAAGAGGACCGCGTATTGATGCGAAGTCGGGGTATATAAAAGGAAGACGAAGGCGATGAGGTCTTGAATGTTGAAAGTTCTGGAGTCGAGGCGCAGCAACTCTACCGTAGTAGGATGGACGGGTAACGGGACTCTTCCACTAATCACACATGACGTGCATGGCCAGACCCTCAAATTGTTGTAAATGCGGGAACCTTCCAACGCGAACATCAGAGTGTCTCGGCGTTTCCCATTCAGCCACTGCACAGCAAATATGATGGATCCAATTCTCGTAATCAGCAAGTGTAGATTCAGATGTTGGTCTCAATTATATACAATAGTAGCAAAGGCTGTGTAGCGTGCTACCTATAATACACCCTCAGTTATCTGAGTTCAATGTCAAGTTTGGCTAATCGATCCCGGACTTTTTGGTGCAATTCGTTCGTCTCTTCATTCGTAAGAGTTCGCTCCAGACTGCGGTAATTAATTCTGTAGCACAGACTGCGGCGGCTAGTCTTTGGATGTTTGAACGAGTCTACTAACCGCACGTCCTCTGCCATTGTTCCCGCTACATCTCTGACAATCTCCATAAGGTCATTCTCGTGGAATGAATCGGATGATGGCAGCGGCGGATCATTCTGTGGACCAGCGATATGGCCTCCGGCCGGTGCAGCCGTTCCCGGACCAGGGGTGACATCCCTGGCCTCATCAGATATCGATTTGGGTGCCACACCGTTCTTGGGGTCAATCCAGAACGCAACATCTTTGAAGCATGCAGGGTATCTGCTGAATGGCTTGAATTCTGTCACCTTTCCCCTCTGGAACTGATTCAGGAAGCGAGGATCTTTTGACCAGAACAACCTGATGTCATGTATATTGAAGAGCAGCATCGCAAGTCTCTCAAGTCCAATTCCCCACGCCCAACCAATCCTATCCGGGATGCCAGCATTATCCAGGATGTTCTGTTGTGAAACCCCACAACCAAGGAGTTCAAGCCATTCCCCTTTCCACCACACTTCCAGCTCGTAGCTTGGGGCGGTGAATGGGAAATATGCTTCCACCCACCTAGCCTTGATTGGCTCCTCCTGAGCCTGAGAGTCGGAATTGGCTCGTGCTTGCCTTGCAACCGTCACTATCTTGACAATGAGATGCTCTAACGACCTTCTCAGATGTTGCGCGACAAGATCGACCTCTTCTGGGTTGTGTCTACCCTTTTGCATAGGGTTCGTCTCTGTGAATGATTGGACGTCTAGCACTTCAAGGTCTGCTCGTCCGAGCTGTTCTAGATCTTTTTCCAAAGTAGCTATCCTAGCTTTTGGATCGGATGCCACACCTTTCCATGTCCGCGCTCCTTCCATCTGATGAAACACCGGGTAATGACTACGATCAACGGAGTCTCGCCGAAATACGTCGGCCACTATTGTGAAACCCTCATGGGGAGGGACAACACCGTTTTCGGCGAGACGGATCGTCTTGAATGCTTCGTCTTCATGTGCTGATGTATGCGTTCGGAGCACATTATCCTTATTTACATAGTACGTGTCCGTCTTGCTGCGCCCAGGATGATCTGCGGGAAAGCCGAGCACATCAAAGTTCAATGTGGTCGTTACCACAGGATCCACGTTGAAAACGTGCCTGTATGTTGGTGCTTGAAATACTGAGATCACTAGGTCCTTTGTTATACTCAAAGGGTGATCTGGCGAGAGATATAACCTTCGGTCTAGATGTTGAAGTATGCCCTCCGACAAATTCGTATGATCGTCAAATTGAAATGGCTCGTCTCCTATCCAAATGCCACGATTGCCATCTTCTGAAACAATCTCGTTCTCTCGACCGAGGGTCAATATCCGTCGCTGCCAATTCGTGTACTCTGATGTTGCCTTCACATTCTCAAAGCTTTCGTGCGAAGTTGTGTTACCATCCGACCCTAACATCGACTGCGCAGCGTGGTCTTCAAGTGTCTTGAGAGACCTTGCCACTTTAGAGTGAATAGATTGCTCCTTGACATCTTCGGAAGGCTTCGTTTGGAAAACCGGAGCAGAGGCATAGCCCCGGCTGGCCTGTCGCAACGAAGTGGCCGCCCATGATGGAGCTATGTAGCGCAATGCTCGACTCGTGAGAATGAGTCTCATAGCTCCGTGGCCTGGTGCGGTAGCCGCGGAGCTGACACGTAAATGAACCGAAGATGGACTATGTCCTCAAACCTGAACGAGTAGTCGCATCTCAAACGACTTGAAGGATTGGCTACCGGCTCCAAAATATTAATTAATAGTTTTAAAGCTCCAATTAGAGGCAGCGGAAATCAACAATCAGCGAGGAACTCTGATCGGCCAACTTCCGATACCCTGCCCGCATGGGACCTCCAAAATCACCGTCATACACGGAGTCAAAAGATAGATCAGAATGGCATTGGGACTGTATAGATTGCCTTATCCCCCTTGTAATGCTCTCACATTCTCAATTCGCTCCCTCGCTTGACGACATCCCCGCTCGCACATCGTCAAGATGGCGCAAGCTCAACAAAAACAACTCAAGGTCCATTATCCATTCTGGTTTGGAGGCAGCGCCGCATCCATGGCGGCGGTAGTAACGCACCCACTGGACCTTGGTGAGCCGACCCAATTGACCTCAAATCCCTATTGACTAACTTGTCGCAACAGTGAAAGTAAGAAGGATAGGACTCTGACTTGGTTATACATGCTCATGCGACCTCATGTAGGTACGCTTACAGACCCGGGGGCCGAGCGATCCAAAGACTATGTTCTCGACCTTTGTCCATGTCGCAAAGCACCAAGGTATATTCGGGTTATACAATGGGGTCAGTCTCAGCAGTATCCACGGCATCTCTACAGCTGCTGACTCCTGCCGTACTATAGCTCTCCGCAGCCCTCCTTCGCCAACTCACATACTCGACCGTTCGCTTCGGTGTATACGAAGAACTCAAGTCCCGATACCCCAACGCCTCGTCTTTCCCAGCTCTTATCGCCATGTCTAGTGCCTCTGGGTTCATCGGTGGGATAATCGGTAATCCAGGGGACATCCTCAACGTCCGTATGCAATCGGACTTTGCGAAACCAGAAAGTCAACGGCGAAATTATAGACATGCTTTAGACGGTCTGATACGAATGGCCCGCCAAGAAGGGCCTGCCAGTCTTTTCAAAGGTGTACTCCCCAACAGTACTCGTGCCCTGCTCATGACATCTTCCCAACTCGCTTCCTACGACGTATTCAAACGGATGTGTATTGACAAATTCAATATGTCTGACAATCCCACTACTCATCTGACATCGTCCATGCTCGCTGGCTTTGTCGCAACCACAATCTGCAGCCCGGTCGATGTAATCAAGACGCGGATCATGAGCGCGAGTGCCGAGGAGGGAAGCCACAATCTCCCCGTCCTTCTCAAACATATAATGGAAAAGGAAGGCTTCACTTGGATGTTCAGGGGCTGGGTACCCAGTTTCATCCGTTTGGGCCCTCAGACGGTTTTTACATTTCTGTTTTTAGAGCAACATAAACACCTGTACAGAAAGATCAAGGGTCTCGAATGAGCCAAAGGTAAGGAGAAGGGAAGGTTGTGACACGACATCACGCTTCGAAGACGCTACCAGGACGACTATCACATACAGCGCAACGACGACTCCTCCCTCAATGCGTCCATCACTGTTCGCTGTGTTTTTCTATTCTCATGCCTTATCCTCTACAATCCAAGGGTTTTCATTAGAAACTGTCTTCCATGCCAGGCATATTTCCGGACAGGCGTCCAAGGAACGGAAGACCGTGAGCCGTCGACCATTTAGACCCACGCATCTGGATAAAAGAAAAATGAACAGGAATGTCTATATTGGAATTGCAATAGGTCGCACAGTCTGGGACCTCGATGCATACTTATTTACCTACATACTATATACCTCTATTCGGAAATACTCAATTCGACCGTCGGAGCTATTGGAGACAAAGGACACGTGCGCCATCTATACTTGGGATATACACCACAAGCAGAAATCTCAGAGCACACATCCAAAAGTACCATTATGGTCCTCCTATACAGCAAGTACTTAGTACGCACACACATAGATAGATAGATAGGTACACAAAGAAATAGAGAATAACAAGAACCCCATCATCCATTTTTCTCCCTCGCGGGATGAAATTACCCCAAAAAAAAAAAAAGCCCCCTTTCCCATTCCTGACTAAATAACTTCAGAACTATTATTGCTTGTATGGCATAAATGGAACACGAGCAGACAAGAATAGGAAAGGTACCTCAAAAAACGAAGGCGCTCGATCATAATCGCAGGTAATCAGTGATTTGGTTGGAGCATGTCAGGTATCAAGGTAGGCAGGCAAGCAGGCAGGCTCTCGCTATATCATTCAATTCTGTCTCTCTAGTAGAGTCAAATGCTTTCCCGCTCGGGTCCCGTTTTCTTTTTTGTCCAGATGAAAGAGAAGGGGGAGGGGGGTAAACGATCTGGCGGGTTGAGATAGATAGATGTCATATGACAGGGGGGGGGGAGGAGAGGGGGGAGAGGAGGAGAATTAGAAGGTTTCCTCTCTTTTTCACTGATTAATGTAGTAGTGGTAGAAGTAGGAGAGAAGGTAAGGAGGGTGTGTGTGTGAGAGAGAGAGAGAGAGAGTTTTTGTATCTCATTTCTGGTTTTGATGCTCTCTATTGGCTTCTGCTTTCCCCTTTTTTCTTTCTTCTTCCCGCTCGTTCATTCGATCTTTTTGAACTTGCTCAGCAACATGCGAATCCTGCGCAGAGCCAATCCAGAGAAAAATAAAACCCCTCCCAAGAAAACAATAACGATCTTTTTCTATTCTGGGAAGAACGCGATGAAAACAAATGGCCGCCTGTCCCCCTTTTTTTGTGGCTTTCGGATGCCATGATGAACCAACAAAAGAAATTGATACAGCTTGTACAGTATGCACTGTACCGAATGTATTATACCTCGTAATCTGCTCCCTCTTATCTATTTGTAGAGCGCGGCGTATGCACGCAACCCGACATCATTACCGGCACTTTGGTATGTATTGGTGCCACACCTTTTCCCTTGGGAGCACTGGGTTCGTAGTCGCTGCTGATGGCTACCGGATAATGGAGCTCTTCTCTAGTGCCTCGAGCAATTCCGGTCGTGGAGCCAGCGCTTCAGCTGCTTCTTTATATACCGCCCATTTCCGCATTCGCTTCTTCATCTCGGGCCATTCTTTCCTTTCTTCTGTGACAATCGCTTCGAAAAATTGATAGGCAGCTTTCGGTGCATGCTTCGACAGTTGTGTAGCAGCGCGTTTGTCTTCGATAAACCCAAGCTCTTTCTCGATTCTGCATATAACACCGGCCTCTTCCCAGGCTTCACGACATGCGGCATCAGCAGCGGTCGCTTCATCAAGTTCCCATCCACCTTTTGGGAGGACCCAGCCTCCACGGCGTGCTGACTGTATGAGGAGCACCTTCTTTTTGTCGCTTGAAAGGGGTACAACGCCGGCCACCAGCCTTTCACCGCCAGGTCCGTACCCTGCAGGATTAGTCAAGCACAGGCGCAAGGTATGGCAGTCTCACTTTGGTTCGTCCTTCCGACCCGGGACTGCATTGACAGCTTATCTTGGGCCATAGTGTAATGAGTCGCGAGTACTGTGGCAGCTTGATGGACTGATTTCGCAGATGCGCACGGTTGCGGAAACAGCCGATTTGGAGCTCGCACGACTTTTGGCGGATGCAGATGGGTCAAGTCCGGGGAAAGGAAAGGTCAGGTCTCGAGATGTAGAACTGGCTCAAGAGAATCACGAGAAGACTAAAAAGACAAGGAATGGCAGTGAATGAATGGAAATCAGGTCAGCTTCGATCGGTTCAGTCCCAAGAGTTCCGGGATTGAGACAGAGAATTGGACTTGGTCGGGGAGAGATTAGTGTCCAACATCTTGACGGAGGTTCATTGGGGGGATTATTATGGATGGTTTGTAAGTGCTCGAGCAGTCTATACCGACAGGCGAAGGGAACTGAGCGAAGTTGAGAGAGGAAGTGAAGACGAGTAAATTTTGGTTGTGGTAGGATTGGCGCTTCACCGGGGGCGGGATCGAGGTAAGTTCGGGGGAACCAAAGCAGCTCGGAGACAAGATGGAGATAATTGGATTCGGTTGTGACTGTCTGTAATACTACGTAGTATTTATTGAACTGGTAGGTATGGTACCGTATGAATGATCTGGTATTCTACAGAACGTGGAAGGTACCTTAGGTATGATAGAACGTAGGTAACCTAGGTACCTATTCAGATATACCTTGCCTGCGACTCAGGGGGATTCAGTATGCCTGGCCCCTGGGTTACACCACAGCAATGGCCGCCACTTCCAGATGGAATGCAGTCGCCAGAGTTCGTCTATTTTTGGCATTGGGTGGCATTGCATATTGAGAGAATCTTGAGAGAATCATGAGGGCTTACCGGTCTGCTCGTGCCTCGGGATTACGGGCTCATAGCCAGTACAGTATGCAAGTTCTTAATTGTTAAAATTGCGGGCCTCAGAAGATAAATGCCTCTTTTTCTCTTCGAGGAGACCTTAGTTGCTGATGGCTGATGTGTACTGGTACCTAACCTCCACTACCAGGCACATGTAGCTCACGAGAGACACATCTAGCAAGCCTGGTAATGGCTTGAAGTTTTACAGTAACATACGATACAATACCGTCAATCCAATGTTTCCGATAGTAGCACGTGGAGAGAGCGAGAGCGATATTAGTCCTACAAAGGCATATCTTTTCGATTCTCTGCGAACCGTCTAACTACTTGTTTCTCTTGTAACATTATTGCGCTCTTCCTTTTCGTCGCATACGGTCATCACGATGGAGAGAGAAATGCATGACCCGGTGGACCAAGGGAGTTGTGTAATTTGAGATCTGCTGAGCCTTTCCCTCTGCCGTGGGGTTCTTTGCTTTTCTTTCTTCCTATCGCGTTCGGGAGACCAACGAATTCGGTTTGGCAGCCTACACCATCGTCGTTTGATGTTAGCGAGTGCTTTCCGTACGACACAGCTTCTCTGCCCGTCTAGTACGGGCACTATCCTCGAATTTTGCAAGTTGTAATCGCATCTTTAGCTAACTACTTCGGACGTGGACTCTCGCTCTATCTTCGAATAGTGCGTATCATAGATAGCATCACTTACTGCCCTTGGAATCGTGGATAGGCCATCAGCCAAGCTTGGCCTGCAGTGTAAACTACCAATGTAAGGTGGATACAGACAGTACTGCGAATCAATATTCGTGCACTGATTATGTATATTCCAGGAAGAGGTATCAACACAAGAGAATAACATCAAGCTCAATTATATTTGGATTGTTTCCGGAGTTGACATTTCGAGTCAGGGAACTGCCAGGCAACCAAACAAGGCAGACACGATGACAGACTTCCCATTCGTATAGCGTCCAACACCAACTGTTGTTTGCCGGGTATCCAGCATCCCAGTCCATGATACTATGTGCTCGTATCTACTCTTATTTCCACACTATCGCTGAATGCTTCCATCACACTGACGCCCTGAGGACACACTTGCCTCTGTGTCATCTTCCGTCTTTGCAGCGATGATAGGAACATTAGCTTGACAATTCAAGTCACATCAATATCAATAACGCTGATGACTGTCAGGACGATCTCTTTCTCTTTTCCATTTCCAAGATGTTTAGAGCAGACGATACCCTTTGCCCTCTCACCGCTGACAACGCATTTGGCCCACTGGTGGATCAACGCTGCCGGACATTGGATTTTACGTTGATGTTTGAACAGACTATCTTGTCTCTTGTCCCCAATGCTCTATTTATTCTCGCAGCTCCAGTTTGCTTGTACCGACTTCGACATGCTCCAAAATCCTTCCTGACCCCGAATTGGGTCGGTGCCATCAAAGCGTTCAGCGCTGCCATTATCGCATGTTTACACTTCGCTCTGCTTCCTCTATGGATCTTGTCTCCGCACCAAATATCGACTTCATTAGCCTCTGCCATTGTAGCTCTTATCGCATCTATTACACTTGTCTACCTATCTTGGACCTTGCATTTTCGACTTGTCTGTCCGTCGTCTCTATTATGCTTGTATCTCCTCTTGTCCATCATATGCGATGCCTTGCAGGTGCGAACGCTACGCTTCGTTACCGAGGATGGCACGATTGCAAATGTTGCCCTGACTGCCCTATGCGTCAAGGCTCTGCTACTTGTTCTAGAATGCCGGAGCAAGTATCCCTTATTGCGGGAGCCTTACCACAGTAACCTGGGAGCGGAGGAACTTGCCGGAGTCTTCAACAGGTGGTTTCTGACCTGGCTCAACCCCCTCTTCATCACTGGATATCAAAAGCTCCTCGTAGATGACGATCTCCCGAAACCCGACATCGAGCTCTCGTCAGCATACTTACGAGACCGCATGCAAGAAAGTTTCGATGAACACTGTAAGTGGAACTGACCCAATGATCACCACGTCCATACTGATGATGCCTTAGCCAGACGTGACAGCCGATTCGCCTTGATATTTGCGATCTTTAAATGCATGCTCGGTCCGTTCCTTAGGACGTTACTACCTCGCCTCGTCAACGCAGTCGCACGTTACATGCAACCATTCCTCATCAGCAAGGCGATCGATTATCTGGAACCGGCTATCGAAGCAGAAGACCCCAACACCGCGTATGGTCTTATAGCGGCAGCTGTGATCATTTATGTCACCATGGCATTGTCAAAGGCGTTATATCAGCAGGGCCAGAATCGCTTGGACGTCATGATCAGGGGTGCCTTGGTGGGAATAATCCACAATAAGGCTTTGATAATCCAGGATGGTGTCTTTGACGACTCGGCTGCGGTAACCCTCATGAGCTCGGATGTTGCAAGTTCATGCAGACTTTTTAGCATGGTTACTGTGCTCTGGAGTTGCCTTTTTGAGGTTGTCATTGGATTCTACTTGCTAGGTAGAAGGGTTGGCTGGGCGTGCATCGTGCCAGCAATCCTCATGCTTGGTAAACAAACCCCGATACTTACAGTCATCTTTAAGTGGGATAACTGATCCTACCTTGCAGCCACCTCTAGACTCATGGCAAAGATCACCGTTGGTGTTGGGCCTAGAATCAGGGAATACAAAATGTCTCAACAGAAACGCATTGGTATGACCGGTTCAATGCTCGGATCGATGAAGTCTATCAAAATGATGGGTTTGACCGACACGATGACATCAGTAATCACAGACGCTCGTGTAAAAGAGATTGAGGACTACAAAGCTTTTCGATGGCTGGTTGTGGGATTTAATGCAGCAGGTATGGACAATGACCCGCAATCCTGAGGATATGTGTACTGAACGGTTCTAGCAAATTCTCTTACCATTTTCGCGCCATCTGTGACTTTGATAATCTTCGCTATCCAGGTTAGAATTCGTGGTTTGAACAGCTTCGACACTGAGCTTGCTTTCTCAGTTATAGCTGTTATCTCCCTGGTGACAAGTCCGGCCGAACAGTTGATGGCCATCCTTCCAAATTTTTCTAGTCTCGAAGCTAGTTGCAGAAGAATTCAAGAATACATCCTCAAACCTTCCAAAGATGACCAGAGGCTCGACATAGCACGGCAGACACATGCTGGTGGGATTATTGATCACGAAATCGAGGTCCGAAACGGCAACAATCCTGGAACAACCCATAGACCTGCAATCGTCTTCGATGATGTCTCCGTCAGACCCGCGGCCGAAGCTGAACCAGCTCTCCGAAATATCACTTTTCGATTTGATGTTGGCACACTGAATGTAATTGCTGGTGTTGTTGGAAGTGGCAAAACAACCCTTGTGAGAGCGATGTTGGGGGATCTTCCACCGGATAACGGCACGATCTCGGTGCGCTCACGTCGCATGGCTTACTGCACGCAGGCGGCTTGGCTTACCAATGAGAGTATCAAAAGCATTATCTGTGGGCTTTCCAGTAAGACTGAAATCGATGAGACTTGGTACAGGAGAGTTGTGACTGCATGTGGTCTCGATGAAGACCTTCACGTACTGCCAAACGGGGACGATACGATCATAGGAAGTCGAGGTGTGCAGCTGTCGGGGGGTCAACGTCAACGAGTTGCTCTGTCACGAGCTGTTTATGCGCGTATGGATATCGTGCTCTTGGATGACGTCCTTAGTGCTCTAGACGCAAAGACAGAGAAATCAATTGTAGAGCAGCTTCTTGGGCGAAAGGGAATTTTTCGTGCTCTGGGCACAACTGTCGTTCTGATAACACACTCAACCCAATACCTTTCGCTAGCAGACCGAATCATCGTGCTCGACGAAGGCGGCAAAATTGCACAACAAGGGACTTGGCCTGAGTTGCGCTCGTCGGGCCAGTATATCCGTGATGTCATTCTGGAAGATCATGAACATATTGAACAGAAGGACGATTCCACTCCCAGTACGCCTCTCCAGAAAAGCGACAAGGCCAATGCAGCGCCGGCATCATCTGATGAGACTGCAAAGGATTTGACACGCCAGACTGGAGACTTCGCAGTCTACGGTAAGTATAATTATGCGGCTATGAATCCCGTGTAACAATCTGATACTTGTAGGGTACTACTTCAAGAGTGTCGGCTGGGAATTGATAGCCTTGGTTACCGGAATTTTCGCTGCATACGCATTCTTCTTGGCTTTCCCAAGATACTGGCTGAAATGGTGGACTGAGGATGAGACCGGCCGCCTGCCTTTATATGTAACAGTATACCTGGCGCTCTCCATAGGGGTGAGTTCTTCTAGATGTATCCATTATCCGAAATAGTAGGAGCTGACATCTCTACTCACTAGGCCATTCTCAGCAACCTTTCTTACATCACGTAAGTTGCGTTACGGATCAAAAAAAAGATGTACGCACGGGCTCTAACATCAACCTAGGACGTTTCTTATGGTCATCGCACCCAGGAGCGGGTTAAGGCTCCACAGAGTTGTCCTCAGGACCGTGGCCAAGTAGGTATTTGACTATGGATTGGGTACAGCAGAATTTTGATGCATGCAGGGCACCACAATCTTTCTTTGCCACTACGGATACAGGCGTTATCCTGAATCGGTCAGAGCACTCAATGTTTAGCCTGTATCTCCGGCTAACATTCTCAGATTCACTCAGGACATGCAGATCGTTGATAGCGAGCTCCCTATGTCGATGATGACGGTTTTTAATCGTACGTTGTTCTTCAACGCTCTCATTTCATAATCGCTAAAGTTCAATTAGAGGCTTTCAGAGTCATTGCCGAATGCGTTCTCTTGTTCACATCGGAGACATACATAGGGTCTACTATTCCTCTGTGCGTTATTTTCCTGTATGTGCTGCAGAAGGTGTATCTACGCACCTCACGACAGCTTCGATTCATGGATTTGGAAGCTAAAGCGCCCATTTACTCAAACTTCCTAGAAACTCTTGAGGGTTTACCTATCATTCGTGCTTTTGGCTGCGAGAATCAAGCTGTTGCAACAAACATAGGGCGTTTGGATGTGTCACAGAGACCACATTATGCCCTGCTATCTGCCCAGCAATGGCTTACTCTGGTCCTTGATCTGTTCATCGCATCCCTAGCCGTGGTTTTGATCTCGCTGGAAGTCACATTGAGGGGGACAAGTAGCGGAGGTCAGATTGGAATAGCACTCAATGTTGTGCTTGCATTAAACAGTGTCCTACTGAGGATGCTAGAGCAATTTACAGTCCTCGAAACTTCTCTGGGAGCTATAGCACGGATCAAGTCGTTCGAGGCGACCACAGAGTGTGAGGATAAACCCACAGAAGTATTCACCCCGTCACGTGATTGGCCTGAACTAGGGGTTGTCGAGTTCCAGGATGTAACCGCTTCCTACAATGTGGATACGCGCGCACTACAAAGCCTGTCGTTAAGAATAGAAGCTGGGCAAAAGGTCGGGATCTGCGGCCGTACTGGCAGTGGAAAGAGTTCGATGCTCCTCTCCATCCTCCGACTTCTAGACATGGACTCCGGCACAATCCTGATCGACGGTCTCGACATTTCAACGATACCCCGTGAGACGATCCGTACCCGGGTTATTACCATCCCGCAGGACTCCTTCATCCTCAGCGATACCGTCCGTGGCAACATCGATCCTTCAGGTATGATTTCCGAAGAGCTCATCGTAGAAGCTCTCAAAAAGGTCCAACTTTGGTCCGTCTTCGAGGCGCGAAGCAAATCGAACAAGAGTCAAGGCCAAGATTCCTCTGATAGCACAAATGGCAATGGCGATGGCGCTCCTGCCACCAATGGAACTGAACAAGCCACCTCAAGCATAACCGGCACCGCCAAGGTCACCCCCAAAGCCGCCACTGACAGTGCCGAAATCCCCCCAAATCCACTAGACGAGCCTTTGAAGTCTTCACCCCTATCACAAGGCCAGCAACAGCTTTTCAATCTCTGCCGTGCAATCATCCGCAAACATCTCAATTCAGCCACCACCCCTACCCGGATCTTACTCCTGGACGAAGCGACCTCGAACGTCGACTCCGAGACCGATAAACTGATGCAACGCGTCATCCGCGAGGAATTCAAAGACCACACAATCATCACCGTCGCCCATCGGATGGACACGATCATGGACTCGGATAGAATCGCTGTATTGGCGGCTGGCAGAGTAGTGGAATTCGATAGCCCGGAGAATCTGTTGAAGCAGGAGGGTGACAGTAGAAATGTGTTTAAGGAGTTATATCATGGACATTGAAGTATATATAGGACGGGGGATTTTCAGAACGAGAATGAAATAGGTCCGTACGTACCTACGTAAGAGCTTTTTTCTCATCCCGAAAGGTACACACTCGCTCCCAACCTAATGATCAAATGTCTAGGAAAGTTGGAATAAATAGCTGTATTGCATTGCAATGCTAGTACATACTATACCTAGGTAGGTACCTACATGACACACAACATCAGCTCCCCCGTGCTATAGTGTGTTGAAGACAATCAATCCATCTTACTACCGACTTTCTCTTTCTATTTCGACAGACGTGACCCGGACTGTAAAAGCACATGTTCGTCCTCGTCCGCAATAGGAGATTATGTGCCACAGTGCGTGCAGTCCATGTATTAAGGTAGGTCTTCCCCCATAAAGCCCTTGTATCTCGGTGTTGATGTGGTTGCACCCTCTTTATACTCGGCCCCCAAAATCGATAAGTTACAAAGAGGTCTCAGCCTCAGCCTCGTCCGAAACCAGAGCTCGCTTACCTACTTTCCTACCCTCCTTCTGTTCAGCCTGCGGCTTGGACGATGTTTATGGGAGCCCTTGTGAATGGGCTGGTAAAATAAGAGAAGTTCTTTCCTTCATGAAAGAGAAAGAAAGATCTGTGAGGCGTATTTGTTGATATGGTCTCATTCCACCGGTTCGCGTTTTACCCATTTGCATTGATTATTTATCATCTCAAAAGCTCTCATCGTTCAGAGCAGAGCCTATTTTTATAAGTATAATTCCCCGCCATGCCAGATAGCGAGGAGCAACGGTCGGCAGAAATGCAGCCAACCGATTCTCAAGGAACGCGTAAACCGATCAACATCGAAGAGGAGAACTTCAAGCTGCAGGTGCATTTCGACAACCAAATGCACGACAAAGGCCGGAGCCATCGAAAGGTTGCAGTCCTCATGCTCTCATGGCACCCCGACTACACAGATCTCGACACCGGTAAAGAGGTAAGGGCCGCGGCTTCCAGTTGTGGGGGAAGAGAGAGAATATCATTGACGGATTCAAGATCAATGGACTCAAGTCTATTTTCGAGAATCACTATGGCTTTCAGGTTCGGGAAGGCAAGCTTATCATGAAGAATCACAATGGCGCCAAAATGGGCTTTCTCAGTCATCTTACCGGCTTCCTGGAAGAGTTCGATGACGGTAAGAGTCTCTTGATAATCTATTACGCCGGACATGGTGTAGCGAGAGCTGAACCAAACGGACTGGCACTACGAGGGTGAGGTCAGTGGTAGTGCTATGCAAAGACAGATGGTTAACCGTGGAACAGGGACACTTCCCGAGCTCGCCGCAACAAGGAGGTCAAAGATATAGTGTGGCAACAGGTGGAAGAACTGGTAGAGCTCGAAGATGTGGCTTCGGATATGCTATTGATCTTTGACTGCTGTTATGCCGGTCGAGCCGCAGCCTCCAGATCAGGCGGTTTCTCCAAGAAGATATGCGAGGTCTTGGGTGCATGTCAGGCAAATCAACTGACGATGGGCCCTGGACCAGATTCATTCACTTCTGCTCTCACGTGGGCACTGTATGACCTCTCGAGCATTCCGGACGGGTTCACAACTGCTCAACTTCTGGCCAAACTCCGATCCGCCCAAGTCTACCAGACCCAGAATCGGCCAGAGGGAGATTCGCATCCCTACTGGAGTGAGAAAGAAGGGGTCCATTCCTTGAGAAGGTTGCGCATCGTACCTACAATCACCCAAGAAGGTGCAGTGGTCGAAGAACCCATGAGCGAGCCTACTAATTGCGATTACTTCATCACAACGTCGATACAGTTGTCGGACATCCCCAGCGAAGACGACATATCTGAGCTGTGCAAAAAGTTCAAAGAAATCCTCAATTCATCCGATGAGAGTTCGAAAGCTCATCATGTTCTATGGAGAGGCTTATTTACTGCAGATCAGTTGAAGCCGCACATGTCAAGAGTTGCAGAAGCAGCGGCGTGGAAATTCAGAATTAAGCTGATGGAAAGTCGACTGAAGAAGCTCGATGTCGCAACCGGGAACCATATTGTACCCGATCCTATCGTAGAGGACATGCCTGGAGTGCCGGATCCTGAACCAACGGAACAGCAGTTGCTTGCTTCGGCATTCGAAGCCGGCAACATGGTAGGAGACGTACCCCCAAAAGACCGCCTAATGTCAACGCAGAACGTGCGTCCAAACGACAGTTGGAAATGGACATTGACCGTGGTAGCCATATTCGGTATTGGTTTTGTGGTCGGTGTACATAGAGAGCATCGGTGGATACATTCGCACCTAAAAGGCCTCGCATGGAATTGACCGGTGATTTGCACTTTGGGAAAGATGCGTCACGACATAGTTCGAAACACCATTGAATTGTGGCTTCTTAGAAGTCTTTGCGGGAGTAGGTTCTTCATCATCAGAGTCAGATTCTTCGTCAGACTCCTCAGCCCCATTCATTGTAACATCTTCGGGCGATGCTTCCTTGACCTCCTCGACGAGCTTCAGGTGCATAAACCCGAACTCAAGAAACGACACAACGCTTGGGCCAAAACGAATGGTCATGCTCTCCTTAAGGATATCGTCTGTCCGAGGTGCCAGTATGATAAACATAAAAGAGGGTCGCATTTGTATACTTGCTGCAAAACTAGAACCTACTCACAGCACATTAGACTGACATGTTACCATGCCACGTACCTACCTATCCGATTTTCATAACCTAGTATAGGAGAGATTACGAGTAACCTTGGCCACTAGAGTTCAAGTCGGACATATCTACGAATTACCGGTGACTGTCACTGTTGCGAAGACACTGAAAATATCTCCATCAGAGGAGACATGATGCATGGTGTTTATGGACCTTTCTGGTATAACTTTCACGATAGGAATCTATCATTCATTCACATGTGAAGCATGTCAGACCCTAACGGCCCCCAAATCGCCTTATTCCTCCTGCCTTATCACCCCGCCCCCTCTCAATTTATACCTGGTAAGATGCCCAAATATCCAGTCAGCACCAGGTAAGAACTGAGCCACCACCGCATATTCAAAGGGGCAGCAAGGCTGAGCCGCATGGAAACGATGGGCAGTCCAATCGCCGATACTTAAAGGAAGTGATCGATCCTCTCATCGATCCTGGATTTCGGCCTCTTGTGACTTGTTCATATTTCAGGGACCTCCACTGTGTCTGCCTGGCGCCGTCTGTCCACAACATCTCATGGCTTCCACGATTGGGGACCCCGAGGCGGTGAATCACAGTGCAATTGTTGGTTGGCCTCGTGCCGCGACTTCCCAGTTCGCAGATGACAATACTAACTAGATCTCAAATCAGGACGAGAACGATACGGAATCCCGGTTTCACGAAGACGACGATCGCCCACGATATAGGTCCGATGTAATTCCAGTCGCGCATCCAAACAGTGTATGAGACCTTCCCTTCAGCTGACATTGACTGCTCCTTCCCGCCCCTTTTTCACTCCCGAGCCAACTTTTTTTGACGCTGTCTTTGGTATTCGTATCAGAAAACGCAGAGCTTCTTCGAAGAAGACCAAGTCAAAATGAAAGCAAACCCTACGATTGTATACGAAGTCGTGAGAGTGGAGAGCACAGGGAAAACATGGCGATACCAGCTTCGCAAACTCGGTAGCGACGACTTGTACAACGGGGGTGTTCCGATAGTGCAGGATCCCAAGAAATGGGTGTTGTATAAGCGTGGAAGGCGCAATCCTTTGCATCGGGGATGATCATAAGGCATCTATTCTAACTTACTGTGTTATTGGGAGCTGAAGTGAAGGCGCGAGGCAGACAATTGCGCCTTGCTGACGGGCTTTGACTATGCGGGACTCTCTTGATTGGGAATTGGGATTGGACAAGATTGGGGGCTGTGTGGTCGCACATAAGCAAAGTAAAGCAATTGCTGTTCTGGAAAAGGCGTCAAGGCGTCAGGCTATTGGATTAACCAACATCTTCAACTTCCGAGATGGAACAATTGCCATAATGTGACCTCGCCTTCAAAAGTAACCAAAAGCTCCACGGCTGCAGATAGGCGTTCATCGAGGCTCTATATGATTTAATTTATGTATTCAGGTCTTCTCAGAATATATTCAGAAAGAATAGTTCATTCCTGCTGTCTGTGATATTGTGCTCTTCTCAGACTCATCCATTGGCATTGGCGCGGGCGATTTCCTACTGTCCAATCGTCCCTCCGAAGGGCAGCACCGCGTATTCTACATTCTACTAATAATCACAGTTCTATTATCAGAATAAGTCAAACAATGTCGATTGATGAAGAAAAGGGAGAGGCAGGACTGGATGTAAATGGAAGCAATCGGCACAGATCGCATTCATCTAGTCCCACGTCCGACAGGTCATTCGCCTCGATATTCACCTTGGGTACAAACTCTCTGCCTGGTTCTTGCTATCGCCAAACGGTGGCTAACACATGTTTCAGTCAATCCATTGGCTGGGCTGAAGAGCATGCGGCTGTCTCGTCAGAGTACAAAGGTGCAATCTACTGCTGATGGTGGGAGCTCCGTGTCTACGTCTAGCTCCGAAGGAATAGTCGTACGCAAAGGTCTTCTTTGTCTTTGAACATGATGTGGCCGAATCTGACTGTCAGTTCAGTCCAAGACATGCCTTTGGGCTATCCCCGTCTTGCAACCTTCTTGGACAGCGAAGATATTTTCTCCGTTTATCGACGGTTTGGGTACCTGTCGTCGCGACTTCTTCTCGAAAAGCAAGATGACTTACGCCAACTGGAAGCCCAGTTAGACGAACTCGACGATCAAGATCGCACAGCGTGCCCTTATGCTTTGCAATCGAGACAGCTTTGCGAGGGTGAAGAACCCAGAGCCCAGCAACTCCTCCTTCGGGAGAAGATAGAACAGAAATTTCTGGAGTACTCGCAGCTATTACAGGCTGCTCAGGCGTTGGCAGCTTTCAACAAACCCACGTCTCGAGAATTTACTTGCGTGAAGACATGGCTTGATAATGCCGAGCCGATTGAAGAATCGGAGCTACAGTTCATCGATTGCAAGGAAGACTTGATTACACTTCGAACTGGCCGTGAACATGCCTGGCTGGATGCCGTTGTCGAGAGCACTATACGCAAAATCAATTGCAAGCTCATTACTGTAAGTCTGCTGATGGCCAGAGATATAATTTCGGACTGACTTTTTTATTTTAGTGGATATTCAGGTCAAAGGTATGTCAACGACGGGCTCTATCTTCTATCTGCTTTAGCCTTTCTTTTTCTTTTAGATGCTCGAAACCTCAGCACATTTCCCTATCGTCTGCTCTCGATCCAATGGTCGTGCCACCTAGTGTAATAGGTTTCTCTGTTACACAGAGGGACGCAGTCTTCACGACATTTTCTTTGACTTTATGACGGCCTTGTCACCATTCGTATTTTCAGCGTTCAATCTGAATATCATTTGCTAAAGCACTGCCCTCTGCAGGAAACGTGTCTGAAATCGGATCAAAGTCATGGAGAGTCATACTACACCCGCTCCCGTATTGAACTCTGCGTGAACATTATCATCACAATCATGATACTTGTCCTACTTATCATCCCTATTTACATTTTGTACCACTTGACCAGCACCGAGAACGACAACACCGTCACTACCCTCAGCAACGGAACAGATACAATTACGAGCTCTACCGGAAACAACAACAATAAAAATGCAATCTGCATTGGTGTGCTTTTGATAAGCACTCTTGCATTCAGCGCTACCATCAGCCTATTTACGAGCGCACGACGACATGAGATCTTAGGTGCCAGTGCTGCGTGAGTATCACCATCTCATTTACATCGCTGACAATGATCCTGTCGACTACCGTCTTATCATCGTTGCTGACTGACACCTTTTCTTGGAAAACAGATATTGTGCCGTCCTCGTCGTGTTCATCGGAAACATAGGAGGAAGTAGTGTCATTGGCTGATGCCTATCACGACTTTTACGCCACTTCCACGACGCGACGACGAACCCTTTTTTGGTATCTTGGTTCGAGTATTCTTGCCATTTTTTGAGCGCGATTACTCTCCTGTTGTTCAAATTTATATCTCAGAGCCAAGCCACTTGCTCTTGTATCGTCCACGGAGAGAAAGCATGAGAAAAAAAAAAATGCCTATAAAACCCAAACCCGAAATGAGGGAAGGAGAGAGAAGCAGAGGGAAGTGCAACAGGACTCTTTGTCTAAGGGGTACCAACACCAACACCAGCAACCAACAGCACCCCTGTCTAGATCAACTGCTGAAGCAGACAGGTATGATGAGGAGTCTATATCTTCAGGACTCACCTCTACAAAGGTCACCGTTCTTGTTCCTTGGCGCTTTGAGTCTCAAGGTATCTAAGCCCTAGCTTGACCTACCTATCTAGCCCGTCCTTCGTAGCATAGCTTGAACCATACTGCTATCATGGGCTCCAATGTAACGTATAGGTATCTATCAACGAAGCACATGACTTGAAGCTCCTCCATAAGAGTATCATCCTTGTATTTCGGCAAATGTATCGCTAGCTTATCATATGACAAGACAAAGGCTTGCTTCTTGTTTGCTCGTCTGTTTCTTCCGACTGTTTCAAACCAGCACCTCCGACTTGCCATTCCTTCCTTTTCTCCTTCTAGAAAGGGAACAAGGTTTTTTTCTTTTCCCCGAGCAACAGAAACTTCACTAGCAGCTGAATGTATCGCATTAATAGTGCCGTCTTCATCCAGTATCCTCATCAGTCAGTGATCGGCTCCTTGCCAAGAGCTCCGGTTAGAGTTGTGATCTTCAGATGTAACGTAGCTGACACGACCATCTCACCATTATGGAGGGTCAGTCGGGCATTCAATATGGGGTATGGATCGAGGAGGTTCCTTCCTCGGTTAACCACGTAGGATCTTTGTTCGCTACCAAGACTGAGGGTGCACACGGTACAGATAATACCATGGGTTCTTTTTTCAAAACACTCCGAGACTTCCGCAGACAGCTAAACTATGGTACGTTGTGGACGAATCAAAGCGACGAAAGAGTTATCGTATTCAAACCCAGTGCGAGGTGAGGTATTTACGCTCTAAGCAAGTGATCGTCGCGTAATACCCACAAGTCCCCCATACTCCATACTCCATGTTACCCCAACCCTCCTCCAACTCTCAATCAACCGGGGTAACCACGTCCATCCCAGTCAGATGACGTCGCATACCTCAACCTCCGCATTCGATACAAAGCTATATTCACGTTCATTTGTTGCTATCGAGATGGATCCGAGACCCTCGTCAGTAATCCATTTGGGGGCGAGAAGATCGAACAAAGTCGAAGGAGTGGAGGATAAAGGATGGCGCTGATACCCTCGTCCCCCTGCTCGGCGGGTATAACAATTTGATATCTCCTTAGGCCTGCCCTTCCTCTTATTTCTCTCTTCTCAACAGGAAACCTAAGTTGTTGCCTTTTTGTCCTTCCACATTCTTCCGTCATGGATGAGGAGAAGATCGGGCGTGGATCAGATGATAACACGCTCACAGAACGGAAAATCTCAGATGCCAACTATGAGCATAGAGAGAAGCCTGATGCTCACGAAGTCCAAAACCTGAAGGCTCTTAGTGCGCAGTTTGAGAATCCACTTAGGGATGTTTCCAAGGAGCAGTTGATGAGAGATGTCGAAGGTTTTTGTCAACAACATGGCTTGATGGATCACCTGGGGTCATTCAAAAAGGGGGCACTCGTTGCCCAATCACCGTCTGAAGCGGCCAGCCTCGTCGAACTCGATGACGATGATCGCGCCGTCCTTTATCGTGAGCATACCCACAAGTGGTCGCAACCCTGGCAACTCTACTTCCTCGCTGCTATGTGCTCGCTCGCGGCCGCTGTGCAGGGAATGGATGAGACGGTCAACAACGGTGCCCAGGCCCTCTATATTAAACAGCTACATATCACTCCTCAACGCTTTGGGTCTACTGACAAGGCCAATGATATCACGGGTCTTGTGGTCGGCGCTCCTTATCTTGCCTGTGCAATTCTCGGATGCTGGCTTACGGAACCCCTGAATGCCATCTTTGCTCGACGAGGGACGATTTTCATTTCTTGTATAGTCGCCGCTGTCGCCTCGATTTGGGAAGGTGTTGCCAACTCCTGGGTCAATCTATTTCTTGCACGCTTCGTCCTTGGTCTTGGTATTGGTTCAAAGTCGTCTACTGTGCCGTACGTACCTCCAGATGCTGATCTCCTGGATTCAACGCTTTCCTAACATCTTGCTAGCGTCTATACCGCAGAAACTGCCCCTGCGCCAATCAGAGGTGCACTAGTTATGCAATGGCAAGTCTGGACGGCATTTGGCATAATGATGGGTGTGAGTATGCTCCCTTGAAGCTGTTGAAATAATTTTATAAGCACCAAATTTCGAAAGTTGTATATACTAAGGCTTCTACGCATTTCATTTCTCTTGACATCCTGCATCTTTCAAGTCCTTCTCATTCTCTATCCTTGTTGTGTGATGCATTACTTCATTTGTCAATCTTCATGATTCTTTTTCTAGCATCGATCCACGGACCAAGGAATACTGATCGGATTGCTTAGAACATAATGGGTGTCGCCTTCGGTGGCCTGGCCCCTGATCTAGGCTGGCGCCTTATTCTCGGCTCGACGGTTGTACTGCCTTTGGTCGTTTGCGCACAGGTATACTTTTGCCCTGAGTCCCCCCGTTGGCTTATCCAGAAAGGCCGTGTTGCAAAAGCATACCAGTCTTTCCGCATACTACGCAATTCCGAACTCCAAGCAGCTCGCGATACTTACTATACCTACGTGGGTGTCGAGCTCGAGAAGAGAGTCAACGAAGGGAAAAACTTCTTCACCCAACTCAGAGATCTGTTTATTATTCCCCGAAACAGACGCGGTGCTCTTGCTTCTTGGATTGTCATGTTTATGCAGCAGTTCTGCGGCGTGAACGTGATTGCTTATTACTCTACGACCATCTTCACAGAGTCTGGTTATAGCACGAACTCGGCGTTGCTTGCGTCAATGGGTACCGGCATCCTCAATTGGGTCTTCGCTTTGCCTGCCTTTTTCACCATTGACACGTGGGGACGTCGTAATTTACTGCTATTCACCTTCCCCTTTCTTTCGCTCTGTCTTCTGTGGACAGGCTTTTCGTTCTGGATTGATCCCGAAAATACGACCAGCAAGGCACGCGTTGGCATGGTGACAACTGGGATGTATCTTTTCGAATGCTTCTATTCACCCGGCGAAGGACCGGTGCCGTTCACATACTCCGCAGAAGCCTTCCCATTGCAGGTCCGTGACGTTGGAATGAGCTTTGCAACTGCTACAACATGGTGCTTTAACTTGTGGGTTCGCCCTTTGTACGTCTGTCAATCAGGTCTAACGGAGATCTCTAGTATTCTATCATTCACCTGGCCATCACTCCTCAAAACGTTCAAGCCTCAAGGTTCGTATTGTCCACTGTCTTTTGACCCAACCTTGTTTTTGAATTTATTTTCCCCCTTTCCGTGTGCATATTCCCGTTCAAACAGCTGACATTGGGTGTAAAGGGGCCTTTGGCTGGTATGCGGCATGGTGTATCATCGGATGGTTCTTAGTCCTTCTCTTCGTTCCAGAAACCAAAGAGCTCACTCTTGAGGAACTGGATCAAGTGTTCAGCGTCAGCACTAGGAAGCACGCGAGCTACCAGCTCAAGAACGCTGTGTGGCACTTCCAAACGTGGATACTACGTAGGAAGTTGGAACCTTTACCTCCTTTCTACCAGGGTGCAGAGGAGATGCTGGAGTCTTAGGACAGAATGCCGAACGCATGTTTGTCTAGGATGGTGGACCCCTTTTAAAAAGGGATACTTCCCCCCCCCCCCCTATCTACATATCTTGCTCTAACGTCGCCGACTGTTCTACTCCTTGAGCACAAATGATACCGATACAACCGAACACTCTCTCTTAAGGAAGTTAGCAATCATATAAGTTCTTTTACCCAACCTCCTGACAATGATCAAGGGGAATACCTCCTTTCCTACAGGACACAACTACACGACCTACTAGTCGGTGAGCCAATATTTGAAATACTTGATAAAGTGCGAAAGTCGTGCAGGGGATGCCTCATACTAGGCGTAATCTACATGTAGATTGTTCCTATTCGTTCTTCATCTTATTTCCTGACTACCTTAAAACCTAAGTTAGCTAGGTACATATGTTTCTGAACATACCCGACCCCTACACCTATGTTTATACCTACCTGTGCCTGATGGGGCGCGTAGAGAGTGACATTACGGAGGGAGCGGTAAGGCTCTGGGGAGTGTGTGCTTGAGAAAGGTATCGAAGGCCGCCTCCGTCAAGGTGCTATATAAAGGACCCTATAGAAGAAGGTCTTGTTAACAAGAGCTCACTACACGCTCCAGCGTACGCGTAGCAGAAGGGTAATTCTAGACCCAGACATGATGTTCACACGGCCTCCCTCCCTCCCTACTGTATGACTTCTCTCTCTTGTTCCCCTACTTCTCCTTCCTCATTTGACACCTGACCTTTTCATCTTTTCTACCTGCCAGTCTTCTATTCCTTTCTTACATTATACATTTACTACTCACTCTATCAGCGTTGTCTAGTTGTCTGGAGGAATTCGACACGGCGATTCCAAAACTTCATGCCATTGCAGACATTATCAATGTATCATTCTTGATACATGATCAATTTACTGCTACTTGATTGATTCATCTTCATATCATACAAATTCAGACATCAAGATTGAATCTCTCCCAGAATGTCTTCCTTCAGCGGATATCCGGCCTGATAGCATCATGTTGCACAAGCAAAGATGTTGCCACATGCCATCCATGGCTGTCGCTGTCGTCAAACCTACATCCACAGGGTCTACGAAATGCGAGTGCGGACGAAACTTCAAACATCGAAACACTTTGAAGTTACATCATGATGCCGGAGCTTATGCTGCGAAGTTGCCTTCACTGGGGACCTCGTCAGGTTATTCAACTGAGACGGACAGTGGACACTCTGACCACTTATGACGACGACGACCAACGACCCATCGACACGACTACAGTCATAACCATGGTGCCCGGGTGCCTGTCTATAAGGACCGACCCTGGCAACCCTTCTCGCCGTCATCTCAGGCGGATTCCAACCGAGCCAAAGGTCCTCGAAGCCAACTTTCAAAAGCATTTGTGGGAGAGTATTCACCAACAAAGGGACCATGTCAGGACATCAAAGCAGACACTGTCCTCTGGAATCCAAAAAGGAATGCAAATGTATCAATAGCAAATTCTTGAAAACTACGCATTCGCTCTTCAGGCATAAGAGAGGCGCGTGCCCACGGAGAAAAAGGATAGATCATGTCTGCGAATGTGGGAAATCATATACATCACGATCAAATCTCAACGCCCATCGAAGGGATTCGTGCAGATATCAAGAGCACACTCTCCATATCTGTGCATGTGGGATGGTGTACAAGCACCCAGCTGCCTTAGCCCATCATGAGAGGACGAATTGTTGCCTTGTAAAAGGACAAGAAGTGGCATGCGAGTGCGGAAAGGAACTCATTACACCGAGAGCACTTGAGGAGCATCAGCAGAGAAATTGGGTCGTTACAGGTGTTGAGCAGAAATGTATCTGCGGGTTCAAACCCCGCAGCGCCCTTACCTTCACGGTACATCAAAGGTGTTGGTGTCCAGAAGCTGGGTTTATCAAGTCTTCTGTTCTTGTCTCCGCTAAGCCTCGAGGCCCCTGGAGGTGGGAAGATATATATCGAATGGGGGGACAGATGTGGTCAGTTTCAACGGATGTCATTATCATTAACACTTATCGTTACTATCAACGGTTGTCATCATGTCTATCATCATTAATCATATGTCCTGTGCCTCGCTCAATCTCCTAGTCCGCTGCACCCAAGATTCACCAGCTCAGCGATAGATTTTGCATTCAAAACGTCGCCCGCGGAAAGCTCAATTCCTGCCTCTATGATGATGAAAAGAAAGCAAGGCATTAGTTACTATCGCCTCTCATAATCGTTCAATAGGTGGGTGGTGGTCTTCTTACCTCTGTGAAACCAGAACTGGATCGAGACGGAACCCAAACTATCCAGACCGTAGTTCGAGAGCGGCGCGTTCTCCTCAAAGACTTCCCGGCTGAAACCCTGAAGCCGTGAAACAAAGTCCAGAAAATGATCCATCAACACGCGGTACCGATCGGATCCTGCGCTCATCTGACGGAGCACGTCTTTGAGTAGTACCTTTTTGTCACCACCACCCGTTCGGTTCTTCTCGTCGACCAATCGATGGTTTTGCAGGTGACTGAATTCCGGTAATTCTGTCCAAAACAATTGCGTTTGATCTTGATTTTTTCCGACGATCTTCCCGTTGACCCTTTCGAAAGTCTCCAGACCCGTCAGGAGGACCGGCCGCTGTCGGAGCGGAGATTCAATGATGATGGCGGCTTCGAGGAGTTTGCCGAGGTCGTGTTTCGTGAGCGCCATGAGCCCGGCGCGGGACAGATGTTGCAGGAGGTCTGCTTTGCCCAGTTCATGTAGGATTCCTATCTCGGCTATGATGAGATACCAAAGTCAGTCAGTATACGGTTTATGGAGGAGGTGGAAAGGAATTTTTAAGCTTACTCATTGCTCCCAAGGCGAGCGACACTGCTGGAAGGCCCAGTGTATGCCTGAATTCAGCAAGAGCGTTGAGAAAGCCGTTGCCGACGTTGTAGTTGCCTTGATTGCGATTGCCCAGGACACTCGCAATGGAAGAGAACAGAATGAAAAAATCAAGCTCGTCCTGCAGCGTCTCTTGGTGCAGATTCCAACTGGAATCGATTTTCAATCGGAGTCCTGTATCCCATTGATCCCCTGTCATCGAGTCCATTGCTGCATCGGCCAGAACCATGGCCATGTTGACAACCCCTTTAATCGGGGCCCTTTGACGAACGGTAGCAAACGACATACGTAACGCCTCCTGATCACAAGCATTGACCTTCATCACCTCAACGTAGGTTCCCGAGGCCCTGAGCAACTCTACTGTTGACTGGGCCTCGGAGGAAGCAGTACCACTTCGTGACATGATCACAAGACTTTTTGCACCTCGTGATATCATCCAAGAGCACACATAACGTCCTAACCCTCCTAAACCGCCAATCAGGACGTATATGCCTTCGGACCTGAATAGGCTCTCCCGTCGTTCGTAGTGGACCAATTGAGGTACGCGCTTTTCTGGACGGTCATGTAAGAGGACAGTATCAGGACCATCAACAGGTTCATGACTGAGAGCCGATTCGCTTTCCGCAATGCTGGATACCATCGAGGGTGCAGGGAAACCTGTGTTGTTCGTCCACATCTCATTTACAAGACTTGAGCCTCGAGGAGAAGCAAGGTATGTCTGTATATCCGCTCTGCGCATGGGACGTCCGTTGATTGTCAGTCCTTTAGAAGCGTCGATGTTGAACGTGAAGTCGGCCGCTGCTCCTGCGGGAGCTGATAGAGATCCACCCGCCCGCTCGATACTTTGCCTAAATGTGTGATCTAGGACATTGCTTACGTTCAGTTGGACGATGTCTCCAGGGCGTACGCGTGCTATACCGTCAATTGCCGTCAAGGTCGTTGCTATGGCTGCAAGGGTGGCAGCAGCATGATAATATGGAGTCTCGGGAACCACAGGGAAGATATTGTTTTCTGAAACAGTGACCCTGCTCGAGTGAGCACGCCTCGTCCAGCCAACAACTCTGGTACCTTGTGCAAACTGTGCATTGCCCTGGCTAGCAACAATACCAGAAAAGAAGAAGCCAAGCTCTCGGTCAAAAGGCAGAGAGCCTTGCCCGCCGAAAGTCAGTAAATCCTCGGTATCCACAATCGAGGCTTCAACCTTGACAGATAAAAACCCGGAAGTCGGTCCTATGATCTTTTGAGCAGAAGAGAAAAGGGCTATCTGCCTTGCGCCAAGTACGAGGCTGTAATCATCTGCCAGAGCTTCGTCAATCTTGATCGGCGCGCTGATGCCTGTCATCGCGCATAGTCGATCATCCAGTTTATAACGTGTGATGGTGGGTATCACATCAGTCCAGCTAATCTTGATTTCTCCAGCGCCATCTTCGAAAGATCGGTACGCCTCGTAGACTTTGTGAAGCAGAACATCTTCATCTTCCTCCCTCTTGGTGACTATCCAGGCTACTTTCAACGACGGGTGCTCGGCCTGAAGAGTGCGCAATAGTATACCTGCCACACCGTGGAAGGGATTGCAAATGTCTTGTTGCGATACCCACACGATGGCCTTAGCCCACCACATTAGATGTCTGAACCACGGCATGAGATCCTGTCCAGCCCATGTTCCAATAACCGACCTTTCAGAGGACTCAAATACTAGAGCGGTGAATCTGTCTTTCCGTGGCTGTTGACAGAATTCACCAATAGAAGGTGGATTCAGGGGCACAAATTGTGCACTACTAATTTTACTCCCGATTGCCATGTGTTTGGCACAATCAGAAAATACTACCGGTCTGTCAATAACAGCCCTTGGTGGGATGCGTCTGTTTCTTCTGTAAGCCATCCACGGCTCACTGGTGATACCTGTGACGCTAGTGACGCGCTCGAAACCCTCCTCACTTTCAAGGCTTCCATTATTGTCGGGGGTAAGGATTATTCCCAATGGATGTAGGCGACTTTCCCAACCAGGAGTAAGCGTGTCTTCCAGTACTAGGAGACGGTATGCCACATTTGTGTCGCGGAAGCCAGTCGAGCTAATCTTCTCGTTAGTATTTTGCAATGGACGTTCCGGCTGGACATGAAGCGAGCGAAAAGCATTCTGCTGTCTTTTCAAACAAAGGGTCAAGCTTTCAATTAGAGGTTCTAAATTATTAACACCCGTAATTGCAACGTCCGCCATCGGCCATTTATGGCAGACTAGGCAAATGAATTCATCGAGAGTGCAGCGTTCGGCTTGAAAATGACTGATATCTGGCATCGAAGTTGGGCGGCTCAGGACGAGTCCGAACGGTGGATCACTGGGCCTCAGATGATCTATCTCGAATTGGACACCCTCAAGGAAAACTGTCTTGTCCTGGAAGGTTAGACAAAGGTTGCTTAGGCTACCGGAATGGTCAGAAGCGGTGATAGTAACATGGAATTTCCCCACACAAGAGGTAATTGCTGATGGCTGCAATGAAATAGACCTGACTGAGACTATTCTGTGGCTGGCTGGAAGCATCGTTAATGACATCGAGAGGATGGGTATGCTTAGCACTGCCTGCAGCATCTCAAGGTCCGGCCAAGCGTCTATCCAGGGCTCTGCCGAGGCATCGAAAGATCCTGTTGCTCCAGACTCGTTGATTCGAAGATCTGTCAAGAAGGATGGAATACCCCAGCCGAGCTTTTCACAAGTAGAAACAAGGTCAGGATCATGTGAGAGGTCCGAAGAAGCCTGAAGAGACACATCAGTCTCAGCAGCCTTGTCGTGGAAGACTATGCGACCCCAAGCCTCCGTCTTTGAGCCTATATCAAACGACAGAATCTCAAAGTCTAAGAATCCTAGCTCGTCAACTTGTCGAGTATTAAAATGCAACTTGATAGTATCTGGCGATTGGCGAGAGAAGACATTCGAGGACTTGGCAAACTCGAAGTTGACGAGTTTCCAGAAAGGAGAGCCATTGTCCAACTGCAGCTGTTTAGCGGCCTCTGCAGCCATGGAGATGAAGATTGCATAGCGATTGTTTAGAAAGCTATCATGGTCCTAAGAAAGTAAGCCAGATGATGTTCACTTTCACAGTAGTTACATACTATTTGCTCTTTCAGGTATGAAATCTCGTCTAGCCTGACATAATTCCTCCAGCATGGAGAATGTAAGGAGTCATCAACAGCGCGAGATCCAAGCAAAAGATGCCTCGGATAACGGCGTCCTCTCACTGCTTTACTTATATCAGTCTCGTACCAGAAGGAGGTCGAATGGTCCCAGGCATACGTCGGTAGGTCTGTCAGAACTCTCGGACAAGGAGCGTCAGGAGTCAGACCCAACCCGTTGAGTTTAGTGACGTCAATTCTGATACCTGCAGCAATCATCTCGGCCGCATTTTCAAGGACGCTGTCGAAGGCAGGTCTCCCCCGAAAGCAAGTAGCGAAATACATCGATAGGTCGACATCGATACTACGAGCGGTCTCTGTCGTCGGGCCTTTTAGTGAAGGATGCGATCCAATCTCCACGCAAGCTGCCGGGTGTTCAACGTTTGAGAGGCATTCCAAGAAGGCTGGGCCATATTTCACTGTCTGCACCATGTTTTCGACCCAGTAAGCGGGAGAAACGTCGTTCGCAGCTATACGTTTCCCTGTAACAGAAGAAAGCATTGGACAAGTCTCACTCCCGAGGTTTGCTACACCCGCAGCTTCTAAAGCTGCTCCATACTTAAGAGCTGCTCCATAGACGTGCTTGGAGTGAAATGCTAGGAGACTTAGTTACATCTTTCACTTCATGGTGTGTAGGTACATACCAGTATCAACACGTAATTGCCGACAGAAAATACCGTTCTCTTTCGCCTCTTTGACAACGTCCATGATAGCGTCCGCATCCCCTGAAAGAGTGTAACTCGTTGGACTGTTGATAGCTGCGAGCTGGACTCGTTCGTCATAGCGCGCGAGAAGTTGCTCTGCTTCGTGAAGACTCTGCACATTAACAGCACACATTGAGCCACTGACTTGTCTGCCGTTGGTGTTAGAGGACAGAATGCCGAGATAAGAGCCTCGGAAATATGAAATGACAACTGCATCACGCATATTGATTATGCCTGCGGCGTACGCGGCAGCAATTTCACCTGAAGAATGGCCAACAACAGCCCCTGGGGTGAGGCCCCAATGACGAAGAACGTTGACTAGACCTATTTGAAGGACCGTACACAGTGGCTGTGAGAACGTGGAATTGTATACATTTGACGATTCTGGAGGTCTAGACAATTCTTCGATAAGGGACCATTTCGGAATGTCGCTCAGACTGTCGATTACATTTTGGCAATCCTTGAGAGTGTCGTTGAATATAGGATTAGCCATGAGTTCCTTGCCCATACATGGCCTAGAGTAGAAGCGAGAAGTCAGTATTGTCCAAGCTCGGCCACTCAGGCTACTACGTACCATTGTGCCCCTTGCCCCGTGAAAACAAAGATTAAGGAAGGAGAGCCACCAGCGGGTTTGCTGAAAGTCTTTGCAGATGAGGAGCCCAAAGCAGTGACGAGTCCCTCCTTCGAATCAGCAGCAAAGAAGCTGGTTCGAGACATGATCGACCTACGGGCAGAAAGCGTATATGCCAGATCAACCAGGTTGGGATCATTCTGCGTCAGATAGTCACGGAGATCCAGTCTAGACTTAGCGAGGGCAGCATCTGTGTTCGCAGAGATCTGGAATAGCAAGGGGTGAGATTCTGGTTGATAAGCAGGCCTTTGAGTACGCTCGTAAGCTTGGAGGATAGCGTGGCCATTTGTGCCCCCAGCACCAAAAGAGTTGACTGCCGCAAGCCTAGCCCCATTTTTGCAACGAGGCCAGCATAACATCTCTCGGGGAATGTGCAGGCGAGAGAAATCAATCTTGGGATTCGGGGTTCGAAAGTGCATCTGTGCAGGGATGCGTCCACGTTCAAGAGATTCGATTGTCTTAACAATGGCAGCAAGAGCTGAACATGCTTCGAGATGGCCAATATTTGATTTGACAGAACCGACCACAAGATGCTGGCTGCGGGTACTGCTGTCGAAGACCGTATTGATTGCGGCAGCTTCCAACGGATCCCCAGCCGCTGTGCCAGTGCCCTTTATCATCAGTGTTTGGTGTCAACGATGGCATGTAGATGACTTACGTGGGCCTCGAAGTACTGGATGTCATCCGGCGACAGACCGATTCGGCTATATAAGGATCGCATGTTATTCACTTGGGCGGTCGAGGATGGTAGGGTAATGCCTTGGGTACGACCGTCTTGGTTTAGACGAGTGCCCTTTATGATAGCTCTGATCGGATCATTACATGCCACGGCATCCTCCAGTGGTCGAAGCAATAGTGCGACGGAGCCCTCACCTCTCCCGTACCCGTCGGCTCCAGCGTCGAAGGTTTGACATCTACCGCTGGGGGAAAGGAATCCCATCTCAGTGGCTGGCATGAACATATCCGGGTTCAATATCAATTTTGCACTGCAGACCAAAGCCATTTTGCTTTCTGACATCTGCAAGGTTGTGACAGCCTGATGCAAAGCAGACATCGAAGATGAGCAGGCACTATCCACAGTATAACTAGCACCAGAGAGATTGAAAAAGTAGCTTATTCGATTAGCTGCCATACAACTTGGAGTGCCTGTTGCTAGGTATTTGGGAGTAGTATCGATGTCTCTCGCTAACACGGTATGGTAATCTGAACCTTCAACTCCAGCGAATACAGCCGTATCGCTTCCAGATATATCATCGAGACGAATACCGGCGTTCTCGATGGCCTCATAAGCAACTTCCAACAGCATGCGTTGCTGTGGATCGAGTGCTGCCGCTTCTTGAGGCGTGATACGGAAAAAAGCATTGTCGAAGCGGTCGATGAGGTCGTCGCTCATCATATAAGCATCTTTGACGTTGGTGAGTCCCTTCAACGGACCTCCGTCTGGGTGGTAATAGCCTCTGGCATTGAACCGCCGTATCTCACTTTGTACATCGCGTGACTCGGCAAGCATATCCCATAACTCTGAAGGAGAATTGGCTCCAGCGACGCGACATGCCATGCCAATAACGGCGACGTCTCTCTGCGGTGGTAAAGACATGATAAGCTCTTTGATGTCTTACGCTGGAAATCACGTGGGAATCATCCTGGCGACTGCGTTTCTTTATAGCTCAAGACCGCGGCTGCAATGTACGTTGGCGTTGACGCGTCCGTCCCTGTGACTTGAAGAGCCACGGAAAACAGATACGCGCAACTGACAGCTCAACGTCCCCGAAGAGCCGTCGTCGAAGTTGTGAAGTCTGAGACTGCCGCTCTGGCGACCCATTGGATAGACGTGCCGCATCATCATGTTCGCCTATGGGCTTGTCAACGACACTAGCGATTACGAGTTGTCCACATACGACTTGGGACTTCAATGCTCAATCTGCGTGAATTTATGACGTCGCACCAATGGGTGAAACGAGATGGCATATTGCACTAAACATACAAGTGACGTGGAATCATGATTGGGGCCGAAATTGTTCGCTTGAAGATAAGGAAGGATCTTTTTCCAGAAGTTGTCATCCCCAGCCGTTTTCTGAGATGCTGGAATAGGCAACCGGAAAACAACTCAGACTTGGGATACTCGCGATGCGCAGAACTTGCACACGTACTCCATTATCGCTTGAACTATCAGGTTTCGACTACTTAGTTGATGGATGCTGCCACCAGTGCCTTCAATTTCGGGTTTAACGCCCTCTAATTGATGAGAGCCATGGCTACTTGACGAACCGGTTGAAACATCCGTCTACCAAACGGTTGCTTTAATCCCAGGATGGATGGGTTCTAGAACGTCAAGCAATTCATCCAGAACTCTAGCAGATAATCGCGCACCGTCCTTACCTCTGGCGAGGGGGTTCAAGCGACCCCTCGTCTCGTGTTAGCATGGATCGTCTAGAGTGAAACGAGTGCAACATTGAACTTACTCGTTCAACTGGCAAGTATCGATGTACTTCCCATGCCTTGGGTCGGTTTTGCACGTTTCTGCATCCCAATCTTCGACGGCATACACCAGATTCCTGCTTCCTTTCTCTGCTGGCCATCCGAGGAAGAATTTCAACACCTCGAGGGCTACCCGAATTGGACCGCCAATGGTTCGGTTTAGACCGGTTTTGTTAAACCCGGGGTCAACCATGTCTATAACGACGTTGTGCTGATTAGCCGATTTTTCACCCCGACGTGACACCAAAGCTTTGGTAGTCAGAACTTCCAAAAGCTTGCTGACTTTGTACCTGTACATCTTGTCATCAGAACATATCACGCGCACTATTTCCCTGAGAGAACACTAACCGGTCAATTCGTTCGTATCTCTCTTTCGCATTCAGCTCCTCGAAGATACTCTCGGCATTCCTCTGCGTGAGTTTCGTTTCCCCATGTAACCCCGACGTGACGACGCAAAGACGGGGGGTGGTGTTGTGCTTGATCGTGGCGGCGTCCAAGACAGGGAGCAGCAGCAATGCCAGATACATCGTGCTGATGACGTTGATCGCAATCTGGCTTTCATGGCCCTGTACAACCTCCCACTCGCCTCTGGAGATCCCAGCATTCAACAACACCGCATCAAGCCGCCCCAACCCCGACGCCCGCGCCGCGAACTCTCTTGTGGACCCGTAATCGCCCAGGTCAAGCGGCCATACTTCGACGACTCCGCCATGTCTTTGCGTTGATTCCTCGATGCTCGCTTTCGCCTCCTCCCCAGTGCTCAACGATCGGCAACCAAGGATGACCTTCGCAGCTCCGAGGCGGGTGATGTGGCGCGCGGCCTCCTTTCCCAGACCACTGTTACCACCGGTCACGATGACGGTCTGGCCAGCAAACGATTTGCTAGGGACCGGCAACTTGGCGAACAGCTGACTGTATACACCAAAGTACGACGACATGACTTTTGAGAGATGGGGCGGATGATTGCCAGTGTGAGAAGGTGTTATTGGAAAATATGAAAGCTCCTCTACAACCACTGCTTCTCAAGTTCCTTACATATGTAGAGAGAGAGAGAGAAATATATATATATATGTACGACCTTCCAGCCAACGGATTTAATAGCAATAGCAATAGCCACCACCAGTCAACCCACATAACGCCTCTCTTTATCACCGTAATATCCGCAACAACAACAACAACACCTCTCCTTTCCATTCCACCAAAGAGACTAAAACCCTCCCGACAAAAGGTCTCTGTTCATGCCCGTGCAATGTAGGTAGCAAAGAAAGGGAGTTGTTTCTCGAAAATGGTATAGTAAGTACTGCGGAGTTTAGCATCCATCCATCAGCCATCAGTCATCTGCAGCAGGAGAAAGCTGGATCCACATTGGGGCGCATCAGCAAACAATACCATCAGCAACTTGCATATTTTCCCCCTACTTACTTCCCGTTCTCGATTGCGGCTTCGTTTTCGTAGGTATCTAATGATTTTTAAGATACGAATTTTCCTTCAAGATCTCTGGTGAATGGGTCTCACTATTAATTGGATGAACCCACATCTCTTTGACTGACTGACTGACTATGAGAAAGGTAGGTACCTACATAGGTAATGACAGAAAGCTATTACATCAAAGAATTGGGAGCCGGTGATTGGATTGTTCCACAAGGGGTCACGGTACCGAGGGTCTTGGTGGGGTATTGTTGTGGTTGTTTCTGGAATTTAGAGGGTATTATGCAGCAGGATGATGATGTGGATGTTGATCATGGACTCTTATTATCGGCTGGATGACTGAAGTTCAATAATGGACCTATTATTGGTATGCTGTTGTTTTGTATATTGTGTAGAGAGTATAGGTAATGAATAACGATCTGCTCCGATCTGTGGTTTGTATCACAGTGCTTTGCTCTTCCAGTCCTTCTTCTCGTCCACCACCGGTTTCGAATAGTCAATTAGTCATCGTGTCCTACCAAGGGACTTCCTTGCCATCGAACTGATAAAACTTAGCCGTATCCTCTTCCGTCAGGCCCGCTAGCACTTTGAGTACCCCAGCGATGCTCTCCGGTGGCTCCAAGGGTGCCTCATCACCTCCCATATCCGTCTTGACGTGACCAGGATCCATACAGATGACGACAACGCCCTTCTCACGCAGGCTCCGGGCCTGCATGACGGTCAACATGTTCAACGCCGCTTTGCTGATGGCGTAGGGGGCCCCGACATTGAAGGCCTGCGCTTTCATGTTGTAGAGCGATGAGACTCCCGAGGTCATGTTCATGACGATGCTGCCGCGTTGGAGGTGGGGGAGAAGGTGCTTGACGACTTCGGCCGGCGTTTGCACGTTGGTCGTTATGCATTGGTGGAGGCGGTAAGGGTCAAGGTGTAAGGCATCGTCACCGTCAGGGTTGATGCCGGCGTTGTTGAGGAGGTAGTCAAGTTTGGAGGATGGACCCAGGATGCGAGATATGGCAGAGAGAAGAGTTGGTAGCGAAGTTGGGTCTGATACATCCAACTCCAGAATATGTAGGTTTGTGTGCGACTCTGCTAGTACACTGAGTTCCTTTGAAGGGCTTCTCGTCGTCGCTATCACAATATTCGTGTCCTTGGAGATCAACTGCCGGACGAGTTCACATCCTAAGCCTCGATTCCCTCCGGTGACAACGTAGGAAGGCATCTGGAATTACCTTGATCAATTTGGACTTGTGACGTAGTTAGAGCAATCAATCTAACCATCTGATATATCTCTGTTGCAGTATACTGGGGACAGGTCGTCAACCCATTCACATTGTCAAGCCACGGATAGAACAAAAACGTCAAGGGAGAACGTCATTGATTACATCTTGTAGGCTGGATAAACAGCATATCCCCGCCTCATCCTCATACACAACAACACCTTGCAGAAATAGGAAGCTGGATTCCCCCGTGTCCTGCAAATAAGCCACTATAATCCGCGGGGTGATGGAAACACTTCGGGGTGGGAATCTTGTTGTACATAGTATGGCTCATAAATGACGGAATATGCCCGCCCCCCGGTGGATGTTCAAACACCATCCTGGCCTTACATCGATCGGCTAAAGTCATCAGTTGAAGCTTGGTATTCATATGAGATTCTACGTAGCAGACTGAACGAATCGAAGTTGCGTTGGACAATAGGAGGGTAGAATGGCTTCCGGTATGTTGAAGAAGAAGAAGGCCTACCTTGTATCTTTTCCGCTCACGAAGGACCTTCCAATATCGAGCATTCAAACAGCTGACTCACGTCAGGTCCGCATACTTTTATATCCGGAAATGTAAGGAAAATCACTACTTAGTGAACGATCCTGATCACCGAGTTACTCAAGGTCCTCTTACTGATCATTGTGACAGGTCTTCACGGCGCAAAGATGGCAAGGGGATCGCATGATGCTGATGGCCGTTCATGGAGACGGGTTCACGCCCGAGAGGAAACTCGAAATGGCTCGTGAGGTTCAGTGCACCGTGGGCTTTCTACATGACGCCCTACCGGGACAGCCGCGGAGATATGACATTTACAAGATAGATGGGGAGGTTCCCTTTGATGGTGGAGCTCTGATAGGTGCTGCTCATAACGTATGTGGTATTTACAACATGTATACATTGAAGGCGTTAGAATCGTTATAATCTGTACTAACGTTGCCACTACTTCTCCAGATATTTACACATCTGGAACGTCAACCGGCAAATGCCGAGGAAGATCTACGCATGGAAACAAAACTGCTCACAAAAGCTGGCGAAGTAATCATTGGCTTCAACCACTCGCGGCACGTCGCCTTTGTCGAGTTTCCTCACAAGTACCAGATCATAGACAGTCCGACGCCCACAAGCCGAATCCTAAATCTGCAACCTCACCTGCAATCCTTTGCAGGGTTTGCGGAATTGCCAGACTTTCTCCCGACTGTTTCCATCATCGACGGAATGACGTTTCCTTTGATCGACTTGTCAAGGGAGACTGAGATGCTACATGCTTTGAGAGGTACCACTGTTCCTTTCATGTGTTTCGAGGAACGACCCCAATCCACGGCAATATTTTTTGCGGTTCTGACGTCCGATGAGAGCGATGGCTTGCATTACCACCACGTGAAGATTCGGGGTATTCATAGCTCTGGAATCGAGGAGATTGCTTCGGCAACTGGAGCATGTACAATGGCAGCTCACCTCGCTCTTCAATTCGGCGGCGTTTCCGCTCATCATGTTTTTGCAATAGAGCAATCCAGAAACAGTCAGCTTTGTGCTGAAGTCAAACTGGGTCCTGACGGCAAGGAGATCGTCTCCGTCACTTTGAGCGGAAGAACTAGCTTCCTGTTCCGTGGCGAATACCTTGGCCTCTATTGATGGCTTGCCGTTTCAGCCGATAAACCCCTCCAAGTCCTTCATAACTTCGGCAGCGACCTCTAGAGACTCACGGGTGATGGCTTTGAGGAAGGATCTTTTGATTCCACCCTTGGGCGGAGACCATACACCCTCTATTGTTGCCCCTTGAGTCTGCGAAGCGCCGTCGCGAGGGACCCCGGGAAATGTGTCGCGCGCCGCGGAGTCTATGATGCGAATTGCTAAGATGCTCAAACCCGCGGATGAGCTGGACTCTACATGCGTAGGCCCAATGGAGATAGCCACCACGCTCTCCGCAACAGCAAGCTCTTCTCTTGAAGGGTCAAATATGACATTCTGGCCGACTTGTGCTGTCAGGAGAGTAACTGGTGGCTTACCCACTGCTTTGTCTGATGAAGCCTTCTGTGAGCGAGGGTACAGATATTCGGCAGCTTCCCAGTCATCGTCAAAGATGGGATCTTCTTCTTCATCAGATTTCAAGCGTGGCAAGCGGGTTGAAAGCAAAGCGATATGTGTAGTGAGGGAGAGGAGCGGTAATGGCAGGTTGGTAGGAGAGAGTTGTGAGAGCAGGAGAATCTAGTCAATCGTTAGTGAACGTCTGATCGGTTGCAACAGCTACTCAGCTTACGTCAATGTAGAGTTTCCAGTGCCATCTGCTATTTATGACAAGTCGATCTGGTAGGATGTTTCCCGCAACCAGCGCTTCGCGCAACATTTCCGACAGGAACGCAAGTGATGGATCGTCGTCTCTAGTACCTGAAATGTCTAACGTCACAGACACCCAGTCCTGCTTACCACCTTTCCTCTGCTTGCTTGTGATCCCTCCGCTCATCTCCATATCTTGCGCATCCGTCACATCTTCCGAAAGTGTTGGTGGGAGCTTCGTCTTCTCTACTTCGGCCTTGATCCCGACTAGGGCTTCGCTACCATCTTCAAATCCGACATGTGCGCTTCCATTGACAGCGGGTAACACATCTGTTTCTGCAGTCAGAGGCCGGAATTGTCTCGCCGTCCTTCCATCCGGGCGAATTGGCGGGAGGAGCGCTAGGGAGGTGTGGAGGAAGGAAAGCTCAGCGGGCGAGAAAGGTAACGAAGAGGTGATGAGAGAAGGCATCGCACGAGCTCAGGCCAGTAACGACAGACTGATCCAACAACCTCCTTTTCCTTTGAGTCGCAATCAACACCGACAATATGTCTCTCAGCAGATTGAACGTAATCAATGCCCCCTGCCCTGAGATACAGTCCTCAATCGACGACACTGTGATCGCTTGGATGTAAATACTGTACGATCTCCAACAATTTTCTCCGCTGAGGTTTACACAAGCCCCACATTATATAAGCAGTTCCTGAGACCATCCCGAGCCTGGACATCGGTGACGTACAATCCTCCTCGCGACAATTATTTTTTTGTTCGGCGCTGTTCATGGTCTACTCTCAGCTTGGTCGCAAAACTTTCTGTTAAGTGCTGAAATTAGGCAGAGATCGTTCTCAAGGTCAGCACAGGTTCATCAGTGACCAGCAGTGCGCATTTCCGTCCCGTGTGGCACACGCGATCAAGCTGAGGCCCAATCGAGCCCATCCGCCTCGAGGTATCGTCCTCGCTTTTCTCGCCCTTCCTTCGCTGTGTCTGTTCTACTCACTGGTATATCTGAAATCCTCGAGTCCACAGGCGTCTCCCACGATGCCTCCAACCAACTCTCTGCGACCCGCGGGGCCGGCACTCACTCCTTCAGCGACCAGCATGACAGTGTTATCGGACTCCTCCCTTTCAAATCCCTACGTTCCCAGCACCTTCACTGATGGCCTACCCTTACCCCGCATCATCGTCTTCGATCTGGACTATACCCTCTGGCCATTTTGGTGTGACACCCACATCACCCCACCCGTCAAGCCTATCAAAGACAACAGCGCTTCCAAGAAGGCCTCGGAGCAGAACGCGAAAGGTCAAACGTCTTTCATCGCAAACAAGATGGCCGACCGTTGGGGGGAACATTTTGGTTTCTACTCAGAAGTTCCCGCCGTTCTTTCCGCCGCCAAAGACCGCGGTATAGTCCTTGGCATTGCCAGTCGCACGCATACCCCGGATCTCGCACGCGACCTCCTCCGCGGTCTCAACGTGCCTGTTTACCCAACACCAGACCCCTCTTCCTCCAACAACCCCCCAGACAGCAACAACTCATCCTCATCCTCACCGAAGATCCAAATCCACCGCGCAATCGACCTCTTCCCTCCCCCCTTCCTCCAAATGTACCCCGGCACCAAAACCACCCACTTCCGCGCAATCCACACCGCAACCACACCCACTAAACTCCAAAAATCCCCCATCCCCGCCCTCTCTTCTTCGTCGTCTCCTTCTTCTTCCACTCCATCCTCCGCCACCGATACCCTCCCCGTCCCCTACTCCGACATGCTCTTCTTCGACGACGAAGCCCGCAACCGCAACGTCGAAACCGATCTCGGCGTCACCTTCTGGCTCGTGCGCGACGGCGTCTCCAAAGATGAAGTCGACAAGGGGATACGCGAATGGAGAAGACGGAATGGTCATCATCAATAAATCAATGAGATTTTTTCTATTTAATTGTTTGAACGTGATACCCGCCCTTCGCATTACGCAGAATTGGAAAGGGAGATTGGAAAGGGGAAGAGCACGAAATGTGAAACACATTAGAATGAAAGAAAGCGAGCATATAGAAACTTCCTCGAAAGCGTTCACCGTCTACAAACCAGGGTCTATTATAGACTCGATACCCTTCAACGAAACCCTTGTATCTATGCCGTAGGAAGGAATAGTTTGCCGTAAATAAAACATGTATATACGAGCAGATATATATACCTGGGTACCCATCTCTCCCATGGGACCCCCATATGCATATGCAGATAACTATCTAGATATGCACAACCATTTCGAAATATCAAGCCAGAAGATCCATACTCCATATCCCCACCCAATTGCAAAACTCCTCCTCCCATGAGTAAAATGCTTCTATCCGTTTTCTTGCTCCCCACCGCCGCCGCCCGAAGAATAAAACAAAAGAACGCCGTTGATTAGTTCCAAGCTTCCCCAAAAACAGAACTTTGTCAGCTGGTATCATCACATCGTGTAACCTGCAAGTGCCATTGGGACAAGAGGCGCCGGATTGCACACACACAGGCTTTCGTATATTTCCTTGATTATGCCTTTCCCAATCCTACCAAAACTAACAAGGAGATGTTCATGACGACCAAGACCCCCCAGATGAGAAGTGCTATTATCGTAACGGGCCATGAATTCTTCATACAAACGTCACCTTCTCCGACATCGAAGACCGCTCTTGCGCGTGGTGTGGTAACCTCGACCTCACTGCGCCTTCTTGTGCTGGTTCTATCCTCTTCAATATGGTTGTCTTGGCGGACATTGTCTCCTTCGGTGCTGCGATCGGCAGCAACCATCATGTAGCGGGATCGACAGGTGAAGTAGACAAGCGGAGCGGTCACGAAGGGGAGGATGACGCTAAGAATGACTTGAGATACAGTGAGAGCGGTGTTCAGGCCGGCTTTTCCAACAGAGGCCGCAACGACGACACTAGGGACGACGCTGATGCCCCTCGTCAATAGTCTCCGCACCCAAGGTTTCACTGTCCATCGAATCATACCTTCGGAGACCATTTGACCCGCCATTGTACATACAATGCCAGCACTTGTACCGGAAAGAAGAAGGGCTAGCGCAAACACAGTTCCAGCGGCCGGAGCCAGGGTATGTGAAAGGAGGGCATGAATGCCGAAAAGATCCGCATCCTGCGCTTCACTGTTGTGGTAGAGAGCTGATCCAGCGACGATCAGAATCGCCGAGTTGACAAAGAGAGCGAAAGTGAAGAGGGATGAAGCGAGTTCGAAGACAGAGTAGCGGAGGCAAGATCGTATGGCCTGAATGGATGGGCGGTACTTTGCCTCGTTGTCTGTGGAGACGATGGGCGTGATTACGCTCTCACTCGTGGCATTCCCGATGTGCATGTCGAATTGGCGAAGGCGCGGTTGGACGACTCCAGATCCAAGAAAGAGTGAATGAGGCATGACCGTTGCGCCAAGGATGCCACAAGAGAGGTAGACACCATTGCCATTCACGACGGCGGATGATGGGAGATAGCCTTTGAAGACTTCGCCAATGGTGGTGTTCCGGATGTAGCTGAGTTGGATGCAGAAACAAATTATAACGCCGAACACCAACATCATAACGAAGTATTCGAACATGCGCAGACGGCCCATTGATCCGTCAGGACTATAGAAGATAAGTATGATCAAGACATCCACGAGCGTCAAGACGCATCCAGCCACAAGTGGTATATGCAAAAGTAATTCCAGAGCAATGGCACTCCCAATGACCTCCGCCAGGTCAGTAGCTATAATGGCGCTTTCCGATAATATGTATAAAATGATGTTCAACCAGGGTGGGAGATGGCGTCTGCAATTCTCCGCTAGATTGAGTCCTGTAACACTACCAAGTTTGATGCACAGAGTCTGTAAGAAGATTGCAAACAAATTCGACATAAGAACAATGAAGAGAAGCGAATACCGAGTGGCAGCACCGGCATTGATGTCGGTCTGATAATTTCCGGGGTCGATATAAGCCACGGAAACCAGAAAGCCCGGGCCGACAAATTGTGCATATTTGAAGAGGATATCCCTCGCACGATGCAACTTCTTGGTGATTTTTGAGGGCTGCTGAGCGGAAGGAGATGTATTGGACAGCCTTGATTGCAGCACGTGACTATTTCTCTTAGGGAGAGGTGGCGTGTCGTCTATTGGTACTTCCTCGATCCGGTTCTGCTCCTCGTTTCCTTCATGATCTAAACTATGACCACGGTGTGTTCTGCTGTTTATCATCCCGTTGAAGTCCTGCCGCGTAGTCGTGTTTGCATCCAGGTGTGGAGGACTCTGATTCCAGTGAGGGTGATCCATGGTATCATCAGTCCGCGAAGGACAATTCATGTCAGGCGTTTGACCAGCCACCCTCCAATGACTGTTGAGCGATAGAAGGCGATGAGAGACGAAACGTCGGAGAACTGAATGGAAAGCAGAACGAGAACCTCGATATGTCTGGATCGAAGGCTGGCGAATCAGAAGTATGACGATTAGTCGTCGATCAATTTCACGGATCGCGACTTCTCCCGACGCGGACTGTGGGGAAGGTCAAGCGGGACAGCGGGGCAGCGGGACAGCGGGAGAGAAGGCCGAAAAAGGAAATCAACATCCGTCGAGATAATGTTACAGTAAGCCGGACGATGGGATACCATATAATTAATTAATGCCAATGCCCAGGTTTGCCTTGCCCATTGACTCCACGGTTAGGATCTACTATTACTACGTCTTTTCAACGTCCTTAGCCGGCCCGTATACCTTGCCCAATCTGACCCCATGGATTATTCGATATCGAGGGCAATCAATGCAACATGTTACCAAAATGAGCCTTTTAAGGCAGGCCTGGGAAGAACTTTGACTGTGAATGTCTTGATATTGACTAGCATTCCAATGAGCTTTCGCCTAGGTTGAACGTGAGCAATCTTAATTCCACCGTAAGCTCCTACTCCATGACTTAATGTTCTGTAGCACCCCGCCTAGGTAAAGCAGCATCTGCGCGGAGAGAGATGAAATGGCTGCAGCAGAAGTCAGGGTCCTGTCCATGAGCCGAACTGACACTCACACCCCTACTGTTCGATGTGTATTGCATCTAGCTCTCGATCTAGTCAATCAGCTCAACAACATCCTTGAATTCCTCGATAAATGCGGGATCGAATCCTTCCCACTTGGCCATTTGCTCGCGCTCTTTTCTGACTATCTCATTTTCGTCTTTCTCATCATCGTCAGATCTGGATTCACCACGTGAAGTGACACTCGGGACATCTCGCAGCGTGTTGAAGGGTTCAGGTTGCTTGCCACAAGCAAAGTGTTCTCTTGCGCTGTTCTTGGCTGCAGAATGAGCCAATGACTTGTCCGAAACTTTATGCCTACCCTCCCGGTCGCTGAGATCTAGGCCACACGCGGCGGACGTGCCCAAGGCCTCTGTACTATTGCTTGGTAAGATTTCTGGGGACTTAGGAAGTTCCACGTCACATGTTGCTCGTGATCGCTCCAAGTCAGGCCCAATGGTGTCACTGCTCGTAAAGTCATCATCTTCAAACAAGAAATCTGCAGAGATCTTCGCCTTCTTTCGAATGCCCACGCGGCCGTTGGGATGGTGCGGGAAATCGTCGGCATCGTCTTCAGTGTCGCCTCCTCTTTTGCGGCGGTAGTTTTTGGATGCTGGGCTATTCTGTCTAGCATCGCTTATGTTTTCGAGGTAGCTCTCTATCTCTGGATCTGAAAGACCAAACTCGTTGTCACTGGCTGCCTCATCCTGTGGGAGCCCCTGAGCTATAATCATTCTGGAATGTGGGAGATCATTGACTTCGAGATCATTCAACCAGTCAGCATCAAAGTCGCTGGACATCTGCGCTTGCTCGGTTGTGTTTTCTGATGAGGGGTCAAGGAGGTAGGAAAGTCTTTGCTCGTGATAATCTTTGTGCGGGTAAACAGCAAGCTTATGGGATGAAGTACGGGTTGACTGTGCACCTCCTGTCTTTCCATGCACAGCCGACAAACTCTGAGCATCCATTGCAGCGGGTTTAGCCTGGCGACTTCTTCTCTCGAAGGCAGATGTAGCTTTTTTGAAAGGTGTCTCTGCATGACTCAAGCTAATAGAGTCTACTGCCTTATACGCCTTTCCTGGTGGACATAGATCCCGATTTTCGATCGTTGTGGCCCCTTTCGGAGGCTTGGGTCTTTTGTCGAGACCTTCACGGCAACAAAGGTGCTTACAACTATTCGGCTATCAATAAGTGTTTATTGCAGGGAATATTGAGACTACTTACGACGTCTTGTCCTTGCATGGATGATTGCATTTCCATTTGCCATTTTCCAAACGTGATGGCATCCAGGTATGCTGGTCACGATCTCTGTTCTGCTGTCTATGGTTGTCTGATGAGGCCTTGCTATGATGGAGATCCATTGTGTTCGAGTGGGATGGAATCTGTGAAGCAGTATCTGAGCACCTGATGTCAGTGAGTACCCCAGAAGGACCAATCTGTTATATATACCAGCGGCCAGAAGGTCTGCATCCTCCAGATCGTCGTCACCAAAATCGACCTCCTCAAAACCTCTACTATTAGAGACATTCGAACGGACCTTCTGCACATCCTCACTCTTGGCTGGGAACAAAGATGGTGGCAGGTCAGGCTTCACGTCTGCAGAACGTAGTGTTCCTGCAACCTCGTCGCACATCACATAGCACGTGACCCATTGCATTGCTGAACTGAAAGCGGGGGTGAGAATGATCTCGTGCCCGTTTCGAACCTTCTCAGCATGCATTCTTCGGAAGTCAACAAGCGTTCCGTCGCTAAGTTCAGCTAGGAAAGATACATAGACCGGCCGCCTTTGGAAAACCAGCGGTGGTTTTTCGTTGAGGAAACCAATCTCAGCCTTGATCTTGACGCTTACCGGCGATTGTCTATATTGCTTTCCTGTTCCGACTATCTTTGCTGAGACCCTCAACTTTGGAAACCTCTCTAATTGACTGAGAAGTTTCATGCCAAATGGCGGGTTTTTGACTAAGACCGCTTCAATGCGATGGGCTTCGACGGCTTCAAGTGCTTCGATGCTGTTGATCCCTACATTCGCGAGCTTTCTCACCGCAACATTACCGACGCCTTCCAGCTGCTTCAATTGCAATGGCGAATTGTCCCAAACCCTCGCGCTGAAGCTCCTGGCCAATTCTAAGGCATGACGTGCTCCCACGGCATCGTTCCGCTCAATTTGGCAGTCTATGATACAACGTATCAAGCGGTTGATGTTCTGAAGAACATAGATCTTGTCCTGGATGAAGGTGTACTTATGTTTTCCGAAGGTTTCGTTGGTAGGGTAGTCCATACCACCAAGTTCTGCCTGCAGCAAGAGAGAAACTTTGTGTGCTGGTACTGTAATATCGACCTTGATAGGATATTTGATACTGCTGTCTCTGTTGACCTCTTTGAACAATGATTTCTCGCCTGGTCTGAACCGAAAATCCTGGAATTCCGCAGCTTGGGCAATAACAGAGATCTAGGAGAAGTGAGTAACAGCTTGAGAGGATGTTAATGCTGCTTACCATTTCAGACATCTTGGCTTTAGATGGGAGTGACATGAGACCTTGCATTGTTTCGAACTTGATGTAATAACGTGCCATTGCCTCGCCGAATGCGGTGGATTTGAGGAAGGATGTATCAGCGACGAGATTGTTGTCCTTGAGGAGTTTAATGTCTCCGGCACAAATTTGCTCCAACCGGATTTTCTCATCTTTCGCTTCAGCAACCTCTTTGAGTCGGTAATAGCCTGGGTTACACTGTAGTCTGACAAATAGAAAAGTTCCCGCAAGCCATCGCTTTGCAGAGGCGAGGTCAGAGATGGTACCAAGGCCGATTTCAGCGTTCAGATGATCGATGAGGTTGAGATGCAAGCAGCTCTCTAGCTTCTCCTCACCTCCGATAAGCTTCTTATAGTTCTGTGTTTTCTCCTGCCGGGTCAGTATGACAGCAACAGCTGACGATTCAAACTGTGGACGGCCAGCACGACCAAGCATCTGTGTCATCTCTAGATCTGGATACTCCTGCATTCCCTTATCGGTATAGGAAGATGTACCTTTGATTACAACGAGATAACAAGGCAAATTTACCCCAACAGCAAGGGTTGAAGTACAGCAGATGATGCTGAGATCGGTTTTGAGGAACATTTTCTCGATAGCTGTTCTATCGGACTGCGAAACCCCGGCGTGGTGGAAGGCAACGCCATTCCTCACGGTCTCTGATATTGTATCAGCAAAAGACATACATGAGCGGCTATACGTACGATCAAGCAAAGAGTTTTCGAACTTCACTCTACCAGGTAGGGGTTTCCAGAGCCTCCTAGTCTCATTCATATTCGACCATGATTCAGCGAGATTCTTAGCAGTTTGCTCACAGCTCTTTCTTGTGCAACAGAATATCAAGATTGGACGTCGTTGTGCGTGCTTTGCAATAACCTCCAACAGCCTAATATATTAGATGTGAGTGATGAAAAATGCTTTATAATACGTACTTTGAGTCAAGCATTTTGTCAAAGGCGAAGCCATTGCCATTGGAAGGATAGCCGTAGACATGTTTTTCAAGCTGTACAGGTCTGAACTCCTCTCCAAATACTTCGCTATGCGCTGGTAAGTACGGATGGAAGCTGTCCTTACCCAGCCACGCCGCCACGTCGTCTGGATTGGGAACGGTTGCACTGAGAGCGACAAAACGTACGTTGCTTCCTACAGATTTCATACGAGATACCACGGCTTCAAGGGTGGCACCACGGCTATCCTTCAAGATGTGGACTTCATCAATCAAGAAGAGCTTGATCATCTGCATGAGTTTGATGTGGTCTCTCCATTTCCGTGTGACACTGTCCCATTTCTCTGGAGTGGTGATAATGATACTCGCGCTTTGGACACTCTTGAGCTGAGCATGTGGAGTATCACCAGTAAGTTCTGCACACTTCAAGTCGAGCTTCCCGAACTTCTCATTCCAGTCACGGTACCTTTCTGAGCATAATGATTTTGTAGGTGCCTGGTAGACGATCTTGAAATCTCCTTGCTTCAAGACATGCATAAGTCTAAAGATGGCCAATTCCATTATGACTGTCTTGCCACTCCCTGTCGGCGCTGATACTACAAGGTTCTCGTCTGACCCAAAAGCGGTCTTGAAAGTTCTCGACTGGACTGCATTGAAGAGTGGAAAGTCGTAAAGGCTGCTGAACCTGTCCGGTAATTCGCTTTTTGGCAGGAGTGATATACCTTGGACAATCGGAGGAGCATGACCGAGCAGGATTTGCATTGGAACAATAGGTTCATCGCTAGATGTGTGATGCGGTCCATGGAGTGGGGTCATGAGTGTTGCGCCAGAGGCCTGTGGACGACCGTCATAGTAGACCTGGTTCCGCGGTTGAAGGCGACTGTTGCTTTCAGCTTTAGAAAGTCGAATCGTTGGGCTCGATACTGGGTGACTGGATGATGAAGAACTCATTCCTAGTAAACGTCTTGCCGGACTTGCTTCTGTGAACTATATTTTAACCGCTATCCAGTGGATACCACTGGTGGCTTACCTGACACATCACCACCTTCTCTGGAGAAGAATGGGGGTGACCTAGTTGATGCTGTGGAAGGCAAAGAGAGCCTGGTCATTCCACGACTAGCTCGCCACTGTCTCTCATGTGACTGTTCAGCTAAGAGCTCTCTATCTAGTAGAACCATCTTAGTGCTGCGATCAATATATGGCAGAGTAGCTCACCAAAGTCATCCAGTGGCGCATCGTCACCCATATATGTCATATTGCTGGAAAAGTCTCCTTTCAATGGCGAGAGGCCATCGAACTGGCTTCCATGACCCACATACCCTTCCCGCTGAAAGTAGTGACTCGGTTGTGTGCTCGAGTGGTGAGCATGATGAGAGCTCGAGGCTGGAGGAGCAGACTCCAAAGCGGCCAGAAACCTCTCCGCAGCATCCATGTTCAGACTATCGAAACATTTACGAACTGTGTCAAGGAATCAACAATTGGACATAAGTTCATGATCGACCATGCAACGGAAGAAGAGGACTCCACAACCACGAATCGATGGTTTCAAGGAAGATTTATGAAAGAAATGACAAGACAGTGGAAAAGAAGGAAATGAGGATCGGATGATTGACCGCCTGCCCACTTGCAAGAAACGAGAACTTTCAAACCACACGGCCGCTGGGAATATGCAATGGATGAAACGTGTCTCCACGGACAGAATATTTGGCATCATATCTCGTCACTATAAAAGATACCTCCTAGACCACGAATCTCTTGCATGTGGCCTTGAGAGGTTTTGGGAACAGGTGGTTTTGCATCGGATGGCATATCTATGTCTGAAGTCTTCCGTGATATGGTATATGCAAAGACGGGATACGTCCAACGGAAAACATTGGCAGCTTTTTCTGTGCAACGCCAACGTCTCGTCATTTCGTCAGAGTAAGGGGTATCAACAACTGCAGGAGGATTAAAGCCCAACACTTCCAAAGCCTGTAATTAGTCCTTATGCTTTTCAAAATATTCCCGACTCGCCGCCAGTCGGCTATGTTGTCTGGGAGATGGTGGCCGTGATGTGGATAGACCGGCCTCTTTCATGAAGGGGGAGACTGGTAGCTTGATGGACCTGTCGTTCACCGGTACCTGCAAGTCAACCGTGGCTTTCTCGAGACCATGAATTTTAATGGGTGGTGGCCGCATTCGCTGCCGTCCATCCTGCACGTTGTATAGCCAGGTTGCACAGAGCACAAGAGCAGTGCCAGCAACAAACTAAAGAACGGTAGTTAGCATCGAAGCGGACTGGATTTAGTCGAACTCACATTCCCAGTAGCCTTGAAATCGAAGAACAGAAAACTAGCCAGCGAACTGAGTACCATGCTGATGCTCGTCGCAAAGTTTTTAGAAATGTTATCGGCGTAAAATATACAGAATGCGGCTATGATGCCGCCAAATGCTTGCACTCCAATTGTTACAAGCACCACCCAGTTATACCCATCAAAGAATCCGTTCTTTGCAATGGTTGGACCATCAAGAAATATGACGCCAATGAAGAACGATGGAAACAGCGAATAGATCGCAAGTTGCACATTCCGAACCCATAGAGACGTCTTCTCGGGAGAGTCCTTGAGGACCTTTTCAAAATAAACCCCACCCAGACCGGAGAAGACGCACAGGCCCATGACGGCCAGCAGCCCTAGCGCCGCGTTCACACGCGGGTTGAGGAGAAGTTCATCCTCTTCTATGCCTTCATACGTCGCAGAGCGTTTGCTAAGATGTGATCCTACTGGATCTCCTAACTCCTCATCCACTCCAAAATGGCGCGGGATGTGTACTCTCATGTGAGTTCCTTCACTCAGAGGGCCGGTAGACCCATGAGGCACCGATACTATTATGACGCCCAGCATCAATAATAACAATGCTGCCCACTTCCTCATTGTAAGTCTTTGTCCTAAAATAGCAACGCTGAATATGGCGGTCACAATGATCTTCACTTGATACGTGACTTGAAACGTCGCAGCATCGAGGTTCGATATTCCGATGTATTGGAGGTTGTTGGCGAGAGTATAGAGACAGGCTGGAATCGCCATTTTCCAGCTATCGCCCGTGAAAATGGCGCTAAACAGTGCGCCGAAGAGAGAAGTTGCGGGCGCACTTCGTGGGAGGTTTTGCGAAGTTTCGTATAGAGCGAAGGTAAGGCAGACAGCCAATTTGAGTAATTCGTGAAGGAATACGGCCGTCGATGGAAGATAGCGATGTCCTCCGAGCTGAGGCATTACTCGCGAGTAGTGCAATAGCTACAAGTCCAGTCAGTCACACGCCTGTTGGATCCGGGTTCCGTCGACGTACCAGTACGCAGGACGAGTATTGCACGGTCAACTGTGAAGGGATGAGCAATTTGGCATCAGCAAGTCTAGCCGTGACCTCATACCATTGTCAGTGACAATTCCCGGAGGGGCATGCCCATCCAGGTGGACGTCCTATGAGGCCCCTCCCCCATTGTTACCCCTGTGCTTTTCCCTCCTCCGCGGATAGATGTGAATCGACGGCGCTGCCAGGGTGGCTGTATTGTCAACAGTACAAAACAAACAGAGGCGACCGAATGTTTGACAGGAACTTGGCAAGGAGCGCAGTGAAAGGGAAAGATGCAAGGAAAGTCTACGGTGAGTGGTTTCGGATGTTCGAATAACGATGGGTATGGAACGCATGATGGTGGCCTCAGCGCAATAGTCGAGGACGTATTAGCAGAGTCATGGCAGGGGTGATGGGGACACTTGAAACTAGGAACTTACCCTGCCAAGCGAAGTCAAGTATCCGATTTAAGGTGTGTCTTTGACATGGAGAAAAGGATAGTTTAACTATAACGACGGCGATGACTGGATGCTCATCCGAGGAAATCTGGGGCTTTGGGTCCTTGGTGTTGAAGCCTAAACAAATTAGGTACGCGTGGAGTTCATTATACGCGAATCCCAGTTCATGATCGCCAGTTGCTTGCTGCAGTGAAAGGAGGAAAAGGGTCAAAAGCAAGGCTGAACGGCCCAATGATGATTCGCGCGACAGTTGACCAGCAAGCCCAGCAAGCCCAGCAAGCCCCAGTGCTGGTTCAGGGTCGCTCAGTGGCTCTCCCATTGTCTAGATAGGCACCCTGTCTAATTTACCTACCTATACTTTTCCTATTGCAACATGCGTTAGAAGAATAACTTGCACTGTGGCCATTCCATCACCACACCACCACACCGCTTCATTGAGAAGAGGGGCAAGCCACAATGACAGAATCGAGAGGCGCAAGTCCTGGTCAACAACAGTCACATCTCAGCTGAAAAGCAAAGGAAACTTGGAAGTGAGCTTCTTCTCGGGCCAGTTGATGACGAACATAATCTATGCCATACGAAGTTCTATCTACCGTTGTCGTTGAGGATCAGAATGAAAATCCTCTTCGCTAGATACCAATTTCCAATAACGCTTGCTGTCAGTGAATTTCATTGAATATCAATTAGGGCAATTCCTCTCCTCATATCTCTAATGCCATAGTAAACATGTACCAGGCTCGCAGGTAAGCCACAGGGAATGCAAGGCAAGGGGACTTAGAGCCATTTTGTACCTGATGGCGATATCCTACGTGGTTGCTCGTTTAGGCAATAGAAGCGAATTTCCGAATACGGAAGGTTGTCAATAAACATAACTTCACAGTGTCGTGAGTAATTAGCATGTGAATCGATAAGCTTCAAGATCAGAATTTCAGGCTATCATACGCAGGCTGCTCTCTATGGGAAAGGTGCTGCACATATTATTATCAGTACTAGCAGCAACATATTATGATGCTGCATTCCAGAGAGAGTATTTAGCGATATTGACTGCCAATTCTTTGGCCGAATCCAAAGACCATGTCGCACGCTCTTGAGCATTCTCCCACGCCATTCCATAACGAAAACCACCGATATAGCTCCTCCTCCCCAGATCCTCTGCAGTCTTCGCCAACGTCGATTCATGTCCGCCACAGCTCGCCTACTCGCCCGTCAGTCTCCCCGTCCAAGCGTAACACTCCGCGCAGCCTGAGGTTGCACGACCTGACTATCAGCACCCCTCCGAGGGCGAAGTATCGTCAAGAGAACGAAAGCAAACCACGTCCACAAACTTACGTTGCGTCTCAACAGCTGCCAGAAGGAGCGAGTCCGTGGCGCATACGAGTGACCGTGGAGGCAGAGCCTGAGAGTGAAGCCGAGACCGGTCGCTCGAAGATGCGAACACAAACTCTAAAAGTACCACTGAAGGGCGCTGGTGACAGCGATGAAGAAAACGAGGAGGATCACGCCGAGACCGTCGATGCTGCTGACAGGAAGCCGCGTGGCAGGAAGGCTGCACAGCCCTCACCAACAAAACCAAGAAAAAGGAGCGGTACGCCTGGAAGGCCGCGAAAACCTTCTAGGGCTAATAGGAAATCCCTCACCGATTTAGATGCTACGGTCCTGGGAGATGACAGCGATGACCCGGACGCAAAACCGAAGAGGAAGAGGTCAAGAGCGAGGAAGTCCTCACAGCCGAAAAAGCTGAACGAGCTTGACTGTGAAAAAGAGACGGACGTTGAAGGTGATGCCGCTACTGAAAATGCGAAAGGAAGCACTCGCAGTAAATCTCGAAGGAACCGTTCTTTCCAAATTGCTGAAGACATAGACAGCATGCAAACCTCCGGTAATGTGGAGAGCTTCACCGGGCAGGATTCGCCAAATCTACGTAAAATTGATCTTAACCGGGTTTCATTACGAGCAAAAACTGCAGAATCTGGACAGGAGAAGCGTACAGAATGCCACGGGCTTCAAAACGACCTAGACGCCCACGATACCGAGAACGGAATGCAAGAACAGGACAAATGCCTCAACATCGCACCTGCAGAAGAGCGGGATTACCCTACACCAGTGTCGTCGCCCCAGACCAAAAGTCGGGATGACGTTGAAAACCAGAGTCACGATCCAACGGATGTACATGAAGAATTTGACTCCATATTAGAAAGTGAAGGCTTCACTATGATATCAATTGACTCGATACCCTCAGCTCGCCAATTTGTTAGCAGCCCTGCGGAGATGATGGAGCAGCAGCCCGCTCCTGAATCCCGTTCAAAAGGAGGACTTCAACCTCGCTTAAATACTGATGCAAATGGCTCTCCTTTTCCGGTCAGCTCTAGAGGTTTATCGGCAAATGTTGCTCCAGGAATAACAGATGACTCTGACATTTCCTCAACAATGCCCTCATCACCTCCTTCAAGCCTTCATCTGTCGGTGGCGGCGGCGACTGGGATCCCTGTACTCAGGGGTCATACTCCGGAAATTTCTTTCTCGTCTCCCAAATTACCATCTCCACCAAGAGTAACCGCTCACATACCGACCATCAACGTCGAAGAGAAACCTACTCCTCCCCGTCTAGCCAGGGTTATTCGTGCCGGAATAGCCCTCCAGAGCGCGCTCAGCCCGAAGAAGTCACGGGAAGCAGGAACAAGCCCTCTTCTACGTTCGTCCCACCACGGTCAAGATGGGTTCTTGGGTGCGGCACCAGAAGCGACCTCAACTAACTTTGACTTCGGCACGCAACGAGAACTGAGAGCTGGATTTAAACTTGGAGAGGAGCTTGCAAGGCAACGTGCGAGAAGCTCTTCTCCGGCGCCGCCTCAGACGCCCAAAAGGACATCAGACATGCCGTCTGGACCGGACACGGTACGGGCACAGCGTGAACAGGAATGGCAAAGGGAGCGTCAAGCAGTGAGTCAGCAAATTGATATGGCTAGCACAAGCCAGGTCATAGTCATCGATAGCGATGATGAAACAGAGCATGCCACGATTGAGCATTCTGGTTATGGACACGAGCATGTCCAAGCGCAAGAAGATGACGAGCACATACAAGAGGAAGAGGACGATGAGGATATCTGGTTACAAGAAGCCCACGATTCCAGCCAGCACTCCAATAACGCACAACAGTCTATGCCTATATCCGAACCCAAACGAAGCAAAATCCCTAGCCCATGGAAGAGAGGTGAAAATGTCGACGAAAGCACATATTTAAGCCAGACAGATATATCGGGGATGTTTTGGCAGGCCTCCAAGAGACCAGTGTCAAAAGTACGTATACCGGTTAGCAGCTCTCCTGAGAAGTCATTCGATCTTGGAAAGTTACTAGGCGTAAAGCAGAGTCCTCAAAAGGTGTCCTTTAGCCCAAAGAAGGTCGACCTTAACAGCTCCAGCTTGGAGTCTTCGAGTGCTCAGGAGATTGAGGACAGGCCCCAGAGTGATGCAGGAGAAAACCAGCAGTCAACGTCGATATATGATCCTGATGAGACTGCTGAAAATCTGGGTCACTCCAACATAGGTCACGCAGCAGACTTAGTGCAGATAGAGGGTGTTGAGAGTACTGCAGCAAGCATATCCTTCGACGAACCTTCCGAGATTAGCTCCAGTGAGCTGGAAGCCTCAGATATACCAATGATCAAAATACCTGTCAACTTTGGTGATGAGTCAAGCATTTCCAGAACAGAGATCATCGACGAAAACACTACGTATTCCGCTGGAACGGAAGAATCTAGCGTCGACTCGACCCGACATATCACCTCGGCCACGACTGATTTATCAATCGGGCACGAATCGTCAACCCTACCCCAGGCTTTTGCTACTACTCCGGCTGGTTGGTTGGGTAGACTAGGAGGAATTGCAGCATCGTGGTCAAAATCTCACGAGGTGACAGAGTCCAACAACGCCACACCGCAGGTTCCATCTTTGGAGGAGAGGGACGAATACAAACCCGTCTCCACCCTAGCCATCTCTTCCAGAGGACCCGACCAGTCCTCCACAACTCAAGCAACGCACCGTCCTAGGACATCAACAACAACAAAACCCTCTCCCACGCCCCTGCCACGTTCCGGTGACTGGACCAAAGACCACTACCGAGCCCTCCACCGTCTATACCTCAAATCCCTCAAACGCAAGATCCCCAAATACGCGCAACCGGATCTCCGACCAGGCCTCGTTGCGCTGCTGCACCAAACCGCCATGTCCGGCACCGGTAGCCATGAGCACAAGGTCACGATGACGGTCAGGGAATTGGCCGTCGTTGAAGAATTTATGAGGGATCTTGAGAGATACGACGATAATGCGGAAAGTAATCAGTCAGTGATGGTACCGGTGGGTTGGTCGGAAGAGGAGCTTGCGATGAGGTTGTATAGTATTGTTGTTGGGTATAAGGTACGGGGGGAGAGGCCGGGGATATGAATGAGGTTACCTACCTTAGGTAGGTAGGTATTGGCATTAGGGTGGGTGAAGGATTAGAGGAGGATGAATGGATGTCCCAGGAATCGGGGGAGTGCATGGGTTTTGTTATATCAATTTACGGAAATGGAGTATATTAGTAACATATACCCCCTTGACCAGGTATGTAAGGTATCTACATCTCGTGAAACCAGGACTGGTCTGATCTGGTCTGATTAAATTATTTTCTATTATTATAACAATGGATTAAATTCGATGGATACCTATCTAATTAGATCTTTCGCCTTGCAGTTTTCATTCACAACACATACATTCCATTCCCACCACCACCACCAACTTCCTCCTCATCATCGAACCACCCCATCAACAAACTGAACTGAAACTCCTGGTCGTCGTCATCGTCATCATCAGATCTCCTCCTCCTCCTATTATTACTACTACTATCTCTACTACCACTATTAGTAGTAGTAGTAACAGTATTACTAGCGATTACTCCTCTACGATCATTGATTTCAAACGCACCAGGAACCATCTTTGCTTTCTCGAGCACGATTTTGGATTGGGCGTGGAATTTCATGGCGAGGCGGTCGATGACGGTAGGAGGACTTTGACGATCTTGTTTTTGGTGGGTTTGGGTTTGGGTTTGGGTTTGGTAATGGTTTCGGTTTCGGGTGGAGGAGAACTCGGACATCATTGTGTTGGCGGCGTCGATGCCGTAGCGGAGGGTTGAGAGGGGGACGGACCATGGTAGAAGAGCTTTGGAGTTGTGGTTGGACGATGACGACGAGGCTTTAACGACCTGTTCGATCCCCCACAGCAACGTCAAGCCGGCGGCATAAATCTGACAGAACGTGAGCGGGATCCATTTGATCTGGTCGCTCGTGTATGCGTCGTAGAAGGCGCGGATGACCTGGACGCTCGCGTCGCCGCAGCCGACGATGCAGGTCGCATTTGGGAACGGGTTGAGGTTGTTGGGGCGGTAGAGCAGGATTAAGGTCGCGTAGTAGAGGTAGTCGAAGTAGGTGGTGGAGTAGTGGAGGGCGAATGGGAGGACGGGGGCGGAAATGCGCCAGGCGTCGAGGTCGTGGCGGAAGGTGAGGATGGTTTCGTTGACAGAGATGTCGGCGACATGGGGGTCGAGGACTTGTGGTTCTCGGTACACTTGACGGCATATGAGCTTTCGTTCGCTGGAGTTTTCAAAGTATATGAACTCACGGATTTGATATATTTTCGAACATATACGACGCAGTTTGATCGCGTGAAGCGGAATGCTCATCGAACACGCCTTTTTGGCTTCTACCCACTGCTCGTTGTACTCGCCGGGTAGTTCGACCGTGATATCTTCGTCAGCTAACCCCAGCGGTCTCCCGAACGTGATTGAAATCAGCCGATCGAGAGTATAGACGCTCCAGAAGCACCTCTTCTCGCACTCGTTCTTCTTCATTTCGGCTTCGGTCTCGGCTTTTTTCTTGCACTTCTGGAGGCCCATAGATGTTACCAGCCGCATACACGCACCGAGGGTGTGCCAGACACTAGGACCCGAAGTAGAAAAGAGAGAATACAGGACTAGGCTGAGAAGTGCACGTAGTGCTGTAAGATCCTCTCGGCGTAAGACATGTGGTAGAGTGGTTCTACTTGCACGGTAGAATCTCTCGGGTTCGGATTTGTCGTCTGAGCCGATGAGCATGGATGTCGCGACGGTGATGTGGTAGAAATAGTGAAAGTCGTCGTCAACAACATGGCCGTCATATAATTGCTGTAAATTCTCCCCAAAAATCGGGCGTTCTAGAAACGGGTACTGGTAGCCCAAGCTATCGAAATACTGGTCAGTGCGAGTCTCTGCATCTTCAAAGCTGGACAAGAGGATGGCATCGCATGATCTCGGTGGGAGTTCGCGAGTCAAAGTCCGATGATCAATACTCTTGCAGAACACTTCATTGACTTCCGACAGTCCCTCGCTATGTGGAGGGCTGTTTCTCTGAGATACGTCTGGGAGAAGACCGTCGGAAGGTCCGATAGCATATGGACCCGGATACCACCATCCTTCTCCTCCATCCGAACCGCGTTGCTCCTGCTCTCCAGCAATACGAGTGCCAGTCGGTACCTGAGCAACCTCCAGACCCGTCACCTCCTGCACGGTATGCTCCAGCCACCGTAGCCTCGTCTCCAGAGCTCTCACATGATCCAGAGGATACGGCGACGGTTGGATGCGATTAGTAAAGTTGCATTGGGCTTGGGACCTGGAACACGCTCCACATCGTGGATATTGCTGATCACATCGTTTCTTCTTCATGCGACAATTATCACACGCGATCGATGCACGCTTGGGCTTGGAATCTTGATCAGCAGATTCGGCTGGTACTCGATCTTCAAGACGGAACTTGAAGAAGCCCTTTGACCTTTCCATGATTGGGGAAGAGGGTGGGGGAAGCTAAAGAGAATGAATGTCGGGTGCTTGTCGGGTGTTCATGCTTCAGTTGGTATTGGTATTCATGGGCTCGAAGGAATCTTAGACCAGAAATGATTATCTCTTAATCCTAAGAATATTTTCCTTCTACATAACACTGTTCTTACTCAATTCATTATTATAGGATCGACACCAGTTATAGAATTAATATATCCATATTCGAGAAATGGGAAGACTTCGTAATAGTGATTTACTCAACACGAAGGTGTCTATCTGGGACTTAACGCTACGAACGCTACCACGAAATTCGAAGAAAGCTATCTTGACACGAAGTTTCTCTGCTCAGCCTTAGTGCACATCTCCCAACCAGATCAGACGGTTATCTTCGTCCGGTTACCTTCGTTGCAAAAGTTGGGCAGGATGTATCAAGTAATATACACCGGAAGAGGGAATCACCTGTGCCGTCGGGCGAGCATACAAATCAACTTAGTGCCAAGTTCCTCTGTCAGGGCCAAAGTAGCCTCGTGCTGGGACGTTCTTCCATGGCGTTCCCAGACCATCAGCCGTCTTCGCATACACTGTATTCCCCCACCAGGTAAGTGATCCACCAGGTAACAAAATACAGAAGAAAATGATGACAGTGCTGACTGCAACACCACAGTCTAATGCAGCGGATAACACGTAGTCTGAAATAAGGGTCAGCACAACTTTAAGACGTCAGTCGAGATGTTCAGGACTTACTATATTTGTTCCACCACGCAGGTCGACGTCTCTTGATGAAGAAATTGAATATCATGTTCACTACCGACCAGGAAGAGAAGTTGACACCAGTAGCTGGAGGAACGAGGCCCATAGCACCAAAAATGACAGGCCAAGAGACATATTTGAAAAAGGCCCACCGGCGTGAAAGTGCCCAAGTGATGAGGACAACGAGGGGTCCCACAAGGAAGAAATACAGAAGATGGCCATACAGCTGACCTGGCGAAAAGCTTCTTTGTGGACCCAATGCACCTATTCGGGGTCAGTAAAGAGGGTTGTATTTGCATGGGGATCGCCGAGAGATCGTAGACAGAGCTGACTTACCCCATATGAGAGACGAAGAATAGGTCACGCGGCCATGGGGGCATGTATACCCTCCATTTGCGTCCGACGAACAAATCCCGTCAATGTGACTTATAAGGAACACGGTGACTCCGCATTGAACAATCGCACCGACTGCTGTCGCAATGCCCTGTGCCCAGAAAACCGTTCGTGGAGGAATGTGAAGGTAATGCGCAAGCTTCATGTCTGAAACGAACCTTTGCTTTTTAGCCCCTGAACAAGAATATCTGGAAACCCCATTCACTTACTCCAAGCCCTGTGAAATGGCGACATATCCATAGAATTTGAAATTCATGTTTGCCACCGGTTTCCCTAAGAACGCGTAGCCGCCAATGAATTCCGTGATAAGGTTCAGTTGATTGGTGCTGATGTTGGTAACCGCCTTGATGATGCTCACGGGAAGAAAGTAGACTACCGGTAACGCAAACGACAGGAATACTGCCCAAACTGGAAGATTTGTCTTGTAGACTTCGTTTGTGACAATGCTGAGGATCAGCATAACAACAGTTATGATAGCGAACCACCACCACGGCACTTGTCGATATCGTGACATAATTCTTGCGTGAATATCTTGTTCTGATTTGCCTGTCCACCCTGCCCACAAGTCTTTTCCGTAGTATAAAGCAACATGGACAAAGATACCAGTTAGATTCGCAAAAGAGAGCCCGTACGTAAGCGCATAGGCTGCAGGCAGGAACATAGGCGAGTAAGATTCGTAGTCCCTTTGATTAACAGTACCATCTGGATTCATGATCCGGGAAGTATTGTAGGTGCTTCCTGTATTATCGAAAGTATTCGAATTCATGAGTGGCATGTATGACGTGTACCAGGTATTTGTATAATAGATTGCGGGTGCGACAATCCAGAAGAACATCGCAAAGCCACCCATGACGTTCAATCCCGCCCAAGCTGGGGCCAATAAGGGGCTTTGGTTGGCGTAAACAACTTGGGCCCAGTCGAAAGTAAGCATTGACATGCCGAGACCAGTTGTCTGTCCGAAAAGCGAATTGACAACAACGTTTTTAGGCACAATCCAGCAGATAAAGGAGAAGGTACTCAAAGCCTTGAACAGAAAGCCTGGGACAAAATACCAGATCGCACCTCCCACAAACACGTACGTGAAGAATCTCGCCCGTGAGATCTTCCAACCATCTGCTATCAGATTTTGTCGGGAGTGCAACGTGGAGAACAGCGCGGCGTTCGATAGAGCATTGGGCCATATCATGGTTGCTGGGAGCACCAACCACCGGTAAGATACGCCGGCAATTCCAAATCCTAGTAGTTGCGTTGTTAAGCAGAACAGAACCTCAAACCCACCCTGGGACGGCATATTATAGAACTTGACGATGGCCTCGATGACCTGGGTTGCTGCAGCTGATCCGAAAGAGACATTTGCCATAATCGTGATCAATGCATGCTCCTTGATATTAAAGTCATGGTCCGGATTCAGGAATCCAATCGGAAGAAATTTCGCCCAAGCACAGCCAATTGGGTAAGAAAGTAATTGTGCCACGAGTGAACTAATCGTCACACTTGGCTGGCGCAAGTTGAAGAATTGATTGAGCCCACTTCCGATCTGTTCAATATCACATCAGTCATGATGGCTGGTCACAGGAACTCCGTGGCAAAACTCACTATAGTGAAAATGATGCCAATTGTCCACATTCGGACCGTGTTGACTGGCAGTAAGGGATCATCCGTGGGAGAGACGACCGCTCGTACTTCTGGGAAAGGAGAGTTGTCGGCTTCATATGGTAGAATCTCTTCGGCAACCTTGTCATCGAGAACATCCATCTCCCCTGATGAAACGTCGTATTCTGGCTCCTACAATCATCCGTCAGCAGTGTAGCAGGAGCGAGGCAGATTCAATTACCACCTTCAAGGCCTCGTCTTTGGAGGTGCCCATCTTGAAGGACTCTTCCCAGACTGGCGTCTCCGCCGAATGGCGAACACTATCTGCACTGGCCATGGCGAGCGATGAAGAGCTAACAACGACATCTCTGAGCGTTACACGGTCTGACTTAAATCTTCGATGCTTATCGTCGTTGCAGGTGCTGCAGCGAGTGTTGCAAGATTGTTGGTGCAGAGTGGACCTTACTGATAAACGGATTCATCCGATGACCCGGTAGATGAAATGATACCACGAATGGAAATATTCTCACGGTTGGACCCGCAGCAAAATTACCAGTTCTGGATAGATCATCAATCCATGGGTCTTAAGTATCAGCAAATATTCCTCAAGACACATACAGTCCGAGAGGGAACAAGGCTCACATTACATGTTGGCATTGGCCCAACGCCACAATGACGGTCGAAGTCCCGACTGATTCCGCTTCCATACCCTACGCCAGACGACCTATCATTATCCTGGGGGCAGGCGTTATTGGATGCGCTGCCGCTCGCCAACTCCTACAGAAAGGTTTTGAGGTCACTCTAGTTGCCGAGTACCTTCCAGGCGATCAAAACATTTTCTATGCTTCAGCATGGGCGGGTGCTGCATGGCACTCTGCGGGTGGACTGACGAATGACAACAAGTATCTCCAGGCAGTCACGCACAGGCACTTGGTGAAATTGGCTCGAGAAGAGCCAGGTGCCGGAGTCTGTATCGTTAACAGTCGCGAGTACCTCGAGGAGAAGCCCGGCGAGAATTCTGCAATTTGGGGAAAGACGATATATTCCAATGTCGGTTCCGAAGTCATCTCTTGGGGTTCATGTCTGACATATTGAATGTAGTTCCGCGAACTAGAGTCCGGTGAATTTCCCTCCAAATTCGCTTGTGGTTGGTCTTACGACTGCCCTGTGGTAGATCCTACCAAACATTTACCGTATCTGAGCGCTAAAGTCAAGTCGCTTGGTGGCTCGTTCATCCGACATAAAGTGTCGTCTTTGAAGGATCTTTATGCCATGTTTCCTATGTCTCGCGTCTTCATAAATGCAAGCGGCTGGGGTAGCAAACTTCTTGAAGACGTCGCTGATGAAGCCTGTTTCCCTGAACGCGGCCAAAATGTATTCTACGAGACCCCTGATTCTGGGACCATGTATTTTCGCAATGGCAAGGAGTATACTTACGTGATACCTCGTCCGATGTCCGGCGGTTTGATCCTGGGCGGCATCAAGCAGCGGGACAACTTGTAAGGGACTTTCCCACAGTATGCTCAAATCCTGCTAACTGTATTCAGCTCACCAGAAGTCGATATGGAGGTCGCGAGAGATGAGATTGCCCGTGCTCACCGTCTCGCACCGGACGTGGTACCCGCCAATCCTCCCGAAGACAAATTGAAATACATCGTTGGCATTCGACCCTCGCGAGATGGCGGGTTCCGATTGCAGTCTCAAACCATTGGCTCTCGAGTCGTTCTGTCGGCGTATGGGTTTGGTGGTGGAGGATATTCATTCTCTTACGGTGTGGCCGACGCTCTCACCAAGATGGTCGAGGAAGCCGAGTAGATCAACGTGATACGCTAGCTACCACGGTAAAGTGCGGCATGAGTATGAGAGCAAAGAGAAGACATAGAATATAGAATTGAGGCATAAATACGAAAGAAGGAAAAAGGGATTCAACACGCCTTGCTTTACCCTCTCCGCATCGCGGTCATAACTTCTACATCACAACGGAATTACTGTAACCATTACTGCTTCCATAACCCTCATATGCAGACATCCATACCATCATCTTCTCGTAGCCCTCATGTTCGTGCACCCATACAATGATTGTTCCTGCTATCAACAACTTCCTCCACCCTCGATCTCTTATCACCCCGTTATACATCCACGACCTCGCCTATAATCAACTGACTCACTCACTCACTCAGTGACTCACCAACAATACCATCCCTTCGAAGCTGACATACTGCTAAAATCACTTACCTCAGTAATCAATGGTTACGTGCGGAATACAGTGAAGAGAGACAGGGGGCGTATAGTACTTGCTTATACTGTACATCGCTTATCTCCGCTGAGCCAATCATCCTCACCTTATCTACCTGACCTGAGCGAGACAGGCCGCTCGAAGGAATAGATCTATGTGCCTACCTAGGTACATAACTATTAGAGATTAGTAGGGTTACATGGACAAGGACACACACACACACATAAACACACTACAGTACAGTAGTATTGTGTGGATGACTCACTTGGCCTCGGCAATATTGTATGTGGACGAGACGGGACGGGACAAGATGAGATGAGATTGAGATGGTAGTAGTGGTCATGGTGGTGATGGTGAAGATGATGATGGGAGCACTCGTTCTGTAGCATAATCCAATGGAACATAGTTTGCTGAGATAAATATGAATCAAATTGATTATATATCTCTGTAATAAATACTCTCTGAAGACTGCGGTACTAACTATCTTGATCTTCTCAGAAACATATCATCTCACTACAACCCTTTCCTCTTCTTACCTACCTACCCACATACCCTATCTAGCTTACTACATAGCAAATCCCCCCAAAATGCCACTCCCCCCCTCCATAACCCTCCGCCCCGCCCACTCTTCCGACCTCCCCTCCATCTCTCATCTCGGCGCCCAAGCCTTCTTGACCGACTCGCACACAGCCTTCAAGGCATACGTGCGGGGCAACGAAAACGACCATGAAGACGGCGCCGGGGAGGAAGTAGGCGCGTACTTGGCGAATCCGAGATGTGATGTTATTGTTGCTGTTGAGAGAGGGGAGGAGGAGCAGCAGCAAGAAGAAAAGGTGGTGGGGTGGGTTTGTTGGGCGAAGAGAGGATACGAAGTAGATGCAGCAGTCAAGGACAAGGAGAAGGAAGCAACGAGCAAGACAGAGGACCAGCAGCAACTCTCTCCCCCAACCCCCCCACCAAAAAGCCCCGACGGCTCCCCCCTTACCCTCTCCGACCTCGAATCCTACACCAACGCCGCCATGACCTACTACATGACCCTCCTAATGCCCCCAGGCACCCGCTGCCGCTTCATCGTCGGCATCAGCATCGCGCCAACGCACCAGGGGCTCGGTATCGGATCTGCGCTGATGCGCTGGGGCACCGACAAGTGCGATGACGAGGGTGTGTTTTGTTGGGTCAGTTCGAGTATGGGTGGGTGGCCGGCGTTTGAGAGGAATGGGTTCGTGGAGTTCGGGAGGGTGGAGGCGAGGTTGGATGAGTATGCGGAGGGGAAGGAGTTGGAGAGGGAATGGGGGGTGTATGTGTGGAGGTGGGGGAAGAGGGAGCCGAGGGGAGGGACCGTGGAGAGCAAGGAGTGAAGATGTCGGTCATAGGGGAGGGGAATTGGTTACAAGTGGTAGGTATGATTATGAAGTCTCTATCAACATTGGAGTTTCGAGCAATGTATCTGTGCGTAACATCCAAGGCTGCTGACTAGGTGCATCTATCAAAGCAAAGATACATTGTGCCAATGTCAGACAGTGACGATTCGTACAATGTCGGCAACCGCATCCTTACAACCACCTCTTGTTTCCCCAATGACTCAAAGTCTTAGCGCCGTCCCCGTTTTTGAAGCTGGCATTGTCGGCGACTTTGAGAACCAATTTGGCGCTTTCTACCGGTTCCAATGGGCCCTTCCATTCCGGAGCATATTCCATAAACTTTTGCATCATTTCCTGGACTCCCTTAGGAAATTCTTGAGGCGTCTCGGATGTTGCGACTACTCCAGGGCTGATACTCAGGAACAGAATTCCGTGGTTGAGGTAGGCTGCTTGATACTTGGCGATGACCATGTTGAGCGCTGCTTTCGAAGTGGAGTACGCAATAGAGATAGGAAGCGAAAGTTCATTGGTTAGGTCTAATTCTGCAAGACCGGTCGTCAACGTGATGACCTTTTTCGGACCATTTGACGCCAGAATGAGGGGAAGGAATGCAGTGAGGGTCTTGATGACACCGTTGACGTTGACCTTTATGCTGTAATCGATGCTGTCTTCGAGCTCAGCAGAATCTTCGGTGTAGTCGAGTGCGGAATTGAAGGTCGTATTGTCTGAGACAAGGGCTGCATTGTTGATAAGATAATTCAACTTTCCGCCGGTGACGTTGGCGACTTCTTTGGCCGCGGCTTTCAAGGCTGGGGTGTCTGTGATATCTGCTTGGAGGATAGTGACACCCCTGATGCCTTCCTTGGCCAGTCTCTCTTCTGCCGCGGGCTTGTTGCGCACCAGTCCAAAGAGAACGTTTGAGGGATCTTCGGAAAGGACCTTCAAGAATGCGAGGCCGAGACCTCTATTGGCTCCAGTGATAACATAGGACGGCATTTTGATGGGATTGTTTGATATCTTCCAGAGGATGAGAACTTGGGATTGCAATCCAGGTAAGAGATGCCTTTCTTCGAGCTGCAGATGAGATGTGCTGATGATGATATAAGAGAATACAAGGAAAGACAGAGGATACTTATACGTTCTCATCCCCTAACTCGTATCCCAATCAAATGCCATGTTCAGCCACAAGCGTCCCCAGGTTCTTGCCAAGATCATGCCGCAATAACGAATTGCATAATCTATTGCTTCTAGTTTGGCTGTAAGTGACGCTCCCGGTGGTGAAACTGCTCTACCATCATGATGATTTAGGACAATGGAGTATGGAATGTTGCCCAATGATCGTTAAGAAAATGGTGTCGTCGTCCGGACAGAATTGACTTGCTGCTCTAAGATTCTCTCGTAATCGTGACCCCAAAATCATTGGGTGGAATCGTTTATATTTGCTTCAGGCGGCATCATTTATTTAGTAAGCGACGGATTTAAGTGATTCTTATCTACGAGGAACTTCGGCGCATGCCGACATGATATGCCTCCGACTTATTTTACTTCGTCATCGTTCAGTACATGGCAAGTTCCACAGGGATTGAATCATACGGACAGAGAGAGAGAGATAATAGATCGAATGGCAAGAGAGATATTCCTGTCTGGAAAGAAGTCACCAGCTTCATCAAGTGTATCATGTCCGTCTAACGGCCGAATAACATACGCGGAGACAGAAACGGCACAATTTCCACCCGATTCAGAGTCGCCGGAACAGGCTTTTGGGTGTTCCTCTGAAATAAGGGGAATCTCTTTTTCTTTCTTAATGAGCAGACTCTTGCCGCTGTGAGAAACGTGTACATGTTTACATAGGATCGTGTTTTTCGACCAGCATACGGTAGAGACCTCATAGTGTACAACGGATTCCTCGATCTCTCAGGTTGGAACTCAGCCGACATTCGTGGTCAAGCAGACCGCAAAATAATTCCATCCTTGTACAGTGTTGTGGAAAGGGGCAAAGCTGGTCCTTAAAGCCCATAGGGAAACCCAGAGCCTGCTTACTGTGAAACATACGTTGTTAGCAGCAAGGAGTTGGGTGTAAAATTCACGTCTGTCGCAACTTCGTCACTCACGCCTCGGAATGGCTCTTTTCATTCCCCATCCTCCCTACGCTGAGGACCAATCTTTCGCCCACGCGTATGTGGCCTTTCATGTGCTGCATCGAGGCTTCCAGACCGGCTCGTTCATTGGCATTCTCCTTACAGCCACCCGCACCTCCTTTGACCTCATACGGAGCAAAACAACTTTCTCAGCATTGAAATCAACAATGATACCTCGCTTACAACGTTCCGTCGGTGTTGGCGGAATATGGGGTACCGCTCTCCTGACCTTCGGCCTAATAGGTCGTATGTGGGGTAGAGAAGAAATCGAATGGAAGGATCGGACTTGGAGGTTATTAAAAAACGAGGGACAGGTTGAGGTTGACGATTGGAGTTTTGCCGGCAGTGCAGTGGGTATTGGCGCTTGGGCAATGGCTGCGAGAAAAGGCAGGGCAACGGTATGGACCGGAGCTGGGAATCCGAAACTTCAGGGATTAGGGGCTGCTGGGTTGGGAAATCTAACAGGCGTGCTTGGGTATATGATTTGGAGATATGGGGTGATGGGCAAAGACATGAACTCATAACGAGAGTAACAAATCAATGTACCATGATCAGACTCGGACATGTCACCTTCGTGAGATACGATACGTGTCTTACAGTCGTTGTAGAACCTTTCAAATCATGACGAGACCGCCATCCACGTTTAATTGTTGCCCTGTAACTGCATTGGCCCACGGGGATGCGAAGAAAAGCACGGCTCCAGCTAGATCTTTAGGAGTAGTGACCTTTCTCAACGGCGTCACACCCTGCACCATCTGAAATACGGCTTCCGGCGTTGCATCACTTGCATCGGTCCCTTTTAACAAACCTCCGGTAACCATGTTAGACGTGATGTCACCCATAGGTCCGAGTTCTGCCGCTACGGTCCTAGTATACGATAATAAGGCCGCTTTCGAGGTCGTATAATCGTGATATGGTACTACTGGATTCTGGACCAGGTTGCTCCCGATGTTGATGATCCTGCCGAAGCCTGACTCCGTGAAGGTAGGAATAGCTGCCTGGGTGGTGTTGAGAGCACCGCGAAGGGAACCTTGAAGTTGGCGATCAAAATCTGTCCAGGATATAGTGTCCAAATGTTGCCTCGCATCTCCATTGAACGTGAAACCAACTAAAGCATTATTCACAACTGTCGTGATTGATTTTCCATAATGTTCTTTTGTGGCAGCGAAAAGAGCTTTGACTTGACGCGGATCTGTGATGTCCGCTCCATACGCAAAGCAGCCAAGGTCTTTTGCGATTGTTTCTGCTTTCTCTTTGCTGTTGAAGTAATTCAACACCACCTTTGCTCCCTCAGCATGGAATGCTTGCAAAATGACCAATCCAAGTCCACGGCTGGAGCCTGTTACTAAGACGACTTGCTCCGAAAGTTGCATCTCAAGATCCAAAGTAGAAAAACGGTTCCGGTATGCAATACTGCGAAAGGAGCCCAGACGTAACAGAAATCAGATCCAAAATTGCTCCCCGATATTCCCACACCTTGCCTATAGAACATATAAACTAGGTAGGATCTTAGAAGCAGATACAATTGATATCGAGACAGCGAATCATTGCAATTGGTTCTTTCGGCAAAGTTTCCTGGATCTGCACGTAGAGCAGAGCGTAGTGACGTTTTATCTCATGTGGAGAAGAGAGTCGCAGAAGCAATTCATGTGCGATCCATATATCGCAATCATCATGCTTCACTTCACTAAGAGCAGGGTCTTCTGATTCACAAGGCAGGTTGATCGCACTCTAACATGTCTGCCTCTCCTCTTTGTCGCCAATGCATAAGGGGGCGTACTCCTTCCATCACATCCTCAAATATAACGGAAGCACTTCTTTATCCGTCACCTCCACGAGCTTCATCCTCCGCACGGAAGTCCCTTCAATGTAGGGCTTTCACCTCATCACGATGCTACAGGAAAGATGAAGGGTCTTTTACCACGAGGTTGGGCAAAGCATGGCGTCAGACACCTGTCAAATGGTATCCTATACCGGTGGGTCTAGGTATCGCATTCCTGGGTTTCAGACAATTTTCGAGAGCGAGGGCGAGAGAACAAGCGAAAATTGACGAGTATGATGGGGAGCCAGTTGATGGAAAAAGGCCGCCAAAGCGCCCCCGAATACGCCCCTCAGGACCATGGCAGGTGCAAATTATGTCGACGTTGCCTCTGAAAGCAATGTCGAGAATATGGGGCCGATTTAATGAGATGGAGATACCATACTATCTCAGAGTCCCTGGGTTTAAGCTATATAGCTGGATCTTTGGTGTCAACCTCAATGAAGTCTCTGAGCCGGACCTGCATGTATATCCCAATCTTGCAGCCTTTTTCTACCGTACCATTAAGCCAGGTGTCAGACCTTTAGATCCCAATCCCAACGCGATCCTCTCTCCAGCCGACGGGCGTGTGCTATCATTTGGCACTATAGAACGAGGCGAAGTGGAACAGGTCAAAGGGATGACATACAGACTCGACGCATTGCTTGGAAAACTTCCTCCCACGACCGCAAATCCCTCTGCGCCTTCGAACATTTTCGCCAGATCGCCTGAAAGCCAAAGCAAAGTACAATCTGCGTCGACGTCAGATGATATTGCGTCGGATGAAGAGTTCGCCAAGATGAATGGAATATCATATACCCTTCCAGATCTGTTCTCCGGCCAAAGTCCATCTTCCTCCAAGTCAACGACGATGGATGCCTCCACTAAGTCTCAGCCCTCATCTGAGGCGGAAGCGAGAGCTGAGTTAGCTCTTGGCTCTACCAGTAGACCATGGTGGGACTTTGGCGTCTCTGAATCCACCCCGAGTCGGTCAGCTCTCCATTACATCGTCGTCTACCTTGCCCCCGGCGACTACCACCGCTTCCACTCCCCAATTTCTTGGATTGTCTCATCTAGGCGTCATTTTGCAGGAGAACTATACTCAGTCTCTCCCTACCTCCAACGCACACTACCGGGACTTTTCACACTCAACGAACGGGTGGTTCTCCTTGGTCGTTGGCGCTGGGGATTCTTCTCCTTCATCCCAGTCGGCGCTACCAATGTTGGCTCAATCAAGATCAACTTCGACAAGGAACTACGTACAAACAGTCTTACGACAGATACAGCAGCAGACAGAGCTGCCGCTGAGGCTGCTGAACGTGGCGAACCGTACGCGGGCTTTTCGGAAGCTACGTACGCCCACGCCAGTAAAGTCCTCGGAGGTCACGCACTAAAGAGAGGTGAGGAAATGGGTGGTTTCCAGTTGGGAAGCAGTATTGTTTTGGTTTTTGAGGCTCCAAGAGGTCGGAGACCTACTTTTGACGAAGGATTTACCGAAGAGAAAGTGAAGGGAGGTTGGAAATGGAATATTTCCAAAGGTCAGAAGGTCAAGGTTGGAGAAGCTCTAGGATGGGTCGAGGACGAGCAATAAGTGATAAGATGATCACATGGGCTCTTGCTCATGGGTTCTGTCAGGTCGACCTTCGAGGTTTGATTTAGGACAAGATGGGCATTGTCAGATCTGTACAATACAGCTACGTGGCTACGAGCGTAGCCCCATGCGATGTGATTTCTACATCAATCTTTCGCTTTTGTCCACTTTCTAGCAAGAGGTCTGCTCGCTTCTTCTGTATAATAGGGATCCCAGAGCACTTGGAAAACAGACTAAAAGCGAATCTCAACGTTTCCATTTTTCAAGAATTTGAAAATATAAAACTAGCAAATGTTGATGTACAAGGGCCTGATTGCGGGTAACAACAACAAGCATGCAAGTTGATAGGGTATTCGGGGCAGACAGTATGGGATCACGTAGCGTGGCTTACTAGCCTATGCACTCACACGTCAACAGAGGTTGGGCCTTGGTCAACACGAGGCAAACAAGTGCAGCGGAGATTAAAGCTGCAGAGGGAGCAAGGATATACTACGTAGTATGCGAAAGGTAATGAAGTCTACGGAGTAATAAAGTAGGGTCGGGCAGGGATGAGGTTGTCGCCAAGATGCCAAGACGCGATTGGGTGTGGTGGTGCTGTTTATTTCTATTTATTCGGAACAATATATCAGTTGCGAACTGCGAACCATTGATATGATCAGGCTGTGAACAGGCACCAGTAGGGGATAGTCCCCGGCCGGCAGTGACGAATATCGCGGGATAATCCTAGGCAACCAGGGGAACGAATGATCTCGATGGCTAACAGCTTGATCGACACTCCTTCACTGGGATCCCCTTGCGAGCATTGACTAATACGACAGGGGTGGTCGGCGACGACAATCTTGAGTCGAAGCGGCGGATTCGTCGCTTGTTCCATGTACGGACTTGAGTCGAGCAATACCAATTCCTTCCCTAATTCTCTAATTGTATACACATCGTCTAACTGACAGGAGACTGTTTTCAAACTCCTAACTCCCTTTCTACTTATCAGCTCTAACATGTCGTGCAACAAGTTCCCCATTTGGATGTCACGTACGAGAGAGACAACAATTTCAGCGGGATTAAATTGCATAAGCTATTGTCAGACGCACAGGACATGCAGCACTATCTGCACCCCTCATACAATCCGGTCGTATAGTCCTTGCTGTCCCGCCTGGCTCCCCTGCCAGGACATCCCCGGGACAAACTAGACACATCGGCATCAGGAGGGTCTACAAAACCGATACGGAACTCGAGAATCCCTAATGTTGTTGATGTTGTACTCGAGCTAAGTGGACCGTGCCTGAAAACATCATGTCAACAGATGCCATGATAAGCTACCGCCCACATAATTGCGCCATGCAATCTGCAGATAATGATGGGACCCTCCTGTTGGTACGGTTCACCACAGGATCCCTTGGGATTGGAACTTGCCATAGCAATGTGAACTGGGTTCCGTCCGGTGGAGATCGGCTATCGCGAGCTAAGATTCAATATGTGCAGTCAGCCTTTATCTGCAATACGAGAATATATGAATGCAATCTCGGCATTTAGTCTCCCCCGCGTTGACACAGTGCACAAACAGGTTTGTTGTTATGTCACGACACCCGAATGCCGTTCTCTTCCACCACTTGAGCAGTCGCCGCTAATGGACGTTGAACCTGACTTATCGTGGCGTCGCATGGGTGCCCATGTCTCTTCCCAATGACAAGCTCGGCTACATGACCAGGAATTCATACGCTTGGCTCTCAACCTCCAATTACTCAGCCTTCATCATTAAGGCGGCTCCTTTTACCCTCTACTCTCAGTACTCCCATTGCATGCCTATCCCCTTTCTTACCCGCTACCATACAAGCAGGGCTGACTCTCTAATATTCTATTCGTTGCGGCAGAGCAAGCTGCCTTGCTAGCCACTCGCCAATCGAGCCACAACTAGGGAATAACTTGTTTGGTTGCCAAAACGACCAGGTTTGTGTGCAAGACATAGTGTCTTGGTGTCAGCCTCTTCCAGGGACATACAGATTCACCGCAAGGTCACGAACTAATGTAAAACCGTGCGTTAGACCGACCTAGGTCAGGGTAGTACGGGTCGTAGCTAGTCAGCGCTCAAAGGCATGTCTGTTTGACTGGCTATGCTCCCAAACGGTTTATGAACAGGCTGCGTGCCGCTCTCCTGGACTGTTTTTCCTATTGTTCATCTTCACATTCGTTACAACACTGCTATACGTCCTCCAACTAGGATTTGTGATATCTAGAAAGCATGGCACTGTTTCTGCCAGTTGGGATTATCACCTTGTTGACATTGCAGGTTCTTGTGATTGGCTTCGATTGACATATGCAAGCGATGCTAACGAAAGCTAGTGTCCAGCTGCACATGGTGCCCACGTGAAAAGGGCTCTCACGATCCCTACTGACCTGCCTAACAACTGGTCATACGTCGGCTGCTACACGTGAGTTACACGTGTGTCTCACGGGACGAACCTGCTCTAATTTTCATCTATACAGTGATGACGTTGGGAGTCGTACCCTCAATGCCTCCACATTCACTGCCGATGATGTTACTGACGAGAGTTGTGTTACTTTTTGTATAGATGGAGGCTACATGTTTGCCGGGACGGAGTATAGTGGGCAGTGTTGTAAGGGATCCAAAATATTTCGTTCAAGGAAAAAGACTCTGGATCTTTATCTGACTGATGGGTTGTGTCTTAAGTTTGCGACAATCTCATTGGAGAGTCTGGAACTGTTGCAGATGACTCTGATTGCAACATGGCATGCGCTGGAAATCCCTCAGAGCCCTGTGGAGGTCCATTCAGACTCACTGTCTTCAGAGGCTCAGCAGTTACTACGTCCTCGAGTAGTGCCCCATCTTCCACTATTCCACCTCCTAGTGGCACGGAGACCAGTTCGGCGGCAATCAGCACATCTACTGGAAGTGCATCTGGCCTACCCTCTGGCTGGCAATACCAAGGATGCTATATAGATAACGCGAACGGTCGGGCCTTCGCCAACCAAGAACCCGATAGCACCACTCTCACCATTGAGTCTTGCGTTGAGATCTGCAGTTCTCTGAACTACACTGTTGCAGGCATGGAATACGGTTCACAATGCTTTTGTGATTATTATCTTCGCAATGGAGCGACTCTAGCAAGTTCAGACTCGGACTGCAACATGGCGTGCGCAGGCGATAGTTCCGAAGAGTGTGGGGCCGGGAGCCGTCTCAGTGTCTATTCCGAAGGAAGTTTACTGACCATAGGGGTACCTACCCCTCAAAATACTTCTCTACCTGGTTCTTGGGTATACCAAGGTTGTTTGCTGTACGACCTCTGGCGAACCGTGCCGAAAGACGCGTGCTGATGTGATCCAGTGATGGCGCAAACAAGACATTCTTTAACCAGTTGATCTTGCCTGAGAACAACACTGCAGACAATTGCCTTCCACAATGCGCTATGTAAGTCATCCTTCGTCTTGTCCGAAACTTTTGGCTATAGAAGGCGTCTTTTGGGCCCCGTCTGTTTGCTTCAAGCCAACCACCCAGAGGAAGCCGAGTTCATCGACCACAGAGCTTATGTAATTCCGAGTTCCAACAATGTTCCTCGAGACAGACTCGTACTCGTTGTGACATATTGTTATTGACATCATCCTTTCTACAGGTACGGCTACAATGCTGGTGGATTGGAATATGGTCGTGAATGCTGTGAGTAGCTTTCCCTTAGACCGGTCAGCGTGTGCACTGACAGAACGTTTCGACTGTGGTGATGTGCAAAACGTGATCGACCTGGGAAGAACTTTGCAGCCAGAGAGTGACTGTGCTACACCCTGCACTGGGAATGCTGGTTATATTTGCGGTATGGCAAGGTTCTATATCCATCGCAGACGAGTGCTAACACAAAGACAAAAGGAGGTGGCGATAGATTGTCATACTACACGTGGGAGGGCGATCCTCTCTATCAATGGTCCTTTGCAGACGGTAATGACGCTGGAAGCTATGATTTCATAATGTCTAGTCCTATAATCCCTCTTGTTTCTTCTGTTGCTACCAATGGCAAAGTCGTGTTTGTTGAGAAGTATGGTACGTCGCTCGAGAACAACTCCACAGGCACATACGAATTCGATCCGTCTCTCGCACCGGACTACGACACCGCTTTCAGAGCACTACATGTCAAAACAGATGTCTTCTGTTCAGCTTCTCTCGTTCTACCAGACAGGGTGGGTCGACAGATCAACGTCGGTGGATGGTCCAGCGATTCCCTTTACGGGGTTCGCATATACTGGCCCGATGGATCTCTCGGCGAACCTGGCACGAATGACTGGCAGGAGAACTACGAGGAGCTCGCCTTGCAACAAGGTCGCTGGTATCCTTCGGCTATGATCCTCGCAAATGGCTCCATACTCGTTGTCGGTGGCGAGGATGGTTCAAACGGTGCCCCTGTCCCGACATTAGAACTCCTCCCTAGAGTCGGCGGAGTCGTCGAGTGCGACTTTCTTGCCCGGACAGACCCCTACAGCACATACCCTTTCCTCACGGTTCTTCCATCCGGAGGGGTCTTCATCGCCTACTACAACGAAGCCCGCATCCTCTCTCCAGATACCTTTGCTACGATCAAAGAATTACCGAATATGCCCGGACAGGTCAATGATTTCCTCGCGGGTAGAACATATCCATTCGAAGGCTCAATGATGCTCATGCCACAGTACGCCCCGTATACGGATCCCCTGACCGTCTTGATCTGTGGTGGATCCAACCCTGGACCACAGTACGGAACCGATAATTGCGTCTCTATCCAGCCCGACGCTGATGACCCGCAATGGACTATAGAACGCATGGTACGTTTTCACTCCTGGTCTTTCTTCCCTGCATCCCGTTTCAAGCAAATGCGTATGGATCCCTAACACGTCCCACCTTTGCACAGCCTTCAACGCGCGTCATGTCCTGCATCACCGCCCTCCCCGACGGCACCTACCTGATCCTCAACGGCGGCAGAAACGGTGCCGGCGGCTTCGGTCTCGGTCGCGACCCCAACCACAACGCGATCCTCTACAATCCGTCCGCCCCCGTGAACTCACGCATGACCTCGATGGCCAACACGACCATCTCACGCCTCTACCACTCCGAATCCGTGCTAATGATGGACGGCAGCGTCCTCGTCTCGGGCTCCGACCCGGAAGACGGCGTGAACCCACAAGAACACCGCCTCGAATACTTCTCGCCTCCCTACCTCCTCTCGGACTCCCCGCGCCCAACCTTCACCCTCTCCACCACCGACTGGTCCTACGGCTCCACCATCCCCTTCACCCTCACCTCTTCTTCTAGCAGCTCCAGCACAATCCGCGTCTCCCTCCTCGCCGCCGTCGGATCCACCCACGGCAACGCCATGGGCCAACGCACCCTCTTCCCCTCTGTCACCTGTTCTTCGGGATCAGAATGCGCCGTCACCGCTCCCCCCGACGCGAACATCAGTCCGCCCGCGTGGTACCAGATGTTCGTGCTCGACGGTCCGACGCCCAGTGTCGCGACGTGGGTGCGCATCGGAGGCGATCCGGGATCGTTGGGCGCGTGGCCGGCCGGGTTTGAGGATTTTAGTGTGCCGGGGGTCTGATAATGATGATGATGCGGCATCGTCGTTCGTTTTACCTTAATTTCTGATCTATGGAATGATCGCATTTCAATTTGTTTCGTTTTTGTTTTTGTTTTGTTTGTTTGTGCAGCTACCTACCTGGTATCTAGTCACTGTAATAACTAAATTACCTACATAGCGTACTTCATCTACCTAGGTACGCACTCTAGTAATGAACACTTTCACCGATATAAGCCAAACACCTCATTTTCCACATCTAAATATAAGTTTGAAGCAATACAATAGTGAATGAAAGTACTATAGTTCCTATTAATTTATACGATACAAGGTACCTGATTCAGATATTACGCCAACCCGGCACTTATAGAAACGAACGCCGGATATGTTTCATAAACAATTCCAGAGAATTATAAAACCTGCTTACTCCTAATTGATTCGATAATAACATACTCTTCCAAGAAAGAAGCCTTGCTCTATGCCCTCCCTCCCTTCCAACAACTCTTTGCGGAAAGACTTTACACGCACACACACGTCGACATCGCTTCTCACCACGCCCCTGCATCCCAATCAAACCTTCCAATCTCCTTCGTTGCCTCCTCGACCTCCTTCTTCGCCTTCATTCTCATGTAGAAAATGGGGCAATCTCTGCTACTGCAAATGACCTCGCAGTGCATTGACCCTTGGCACCGTTGACACTGCGTCCAAAGTCTTCCAAATCGGACCTCCAGATCACTGACTTTGTTCAGTGTCTTGGTGTACAGTTCGCCGAGACGGGGTCGGCAATTGTCGCAGACAGCACCGGCAGCTTCAAGCTTGCCAACGAGAGGCTTCTTGCACCCCATGCACGTCTGTGTCTTTTTCGCAAATTTCATCAGACCACCAAGCGTTGGGACCGCCACGGAAATAGATCGTGTGTGCTCGCCTGTCAGGAGAGAAGCAGCTTTCTTTTCGCCCAAAATGGGTTCAAAGATACGACCAAGGGGGTTTGCAAGTTGATTTTCGAGGTAGTATTTCGTATCGATAGGGATGTTGTTTTCGAGAACGAAGATAGGATCCTCAGAACGCTCGTAGTTTTTGGAGTCGCCTGCGCCTTTGACCATCACGTATGCAACGCGATCACCCAATGCCGGAGCAGAACCAGCATCACGCTTCTTCATACGTAGAGCAAGCTCAACATGGGCTTGCTTGGCGCTATAGTCGGATTTTGAAAGAGCTTTCGTGATCACCAATTTGGACATATCGACCTTATTTTGAAGAAGGTCAGAGATTGTGTCCTTCACGTAACTAGTCATACATTAGCAAAGAGAACAACAATCGGTGGGAAAAAACTCACCTTTGTGCTCCGTCGAGGTCTCTGTCGATCAAAATTTTGCGCAGAACAGTCTCAATCACCGTCTGTACAAGACGGCAGTTGTCTCGGCGAACAGTCTCAATACCCTTACTGTCCATTTTGTCGTACTTGTTCGGGTTTGTCCAGTACAGACCAGCATATCGCTTCTTGTTGATGAGGAGATAAGGGAAATAGACCTTTTCAAACTCGAGTTTGATGGGTTTTATGAATTTAGATGAGACATATTCAGCGGCTTCTTGACCAAGCTCCATGGTCTTCGCGAGTTCCTTTTCTCCAAATTTGACCATGACCGAGTCAGTATCACCGTAGACGACCTGAGCATCATGGCTGTAACCGTTGGCAATCGTGTACTTGCTCTCGACTTCGTCTTTCGTTTTCTCAATCATTTGACGACCATAACTAGTTGTACTCGAAGCGATGGCAAGACACGGTAACTTTCCGACGGTAGCACCAGTGATACCATAGACAGAGTTGGCACTGACTTTTAACGCCAATTGACGACCATTAAGGACAGCTTTCCTGAATGGGTCCGTTTCTACTGCAAGTTCTTTCTTTGCCCTTTTGCGGGCTCCAAGTAATTCCTCGAGAATCTGAGAGAGGAGGCCTTTCCGAACCTTTGTCGTACAAAACATATCACCATTTGGTGTTACAATGTAGTCTTCATCCTTTTGTAGGCTCAATTTCTCAATACTCGTTTTATTGAGTAGCGTTGTGTAGCAGAGGTTGTGAGCTTGAATGATGCTGGGGTATAGCGACGCGAAATCAAGTGTTGCAACAGGGACATCGTAGTAGCCTCTAATGGGCTCAATGACTGTGGCTCCCTCATACTGGTCTTCAGAAGCAGCATTCTGAAGATTCGGGATGACCAGCTGCTGCTCTAGGGCTTTTCGGAATAATTGACTGATGAATTTTACCTGTTGTCCTCGAGATAGTAAATAATTGAAAGGCACACCTGTGACCCTTGCCATTTCTGTGTAGTTGACAAGACACATCAGTTTATCCATTAGACGTTGCGGGAGATATGCATCTTTCAGACAATACACCGCAAGTCGTCTGCGCGAATCTGGTGTGCCGTTGAAAAGTTCTGTGATCATGGTGTGATGGACATCCTCTTTCTGTTCACCCAAGAATTCCGCACATACAGAATTGAGCGTATAACTTCGTAGATGATGATCTCGTTGGACGAGTTGAAGTAGATCAAGTTGTATACGGCCGTTAGTATTTGTGGTCTTAGTGTCACGATTTCCCATCTGCTTGCTAGAGAAGTTCGTATCTCTATGAGAAGACATGATGCTCTTTAGCCTCGTCCAGTACGGGAATTTGCCGCATTTCAAATGTTTTGCACGGTCCAGAAGATATGGAAAGTCGAAGTTTGCAATGTTATATCCAATGATCACATCTGGATCGACCTTGTCCAGGAATTCTCTCCATGCCATCAACATTTTCTCTTCTGCGTCAAATTCCAGGATCTGTGTGTTGACAATCAGGCTACAAGTATCAAGTACGAAAACGTTGCGTATGAACGGTTTCGACTCTCCGTATCTTGTTACAACATTTGCAATTTGAATGACCGGATCCACGTTGGCTTCAGGAAAGATACCTTTGCGTCCGGCACACTCTATATCAAATGAGAGGATGCGCAGTGGTGCCATTTTTGCCCATTCACCATCATTGTGATGTGCAATCAGGTCTCTATAGTGGCAGTGTGCTTCGATCTGGCAGTTTGATTGTCTGTCCCGTGGAGCCATGACTGTGTATTTTGAGGGCTCGACTTCTACCCACGACATTCCGGAAATCTACATTCATTAGCCAGAGGGCTCCAGAGTTTAAAATCCGGAAACCTACCCCTGTATCAATCATAAAGCGCAAGACATATTGTATTGAGTCGAATGTCAAGATCCCATCGCTGGCACCTTTCCACAAACCCTTGTAATTCGCCCTGCCGTCTTCGATGGTTTTGCGTAACCTATTAATATGCCTTGGATCCGTAACTGTGATCTTGAGGTAGGGGCTCTTTTGATTGCCCTGGAACCCGTATAGATTCTCCCGCATCACCATTTGGACGGAATAGATGGTCGGCTGATGTTGCGCCATTTGTGTATCGAGGTATGCTTTGAACCCCTGGCAATCGCTTTGTGCAAACGACACTGGTGCAGCAACATAGAGATAGTGGAGGAAGTCGGTGACATGAAGGAGGACGGAATGGCCGGTCTGCATTTGTCAGTCCTGTCAAAGGATAATACTCTCGACTGTACTCACCTCGGTCACCCCGAACAGTCGAACAGTGATCTTGCCACCCTCTATTGTACCCTCCTCGGCGTCGATCTGCTGAAAGCAAAGACTGTCACGTGTTCCATCGAAACCAGCGAGCGAAGGTCTCTCCCATTGCTGGTCCTTCTCGGAGTTGTTCTGTTTCAAGCCATGAATATCTTGTGTCAGTTTCTCGAGCACTTCCGTCTCGAACTGGCTCTTGGGTTGGCTCGAGGTGACCTTTGATCTTGGTCCAGCAGGTGATGAGTATAACTTTCCATTTGAGAAGTTGCCGTTGAGCTTTCGTTTCTTTGAATCCGGTGTCGGCATAGCGACATTGTTAGTGTTCGTTGACTCTGCAAGCACCCTCTTGTGAGGATTCTCAGCGGTCCGCACTGCCATGTCTAGTTCTCGAGCTCGATAGCAATGACTTATGGACGAGCACTCGTATGTTCGTTATTGTCAATAAGTTAACGAGCAGCTACCTGTAGACGGGTATCGCTGTGGGGAATAACTTTCAGCGCGGTTTAGACGTGACGTGACGTGATCGAACGCGCTATGTTTAATTGATACAATGCGGCCGCACCCAAAGCTCCCGCAACTAACTCCTATGAAATATCCCGTAACAAATGGACACCCCAAAAGACTAATGTCATTTATCACTATGTACTGAATAAGTACTAACCTACAGAACAGATGAGGGTATCATTAAAACAATTCAGAACGCCATGGCAAGAGTGTCGCAGGGAGTTGTCAACGGTGTCCTCCTTCCTCCGTCCTCAGCCGCAGAGTACAGATACACCTGAGCCCAGGCGAGCATGGCAAGACAAGTCCAAGTACGTCTAATGGTGATGATCTTAGACCAGCGCCCTGTAATGTCCTCCTTGGGCGAGTGGTCACTGAGCTGGGACTTTACTTGCCCCGTACTAGAGCCAGCTCTTCAATACGAGGCTGCTGGCATCCACCACAGTAATCAGCGTCTTTCGGCGTGCAAATCAGAGGTCTTCGTCATCATCCACTTGTGTGCCTGAGTTGTTATCCTTATCCGTTGCTTCTGGCTGTTCCTCCGCGGTTCCGAGCATCTCTCGTACACTCTTCCTGATCCTCATGACGACGATGGCGATCGCAGATCCATTCCATACGTCCATCCCTTGTTCGCTGAAATCAAAAGTCGCGATGAACCGTAGGCCAGAGTCTTCTTTTGATGCCGTTTCGAGTCGTCCCTCTGGAATGAACCCTGCAGATGTTGGCCTTCTTGGCAAATATTGCGGATTCATACGGAAGTGCAGGGGATTTGTGTTGAGAGTGACGACAACCATGAGCGACGAACATATCAGAAAGCCTGTGAGAACCGGGAAGCGAGGGTCATCCTCTGTACCGTCAGAAATGGAAGTCACCTTCTGAGTCGAATCGTCGCGTGAATCGTCGCGTTCGATACTAGGGTATACCCCGTGAAGTTCATGATAACGAGAAGCCAGGCTGTACAGTTTACGAGTCATACGATCCAGCGTCTGCTGTGTCTTCTCGCCTTGCCGTCTGGTAGCGATCGTGTAGACTGGTAAGGAATGGGGACGTTGTCGTGGATGGACTTTCGCGTCATCAAGTGCCCACTCGATGTAATGCACAAGGAGTCTGCGCATTATAGGTTCCGAGCGTAGACACATTATGTGGCGATCACGGACCTTTTGACCAATTGAGAAGAGACTTTCTAAATAGTGGATGGCTCTGAACTGGCTAGTACATTGCGGTTCAACGATAGGGTTCTCGCCACCTTCGACCGAAAAGAGTGATATTGGAAGGGTCTTGAAGTCAAGTGTCCAATTGCCGGGTACCAGTGGCTCGAATCCTCGCATTGCAAGGCGGAAGAAGAGATCTTTCTCGGTATTGGACCAATGACCAGAGTCGGTTGGTAGCTCGATAGCGTCGGCATGTCTTCTGGCACGTTCATGATCAAAGTCATAGCCTATCTCTCGTCGGTCGCTTTTCCTGACGCGCGTTCTCTCCGTCCAAAGTTCTTCATCGGATAGATCAGGATCTTGGAAGTCTGCACGGACAATTCGATGCTTGTGGTCTAAGTCTTTGTCCACTAATTGAGGATCTGGTACATAGAATTTATCCTCAGCTCTACCAGATCTTGGTGGCGGTGGCATTCGACTGCGATTCTGGATCGCCTTGACGGTAGGTGTGGTCGTCCTGCTCCATGATGGCCCTGGTGAAGCAATCAGAGTAGTTCCTTCGAAATCGCTGTTCGAATCCGCCTCCTCATCTTGCTCCCTGTAAGCGTCGTCGCCTGTCTTTCTCCTCTTACTCGCGTTTCCTTGCGATTGTGCCCTGGGGTGCTTCTTTAATACAGCATTAGAGTTGATAGGAGTTGATTGCTCGAGACCGTCAAAGTCGGCCGTCTTCGTAGATGATAGCCATTCTTCGCCAATCAACGTCGCATCTGTATCTTCTGGAAGCTCGTGAACCTCATTCTGCCTGTGAAATTCGACCTTTGTCAAAGATGGCAGCGTTTTCCGAAAGCTGGGTTTGCGAGGAGTAAAGTAGGTCGAGATATTTCCCGCGAATCCCGTCAAGTATCCAGCCATGACCGCAAAATTTCCTCGCTGACTATTTGTCAAAGGCGCATGTCACCGGCTAGAAACTCTTATCCAAGTGATATGTGAGAGTGTCGAGGATACAAGGGGTATGGAGTCGGATCGCACGAAGTATCGTAGCCTATTTGTAGTAAAAGTCGTATGCAGAAACAAAGGGTGTAGTAATCCAGGCTGAGTAAGGTCATGTATCATGAATATCATAAGTGTTCATTATCTGTGGCACATCAAAGCCCATCCACAGGTCTCACTGTCAAGTGAATGAAAGCCATTGTTGGGCGGTCTGTTGGAAAGTGATGCACTTGGCTGGGTTGGCTCGTGCGCGCGTCCATCTCTCGCGTCGTAGTGGCTGGGCTATTCTGCCAACACTCACCGCTTGTCCTTCAAGTACTCAATCTGTACAGTTTTTGCTTAGGTCGAGAGTATCTAGTGTGTACCTAGGTTTATTCGTGGCTGGGTACCTATAGGTACATTGTCTACACAATGTTGATAGTATTCATGTATACATGTACGAGAAGTTGAATGTTTGATTATTGTACTCCGTTTTAGGTAGATCTTTGATCAATAAGTGAAGGTCCACCTCCCGAGCCGTTAAACTGATACCCGTAATTACCGCGACGTTTGTGGAGGAAAGTTACGACAGTTAAGTTATTACACGAACCCTCATCGCAGAGGCCCGTTTCAGCAACACGCGTCACTGTCGCGAGGCAAGTGGTAATAGTTGGAGAGCACCAATTCCTTGGCCCCAATGATTCTAACTCTTTATCTTTTCCGATTCTGGCTGAAAGGGAAGCCACTTGCACCGTCGTATTTCCCGTGCATGGATAGGCTGATCGGACATGGATCTTTCTGTTCAGTCAATTCAGCCGACTTTCGATTCGATGAGCAGCTTACAAAGATACCGAGGTAGGCAAGAACCAACCCATATACCTCAGCAGCTTAGTTAGAGCTGCAGTCATATCATCCCTAGTGGACTTCATTGCCCCTGACCTGTCCTCGATGCTATGACAGGAAATGAGAAGAGAGAGACTGAGTCCTGCACTCTCGCTATAGATGTACCATGTCTTCCTACACCACAGATACCTTCAGGAACCCTATCATACCCGGATTCAATCCGGATCCCTCAATTGTACGGTTGGAGAGCGACTTCTTCCTGGTGACTTCTTCCTTCGAGTATTTTCCCGGCTTGCCAATTTATCACAGCAAAGATTTAATCAAGTGGAATCTGATCGGTCACGCTCTTACCCGGCCGAGTCAAGTGAAAATAGCAACCCCTGAGCCTGGAGGTGGAATCTGGGCTCCCACTCTTAGGTATCATGAAGGGGCCTTCTATATCTTGACATCTTGCTTCGACCGATACCGGCCGCAGTTTGATGATCGAGTATGGCCAAGAGGTTTCTATGTCAAGACCATGGACATCTGGGATTCAACGACTTGGTCTGATCCAGTATATTTCGATCACGTTGGATTTGACCACGATGTATGCATCTCCTTCTCTACTTCAGTTTCAATTCCTCTTCGAATTTATTAGCGATGTACAAGATCTCAGCCATTGAATGTATTGTCGCTTGCTGATACTGTTGCTTGTTGTTCTCCCCAGATATTTTGGGATGATGACGGCACTGCGTATCTCTCCGCCACTTACCGCAAGCTCGTCCGTACGCCGGATTCAGAGATCAAAGATTTCGCCATTCACGTCTGCACCGTGGATCTCTCCACCGGCAATTCTACATGTCCACCAAAACTTATTCGAGAGTCACCATCTGGTGTCTCGGAAGGTTCGCACATCATCAAGCGCGGTCGTTATTATTATCTCTTCACCGCGGAAGGCGGGACAGAAACTGGGCATTCTGAATGGGTCAGTCGTAGTGCTCGTGGACCATTTGGTCCTTGGGAGTTGGGCCCTACGAATCCACTGGTGCGGAATACCACGAAAGATGAGATCCAAAATACCGGCCACGCTGACATTGTGGAAGACTCCAATGGACGCTGGTGGGCTGTGCTATTGGCAGTGAGACCAACCAAGAAGCAGAACGGCTGGGAGAGGTCTGTCTTCGGAAGGGAGACGTTTCTGATTCCGGTTTCCTGGGAAGATGACTGGCCCATCTTCAATAACGGCCAGATGATCTCCCTAGAATCTCACGGCCAAGGTCTGTATTTGATCGAACATGGCGTTGAGTGGGAAGATGACTTTTCTTCGAGTGATCTACGGCCAGGCTGGTACAGAAAGAACAGTCCAGTCAAGGCTGACTACTCGTTACAAGCCCAACCATATAGTCTGCGCCTCTTCGGTAGTCCGTACAATCTGTCTTCTCCAGCGTGCCCGACGCTGCTCCTCCGCAAGCAGACACATCGATCCTGCAGATGGGAGACCCGGCTATCATTTAGACCAACGGTGGGTGATGTTGAAGCAGGGACCGCGGTATACTGGAACTATTTCACGTATAGCACCATAGGAATAACGTTATCTCCAGATGGGAAGAAGATAGTCAAGTTCAGACATGCAAAAGGGACTGTCGTCGAGCACGCACTAGAGAGACCGGATTCAGAAGTCGCATTAGTGATCAGCTGTGGAAACAAATACAACTTTGGATACAGGGAAGAGAAGGGACCTCGCGATGAGACGGACCAGGAAGACTTCCACTGGCTTGGACACGTCTCCAACGAAGTGATGACCAGGGACCCTCCAATAGGCGCAGCGTTCACGGGAATGATGTTCGGATTGTACGCCTTTGGAGAACTGCAGCGATGCCTTGAGCCTGCCGACTTCAGATTCGCAAGGGTTTCTTAACAATGGACCATCGTATCTCAATTGATTTCCGAGATATGCCGAACTGCCCTGATCATGATGCCGAAGTGTGCTTGATTCGAGCGATCAAATAAAGCTTTCATATACCACCAACAAGTCATATCGAATATCCGGAAAGTCATAGATAGAGCTCTAGATGCCTCGATAGGGTACTCATTTAAGGTGCTCAGATCGTGGAGATTCCCTACTTCACAAGTCGTTGGTCTTTGAAAAGTCAACGTAAAACATTGAATAAAATAAATCCATGAGGTTTCGCTTCAACAGTGGTATCAATGTGCGGCATTAGTACGTGGATGATTTGAAGGTGAGGTGCTTGTTGTCGTTTCTAAGACGAGCGGAGGTCTTTGGTTTGTGGGGCGGACTCTTCATACAGCAGACGCGTTGGCTGAGTCATCCATGCAATCTCACATTCATGATCAATGTCAGGCAATTACTTCCGTTGCTATATAGGGATGCAGAGATCAGCAACGTACCTTTTGAGGTTCAGGTTTGCGAAATTAAATGGATGCTGCAGAGGATAACAACGATGTCAAGTTATACCGCGCCTCCGGAAGTCTTATTGAGGCCTTGGAGAGGAAACTGCCACGATTGATCTACAAACCTCCCTACGATGGCCCTGAATCGAAGATCCGCCATTATGTCCTCAAACGCAAGTATGAAGAAATAGATCGGGTGGTCAGTGATGCCAGCATGTAATTGTTGAATCGACGAACTAATGCTCAAACAGTTGGACACCTTTCAAGAATGGCCACAACTATTGGATTCCAAACTACCTTCTTTCCTCTCTATACTTAATGATGGCTTTCTTTCGTATCTGTCCACGTCCCCTCACGAGTATATGCCTGATCGATTGCATGACGCCCTCCCTCTTCCGCGTGTCATATGCAAGCTTTTGTACACATTCTGCAAGGTCCGTGGGCAGAAGGTGATTGTGCGGTTCCTGAGCAACGAGCCGCGTTATCTGCAACCCATGATCGATGCTTTCAGGACGTGGGAAGCTGTCGTAATCACCAATCCGACAAACGGTGATGGGAAGCCTTTTGTGTGGGAAGAGAAATATGTCATGCTGTTGTGGCTGTCACATCTCATGCTGATCCCGTTTGACCTTACGACAGCTTCATATGGGGACGCTGTTGCTTCGACTGATGTACAAACCAATTTTTCTTCGTCGCTTCCTCCAGTAACATTATCCATCCTTACTCTCGGAATTGACAACTTAAGTGTTCCTGGTAAGGAGAGGGAAACAGCCAGCCTTTTGCTTGTTCGACTCGCTCTGAGGCCGGATATGCAGAAAGCCGGCGTCTTGGACGGCTTAGTCAAGTTGATGCTGACGCGACTGGCGACCTACGAAGGCGACTCTTCCCTACCAGTATATCATCTCCTCGGTACGTTAGCAGTTTTATCTGGGCTCTTCAATTCCGGGTCTGATGAGGATGTGGCGCCTTTCTTGCGAAGATGTTTCCAAGCGTGTCATCAGGCCGCTTCTGGTCCATCTGCGGATAGCCACGCTATTAACTCATCGGCGAATAGCAGGAAGCTCCTCATTAAGATCCTCCGGTCGATTTGCCTCAAAGCCATTCTACTTGAAAGCAGAGATTCTCAGAGGATGCACGCCGACCAACTCTCTGAGATTCTTGAAGAGGCCATCGACTACCTTCTGCAAGCATTAGCCGACAAAGACACACCTATCCGCTTCGCTGCCAGCAAGGCCTTGAGCATGATCACGCTCAAGCTGGAGCCGGCAATGGCAGCGGAAATTGTTGAGGCCGTCATTGGCTCTTTGGGTGAGGATTTACTTTATGAGATGCCTGGAAGTGGGAAGTTGGTCCTGAGCACAGACCTAATCCCTGATCAGGCTCGTATCCTGAAGCCGAATATGACTGCGGTTGATCCAATGCGATGGCAGGGTCTCATGCTCACTCTTGCTCATCTCCTTTACAGGCGCTGTCCTCCTACCTATCAACTGCCGGAGATCCTCAAGTCTTTATTGGCCGGTTTATTATTCGAGCAAAGGACTCCGACCGGCGTTTCGGTAGGTACCGGAGTCCGGGATGCAGCGTGCTTTGGGCTGTGGTCACTTTCTCGAAAATATAGTACCTCAGAACTCATGGAGGTCGATATGGATCCCCTCCGACCGTTGGTAGCTTCGAAGGACCGTCATTTTCCTGAAAACGTTATCCAACTGGTGGCATGTCAACTTGTCTCATCGGCATGTCTTGATCCGTCGGGAAATATCAGAAGAGGCTCCTCGGCAGCTCTACAGGAGCTCGTTGGACGCCATCCAAATACAATCGCACACGGAATACAACTTGTTCAAACAGTAGACTATCACGCCATAGCTCGACGCTCTCGCGCAGTTCTGGAAGTAGCAGTCGCAGCTGCTCAGCTGTCGCCATTATATCATGCTTCATTGATGCAGGAGTTGTATGGGTGGCAAGGGATCAGGTCTGCCGATGCTGAATCACGCCGCATTGCAGCTTCAGCCGTTGGCGTCTTATGTCGGCTCACAACCCCTCACTCTGTCAACTCTACGATCGAATATCTAGTTTCGTGTCTAAGACCACTGCCATCGAAGGCGAGGGGCTCCGTTCTAGAAACCCGACATGGTTTACTCCTTGCCTTGAGCGCCGCAACTCGTCTTCCTTCGGAAACGAATCAAAAACTGTGTCCGGTGGGTTCAGACATTGATTATGAACATCTACAAGGCATTGTCGACTCTTTCCACGACCAGTCGTTGCTTTTCGGAGAGCCACTCAAGCGGAATGCAATCCGTTCCGAACTGATGTTCGAATCTTTGGCCAGTATTGTCATAGCGATATGCCAATGCACGCAAATATTAACCAAAGAGCTCATCTTATCAGAACCTAAAGTCGACTTCATCATTGAACGGCTCTCGCTACATCTAGAAAGCGAAAATGACATTGTGATCGAAAAGAGCACGCAAGCCGTAAGGAGCCTTTTTAGTATTCTTGACCCGGATCATCATCAGAAGATACTGTTGAGTTGGCTGGACGTAAGGGAAAGAAGTAGTCGAGCTTTTAGCAGCAAAGGTAGGATCTCTGCCCTTGGGGCAATCGTCAATTTGCTCGACGGGAACCTGGCATCTGGAGTCAATGCACAGCTACAGGACTTTGTACTGGGGCCATGGCCTGTTGAAGTCAGAATATCCGCTCTTCGTAGTCTAGCAGATGCACAGTTGGATGCAGGTAAGTACCCTGAGTACAAGGAGTGAGACAACAACTCACGGTATCATCAGGCTACAAGGGAACTCCGTCTGTGGATATAACTGCGATACTGCGCTGTGGCCTATCAGATTACACAACGGACCAGCGAGGTGATATCGGGTCACTCGCACGATTGGAAGCAATCAAATATACGAAGATCGCTATTGAGGCGAGTCCAGATCTGCGAGTGGATCAAGTGTTCATTCAACAAGTAGTCTCCTTGGTCGTCAGGCTTGCCGCAGAGAAATTGGATAAAGTCCGATATCAAGCCTGGATCTGTCTGGAAGCGTGGTGGCAGAATGTAGCAATAGATATCCCTGTCACTGACCTCCCAACCACTCGGATTGCTTCTTCTCCGCTACAGATCCCACGGCTTACCCACACATTCCAACACTCAGCCGAGACCTCTCAACCGGATTACTTTCTCCAGCTCCTGTCCCTCTTCGAGGTCCCATACTTCAGTCAGCCTTTACTTCAAGGCTTTATATCCTCCGCCTCCGCCGGCACCGAAACGCTCCTCCGCTCCAGCCGGTTCGCACTCGTCTCCTACATCCTTGCCACCCGCCACCCCACTGCAACAGCCTCCCACTCACCCATCGAATTTGATATTCTCCAAACCCTAACCTCAATACTCTCCTCCACCATCCTCGACGACCGCTACGCGATCCCCTCCCTCGACATCCTCGGCTTCCTCCTCACCCAGAACCTCGCCGGAAATACCGCCTCCCCTTCCTCCGCCGAAAGACAGCTCTACAAACAAGCCTTCCAGCTCGTCCAGAAAGCCCACTTCAAGACCTCGAGCATCCCCCGACTCGAAGCGAGCCTGTACGCATACGAAGGGTTAGCGCTCGTCAGCGGCGGTGTCGGGAGGGACGTGCGGAAGAAATTGGCCGGCATGCTGGTGCATCCGTATCCACGGGTCAGGAGCGCTGTCGCGGACGCGTTGTTTGTCGTATGTAGCGTTGGGGGTGACGGTGACGGTGATGGTGATGCAAACAGAAAGAAGAAGGAGGTCGTTGGAGATGTGCTGAGGAAGCTGGATTGGAGTGTGAGCCCGAAAGGGTTGAAGGAAGATGTCGAGAGGATCAAAAGCATAGTTGTGGGGGGCGCGTAGATAGATATACAGATGATTTTTGACCTATTTGATGGAGGGAGAGGATATAACATAAACCCTCCCCGCAGATTATATCAGGAGCTAATCAACCCCGATCAACCCCGATCAACCCCAACCAAACCCAACTCTTCCTCCATCCCATCCCAACCCATACCAAACCCAACCCAACCTTAAGCGTCAGTGACTTTATCAAACCTTCCTCCCCCTCACCATCCTCCCCAACGCCTCCCTTATATTCTTCTCGCTATACCCTTCCCAGATCTCGTACAAGCTGACGATCTCCTGCGTCGCGTCGATGACTTTTTCAATGTCGATTTCGCTCTCGGCGAGGAACGTGATCACTTTGTCGGTTTTTTCGGATGTGGTGGACTGTGGTGCTTGGGAAGATGAGGATGATGATTGAGAGGTAGGGTTGGTGGTGGGGTTGGTGGTGGAAGGAGTGGTGAGGGATGAGGTGGAGTCGCGGAGAGTGGAGGCGAGGGAGCGAGTGCTGCCGCTGGCGCTGCCGCTGCCGCCGAGGGTGGAGGGGGTGTTTGGGGGGAAGGAGGTGGGGGGTCGTGGGGGGAGGGCGTGGAAGGGTTGTTGGGTGTTGGGTGGTTGTTGTTGTCCTTGTTGTCCTTGTTGGGAGGCGGCGATGGAGTGGATGTTGAGACCGGGAGCACGGGTGGAGGGGAAGACGACGGCGAGGAAGATGGCCATGATGGCGATTATATGGGGAGGATATATCAGGGGTAGATCGGTGAGGTAGCTATCGTTGACGATTGACCAGGCCATTGCTGTCTCTTCTTGGGTAAGGTTGAGGCTCCATTTCTTCAGCGCTTTCTCTGATTTGGAATTGTCGGCCGATGATGCATTCTGGCCGTGTCCTTGGTTGATCGAGTTATTGTAGCTCTGACCTTGGCCATAACCGTAGCTCTGGTGCTGTTGGAAGGCATTCGACAAGTTCATACCCACGCCCAGTCCGGCACCGCCAACCCCGCTTGCACCGCCACCACTGTTCGGCATGGCATAGTGATCCCCCCTACCACTCAATTCGCCCACTAACGAGTATGGATGAAAGACTATAAGCTGACTCCGTAAGGCGCTGATTACCTCAAACTCGCATTCGCCCATACGGTAGACGTCACCAGGGATATGGTCCTGCCACAAGTTCTTCGCTTCTGTCAGCACGAGGCGAATGTGATGAGGTAACTCTTCCGTCTTGCTCGCTAGGTAAAAGCATGTTGCGAGAAGTAAGAATGGATTGGTTGTACGAATAGGTCGGAGAAGCCAGTAGCGAGAAAGATAGACCAATGTCGTGGAGAGAATAGGTTGGCGAGTCGGTAAACGACGGGCCAGCTTCAGAAGTTGATCGCGGAGGAAAATGGAGATCAGACGTTGGTCTGGTAGCTGGTATTGGGCGGTGAGATTTGGGTGAGAGGACTCGAGTCCAGCTCGGAGAGACTGGAGCTTTGCTCTGGTAAAAGTCCAGTGTAGATGATGGGTAGAGGTCCAGTAATTGGCAGCCATCACCTCAATCCGTCTTGCAGAGGATTTGTACCTCTCCAAAGGAAAAGCAGTTATTGGATAGCGTTATAGCAAGATAGCGTCTAGAGAACATGAGGAGCTGTGATGGATCCAATCAACGTGTAATCGTGACAGGTAAACTTGTCTTCTTCATATTGCTACCGGAGCCTCATTCATAAAAGCTGCATAGTCGTTTGGTGGTGAAGATATTGACATTCAACTGTAGATTTGTTGGTACGTGCTAGAATAAATTATTCGATTGACGATTGTCCGGCTCTGTGTGTCATGCCTTCATCTGGATGAGTGAAACAGTTATTCTGTAGAAGATCTGGGATGAGAAATAAAAGCAAATTAATTAGCTTGCCCGTCTAGAACTCGTTGTCTCTATCCAGCACCCAAGAACCCAACTTCTGTAAGGTAGGTCGTCGTCGCTATCAAAGTACAGTAGCTTGTCACAATCTTACGTAAAGTAACCTCAGGCGACCTTGGAAGTCACGCAGGTATTGTCATTTTCGTATTTCAAGGTACCAGATGAGAAATGTGGGACAGTTCTGAGAGGCAGTTCAACGCTTTTGTTATTGATTGCTGCCAATTGATAAGATATCTAGATCTTCTTCTGATCGATTGCTTATCTACTACAAACAACGAGAGACGTCGTGCCTATGAGTGCTCATGAATGGCGGCGAGTGCGGCTGACGATAACAGATGCCTGATGCTCGCTGGAGCGGTATTGACAATCCATACCCAAATGCCAATCGAGAACTCTACTTCGCAAACGCCGATGAAGCGCGTATCACGTGCTTGTCTGTTATGTCGGCAAAGGAAGTCCAAATGTGATCTGTAGGTAATCACCGTGATCCTTTGGTGCCTCTCCCGCTTACCCATCCATTGTGTATGCGTCGGCTTTTGCTGACTTGTAAAGTGATATATCGGGAGGTGCTCCGCCTTGCGGTCGTTGCCTGAAGGATAACCGTGAATGTGTCCTGGGTAGCTCCAATAGGGGTGGTGCTCGAATCCGCAAGAAGAAGAGAAGCGTCTCGGGGGGCGAGACCCTGTCAAGAACAACAGGCAGCCTTCCTGGCTCAGAGCAGGGACCTTTGCCAAACCTCGACCTACATAGAGCTGCCGGTTCAGAGCGATCAGCGACTGACAAAGTTCCGAGGCCAACGGAAGGACCGACTACGTTCGGTGGCCAAGAGGATGCTGTCCCTTCTTCTCCAGAGAGTCCGACAGGAACTACTCTTCCAACAAATCCGTCCGATGCATGGCAGCTACTCAGGGACGTGGCTGTTGGTAACGCCAGTGGAGATCAAGGTGCATCTCATGATCAGAGTCTTCGTCGTGGAAGCGATGTCGGCCTTTCCGCTAAGCATGGATCAACAATCCGAGGAATTTGGTCATATCGTCTCGTACGCGAAGGTCACTTAACTCGAGAAATCGTTGCCGGCTTGATCAAGGACTTTAAGGAGCACTATCACGCCTACCTGCCACTTGTCCCGAGTCAATACTACGAGCCAGACGCTCTAGATCAGTTTGCGGTGGAGAGTAAACATCTGTTAACAGCCATACTGACCATTGCCTCCAAAGACATTCCTGGTGAACACAACTACGTTCACGAATGTTGTTCGCGTTATATGCATGATTTGATAGCAAGCATAGCAGCAGGAACTGATTGTGATGTTGAGGCCGTGGAAGCCCTCCTATTGCTTGCAGAATGGGTCCCCCATGGCCTTCGCAAGTCCGGCCAAGCGGTTGGCCGAGGCGAGGAAGACCGAACGGCATGGATGCATGTTGGTATGGCTCTACGTACAGGCTACTTCCTCGGGCTGGACAGAACTTCTTTCAGGAGCGAGAATAAAGAAGAAGACCGGGCAATTAGCAGGAAACGGCTGGCATGGACATGCTGCTATATTTCTGATAGACTAATATCATGCCGAATTGGTAAGGCTTTTTGGTCCAGGGGGCCTGGACCTATGACTGGACTTTCAAGTCAAGACTTCCCATCTCTGCAGCCTGCTAATCCTGGGGACGAGAATCATGCTCGAATTTTCAAGGCTGTGTTGGATCTAACTCAGATTTACTCTACCGTACACGACATCCTCTACACAGCCACAAGAGCAAACGGACAGATGGTTCTCATGGGCGACTACGTGAAATATATTGACGAATTCCGGAGCACAATATCACGTTGGCATCAGCAGTATGGCGCGCTAATATGTTCGCCCCATATTAAAGTGACGCTCGATCTCTCATACCACTATCTTCAGCTATACACAAACGCTTTCGCGTTCCAAGCGGCAATTTCGCAGGCACTTGCTAGACGGGAAAGAGGAGACGGTCACCCTGGGCGGGATTACCTCCGGAAGTTGTTCAAGGACATCGGCGGCATGCCGGATGCAAGGTTCATCTTCAGATCCATCGAATCTGCGAAGCAATACCTTTCCATATTCACGACGTATGTCGATGCCCAGACGTTGCGATATATGCCGATACGATTCTATCTATATTGCATATATTCCGCGGTCTTCCTCTACAAGGCGCGTTCATTCGGGGCATTACGATCATCAGAGGAACCGCAGATCTCAGAGATGATCACCGCCACTGTCACCAAGCTGAAGCAGGCAAGCGTAAATCCTCAAGATTCTGGAGCTCGCTATGCTCGACTGCTAGAGCTCCTCTGGCAAAAATCAAAACCTATGCCAGCAACCGAAGGGACTATTAACCATATCTCCCCGACCGCAAACATGCTTACACCTCCTTCAGTTCGACCTTCAGAGACAGGAAGCGCTGGTGTTCACTCAAACAATAGTCCTACAGATGGATTTTCATGGCTTGACCTTGGCGCAACTGCAGATTACGCATCGGCAGATCAATTCGGGAAGTCGCTCCCAGGTATGATGGGGAGTGGTGCTGTGAACGATGACATTTCGATGGGCCTGAACTTCCTGCCTCGACCTCCGACTCACGGTGTTGACCTTTCTTCACAACAGCAATACCCCTGGCAAACGAACCTAGATTTCGCTGGTGGTCTACCGTTTTAGAGACCGGGCCTTTTTCTACCGGCAATTTATCGGCAATCGACACGTTGCAGTCAATTGCCGTGGTTTCAATAGCCGCTAATTCTCAGAATCGGACGAAGTCCGCAGTGCCCCTCTATTTGCTAGGCGATTGCGGGGGAGTCCCTCGGGCGAGGTGACATAGCAACATGGCCGTCAAATCAGGTCTGGTCGATACGAGACGGTGCCAAAAGGTGTTCTATTCGCCGGAGACAAGCTCGCCTGAGTCTACATGAGTATTGATATCCTCTTGTTTGGTTCCATTTATGACAGCAAGAATGTCGGTCAATAACGAGATCAAAGGTCGCCTCGCGCTGGTAACAGGTGCTTCAGGTGGGTATGATGACCAACAGAGGTTGACTCTCTTTCTCTTGAATTGACTGACAGATTCATGCTTTGAACAGCATTGGCGCAGCTTGTGCCCGTGAACTGGCCTCGCATGGTGCCAACCTCGCTCTTACCTACTCTTCTAACAAGACATCTGTCGATACACTGATCTCGGAGCTCTCCTCAGCCACTGGTCCATCTTCCGCGTCTCCTATTCAACTCACTGCTCACAAAGTTGACATGTCCTCCACAGAAGACATCAACAACCTGTTCAACGAGATCAAATCCTCTCACGGCCATATTCCCGACATCCTGATCTCCAACGCCGGCTACGGTCGCCGTATCTCCGAAATCGAAGACATCCCCCTCTCGGAATTCGAATACATGCTCCGCGTCAACCTCACCGCCTCCTTCCTCCTCACGCAACACTGCGTCCCCCACATGCGCTCCCAACACTGGGGCCGCATAATCTACATCACCTCCATCGCCGCCTACGGCGGAGGCATCAACGGCTGCCACTACGCCGCCTCCAAGGGCGGCCTGATCGCACTCGGCAAAAACCTATCCACACGCCTCGCCCACGACGGCATCACCGTCAACGACGTCGCGCCCGCCATGATCGGCGAAACGGGTATGATCCCCGACGCGCGCATGCTGGAAGGTACGCCGGGGGATGTCAGCGGTATACCCGTCGGGCGACTCGGGACGCCGAAAGAGGTCGCGGAGGCGGTCACGATGTTTGTTAGGAGCGGGTATACCACCGGCCAGAGTCTGGTTATGAGCGGAGGATTGAAGTAGATAGGCGGAGGCAAGGCAGGCAGGCAAGCAAGGTTCCCAGGGACTCCTTATATAAGTATCTATGTAGGTTGGCAGGTAGCTTAATTCGAGCCACGTAGATGAACAGGCACCTTTGAACGCCCAAGCAAATCCAGAACTTCACTCAATGTCTCATGTTATGTATGGTGGACAATATATTCGAGAAACCTCATTGTTTCATTCCCACACGCCTTCCAAACAGCGTTGTTCATAAATCAGACGGACCTCTTAACCCGACATATATATTCATTTTGCCGGAACTAATGACTCCATCCATTCATTTCCATTCATACGTTGTCTATTTGACATCCACCTGATCCCCCACAATCAAACACTTCACCGCCACCTTCCCTTCCTCATCGACACCTCTACCCGCGACTCTAAACGCCATGTCCCCGTCCTCCAACGCGAAGCGATGCGTGCACAATTTCTCGGCGACATCGTCCAGTTTTCCGGACGCGAAGAGCGAGATGGCGGCCGGGTAGGTGTTGGCGTATCGGAAGACGCCGATGATGTCGACTTCGCGAAGGGCGGCGGCGCCGAGGGGGAGGGTTTGGACGGGGACGCCCATGCCGACGAGGATGACGGAGCCGCCGGGGGTGGTGGCGTAGATGGAGGTTTGGACGCAGGATTCGATGCCGGTGCATTCGAAGACGCGGGTGAAGCCGTGTGATTGAACGATGGGGTCCGGGGAAGAAGATTGGAGTTGTGAGGCAAGCGATTGGGCTGTGGAAAGATTTTCCTCGGTCGGTATACTGGGAGAGGGACGTGGTGTTTTGGGAAGGGTGTGAGTATGGAGTTTTATGTTTGGATTTAGACTACTGGCGATCTTGAGTCGAGACTCATCGATGTCAGCGATCGTGATAGAGGTGACGCCTTGGACTGCGAGGGCGGCTGCAGTGAGGATCCCAACTGCGCCGGCACCCAGGACGAGGGCCGACGTGCCTGAAAGCGATTGCGTGGGGGAGGTACGCATACTGCGGTTTATGGCGTGGAGTGACACTGCGAGAGGCTCGACTAGAGCACCTTGTTCGTAGGTTACATTTGGTGGGAGGACATGGCACATCGACGCGGGTTGGTTGAGCAATTGTGTTAGGGTGCCATGGGTATGAGGGAATGTCTTAGCTGAGGATCGAAATTTGAGAGAAGGGCAGAGATTGTAACGGCCTGTACTGCAGAGGTGACATGTTCGGCAGGGGATGCCGACCTCGAGGGCCACACGTGTGCCAAGAGGGAGCGAGGGTGCTGGGATACTAGATGAGCTTGTGCCATTGATCTGAGAGTCAGGGACAGCTGTAATTATTCCTGCTGATTCGTGACCTAGAATCAGGGGGGATCTTAGGACGAAGTTCCCATTACGACCGTGATTGTAGTAATGGAGATCGGAGCCACATAGGCCTGTTGCTTGTATTGATACCTGGACCTCCCCGGGCTGTGGTTGGGGAACTTCTTGTTTTTCCTTACATTGTCAGTACATGAAGCGGGCCTATGTACTCAATAGGCTACTTGAAGATTGGTGAAGGCTTGAATGCAGAGGCGAGGCCCGACACTGTGTGAAGCTGCTGCCATATACATAGATTGTCATAGAATAGAGACTTACAAATCTCATGTCTTTTGCTCCGTGGAGCATGAGAGCATTGGATGGTCTGAAGCCTGCCATTTTTCAAGAGATTCAGGGTGAAGCTGAAATCACTGGAGTCACAACACACTTGTAAGGAGAAAGAAGACAGAAAGGATGAATCTATTCTCTTCAAATCTGAACTGCGTACAAACCCACAAGGAGTACACGCCTGGCTGTCGGTTTGATTGGTTGATGCAGTCTCTAGACAGCACCGTTTGCAATACTGTCGAGGAAGACAAAGGGAGTGATGGGTTGATGTTACAAAACGACCACCCTACGCTTACGGGAAATTGCTGCTAGACCGCAGATATACCGAGCATATCCTGTTACCTTTTATGATGCTTCTCTGAAAAATGTGACGATGTAGTCCCGGCATCTGAAGGAAACAATAGCGGTACGTCGACCGAGATATGATGGCAGAAGACAACATCCGACTAATACTATCCATTGGTTGTTTGGAGGGGTTCTTGATTTATGTGGGGTGAAGCGTCGGAAAAGCGGAAAGTTGCATGGTCTGCGCAATAGCCGATGATGTTAAGTGAGAGAGCCAGCGATGAGACACTTCAGTGAAGACGAAGTATTCCACACTGCTCTATAACCAACTTGTAGAGTCAGGTGAATTGCCTACGGCCCAAATCTGAATTATCAAGAGAGATCGTCATGCATGCAGAAGTGCAGAGGTGCGGGGATCAACAGGAATTGAAAAGAAACAACATAGTATCTGAGATGCTCATGAAAGCGCTGTCTCAGTTGAGGCCTTGCAGGATAATTGATTGCAACATATTAAGAATTTGAGCTTAAGATCTCGAATATGCATGTGCTGTGAGTATCTGTGATTTCAATAGACAAACAAGGCCGAGATACAATCGTTGAAAATGATGCCAAGCCTCTTGGCAAGGAAATTCGCACGACATCCATAATCGGTTTAGCTCCATGATTTTGGAAATCGCAACCCACACTCGCACCAAAATCAAAAAAAGTGCGAGCAATAAGAACATTTCGTTCATCTTCAATCCACGACAACCAACGACAAGGGCCATCCATCAAGAAGTCGCCAACAGTCAAGATGGTACGTTTATCCTACAGCGCAGCAGAACAATACTCCCTGAGACCGGGCGCATCATTACCGAAGTGACAGTTGACTGACATCTGCATCTACGCAAACAGGTCCGCTACGCAATTCAAGACGTCAACACCGCCAAATCGGCGAAGGCCCGTGGCTCCTACCTCCGTGTTTCTTTCAAGAACACCCGCGAAACTGCTCAGGCCATCAATGGACTGAAGTTGGATCGTGCCATCAAGTACCTCGAGAACGTTCAGGAGAAGAAGGAAGTCATTCCATTCAGAAGATATGCTGGCGGTATCGGACGAAGCGCACAAGGTGAGTTGGATCTTTTTGAACTGGTTTCGCGGGCAGAGAAGAATTGCCGGTAGAAAAAGGATCCGAGCTGGGCATGGCTGTTGGTTGAATATCGCAGCGGGACTGAATATTTGGAGCTGGAATTCGAGATGCAATCTTTCACGTTAGAAACCACGTTAGGGAACATTTTCTGACTCTGTTATTCACAGGGAAGCAATTCGGTGCCACCCGGGCTCGTTTCCCAGTCAAGTCTGCTGAGTTCTTGCTCGGTCTCCTCAAGAACGCCGAAGCCAACGCCGACACCAAGGGACTCGACACTAGCAACCTCTTCGTCAAGCACATTCAAGTCAACCAGGCACCAAAGCAACGCCGCCGCACATACCGTGCCCACGGTCGTATCAACCCATACATGAGCAACCCATGCCACATCGAGTTGGTGTTGACTGAGGGTGATGAGCCAGTTGCCAAGAGCAAGGATGTTGTCAAGGGTGAGGAGAGATTGTCCAGCAGACAGAAGGGTTTGAGGACGAGAAAAGCCATCACTGCCGCATGAATGCGAAAATTCTAGGGGCAGTTGGTGAGCGTTGATTGAGGCAGGGTGGAGGCGTGTATGTGTGTCTGCGAAAGCGGGTTGGTTTGGGAACCTTGGGGCATCAATGGATCAACGAGAGGAGTGGTGGCTTGATTCACATGCATGATAATGAGCATGAAGGAAAAGGCAGTCTCATTCTGATGGAGGATCAGGTCTTACATCTTTCAACCCTGCAAATTTCCACGTTCTGTCAAGAAAGAAAGGATGGCTGGCGCTTTTCTCTTTTAACTACGAGACAAGACTTAAAATCCCGTACTCTATCTACCTTCCTATGGGATTGTTCTCCGTCAGAAAAAAATATGGAAATAAATCCAATTCCAAAAGACATGATCGATACCTTGTTACATACCTTACTTTTCCACGTGCGATAGTGGTAGTAGTTGGTTTTGTTGTTGATGTGTGATACTATGTGCTGCTTGTCATATGGAGTGGAATTGTACTATGTATAAGGTACCTTATGTATGTGTTGTGAGTTTGATACGTGATCTAACTCCTACTACTTACTAATGTTAGTACTACAGACGCAGGTAAGTAAGATAGGTAGGTAAGGTAGGTAGGTATGTCAAAGATACCTATGACACGATGAGCAATCACCGAAAAACCAGAGAGACAATCTGAGAGGAGAAGCATAAGGCCATCTTGGAGCAATATGAGCAGGATAAGGGTCGTGGACAAAAAGAATGATCATCTGGGTTGGTTCGAAGCCGACCAGTGAGGATTTGATTTTTCATGCTTGATTGTCACAACGGCATTCTCATCCATTGTTTCAGTCACGTATACATCTGATCTCTGGGACCTCGTTGCTTAATCGTGGCGTGAAATCTGGCTTCTGCCGGTAACTGTTCTTGTAATGCTCCAAGCAATGCTGCTGCGAAGGCATGACCACTGTCATCACTGTTACAACTTGAGAGCATACCATCAATGGCGACTGATAAGTGTCAAGAACGCTCCGATAAGTTGTGGAGCGTTGTCGTCTTCGGCTTGCGGCAAGGTGGTCGATGATCTCAAGACCCCATTCACATCGTATTGTAGGTACCGGCCACGCTCGGTGATGAATAGAAGCCAAAAGATCTTCCGTCGATGACAAGCTCCTTCTGACAGCAGACCGTCGTATCGAAGATTCTGGTCAAGCCCCAACAACTGCGCGAGCGCCATCGTTGTTTTTACATATAAAGGGTGGCCGAATAGTACTTCTTTCTCGTGTGGTAAGGATGCAAACACAAGACGATACCAGGAAACCGGCAACAGGCGCTTCTTCTCAGTAGTCGTATGCCAGCCGCCGCTTTTCTGTCTCTGCTGCACATTAGTCACAGAGACTGGTGAGTTCGAAGCCGGTCATCGGTTTGGCTCTGTACACAAGCGAAGCTAAGCACCGGTGGCAGCGCGGGTAGCAGCGCACACTGCGAATGCTAGAACAGCACGTTCAGCACCGTTCACCTCTAGACCCAACAGCTCACTGAGAGCTGTGCGGTCCACCGCCCACCACATGGGATACATCTTGTAATAGTATATCTCAAGATAAATGCAGACATCGTTTTAGGCCGGAATTCCGATGGGACCTTGATCATTGCGAATTACTCGTTGCCCATCTCGGGAGAGACAATGTCAGTCTTGCAGCCGTAGAACCGACATTAGCTCTAAGGTCATGCAGCTGTTTCCGGATGCGAATTGAAGTTGCCACTTTGGGGCTTTTCAGACCTGGCTTCAGAGGTTCCTTGGCGATAGAGCATTCGAAACCAGCTTTTTTACATGGCAGATATGGATGAGACCCATTGCATCTGGTTTTCCGCAAGGAGCAGACATCACAAGCCCGTGGCTTTCCCATCCTTGATCATCGACATGATATACGGAGGAGGTTGAAGGGATCGAAAAGGAAAAGAGACAGCAAAATAGCCGACCGTCATTTGAACGCTACTGATGAAAACAGGCATTGTAGCATCTGCAATTAACCCCCATCTCAACCTCTTCGCCGATGCAAAGAAGCGGGGGAGGTGGACAAACGAGGTGTCCGGAGCAGTCACTGTCCAATGGGTTGGGAAACGTACCAAAATTGAAGTGAACTGCTTCGCTTGTACCAGAATCTACAGGGGTTCACTGAATAGGCCAGAGATCAGTAGGGTCTGGGATTCTACGAGACTCGAGGACGTTTTAGATGCATATGCTTCGGGCCCACGATTGTTGAAATCACCCCGTCTCTTAGGTGTTGAAGTGGTGTAGGTGGGACAGGAGATCATATCAATAACCGAGTCTGCGTTTCGCCCGAGTAGGCAAATGGTGAGCTCGGGATAAACTTTTCGTTCTGCATGACTGCGCGCTTTGCTGTGCATGCAGCACCCCTTTCTCGTCTCTATGCGAAGAACTCTTCGGACCCGCGAGGCCGATCGGGCACCAGTCAGCACTTATGAAGCTTGCGAGGGTGAAGCTGAAAATAAGGGCGTAGAAACAGGCAAACCGTGATCTTGTGGCTGGAGAAGGTTTGCTATAACGTATTGTTGTGTTCGTGCGTCCAGAGAACCTCGACAGCTGAGGGAGAGCGGAGACACTCACTTTCCCATTGGACTTCTGAAACATTGGCATAGTCATCTAATGCTTCATCTTGACAGCTGCTGTTGGAGTCCAGGACATGAGGGTGCAGGGACCATCTACCGACCAAGAGCTGAGATGATCGGACATGTCCATGTCTGAACCGATGAACGTGGCTCATTCCTCTAGTGCAAATGAGGTGCAAGTGGGAAATCCATGACAGCTCATCCACGACATCTCTTCGGCAATCGATTAGATTATGAGAGGAGCTCGTCGTTGAAGGATTTTCCTCAGCGTTATGTCAATTGTAAACAAAGAGTTTCAGATCGAGGCACGAGGAGATACACCGCAGGCAAGCAGCGAGGATTCTCCAATGCATACGTTAAGATAAGTACCTGCCGCTCGCTGCCTACCAGTAGGTATACTTTCTTCCTGCAGAGGCCTGGAATGTAACCTTGATTGTACCACTTTGGAATGCCGTTAGGTAACGTACCTAAGGTAGGTTCCTAAGTTGTGGTTAGTACGGCACGGAGAATCAGTCAGTTAGGGTAGGCAGACAAAGACAGCCTCTGGGCGGTTATGGGTTATGGCACCTGGAGGACGAACCGGAAGTCAACGGCGAGGCGGGTGAGATCCTTTCAGCCGGCAACTCGGTTAAGGTGCGAGGGAGACTGGATTCTTCATAGGGTCTTCGTCTTCTGCCAGCTAAGACTAGGGGCAGCCATCCCGTCAGCAGACCGTCCTCGCCGTTAACTTAACCTTAGGTTGGCACTCTCAGGCTCGCGTCAGGGTCTTAATCGCCGGAGGAGCCAGTGAGCTGGAAGATGGAGAAGAGAAGCGAGTGGGTTTCTTCAGCTAATAAGTCCCTGGTTGTGGGTAACCCACTTAAGCGAACTGGTACTACGTAGTAGGTATCATAACTTAGTACTTCGTAGTAAGGCTTAACTGTGAATCCTTTATTGCCGTACACTTCCGTCGACCGTTCTAGACTTTGCTCAATCTCTTTCACTTTAACGTCGGTCAACAAGGGGAAATGAAATGGCGACTTTGAAGGAAGAATTCAACCACCAAGAGACCAGGACGGAAGTTCAGGATATAGGGAACAGGGAACAGGTAACAATTAGGATTTGAGTGATATTACTAGTATGACTCAGCTTACTACGTACCTTAGTATATCACCGAAACTTGACGCTTGCCTGGACCGTCTGAAAGGCAACAAGGAATCGTCATGTCTGGCCCGTCTACTAATGCTGGGATCATCGAACCCAATTCCAGGTGACAGCTAGAGCTGCTTGGCTCAGATAATTAAGTATCCTTGAGGCAAATTGCTGATGACTTCGGTATCTAGGTCCTTCAAGCACCTGTAAGCACCTGTACACATCGACTTCTCCGAAGTCAACATGTTAGGAAGATTTGTGTAACCACATGAAAAAAGAAGGAGCTGGAAGGACATCCCGTCAATGCATTGTTTGTGTGTGCTATCTAGACCACTACCAGTACAAACATACTCTACACTACCAGGGATTTGCCGCACGATCTTCCTTTCTTCTTTGCAGATGCACCACAAGTCTCCATCAAAGGAAGCATCCCTCGGATGGAGTGACCCATCCTCACTCGGAGTTATGGATAGTAAACTTACGTTCAGTTCATACATTACCGAGACAATCAAACGATCCCCATCAATTGACCCAAGTACACGAGCCTGTCCCCAGGCCTAAAGTCTGCAACATTCCAAAGATATACAAGATAGATGGATAGAAGTGTACAATACGAACCCTTTCAAGAGGAAACTAACCCCAGATTGATAAGTATGAACCCCTAGACGAATATAGGGAGGTATATAAGTATGCACCTCGGTAAGCTGAAAGCAGCAAGCTCCAAGCTTTTGCACAAGATCCTGGCCCTCGTTTCACTGTATTTTAATACCTGTACTCTGTATCTTTATGTATGCCACACTGGGGGCATCTTAGTACTGCACTTCATCCCACCGTTGGCCGTCCCCCGAAAACTGGACCATCTCCCACCCCCGAACTGTATCGTCGCCCTGTCCAACCCCAAACACTCCTAGACTCATACAAACCTACCTAGACCTTCCTTACCTTACTCCGTACCTCCCAGGTATCTATTCAGGTAGCTACATAGTATTACGGCAGAGGACAAGGAATACTCCATCCCTAGAAGCCCATCTAACCTTCCATGCTTTCCCCATCTTTTCCCTTCTTTCATGCTCTTCCGTCAATTTGTTCTTGTCCGGTCCAAACATCATACGACCTGTCGAAATCATCTCGCTATATCCTCGTTGTCTCTCATCCTCACGCAGTTGATACTGTCCTGCTGTACCTGTCGTAGCGTTCTGAGACCCCGATACGTCTTGCCTTTGCGACGTCTCTTGGATCCCTCTTCGCCGATCGTTGAATCACACGCCTACCTACCTTAGTATATACTCACGAGACTTGTCCTGATTGTGTCCCGGTGGTGCGATATCTCGTTCTGACACTGACACATGCGCCAATAACTACCACCTACCCCTCATCTGATCTTCCGACTATTGCAGTTCAACGTCGGAAATCTCTCATCCGATCATCAGTGATATTTGTCGTTGTTTCTCTACGGTCACTACAGCTCTCACCATAAGCATCAGTCTACGCAGGGCCATTGACGCACCATCCTGTGCTCATCCGGCCATCGTCCCAAAGTGGGTTGTGTGTGCATATTGGGAGTGTGAAGTTGGTGGCTTGATATAGCCGTTGTGTTGCCAGCTGATCAGTTCGGGTTTGGCTTCATCATGCGCTCCGTCTCCTACAGTTCGCATACTAGCTGAATCCCTCGAACGTCTACATCTCCCTTCACGAGCCGATTGAGCAGCTGAGGCTTCACTGGGCGATTCAGCATCAAGCCCAGGATTTCCTCATGGCAGCGACAGATCGAGTTTTGCCGATAGAACAAGGTGTTCAGTCGAGGTCAAGAGAGTCAGTGAATCTCACGTTATGGCGAAGCATGACCTTCGATGATGACTCTATCTCACAGTCCGTGAAGAATATCAAAAGGATACAACGAAGTTCCTCTCATGGTGCTCTGTCAAGTCATATGCCTGGCACTGCTTCTACTCGCAAAAAGCAACCTCCACGGATGCGGTTACCACCCTTTGAGACATTGGGGATTTCGGCGCACAAGCCAATGCTGTCAGAGTGGCAGCTTCGAGACCTGGCTGGGAGCAGCAAGCCCACAGGATCTCGTTCACAGATGCAGCGGTCAGCACATCTATCCGATCCACAACCACTGGAAAGACCTTTCGCATTTCTAGGTAGCACACCACTCCTGACTCCACCCGATGATATCGATTCCATCAAATGGAACACTGCTGTTACGCAAGGCTCGGATGCTCCGGCAAACGCACCAACAAATACCTACTCGCACGCAGAACCCGTGTCTGGTGTGCAAATGGCAGGCAGTGACGCCAGATCGAACAGGGCGGAACCAGCAGCTCAACAGACCCCAACACAATCGAACGAAACTCATTCTACGATCAGTGTACCAGAGGCAGTGCGACTGGGAGATTCGTGGGATGACTTTCTGAAGCTCGGCATCGGAGCAAATATTTCAGCGGTAGTGACTTCTGACAGTCAGTTACATGGCGTCACAGTCATATCTCAAACCCTGCCACATCCCTTACAGGAGACATCGGAACAACGTACTGCATTCACGGCTACGATTGAGGCGATACAGTCGAGATTTGACGGTTTGGCTAATCCTCCATACATTAAAATTACCCACGCAGTCCCCCCTCAGTTCACGTTGCGAAATCTTCCCTCCTCTCCACCCAGTACCCCGAGTCGGCAGGGAGGAGAAGATTATTTCAGTGTCAATGTGTTCAGCAACGCGGCGCCTGTTCCAATCTATCACCTCTTTGACGGCAATGTTGACAGAGAGGCACCATCGTCACCCGCGCCCATCGTACCTCCATCGTCTGTGCAGGTGGCGCTTATAGAACGCTATATACCTCCCTCGACAGCGCAAGAACATCTTGCATTCTTTTCCCAAAATGGGCCGTCCGTTCTGGTTGATCGCTTAGTGGAACTGTCCCCAAATGGAGGCAGTCTGATGCTTGTCTATCCAACGAAGAAAGGGGCACAATCTTTCCGATCTGATTATGTGGGGCCATTGCTGGACAGCTTGCTGCGGACAATGGTCGTGGTGCATGACATGAGTTCGGACTTTGCGAGCTCACTTGGCCGGATGCCTGCTATCAATCAGATGGCGGAATTTGCGGAGATGAAGGACAAGATCAAGACCCTCTGTGCACGACTGTCGCGAGGAGTATCATCTGCCCACCGGCCACAATATTCGCTCGTCTATGCGAACTCAGGCAATGTGCCATTGAGCCGGACGGCCTGGAGCGAATGGTTTCTGCAGCAAGAGACGCCTCGAATGAGGGCAGCATTGAAGGCATATTGGCAACGAGGGCAGAGACTGCCGTCCTCTAAAGACGGGGTCATTCCGGCGACACTGCTGCGAGACATCAAGATCTGCGTGGAAAAGGGCGAATACGACGGGGGACAGGCGCAGGGCGGGGTGGAAGTCGGCGTCTTCGTGATTCGAAGGACGAAGTAAGACGGTCAAGACTGTCAAGGCAAAACACGACGGGCGTTACATTTGATGGGCACTGGGTGTTGTAGACGATACCCGAATATTAATGACGTATACATACCCTAGATAGTTTTCTCTTTCTAATGATTGACCTCACGAACTTGATACCTCTAATGGTCGTCCTCATCTCATCATGGAATGCATTAACATGAGACGATGATTTCTGTCTGCCTTTTGAGATATGTTTCGCATCTCGACCGACTAAGGGACCGTAAATTGGTTAGGTCGGTTAGCACCATTGAGAGATGACGCCTTCCAGCCTCACAGTTCAGAGTCGTAGGGGACTTTCCCAAACAATGGATATGATCAAGCGGGTGGTAACAAAAGGTCTATGATGGATTTTAGAATGCTTCATAGGCAGTAAGTATCTAGTTTCATATATATAGCCAGGGGAGGTCCTATTAAACTGGACAGGAACTAGATATCTGTAATTATATGACTAAGTACCAGAGTAGACATATTACCATGTATGGTGTAGTTATGCTAATATCACTATCTTACTGGACTTATTACCGCCAGATGATGAATGCTATAGATAATGATCTGCTGTTGATGTGGTGTCCCCCTTTTGTATGCAAACAAAGGGCCACCTACAAGGCCACTAGTTCGATATTCGTTTGTAGTCCGTTATGCTAATCTTTATTAAGAATACCGTGCTCGCTGTGTAGTGCCATGATTCCAATCAGATTGGACAATGAAAAGCTAAAACGTGATCAATCAAGCCACGGGTTGAGGCGATCCAATAAACGCATCCCAGCGTCCCCGTTAGCCCAACACCACCCGGTTCACTAGCTTCTCGCATGCTCGCTTTTCTCTTTTTTTTTTTCTTTCTTGATTTCACATTGAGGAAGCCCGAGGGTAGCGTCGCCGCATGGGCATCATTTACCACCATATGCCCTAAGGGGACAAGGTAGGTTTGTTTGTAGGTACGGCTCTGGTCATAGTTCTGGTCCTCCTCGTATCGCGTCAATGAGGCCTTCTTTTCGATCATTCTCTGACTTTTCTATTAATTTGACACTGTCTCTCACTCTCTCGTTCGTCCTCTTCTCAATTGCTTCCCGGTGTCTACAAGGGGAGGTTTCAACGTATCTTCGGAGTCGCTACCTGCAGAAAGCAGCTTGACAATCAACATCCCTCCTCCCGACTTTCGTTCACGATACTTGGACCCCCCGGTCATTGGTGGATACTGATCTCTGATTGCTTTGACCCTGTACATTAGGCCATAATTACATGGTGAAGCCAGAGCACGTCGTTCGTGTGAAATCTGCAGTCAATCTTATGAGATAGACTACTGCCTTTCGCTTCTTGTAGCTATTCATTCGGTCTACCCTCGTTTTAATACTATTCACCTCCTGCGCAAAGCCTGAGCTTTGTACAATATCCTTGAGGTCGTTGCTTCTTGAATCACATTCGCTTCATTCGCGCCGTTCTTGCTTCTTTCCAGCATGTTTGCGAAGATGTTAGTAGCCTGTGGTGCGCTTCTGGCTCTGACAGCACAGGTTTCGGCCATTCCTACGATCAGAGCAGTGGGCTCAAAGTTCTTTACGAGCGATGGGGATCAATGGTATATCAAGGGTATGGGCATACCGCCTTATACTTGTGAACTCGCGCGCTGACTGATTTCCTAGGTGTCGCCTATCAACTGACCGAAAACGATCCTCTTGTCGATGCTACACAATGTCAGCTGGATGCCGCGTTGATGAAGGAGCTAGGCGCAAATGCCATTCGTGTCTACCATGTTGACCCATCGGCGGACCATGATGGATGCATGAGCGCCTTCTCTGACAATGGAATCTACCTGTTTGTCGACCTCGACACCTTTGATACCTCCATCTCGGGTCCAGCGCCGTACTGGAACTCGACCCAACTGCACGCTTTTGAGGCTGTCCTCGATGCATTCGCTCAATACGACAATACCGCTGGTGTGTTCGTTGGCAATGAAGTCCTAACCACCGCCAATGACTCGATCGCGGCTCCGTACGTTCTTGCTGCAGCACGCGACATCAAGGCCTACAGAGATTCCAAGAATTATCGTGAAATTCCCGTTGGCTACTCTGCAGCAGATATCGCTACTCTCCGACCTATGCTTCAGAATTACTTCGAATGCCGGCCAAATGCAACAGAGCGTCTAGATTTCTTTTCGCTGAATGCCTACGAGTGGTGTGGCTCAGACTCAACTTACTCCGTCTCTGGCTACGAGACCCTTCAAACACAAGCTGAGGGATTCCCGGCCCCAATCTTTTTCTCTGAGACTGGTTGCAATACTGTCCAACCTCGTACCTTTGGGGATCAAGCAGCCATCCTTGGTTCTGAGATGGATGATACTTGGTCCGGAGCTATCATATACGAATGGATTGAAGAGACGAACAACTATGGTTTGGTCTCTTACGGACCTCAACTTGCTCCAACTGCCACTGGCACGAACATTGCCGATGGGTATGTGCTAATCACCACATCTAGTGCGAGTTTCGTCCGCTGACAAGATCTGTAGTTTCACTCGAGGTGGTACTCCGACTCCGGTCTCTCCCGACTTCACCAACCTCAGGAATCAGTGGGCCACCCTCACTCCCACCGGAACGCCCCTTTCAGCCTACACCGGTACTTCAAGCAGGCTCCCATCGTGCCCAGCATCCACCGCCAGCGGCTGGGTGGTTGGACCAAGTGTTACCCTCCCAAGTCTTGGACAGACTTATGGAGTCGAGGCAACAGCCGCGCCCAGTAGCAGTGCCGCTGCTTCCGGTTCATCCGCCGGCGGTACCGCTACCGGTGCTAGCGCAAGCAGTTCATCTAGCACTGGAGCCGCTTTCAAGATTGCTAATCCGGTATCGACGGTCATAGGCGAAATCAGCAGTTTGACGGCCACAGTGACGGCGTTGATGTTACTTGGTGCTGGGTTTGTCTGGTGGTTGTGAAGTAGGCAAAGGAGCATAGCGTGGCAATCCGACGAAAGGAATTTTAGAGCTTTTGGTTTTTTTAATAGAGGGTGAATGATTGCACCACTCGGTCTGGTAACATGGAGCGTTTCAAAATCATGGAGAAGGAATGCGAAACGAAGTATGGCTCACACACGCACACACGTATTCATATACCCCTAATTCGTGCCTTACGTGGAAGTAATATCACCATCATTTTCGAAGATATCAAGAACTTGCTTCATCTCTCTTTTCTCTTTGTCTCTTCTACCCCACCGTAGTATAAAATTGACCCGAGATCACAAAACGGACCAAACAATAATTCGACGAACGAAGATGTTTGTTGTTGTCAATGTAGTGGTAGCAGGAGCATCAGCACCTACGTGGTACGTACCAAGTTCTGTCACTGAGGAGGAGGGTTTCATCAGATCACGGGAGTAGTCTTGGGTATATACTCTAGTATCGGGGTTCGAGAATACGGGTCTGGATCTATTTCTTTTACTACCTTTTCATGGGATGTACGACTGCACGGCTAGGGAGACCTTCGCCTTACCCTATTTATTTAATATTACACAAGAGGCATGACTGAGGCAACCAGAGACAGCGATCACACTATACGGGGTGTCTATCTCCCCTCGAAGCCATCACACTCGCTGTGGGATGTGTCGCTGGGCTCCGAGAAGAAGATCGTCACCTCGATCCAACGGCACGAATGTCAAAAGCCCCCGAAGGTTGAACAACAGTGCAATCACGGTGTATTGCTGCCGTCACTGACACATCCCCATATCCACCTCGATAAAGCGTTCCTGTTCTCTTCTCATGGAAATGAGGGGTACTCGGATCTCGTACCCCGCGAAGGCGATTTCGCCGAGGCGCTGAAAATCACCGCGGCTGCGAAAGCGCGATTCGAGCCCGGAGATCTGTATCAGCGAGGGTCGTGGCTGGTGCAGGAAAGCATTGCAGCCGGCGTGACGGCGATGAGAGCTTTTGTCGAGGTCGATGAGACCGTGGGATTGAAGTGTGTGGAGACTGCGATCAGGCTCAAACGTGAATTCGCCGAAAGGTGCGTGATCCAGATATGCGCGTTTGCTCAGGATCCTATCTTTTCGGGGCTTCATGGGGAGACCAATCTCTCGCTGATGACGAGGGCGTTGGAAATGGCGGAGGTTGAAGTTCTGGGTACTACGCCTTACGTTGAAGATTCTGCGGAGAATGCTATCAAAAACATCAGATGGGCTGTCGAGATGAGTCTTCGATTGAATCGCCACTTAGACTTCCATTTGGACTACAATATCAAACAAGAGCAACAGCCCTTGATATGGGAAGTCGTCGATTACTTGACAGCAACTGGCTGGGTGTCCAAGACTTCTAAAACAATTGCCGTCGGGCACTGTACTCGTCTCACGCTGTTTTCTGACGACCAGTTGAAAGAACTCGCGCAACGGGTCACGGACACTCACCTACCAATCTCGTTTATTGGGTTGCCGTCAAGTGATCTGTACATGATGGGCCGACCTGAAGGAGACGATAGTGCTCGCAGCCAACGTCCTCGAGGAACAATGCAGGTCCCATCGTTAATTCGCTTATACAACTTGAACGGAGCACTCGGGGTCAACAACGTTGGAAATGCATTCACACCCTACGGTTCGGTCGATCCTCTTTGGTTGGCTTGTCTGGGAGTCGGGATATATCATGCCGGAACAATTTCGGATGCACATCTACTCTTCGAATGTGTTTCTACGCGCGCCCGAAAGGCCATTGGGTTGCGATACTCATCATTGGAACTGAAAGAAGGAGATCCCATCGACTTTATGGTGGTTGAGTGCAAACCTCGCGTGTCTTACTCGAATGGCTTGCCTAGGCTGAAGACGACTCTTCAGGAGATGGTTTGGGATCCTCCGCCGCTCGATGGCCGTACTACTTGGTTTTCTGCTCAATGATATACTCGTCAGCGCCTTGCAGCAACAATTCGTGGATTATAGAGCATGAATATAAAACTTGAATGGTTACAGAGATATGCATTGGCTGTTGGCAAGAAGTTGTAGATGGTTCCGTCAAGTCATAAAGGCATGCCCCGCACCGTCATTGCGTAGCTCCGAGTACCGACGTCAGCGACCAACTGATGATATTATTCTTCCAATGCATTTGATAAGTTCGTTTGAGGTCATTTGCGATCATTTCAAGGTTCCCTTCTGTATATAGATACGAATATGGCTACTGCATTCAGACCAGGGGCTACTGCTCTCATAACCGGAGGAGCCTCAGGTAGGTAAAATACAAATACCTTGCAGAAAGGTCATCACAGTCTGTCAACTAACGCGACCAAGGCATTGGCTTCGCCGTTGCCAAAATCTGTCGAAGCACCTATGGCATGAACGTGGCACTGATCGACAAGAGCGAAGAGAATTTGACCAAAGCAAAGGACGTTTTGAGCTCGTTGGCAAGTAACAATGAAAAGACCGAGATCTACAGTGTCGATGTCGGGCAGCTGGATCAATTAGCCCAGATCAAACCAGACATCGTGTCTAAGTTCAACCATGTCGATTTCTTAATGCTCAACGCCGGCACCGCTTTTCATGCCAAAAATGGCAAGCCGTGGGAAGACCCAGAATATCACCAGAAGGTAGGTGGCAACAATCGTCGACATGGTCGATCTCTCTGACCGTCTGATAGACGCTGAATACGAACGTATTTGGGATCACCAACACTCTATCTCTCTTTTTACCCATGCTGCAGGCGAATTCAACGCCATCTACTATCGTCATCACCGGCTCTAAGCAAGGTATCACGAATCCGCCCGGGGCCAATCCCGCATATAACGCTTCTAAAGCGGCGGTGAAACACCTGGCAGAACACTTATCACACGACATGAAAAAATCCCACCCGAACATCGGTGTGCATCTTCTCATCCCTGGTTGGGTATTTACCGGGTTCAGTGGAAACTCAGGCCCGGTTGACGAGAAGACTGCGGCAGAGAAGAAGCCGGCAGGTGCATGGCTGCCTAGTACTACAGCAGAGTATGCAATCCAAAAGATCAAAGATGAGAAATTCTATATAGTCTGCCCAGACGATGATGTCGATGAGGCATTGGACAAAGCTCGCATGACTTGGGCGGCCGAAGACGTGGTGGAAGGAAGACCTGCCCTAAGCAGATGGGATGCGAGCACGAAAGACGAAGCAGCGAAATGGATCAGCGAGAAGGCCCAGGCTTTCCGGACCGGTTCATCCTAAAGTGGCTATGATATCCGGCAGCAAGGCACAGACACGTGGATGATGGGGCGGGTCTGGCAAGAGCAGTGCCTGTGCTCCGAGGCTCTATGGCTTCGTACGATGAAGTCCGATTGTAATTATATTTGTTATCTCGGTGGACTGGACCATTCAACGCCAAGCAGCATAGTTGACACGCAAGAAGCAAAGCACAAAGCAAAAGAATGAAAAGGAAAACCTCGGTAAGTAGAATAGAACAGGAAGAAAAAGCAATATGTGGTTGACTATCGCAACCCCCATCCATAGTACGTAAACTGCCATAGGAGAGAGGCTCGAGGTTGCAAGGATCGAGTTTGCCATCGAGGTATCCATGCCTCTCCGAACGGGCCTCCTATCTTTTCCACGCCTCGTTTGTCATTATCATTTATTTGCAACTGCACCAAAAACTCCATAGATAAGACCAATATAATAGTATTCCTAGCACCAACTAAAGACACCAGGGGAGGCATGGATTTTCATTTGGTTCTTCTCGACCCTCCTCCCCACCCCCAAATTTGACGTGAGACTTGCAAGCTTGTCCCCCCTTTTCTGTTTTTCTTTTGTTCGGGTCGTTTCGACGGAAGACGCCTAATTAATTATCGAAGCGAAAGAGAATAAGCGACATCTGATGATGGTCCTTGCTGTGTATTGTTTGTTAATATATATTACGCTCGTTGCAGATTAAAAGGCTGAAGTAATGAATTACTCTACTCAACACGAAGCTTAACGATGATAATTATTCAGTATGAGCTGTCAGGCGAGCGACTGACTGGCTTACGAGGGGATCGGATTGGTTTCATGACGATCATCACAGTATGAAATTGCATCACGCCCATCAAAGGAATATTGATCGTCTCTTTTTCCTAAAATTTGTGGCATCTCTCTCACGTTGCTGTTGGGATGGGCGTCACCCACTCTGTACTACATACACAGTTCTTTACCTACGATAGGACCAGAGTGATGATCTCTCATTACCTTACAACGTCGCATGTAAGGTCGGAAGATCCTTCTACTACGTAGTACTACGTAGTACTTGTAAATCAGAAGGGCACGAGACTGGTACAACCATAATCATGACCATCAATACCTACTACAGTACTGACCAAACCTGTCCACCTTACCGAACAAACCAAAGTACCAATAGCAGGAGAGAACTCATTCTTACACTGGGATTACATGGTACCGTAGTAATTAGTACAATGATTCAGACACATTAAAGCATCATCCTTATTCCTTGTTATAATATATACTATAAAAGATATTATCCGATCTCGACCACCAAGAAAATTCACCGGGCTGGGATGAACCATTCGGACACTCTACCAGGAAAGGGCACACCGAACGTTCCATATGGAAACTTTACTGGTCCCGGCGGAGTACAGAGCCAATGCGTGGCCATCCCCGCCAGGCTAAGACGTCTAGAACTGCTCGTAGTGTTATTACTATTGTATTGTACAGTACAGAGGATGCTCTCTTATCGAGCCCCTAAGGTGATTAATCTATCTACGTACCTAAGGTACCTACCTACCGTGTACTTATTTCTTCTACCTAAGTAAGGTACGTAATTACTATATTATGAAAGGCCAGGCAGAGAAAGGAGATCAAGGTTACAAAATACAAACAGTACATACAGTACTTACTGGTCAGATCATTGTGACTGTCTTCCTTCACGACATTACCAACTCATTGTGATACTACTTCCGGGGACCCAACCCTCCTCTTCGGTTTTCTTTATTTCCTCTAAAATTACCTTAGGTACTTAGATGTTGTTGTAGTGGCCCCGTCAGACTGAGCCCTATCGTACCATACCGTATACCTACCTTAAGGTACCTATCAGACGCTATGTAACGGTGTCGGAACGCCAAATGAACTAGCATAAGACATCGAATGTCCCTTGCGACACCTCGACGCTTGGTAAGAACCGACCGAGACTATGGTAACTACTAGTTTGGTACCACTGTCAACTCATCGCTTATCTTTAGAACCAAACTTTGTTGGGTAAAGTCCATGGATTAGTATGTCGAAGTATTACTACGGTGCCTCCGTACAGTACTTACTACATGGTACTACGTAGTACGTAGTAGTATGCTATACGACCCCCATCTCGGCCCTTTACCCTCTACGGAGCGAGATTGCAGAAACATGCCCCAGATCATGCCTGCTAAATTGCTTTTATCATTGCCAATCCGTTGTGCGTGCATTCTAGGCGTTGGACTGCCCACGTTCCGGTATGGGGCGCCGATCTTATAATGCTCGCATCGTCACCCTCGTGCAAAACCCCAAGTTGAGTCCTAGAGGCTTCTCGCCGGAATGCGCCCAATATGCCTTCGGCTGTCGCTACACTGTGGACGGATGATCGCATCAATGCGACCATCAACCGTCAATATGTGCTTGATCAGCTCAACCCCGAGGAACAGCGGCTGGTGATCTCCTCGACCTCGTTTGGAGCCGGCCTCACCGATGATACCTATTTGGACTGGATCCTGACTCGCGCGAAACGATTCTTTCTCATCCTGACAGACATCGGTATCCCAGATCAAATCTTTGGCATTGTCGATGAATCCTACGATGACCGAGACCTACCCGTGGCACTCGAGGCCGTGCCTTCCCTAAGACTTGCCTACGAACCTGACAAAGCACTCGACAGGAAGTTCTACAAGGCCCAGTTCCGCTTCCTATGCAAAGATATCCGAGCTGGCGAGCACGTCCGCTTCGGTGTGGAGGAGATCATTCCGCTGGAGCCAGTCGGATCGAGAACAGGAATACCTCTCTTGCACAAAGATGATACCGATAAAGTCATGCTTCCCGGTGCGGTCGCGAAAGTATACACCCGCCGACGGATTGCTTTGGAGGAAGAGCCTTTCTACTGGCAAGAGGAGGAAGTACTAGCCGATGTTGCCACGTTGACAAAGTACACACACGAACACGTCGTTTCGGTCTACGCATCGTATGCTGAGAGTAACAACGCCTACGTCCTTTTCGCCCCAACTCCAGAGTGGACTTTAAAGAGCTTCCTCACTGATTCTCCGAAGCTATTCGAACACCTGTCAAAACCAGAGAGACGAGAGATCCTGATCAACTGGCCCCATTGTCTCGCAAGCGCATTGGCATGGCTGCATTCCAAAGGCCGGCATCACGGAGCAATTCGGCCCTCCAACATCCATGTAACATCGGATTTCAGGATCTTCTTAGGGCAGTTCGATGGTTTCAATCTGCTCGAAGATGCCAGGGTTGATGACATTGAAGCTTACCAATATGCTCCCCCAGAAAAATGGAGACGAGGTGTGACTGCGCAAGCTACCGGCGCATCAAAAACTATTGGGAATTCAGGAGGCAGAACGGCACGGAGGACTCCTGCAGCGCGCTCACGCGGTGGGAAAGAGGGAGACCGGCGTCCAAGTTTGACACAAGGGGTATCAACAGATCTGCCTTCCATTGACACAACGAAGCCAACGGAAACAGCTGTTCCTTTTGTGCCCAGTTCCAAATCACGCATCAAGCTGGGCGACTATCAACGCGCGATGTCCAGAGCAGGAGATGCCCACTCCATCAAATCGTCGACTTCTGGTGGCACCAAGAATTCGTCTAGTTCGATGAGAACAAAATCGAAGATGGGATGGCATGCAGGATCTCAGTCAGCCAAGTATCTCTCTACTGCACCGTCCATGATTTCCTCAAAGTCAAGTAGCACAACGCGGAACGCACCGATACCTGATCCGATTGCCGTCCCTTCAGCGGAAGTTCGCACAGCAATTGTGCAGACATGGCAGTCGGCGGAATACGACCCATTTCCAGCTGACATCTTCATGTTTGGTGCCATCTGCCTAGACATTCTTACTTTTCTTTGCAAGCGCAGCCAGTCTTCCTTTGCAAGGCATCGATCTTCCAAAAATCGGACAGCCGGAAGAGGAGGTGGTCTGGCGGATGCCAGCTTTCATGCCAATCTCGGACAGCTGTATTCTTGGTGCGAAATCCTGGACCGTGATGCGCGCAAGAAGGTAGGAAAGGCGGCTGCGGAGGGAAAGACGTTCGCCGCCATGAAACCCATGCTCGAGGTAATACTCAAGTGCATTGAGAAGGAGCCTGACGCGAGGATAACTTCTGGTGTTCTTGAAGAGAGTCTGGCGGATGCCATCTGGCGGCACGCTAATGTTGGCCAATTGCACTGCACGAATCTGGTGGACAAACTAGAACAAATGACTGTAGATGACATTCCGGCACCGGCAGATGCCGAGCCAGTCCTGGTCCACGACGAGACTCTGAAGAAGGATAACCGCCAAAGTCACGATTCAATGGGCACTGCTCTGATAAGAACAACGTCAGAAGACGATGTAGCAGCACCGAGACGAGGGATACTGCGCAGCAAGTTCCGCTTGCCGTCCGAACCCACCATCCATCACACGAGCTCTGGCAGACAAGTCAATGCTTCTAGTCCATATGGCTATCTATCACCGACTGGATCGCATAGCTCCGAAGCACGTAGCCCAGCGTTACATGACATTCGTTCCCCAGGCATGACAGATTATGCAATGTCAGAGGATCGGTCCGTCCTGGAGGAACAAGACGAAATGGATGCGCACGATGATTCCCGGTATTCTGTCAGCTCACCTGAAGAACCTCCAAGGTTAGCTCTAAATCGTATCTCCGGATTTCAGTTCGATCTACAGCAGTACGGTAACGGCTCACAGCTCGGGAAGAGCAGCGATTCTATGCATGATGTTACAGAAAACGATGATGGGTCGAGTCTAAGACCGAGTTCAGGCTTTCGAGTACCTCGGTCGGTGCAGAGTACTGATGACGATGCATCGACCTCGGATCGTCCTACTTCAGCAATGTCCAATTTGACCTCTGTCTCATCTTCTCACAGCAATCCGCGTTTCTCATGGGGTTGGGCACCTACCAGTGCCAGCTCGCGGACCAGTCATAGCACTGGACTAACACTGCCTTCACCTCAGTTTACCCGCAGGCTTGGTGGGGGAGGCTCTGCACGTAGTAGTGGAAGAAACCAAGACAAGCGTATGAGTCAAGCTAGCACGAGCAGTAGATCAACAACCAGTACCGGAAGGAAAGAATGGCCTCTTGCACCAACGGATGAGTTGGATGAAATGCCCGATCCACTACCTATGATACCACCATCAAGGCAAAACGCACCTCCTCCGCTGCCGCTACATTCTAAACCACGGTATCGGGCGATGGCAGAAGATGACAGCGAACATTCTATCTCGCCAGGCTCTATGACCTCCGTACCCTCGGGTTATCTCCCGCCATCACCATCCTTCTCTCTACAACAACAACAACAACAACAGCAGCAGCAGCAGCAGCAGCAGCAGCAGCAACACCCCTCTCCCTCGTATCCGTCCACTCATCAAGCCCAAAGAGGTCACCTATACGACCCGAGAGAGAGTCTCCCCATGCCACCTGTTCCCACATCACCTCTTCCACTTCCTCCAAGCCCGTCCTCCGCCTCGTCGCTCTCACGACGATACCAGCTCCCTGCACGTTCATCATCACGTCCCGCATCCCAAGAACCGCTTCCGAATTCCCGCCCAACTTCCCGTCATACCCAGCCGCGACCACAACCCCACCTCCTCCCAGCACAAGTCCCGATCCCCTCTCCATCCTCCGTTCCTCAAAACCCAGTGTTCGTAGAGACCACCTCTCTCGGTCGCTCTGTCCTCGAACCCACCAGCACCAACACCACATCATCATCATCCAAACAACACCACTACTCCAATTCCAATTCCGACTCCGACAGTGACACCCGGGCCCTAGAAGACGACCTCTACGCCTTCGCAGCCGGCATGGGAATCATGCCGCAATCTCAAGAACAACACGCGCAAGGACAAACACAAGAAGACGAAGAGACAACAGCGGCATCAGGAAAATGGAGAAAAGCCGAAAATGGAGGGTATTTCTGGCATCATGGCGAAAATATCGCCGGTGGTGGTGGCAATCAGTAGTGACACTGATATATATCTTCGTGAGAGACGAAGAAGAAGAAGAAGAAGAAGAAAACCGAACTACTTGAAATCAAGAGAGACGAGAAAGACGAGAGGCATCACGATCTGAGGAAATCATAATGATTAATCTTTTTTTTTTTTTTTTTCCCTTCCTCCCATCTGGGAGAGCTTTAGAGAATATGGAGAGAGATGAAGACGAGGGTTGTTCATAATAGAGAATAGGAGAATGGGAAAGGGTTAAGATAGATCATGGGATCATGGGATCATGGCCACACACTACTACTATGATGTATATATGGTTCATATGTTACTTGCTTCCTTACCTAACTTATTTAATTACTTGTTTATTATTAGATGATATTTTGATTTGATCTGGATGGTTAACCATTCCAACGTATTATAAGAGAAATGGTTGAGGTACGCGTAAATTTAATGTGCCTAAGGTTAGATACCTTAGGTACATCATCGTCTTCAATAATGGATGGGTATGGGGGTATGTATGAGTGCTGAGTTTTAGAATATATATATATATCAAGATCAAAATTTTCCATGTGGCCTGCCTGTATTTTGCTTTCATCGTTATCATCGTTATCATGGTAAATAATAATCATAAACCAGAAGTAACAGTGTGCGCACATCATCGACTTCTAGAGCGGCGGTGTCTGTGACTACTGTGTCTGTGTCGATCTTTATGTCGAGTAGAGGAGGAAGATGAGTGAGAGTGAGAAATACGGTCAGCAGAAGAAGGAGCTGCGTGCTTCTTTTCGGTACGGTGGCGAGAAGAGGAAGAAGATGAGTGATGATGATGGTCGTGTTGATGTCGGGGGGCCCTTCTTTTTCTACTTTCTGAAGAACGGGACGACGACTCTACTTGAAGGACTGAAGAAGTCTCGAGATCCCGTTCGGCTTTCCACGCCGCTCTTTGTTTCTCGGTTTCTTTGAGTTGGCGGACGCCTCGCTTGATGGTTGCGAGGGGGTCGTTGGCAGTTATTCGGGCTTGGTCACGGAGGTGGCGGGATGGGTCGTCGTTGCCCCAGACGTCTTTCGTGGTCGGGGACGTGGAGGTGGAGGTGGAGGTGGAGGGTTGGATGGTCGAGTACCACGGGTTGGTTATTGGTTGTTTGATGCCGGCGGCGTTGGAGAAGCGGAGGGTGTATTGGTCTTCGAAGTCGCGACGCTTTTGATCGGCTTCTTGTTCGGCTTCCTCGTTCTTTTCGGGGTGGGTGGTGGTGGTGCGCTTTTGGGGGAATAGGTTGATGTGGCCGTCTTGGCCGGTCAGCGGGACATCGATCGATGGTCGTCGCTGCAAGCTTCTGCTTTGAATCTCGTGTTTGCTCTCGGCCTCGAATTTCGCCAGTCGAATGTCTCGGTCTGTGTCATCTTCGCCGGCTAATTTCCTCTTCTTCGATTTGCGCTCAAGGTCTGGCGGCGTACGGTGGGGTCTTACCGGTTCTACAGCATCTGCCGGCTCTGTCGCTTCTGGCATAGGGAGACCGCGTAGGATGTTCAGTCGTCTTTCTGCGTCAACTTCCTGCATGTGACGTTCTGCTTCTTCTTCGCGACGCTGGGCCTCAGCTTCATCGCGCCGGACTCGAGCGACATTGTCGGTGTTGTAGACATTCCACGACTTCTTACCCAAGAGATGTCTGAGCCGGTTAGCTTGTAGTAGACTCTATACTGGATCTTCCTTACAGTGGCATATTGGATCTGTTCTACCAGATTCTCCTCGAGTGAAAGTTGTAGTATCAATAGTACTAATCGGCGATGTGTGGGGGAGTGAGGACCTGCGTCACGCAGTTGTGGAGATGCGCGTTGGCTCTGACCCTGGATCGGATCTGTGACGAAAGTCAACCATGAAACCCGAGGTGGACATATCTGCGACAATCAACTCCAGCACTCTCGCGTCGTATAAATCTCTGGAAGAGCAGCCTATGAGATCTAGGGAGCGATCTCAACTCGACGAATAGATTACTTTCAACACGCCGACTTTGTCAAATAGTCTGCCTTCTTTACCGGTTACTCGACATAGTAACCCACGACGCTTAGGCAGCCTCTTACGGGCACCTCATATATTACCCAGCTTTCCTGATCTACCATCTCCCGACTAGGGCTCCTTGTACTGTTGTGAAAGCGCACCTTTGCGTGCCAGCGGAAGCCAGATGTTCAACAAAAACAACATGCCCAACCTACCAAACCCCTTCGGTGGTGCCAGGCCCAATGGCGGTAACGGTCCAAGGCCGCCACCTCGAGATCCCTACAATTCGGGCAACCAAAGTTATGGCGCAGGCCACGATACTCCCATGGGTGGTTATGACTCCTCGAGAGGGCTACCGCGATACTCTGACTCGGAGCGACCGATACCGTCACGGCCGGCTGGAGGCAATGCGCCTAGAGGATCAGGTCAAACCTGGTCTTTGAAACCAACGAAGTCTCCAGATAACTCCTACACCTTCCGTAACCTGTAAGTTGCCAACCCATCTCTCCGGAGCCTGTCTGACAGATTCTAGGGTCGCTGTTTCACCCGCCGATATACCTCACCCAAGAGATGGTAGCCAGGACCACCTCATGCTCTTACAAGGGCAATACGTCGTTAGCGCACGGCCTTTCGATGGCTTCCCTCCCGGAATGATTGGACTATCTGATGCGCAACGAACGTGGATGGGCATTGCCTTAACCGACATGGTCAGAGCGGAAAAGTATGATCCATTCAGTCAAGGTGGCCAGGCATATCTTGGATCGTTGGATCTGGAGATTGGATTTGCTAGTCAGAAGAAAAGAACCCCAGAACCTTACGATCAGGACTATTTGGCTTCGGAGGTGATCAAGGTACGTAAGATAACTCACCGTGCGGATTCAGAAATTGACTCGAGGGCAGATTTGTGAGAATCAGGTCTTCGCGCCTGGGCAGAGGTTTATGCTGGACTTGCGGAGCATCCCCGTCTTGCTTGTGGTAAAGACCGTCCAGATCATCGACCTGTCCGAAAAGGCATCTGCATCCGCTCCGACCTTGTCAGACCCGAGGGCGAGAGGTATCCTAACGAGGCATACTTCCATAAACTTCTTCCGAGACTCCCGAACCGACATCAATTTGAAAGCGTCAAACAAGAGGCCAGCTGCAAATTCGATTATTACTCCAGACTTCAAGTTTGAGAATATGGGCATTGGAGGTTTGGACACCGAGTTCGGTACCATTTTCCGTCGAGCATTTGCTTCCCGTATATTTCCTCCTGGTCTGGTCGAAAAGCTGGGTATCCAGCACGTCAAAGGTATTCTGTTGTATGGGCCCCCTGGTACAGGAAAGACATTGATCGCTCGACAAATTGGCAAGATGCTCAACGCGAGAGAGCCTAAAGTCATCAACGGTCCCGAAGTGCTAAACAAATTTGTCGGCCAGTCCGAAGAAAATATCCGGAAACTGTTTGCTGATGCGGAGAAGGAGTACAAGGAGAAGGGTGACGAGAGTGGACTACATATAATAATTTTTGATGAATTGGATGCCGTTTGCAAGCAGAGAGGCAGTGGTGCTGGAGGCGGGACAGGCGTTGGTGACAGCGTTGTCAACCAGCTGCTATCAAAGCTCGATGGTGTGGATCAGCTCAACAATATTCTCCTCATCGGAATGACCAATCGAATGGACATGATCGATGATGCTCTTCTTCGGCCAGGTCGTCTAGAAGTCCACCTGGAGATCTCTCTTCCAGATGAGCATGGAAGGCAGCAGATTCTGAAGATTCACACGCAGAAGATGAGGGACAACAAGGTCATGGACAACGATGTGGATTTGGCGGAGCTTGCGCTACTGACGAAGAACTTCTCTGGAGCTGAGATCAGTGGTCTCGTCAAATCAGCGACTTCCTTCGCTTTCAACCGTCATGTCAAAGTCGGCACCATGGCAGGTATCAGTGATGATGTCGAGCACATGAAAGTGAGCAGGTCGGATTTCCTGAATGCTCTCGACGAAGTCAAACCTGCCTTTGGTGTCTCCGAGGAAGAGCTCACCACATGCATCCGGGGCGGCATCATACCCTTCTCGGAGAATACGAGTGAGATTCTCCAAGAAAGTCGGCTATTCGTCAACCAGGTCAAGCAGCCTGATTCCACACCGCTTTTCTCGGTTCTGCTCTGGGGACCAGCTGGTAGTGGCAAGACTGCTCTTGCTGCAAAGATTGCTATGGAGTCTGAATTCCCATTCGTCAAGCTCGTCAGTCCCGAGCAAATGGTCGGATACAACGAAGCTTCCAAAGTGCAAGCACTAAGCAAGGCCTTCATGGACGCTTACAAGTCTGAGATGAGCGTCATCGTCCTTGACAACATTGAGAGAATCATCGACTGGGTCCCGATCGGACCAAGATTCAGTAACACAGTTCTTCAGACTATGATGGTCCTCCTTCGGAAGCAACCTCCAAAGGGCCGAAGACTGCTTGTCCTCGCCACAAGCAACGAACGAAACGTCCTCCAACAGCTCGACATCCTGAACTCATTCGACATGGATCTCCCTCTGAACAATGTCCGATCATTTGCGGAGCTCCAGTACGTCATGGGCGAATCCGGCGCCTTCACAGAGTCCGATTCTCAACGAGCTCTGGCCGAGATCTCCGAGCGGATCAGCGAGGACCAGTTGAACGTCGGTGTCAAGAAAGTCTTGTTGTGCATCGAGACGGCGAAGCAAGACGCCGACATGGCCGGCCGGTTCGCTCAATTGGTCGTACGGTCGGCGTTTACTGTTGGTTGAAGTGGCGGATCTAGCTCGGTCCTTTGCCCGTGTAGGCGTAGTAAGTTTACCACATCTAGAAAAAGGGAGTAGAACGATAAGCGAACGGGGTTTTAATAATGTCATGTGCTGTCTTGATATGTTCATTCTATGTCGCACAGCGGTATCACTTATGTACGATATTTCCCAGACTTATGAGCTATATACGCGTACCTTCCACCCCCCAAGAATCATAGATTAGATTCCTACCGACCCATGTTATCGAACATGCTCGCAAAATCTATCTATCCCCTCTCTTGACCAACAATTCATTCCTATTCTCCATTTTCCAACCAGAAAGCACCTAGTATATATATATATATATATATATATATATATTTCATTGCTTCTGCTGCTGCTGCTGTTTCTTCATCATCTCCTCAATCACCCTCGCGACCATGACGCATTTCTCCTCTCCGTAACGCCCGCCCACGACCTGCAAGCTAATGGGCATGCCAGCGATCAGATCGAGATCGTACTGCGCGTGGTTGTACTCGTCGCTTTTGTTGGCCGGACGGTGAGCGGACCATGTGTTGTTGTCGGACCTAGGATCATCATCATCGAGGGTTCTGTCGACGACGAGACCGGTCGGGAAGCTGAGGCAGGCGTAATCGAGCAGGTTCCAGATCGCGCTGTAGCCGACGTACTGGTGGCTCTGGACCCACTGTTTCGGGCGCAGGCCGATCCAGGGGGTGACGGGCATGATGATGGCGTCGAGGGAGGCGTCGTGCCACCAGCGGAGGTACTCGCGTTGGTAGTCGAAGATCTTCTCGGCGTGGGATTGGCGCTGTTCGACGGTCAGGTAGTCCGAAGGTTGGCCGACGAGCATGCCCGGGATGAGGGGTTGACCGCCGCCGCGGGAGCAGAGGTCGGCGCAGCGGGTGCCGCCGTCGGCGAGGACGGAGGGGAGCCAGAGGTCGTAGTAGGCCGAGGCGTGGGTGGAGTTGTGGGGCCAGGGGATGATTTGGTGAGGTGAACCGGGTTGCGTGAAGAGGTCGCGGAGTGTGGAGATGGCGCGTGTGATGGGTGGTTGCGGGAGGACGACGGAGTCGGTGTCGATAAAGGCGATGCGGAGCGGTGTGGTTGGTGGTGGGAGGGAGCGCCAGGGGATAGGGAGCAGGGTTGGATCTACTGTCCAGGGTTCCATGCTGAGGTACGCAGACATGTAAGTCTCGAGCGTCGCCAGAGAAGACGTCAGAGGCCCGGCGACGGGGGGGATGATGTGCTTCTGCCAGCGAGCGCTTTCACGGTTAGGCACACGACCCCGTGACGGGCACAGTCCATATATCCCGTGGACAGAAGCAGGGATCCGTATCGAGCCACCAATGTCGGTGCCAATGCCGACGGGTGATGCCAGGGCTGCTACGAGAGCACCTTCTCCGCCAGAGGAGCCACCAGAAATGAGATTCCGATTCAGGCTGTTGACCGACTGTCCGAAGATATGGTTATAGCTATCCGACATCATGAGAGATTGAGGGATATTGGACTTGACATATGGAACCCCTCCCAGGCGTGTAATGGTCAGCATCGGGATGAGCCCATCTTCCGGCGCCGGATGAAAGCACAACGCCGCCCACCCAAGACTAGAATCATACCCCTCAATCTCAAACGTATCCTTGATCGATACGGGCAATCCATGAAGCGGACCCTTGACTTCCCCACCCGTCCTCGCAAAATGCTCATCGAGTTCCTTCGCCGTCGCCAACGCGCGATCAAACATCAATTCCGTACAGCATTTGGTCAACTGCTGCAGCACCGCCGCGCGTTTGCAATACGCCGTCGTCACGGCCACGGCGCTGAGTTGTCCCGTGTGGATCTTCGAGAGCAGCACGCTCGCATCGCGTTCGTTCGTGATGGCGAGTTCGGCGGCTGTCAGGATCCCGCAGGACTCGATGATGGGGACCGCGGAGACGGAGGTGGTGGTGGTGGTGGTGGTGAAGTCGGTTGGTATGGAAGACGATGGCAGACGCCATTCGGCTGGGATGCTGGCGGCTTGGATCGAGCGCTTCTTGTCACGGATCTCTTGCCATGTCATGCCCGTGGTCTTCATGGCCGGAGGGGAAAAGAGAGGGAAAAACAGAGAAAAGAGAGCAGAGAAAAGGAAGTTGTTGTCGTGTAGTACGTACGGTAGTTTCCAGATATAATATATCTTGGGTGGAGGGAGCGGGGGTGAGCTACTAGGTTCTATGGTTTGATTGATTGATTGCTACACCTTTTCGCCAACGTCGGATCCAAAAGAGAGAACCGATAGAGAGAGAAGATATCACTCTCAGCAAGACATGCTCATCGGTCTTCTTCCCTACCCACTGGCAGTCACCGTCACCATACTGTTTGGAGGGGAATATATTGATTAGATCTAGACCGGCTATCTCCGTTTCTGATAAGCAGAGCAACTATTCACTCACTTCTTACCATGAATGGTATCTGATCAACAAATGTTATCGTTATCTCTAATATCTTTGGAATCCATGTCTCTCTATTTCTGTGTGGTATAAGTAGTACGTACTGACACGCACGAGGTAGAGTAGGAGATAGACAGGAGGAGTAATAGTATCAAGGACCTTTCCAATAACTTGCTGACCTACCCTCGCGATGCCACGGAAGCAAATGATGCTCGCTCTCATATATACTATATACATAACGGCGTGATTTGCTGCCGGATACTGTCCCACAGCCATGTACTAACAGCGGGAAACAGCAAGTCTGCTTGTGAAGTGAACCACGCGGCTCTTCGAGTTGGTGTCCCTTTTGCTGGCCAGTGATTTCTCCCATCCCCTGTAAAAACTGGATCTGGCGATGATCAATCAAACATCTTGTTCATGGCTTTATGTGCCAATTCGACACCCAAAAAGGTTGCAGCATTGGCCGGTACGGCTCTTGCTAAAGCTGGTCCGAACCCGGGGAAAAATGCCTTTATACCGCCAGCCTTATATAACCCGCCGATTGTACCGCCAATAGTTGGTCTACCTTCGGCACTCTGCAGTCTCGATTTCACCGTATCGACAGGGAAAACGGGTATCCACATTGCAATGCCAGCTGCTCCGCCAGCTGCAATGACTGCTGGTAGTGATAGCTGGCCTGTTGCATTGCCGTTTTCATCCTTGGGGCTAAGGTATCTTTTCACATATTCGTATGCTGCAAAGTAAGCCGCTGAGCCAGGTCCGTCGCGAGCCAGTGTCATAGCACTTCCTCGAAAGACCGAGCGGATTCCACCTTCCTTGTATAGCTGCCGGACGACGTCGACACCTCCAGAGTATTTTGGCTTCTCTCCCGGCGCTAGTTGTTTCTGACCTTGAATTTGTAAGAGGACTTTGACTCGTTCGAATGGCGCGGTGATCAACGTCATCGGTATGGCTGAGAAGAATCCTGCGGCGGATATCTGACCGATGGAGAACTGAGGTGTGTCATTCACGACTGGGACTGTGGAGAAAGATCGCACGAGAGACTTTCCGACATCATATCCCCAGAAGGAGACGGCGAACATAGGAGTAACACCTGTCAGAGGCGCAGAGACACCGGCGTATAGGCCCTTTGAGACAGCTGTTAGTGAGACGATTCAAGACATGTATCTAGAGTATAAAGGATAGGAATGTTGAGACCTACCCTTGCCAGTCCTTCTCTTGCGATAGTTTTTCTCACTACATCCATAGCCCCAGAATATACACCTTTCTCTGCGGTCTGCAGTCGCACCTTGACCAGATCAAAAGGATGACCGACGACCACTGCACAAACACCACCAACGCCGCCTGCAGCTAATGACCGTATACCCGACAAAGTGGCTTGTGTACCCTCGACAACATCTTGTTTCAACTCTTCCTTTGAAGGGAGCTCGGAGGTCGAAGTAGGTATTGATGGAGCCATGGCGCTGAGGCTGGTATTGTATACCTACTGCGATATAACGAAAGAGAATTGTAGAGCCCGGGAAGCGGGCTTGGAGCCTGAAGGATGTCCGCTTCAATGAGACCGAGAGAGGGACTCCAACAGCGACAATTCAGGCGATGATACAGTCTTGTCTGCGGGTCCTGTACTTGGTGAATGCGGGGGAAAGCTCCGGGGTTCTGGGAAAGCAGATAAATAGGAATCTAATATTGATTGGATGACACTTGATGAAAGGACTGCTCGTAGATGGCAGATCTAATAGTGATGCCAGGTACCATGTAAGGATGCATTCTAATTATTTATAGCAGATCTTTATGAGGGTTTGAAGCAAGCAGCAGCCGAAGCTGATGGGTTACTTGTTACGTTACTTACTGTAGATCCTCAGATGCCTCGGTTCAATGCAACAACTTCCTAACTACAATCGGAATCGATCCAAATTCCCTTTGGTCCGAGTCTTGGTCCACATCGCAAACACAATACGACAGGCACAACCAAGCATGTCACATGCAAAACAGTGCAAGAACATTACTGTCATCCGACGATACCTCAGACTTAGGCATCACGAGATGCACAACTGTATTCAGCCATGCTCGAGTTATGGGAAGCAGAGTGGTGTAGTCACTAGGTATGTTTCCCGACCTGACAAGAGATGCCAAAAGGACGCCGACCCGCGAGAGATGCTCTGGTCTTCTCAAGTCCCTGTAGGCCACCTGATCCCTCCACTATCATCACCTTCTCACTGTTCCTGTTTACTAAGATATGCTCTATGCATCTGCGTCAAGATATCCTGAATCTTGTACGGTTTTGTCGTCACATCGTCAAAGCCTGCCTCCAAAGCGACTTGGATGTGCTCGTTCCTGGCGTTCGCCGTGACGGCTATTGCAGGCACGTGGTCAGAAAGCGTTCCAGTCCTTTCCAGTTGCCGTATCTTCTTGATACATGTCAAGCCGTCCATGACTGGCATCTCAATGTCCATAAGCACAATGTCAAATGCCCGCTCTACCGCAGTGGGCCCGTCCCAAGAATTGGTCTGCCGAAGCGCATCGAGCGCTTCTTGGCCGTGATTTGCGACTTCCACAATGTGCTTGTATCGGCGCAATTGTTTACTCAAAACCTTCTGGTTGACGAGATTGTCCTCAACGATCAGTATCTTCAACTCGATCTTCGTCACGCTGATCCTCCGTGTGGGTGCCTTTTCGACTTTGGCTTCATGTTCGTCAACGGTTGTAGTATCTGCATGACCTACGAGATTCTCCAACTGCACCTTGATCGGCACGTCGAAATCGATAGATGTTCTCTTTGGCTGCTGTGTTCGTAATGTCTTGATGAAAAAAGTAAAGGTACTCCCTGTTCCTTTCTTTGAGACCAACCCGATCTCGCCACCCTGCATCTCTACGAGCTGCCTGGAAATGAATAGCCCCAGACCAGAACCTCCATACTTAATATGCGTCTTGGGTGAACCTTGAGAGAAACGATTGAACAAGACGCTTTTCTCCTCGGGAGTAAGCCCACAGCCGGTATCTGAGACAGACAGGGAGAGATAGATGGTCTCTTCGGGGAGCCAATCATGATTTGCAATAACACATTGCTTGCCCGAACGTTGAGGAAAGTATTCCACATCACTGGATACTTCTGACGGCCTTTGCGTTGATGCTGCCATGACTACGACGATCTGCCTCTTCGCTGATTTTCTAGTGAATTTGATGGCATTTGTGGTGAGATTGATGAAGACCTGGAGAACGCGGCTGGGGTCGAGAAGGAGCCACTGGACGTTTAGTTTCTGCAAAGAATGGTCCGCAATAAACTTCAGGTCAATTTTTGCCTCCTTGATTTCCGCGTCGAACATTTTCAAAGCTTCTCGGATAATGACAGTCGGCAATGAAGGAGTTGGTGTAATTACGAGCAAGTCAGAGTCGAGCTTAGAAAGTGTGAGAACATCATCAACAATATGCTTCTGGTGCTGGACGCAATAGCTGATGGTGTGAGCTGCTTCCACGGTGGCACTGAGAACGTCTCCAAGGCCGTCCGGTATGGGTCCTCCAGCGCCAGGTTTGCGACTACCATTGCTGGTGCTGTGGCACAAGCTTTTGAGATAGTCACCCAATGACACAATGATTTCGTCCGCACAGTGAAGAACAGCTGATAGTGGATTCCTGATCTCATGCGAAATCATGTCGATGAAATTTTCCTGCTGGCGCTTCATTTCTAATGCTTCATCCATGCGTCGACGTAAAGAGAGTTCGGCTTCCTTTCTTACCGAAACATCCATCACCCAGCAAACGATACTCTCAAGGTCCCCAGAACTGTCTCTCTGCGAGTAGGCGCTTACCGTGATCCATACTGTCCGTTTGAACCCCTCCCCTCTGTCAGTAAGCAGCTTAGCCTCAATCGTACGAGAACCTTTGCTGGCACGAAGCGCTTTGTAGTAAGATAACACCCGTTCTTTGTCATCGGGGTGAACAGTTGCCAACCAGCCCATCGCTCCAGTGTCGACAGGCTGCCCAATAATGGAGTACCACGCATCGTTCGCGTAGACAATTTTGCCTTCAGGGTCGATCCTTCCTACACCAAGGGGGGCCATAGAGGCAAATTCCCTATACGAGGATTCGCTACGCTCGAGCTCCTGGGTACGAAGCTTGAGCTGCTCATGAGTCCATCGCAGCTCACTGAAATCCATCAATATGCTCGTGATCGTTTTCACCTTTCCATCCTCGTCGACATCTGGAAATCCAAGAGCCAAGGCTGTGGAATAATCAGAGGTATGGGCATCGTCCTTTCCCCTCCATGGTCGCTTGAAGCGGACGGTGTATCTCACCACCTCCTTGCGTTCTACCAATCTTACCCACTTTTCTTCTACCATCGCTCTATCGGCGTCGATGACGGCTTCTTTCCATGCTAGCGGTGCCACATGCTTCTTTTCAATACCCATAATAACCCAGAACATATCATTGGCATAGATTGTCATGCCTTCAGGGTCAACTAGGCTGATACCAATAGGAGCTCGATCAGCGAAGCGGAAAAACTTCATCTCACTTTGCTCAAGCATTCTTGCTTGAAGCATATTTGAGACGTCTCTGTCTTCGTTGCCTCGCCCGTTGTACAGTGCGCTTATCAAGCTATCTGCTTGGACTATTGAAGTGAGGTGCGGAGATGTAATCTGTCCGAGCAACAGACGCATATCTTATCCAGACTCTTATTAGCGAACAGATATAAACACAGGGGCAAATGAAGCGACATTGTCGTTGAGAAAGCCGCATGCAGCAGTAGATGAGGACCAGTAACTGGGAATGAGTACTCACAATTTTGATAGTCAGAATCATAAGGCCTTCGGGGGTTCAGACCAATCACCACAAACGCGAAGGGGTCTTCCGAAAGACCAGTGCGAAGTGGACAGATCAGTACCGAAGTACAAGGTGTATCGAATACCGGCCAATGTCCTTCAGATGCGAACAACTCCGGAAAGTGATCATCTTCGGATCTCAGTTGAAGTTGGCCTTGTACTTTGGTAGCCTCCCGTAGAGCAGAGGCGAGGCTGTTAGACATGTCGTTCAGAGCAAACTCTGAACTTAGCAGGGGATGTTGGCTCGGCAGGCCAGTCGCGCCTTCGAGGTGACAGACAAGTGGGCGAAATGGTGGCACTCGCTGTGTTTCACCTGCCCTGTTACGCACTGAGTATAAGAGGGTGACGGGTGTGTCTTTGTTATGATTCCTTAAGCCATCAAGGACATGACCGAAGACCTCTGCTAGACTGACGGCTCCAGCAAGGCGGTCTCTCATATCATAGACAGATCGCTTTCTCCTGCTTGTGAGAACCTCATCTGTAGACTCCATGACGTTCCCTAGCACTCCTATGGGAAAGCCTTGTTCGCCAACAATGGGGAGGAACTTCCAATTCAGATACCTCTCTTGCAAATATCCATCTCTTGTCACCATCAGGAGCTGGTCGATCTCGACGCTCGGCTGGCCCGTCGTAACTGTCTGTTCAACGAATTGGCCAATCCAACCCCATGACTCGGGAAACGCTGCCTCCCCGCTTTTACCAAACGCATTCGGATGGTTTGGTCCAATCACCCCTGCGAATGCCTCGTTGTATAGGACAGTCGTTTCGTTCCCCCAGAGAAGAACTGCAGGATGGGGGTCGGCAGCGACTATCAAGAAGATCTGTCGCACTTGTAAGTCCCATTTGCACATGGGACCCAAGGGAGTTTGCGCCCAGTCGACATTATGGACAAGTCGCTGGAAAGGGGTCAGACTCTCTGAGGTTGGATCTCGAGTCCAGTCGATTTTGCAAGAGCGCTGCATCGCCAGTATGGCGGTAGGCGTAATGATCAGCGACTATATAAGGGTGCCCACAAGGGACAATCGCCTCATCTTTGTGGTTGGGCATAAGACGATACTCAGATGTCTGAGCCTGTCGCTCCCAAGTTTGCAATAGTCTGGTCTTAAGAGCGGGATGAGTTGCGCATTCTGCGTCGAAGCATTTGTCAGACGGACGTCTAGAGGTGAAAAGGCAGTTCGAAAATTAGACATCGTTGCCTAGAGATGATGCATTTGGTACACGCTGTATGATGATGGGGTCCTACCCTGCATGCATACTTTCCATACACATTGATCAGATGGCAATTTGTCGATTCACCATAGTAGAATGCGCAGGTGGCGCTAATAAGGTAGCATTCCCATTGCGTCGCAGTTGCAATGGCACCCAATATAATCCATGCCTCAATTGTGCACCTCCAGACTTTAGGATTGAAGAGAGAAAGCTTCCTGGAGAGAATAAACTCAAAGGAATCCGTTTCCGGGGTAGGCACACATCTAGATGTAGATGTACAGTACCATAAGTGCCAGCCTGTAATTACTTGGGCTATCCTTGAGACTTGCTTGGCTTAGTCATCAATAAACTTGTTGATATCAATATTGAAGACGGAGGGCATGTCTTGCTCTTCTACAATGATTGGGATGCATTCTGACAAATATTGACTTCGTTTCTCGATGTTATGTAGGAAGCTTGCGCGTGAGAGCTGGCCCACCAGCCAACACTTGAGTCTAGAACTTTTCCTTCTCAGGAAACCCAGCAGATGCCCTATATCAGCCCCTATCAGCCCCTATCAGCCCCTATCATCCAGTGTTACATCATAGATACACAGGACGCTACTTCGTACCAGCGAGCAAAGGTTGCCTAAGTACATCAGCATACATATCTTCATCCTCCTTGATCGTCTCTTTTTTCCAGCCTTTGCCTCCAAAGACTCTCTGGAACAGAGTCACAGACCTAGACGCAGAGGTTCTGTTATCAGGAGACAAGCCTGCGCCATAAGGCTCTACAGGTTTGACCTCATGCGAAGTTAAATTATTCTCCCCTGCTCTTATATGGATACCCGACAGAGTCTGTAAATTGTAGCGGTCTGTCAACGGAGGAGATTGGACCCGTTGTCTTAGAGCGAGAAGAATTGGGTGTATTTTCCTTCTGGTCTTGGCCATCGCATGTATAATGGCCTCGACCTTCGTCGGCGGAGCAGGACTGGTATCGTATATGGCCAGGAGGGCAACAGCATGACCGCCAATAATCAGAGGGAGCGCAAAATACGAACGTATTCTAAGAGTTTCTACCAGTGGGTTGTTTCGGAAGAGGGCGTGTGTCGACAGGTCGAGGACACAATAACACTGTTCGTGTGGCACAAGAGCAGCATGGAAACCAAGGCTCACGCCACGGGGTAGGCGTCGAATATCCTTCAGAGCTTGACAGCTACCTGATGATGCAATTATTGATTCGTCTGTCTTTGTGAGCAAGGAAATGCAGATCATTGGGGGGCAATCCAAAGCCTTTGCCAGCCTCGTAAGGTAGAAATTCAGTCCTTCTTCGCGGGCCAGAGTTTCAGCATGAATGATCAGATCGCTTGCTTCCTTGAATATCTCCACACGCTTCACTTCTGAAGGTGACACTGGGGCAGGTATAAAGCTGAAATGGGTCCTCGGCGGCCTTGGAAATATAGCATCGTTCATCTCGCCGCGACAATAGCTTGTCAACCACATATACCATGATTTGATATCTGCTTGTGACATAGAAAGCCTCATTGCAAGCTCCCAGTTCCTCTCGTTTGCCACTTGAGCTGACATGTCATCATCTTCATCAAGAACTAAAGATCCTCTGATTTCATCTTGTTCTTCAATGCCGACCAAGCTGGACCTTGTCGTTGGCGTCAGAGAATCCCGGTCACAATGTGGGCTTGAAGTAAGCTTTGGGGAGCTTGAGCATGAATGTTGGTTGTATTGGCTGTGGCTTCGGCTGGCCTTTGACAGAAGATTGTCTAGATAAGGGACTCCAGTGAGGTGGGACAGGCGTTTGAGGTTCGAAAGAGAATGATCGATTGACTTGCAAGTACGGCGAGAGTGGAGCTTGTCCCTTTCTTTCACCTTGGGATAGAGTCTCCATATGGGTTGCCTGCCTTGAAAGAGCGGCCGGGTGCCTGAACACTCCTCAAGATATATGTTGGGTTCTGCGACGAGCCCTATAGCGTCCTTTCTGGCACTGGCACAGTTTTCGAAGTCTGGTTCTTGGGCACCTTCACGCATCCGAGAAATGGGAACTACCTTTAAAGTAGTCTGGTATTCGGAAGAAATATGCCTCAGATCATCATCTGCGATGGAAACTCCATAGCTTCGACGGTCGGGTGGGAGGCTTTCGAAACATGTGGCAGCAAGATTCACTGTAGGATCCGCTGTCAAAGCATTAGGTCTGGAGATTGAAGTAGAATGAGAGCCACTGCGGTAATTGGCACTGGCTGGAGTAGGCTCAAATATCTCCAGTCCCGTGTCCGCAGCCGAAAGTAACTGACTGGACAATTTAGGCTCATCGTTTGGGGGGCTTGAGGCGACGTTTTGATCTGAAGGGAGTGAACCCGCAGACACAAAAGCCCGATCGCTTGAAACGATTTTCGCAGTGTTCTCAAGACTCTCACTCTTGTTGCAGTTGGGCCATAATCTAACCCCATCTTTGTATGATGTTTCTATTGTTTCGTATAACAAGCCACAATTCTGGAGGAGTATTCGATCTTCTTTTGCCCGCTCAATAGCATTGCGACCCTGCTTCGCCAGATTGTAGTTCGCTCGCTCCGTGGGGCTCTTCAAGTATGATAGTTTTGGAGGACGATGAGTAGACTGTCTTCCATGGTGGAAAACATCAGCCCTTGCTTCAAGCTTTCCAGCCTTGAGGGGTTCTCTCCAAGGTGATACCACGATGATAATGGCCTCATTAGAATCGGGACTTGGGTGACGGGTCGGAGCATCAGCATGAAAACCCCGTTGCACATCGTGACACTGCGAGGAAGATGACGCCTCCGATGTTGGACTTGACCACGCCATTTAAGTAAAAGGTCAAGGCGTTCGCTCAAGGTAATCGTCTGAAATCAGCTCTCTCATCCCGATATTGAGGATTTGTATAGATTCCCAGAACTTGCATCAATTGAAGGCTTGTCCAAGCTATCATAAAAGACAGTATCAGTAGGTAACATCACCCTCGGATAGCAATAATGTTTGAGGAGAGAAAGAAGTAGGTTATGAAGATTCTTTGCCCGGGATGCAATGCCTTTGCTTCAAGAGCTGGACTTTGACGCCAAGCTCTGGTTTCCAAGTTGTTGACGAGGACTCTGGCACCACGACACAACCGATCGTTCAGGCGTTCTCGCTGCGCAGCTGCATCTTGCCTTTTTACTGATATCCGTCCGTCAACGGGAAGCAGCAGAGGAAAACGGTCACGACTTGCCGAGATAAACTAATCAGGGGCGGCATACGAGGTCCACCCAGTCAATCTGTCATCGTCGTCTCAAAGGACTGTTCCTCGCCGGCACAATAACCAGGCAGATGGCTGAGGCCAGAGATAGTTCACCATGGCTACATCTCCGACACACTCGTACAAGGAGCAGAAGTACGGACATACATGAGGACGTATGTAGCCTTGCTAGAGACCCGGTCAAAAACATACATCAGCCGGATAGCGTGACCTGGTAATACAAAGCCGCAAGAGCGATTTCCGCTATAACCACCAGTTAGCCTCCTTCCGGCGAGTAGTAACACCAACCTACCACTGACGAACGATAACACAAACCCCATCACGGTGAATACCGTTTGCAGATTTCCACCTAAGACACACCAGACGATAGACACAACGACAATGGCGATTGAGGCTGAAATAGCCACCACTGCCAGTTTCTCTGCCCATAGACCTTCCACGAACTCTAGGCCATTCTGCCTTTTGTCTCCGGCGTCAAGTTCTGTGAACCAATCCACCCAGTAGTGATCCGGTCGGATCTCTTCCGGATGATGATAAGCATGCCGAAACTGTTTGCTGTCTGGAAAATCCTTTGGATCCATTCGCAGAGGAACACCATTTGGGCTATACTGAGATAATATCAGCCCGCGATAAAGAGCAGAACCTGGTGACCAGGGGGGCACATACAGAGATAGGTACAATACTCTTGACCTTCTTGAACCCGACGATCCTCCTCCATGGTTTCTGTACGTCATACCTGAATGTCTCCCGAATCTCCCTCCAGAGCTCGCGGTCATTGGTCCGATCCGGGTTGAACCTCATGGGTGCCGTCGACCACTTATGTGATGAAGCATGATACACACATAGTAGCAAGGTGACTTCAGACCTCCTACGTATTGGAGACTTCTCCCGCGGTCTGTCGGGCGGTAGCGAATACCCTCGCCTGTGTGAAACACCGTGCTTTCGATGCCGTCGCGCTGTCCCGGGAGGCGGCGGTACATATCGAACAGACTGCGGAGACGGCGAGGGCGAACGACTTCGAATCATACTGGTCTAATTCAGCCCCAGCGACTTGGCAGTAATGGTACCTGCAGGGGACCATCTGATAATAACCCAGTCAATCCAGGTTTAATAACCAGGTATATCTCAACCTCCTCGCGCCTTGGCGATGATGAATTTCGGGAGACACAGAAACGCTCTCATCAAATGAATATCAAGACAAACTTGAGAGAACTAAGCAACCAAACAATACTTAATTGTTGACATCTATCATTACCCCCATCTATACCTCCCCATCAGCTAATAGTTAGTTAATTACCTTACCCTGCTCACCAACATTATACAGACGCCTAGTCGTCTCTTAATCGGATAATCTATTGAGTTACTATCAGCACTAAACTTGCTGCTGTTGCGATTGCAGAATTGGTTGCGCTAGGCGACCGGGAAAAGATATCCGTACGTACTAAACTAGACATCGCGTACACATGTGAGTTACACTGGCTACTAATTACGTTAAGCCGCAGTCATACTGTCGTAAAGGTCGAGATAAAGATCAAACGAACAGCACTTTGTCACTCCCATTATCAATCTACCAAAACTTAACGTACTGGTTGCAAGGACTGCATCTGTATCCTATGTAAACTGGAAACAAGCCTAACATACAACGGACTGCCTTGTACAGGTTAAAAAGGGGCACACAATCATTGATTCGAATGCCAAAGCTCTGCCCCTCGCACCCGTTTCCATCCATTCATACAACACCAGACATGGAACTTATCGGTATCAGGGAACATAAGATGACCAAACAAGAATTCCATAACCAACAAGTAAGATAAAGAAGACAGCGAAATGAAATGAAATGAAGTCATCGTGGCCCATCCTCATTTTCAGTGTCTGTACCGTCGAGTCATTAAACCGTGAAGCTTCATCATACCGTAGCATCCTGATATCTAGTCAATAGCATGACTGGGAAAGTTGGACATCCATGGTAATGGTAATTGCTTGTTGGGCTTAAAAGTCCCAGAAGTTCTTCGCACCGCCACCAGCACTTGTCTTCTTCGGCTTCACATCTGCGACACCTTCGTCGTCGTCTCCGAAACCCCAGTGTCTGTCCGTTAGGACATTTTTCCTTGCCGGCATCGGCCTCTTGTTTTCAGGCTTGGTCTGTTCTGGCGATTGATCGTATGACCAATGGGCATCCATCATTTTCACATGTTTCATCTGAGAAGCGGCATGTGGCTTGTTCTCGTTGTTTGCGGGCTTAGAGGTAGGAGACTCATCACCAACAGCCCAATGGGCATCAAAGTCATTTCTTCGGCTGTTGATATTTGTGACCGTGCTTAGTGGACGCTTCGTCTCGGTATCGGCCCTAGAATTCTCGTCCGCGCCGTTGGCGTTGTTAAATACGGCAGCGTTGCGGCTGGAACGCGATGTTGGGCGAGTCTTCTCAGCAACAGGCGTTTGATCTTGTATTTCAAAATGAGTTTCCGCGTCAGGTCTTGGACGTGGAACATGCGGGTGCTTGCCGGGAGATCCAGCCAATTCCCCCTCATCATCAGACCAGCCAAAATGGCGGACATCATGACCACGAACTTTATTACCTGGTTTCAGGGGAGTCGCGAAATCTTCAAAGTTCCACTGAGTTTCGTTCTTGTTGGACATAGGACGCATGGACATAGGCCTATTCGTTGCTGCTGGCTTTGGAGGTTCCAGCTCAAGATTTTCTCCGTGTCCTAGCTCGAAATGCGCATACTTGTTTGGATCTGACTTATACCTCAGCGCCTGAGGTTCTTCAGTATTCGAATCATCGAACAACCGAGATGCTTGGTGACGGTGGTGGGTAGCACCCTTCGGCGGTGATACTTGCCTTGCACTCTCTGTTGCCTTGCTGTCCTCACCAACGAACAACTCTCCGAGGTCTCTTGGCGGTGGTTTGCATGACATGCGGGGTGCCACGGGCGAAGGAGAAGTAACGCGAACATCCTCATCGTCTGGGGGAGCAAAGCCAGTCTTGATCAGAGTCGAATGAGGGTCCGCGATGTGCTTCTTGTTTGGCGAAGTCCGTCTGCCGGTGACTGCAGCTTGCTCCGTGGCTCGACCTCTCTCAGAAGAAGCACTGTCATGGATCATTCCGACTGATGCGCCGGCGATCAACCTAGCCTGATCCTTGCCATCATAGATCGGCCAGTTGCGCCCACTAGATCCAATGATGCCTGTTTGTTTCAAGAGTGCTCCTTGGTCCCATGAGATCCTGATTTGCTTGATTTTCCGGTCACTGTCGAAGGCCACAATATGAGTCTGTCGTACGTTAGTCAATTGCCTTATATCCTGTAGCAAAGACTTACCGCTGGAAAGGTCGCGATCTTATCGACCACAAAGTTATCTAGACCGGGGAGGTATGTACCACCACCAGAGATGAATTCTAAGGTTGTTTCGACGTCCATTGCCAGCGCATTCTGTCCTTCGATGGCGGAAATGATCTTCTGCGCCTGTGTTTTCACGATGGACTTGTTTTGTTGCTGCAGTTGCTTGATGATAGGCTCTGCATTCTTGAACGTCGTCAAAGTAGGAACGTAACTGAACGAGGCTGTCTCAGACAGACTGGCCTGGCTGGGCGATGCCAGGAATTGCTCATAGATACCAAGCAATGCCATCTTGTTTAGACGATGCTGGTGATGCGACTCGAGATGAGGGGCCAGGAATGGTGAGTTTGTAATTGTTTACAAGTTGCCAGGCGCGTGTTTGAAGGTTCCAAGTGTGCAGTAGGGAATACGCTATGGGGAAAAGGAGAGAGAGAGAGAGAGAGAGAGAGAGAGAGACAATCGAGAAGATTCTACATGAAAAGTCACGGTTGCAGACACACGTCGCAATCAAGAGTTGTCCGACTTATCCTTATTTTATGTTGTTATGATTTGTTGCAAATGCAGCAGGGGCAACCCGAGCCTCTCTTAGGTTTGTTTTGTTGTTTAGGGCGTTTCATGCGACCAAGAACGCGCCCTATCCCGTTTTTTACAGCCCCGTACGATATAAGTTACACCTCAGTAATTAATTACTGTGAGCTGCCGAGGGCTGCTTTCGATACATCGCACCCCACCTCCCCTTCTTGATAATAATAGGATGCATTGAGGCTTAATTACAACAGCCATACCATTCTTCTATCCATCGCAAATCCTTCTCTATCCCCAGTGGCTGAGATTGCGAAGACTACTTACTAACTTGGGTATGTATCTGCGAGTCTGGTAGATACAGAGCACATGTCGGCCCCGCTATCAGTTGCTACCATGCACATCCTTGTCACGCCCAGTAAAATACAACAAGGATCTTGAGTCCAGTACATCATGCCTCCTCCAAAATCCTCAAGACCTATGCCATTACCACTTTAAGTGATCTTTAGGTCACGATACCTATTGAATGGCAAGGGTTGTAATCGTGCGTGTTACAGGTGGTCTGGCGGATCTGAAGCGATCAGGGGTAAGAATGCAAGGCCACCAGGTAGATCGTGTGCTGCCGGGCATACACCTGTCCTTCTCCGGTTCCATCATCGCTGACAGACCTTCCATACCACATCGCTCTTTGCAGAGGAGATTTGTACTGTGAATAGGCGGACAATGGTTGATAGGGCTGAGCAGCTGGGAAATGAATTTATTCAATTGACGCTGAAGACAACTTCAGCATCAGCCCCATCCGGCAAGAGTCCAACTGGACCTGTCACCAGCTGCTTTTGCTAGACCTGGTCCGAAGCTTTGCCTTTGAGGGACTAAGCTAATGTCTCCTTCCTTGTGAGCGCCAGACAGTCCCTGTTGTAGAAATCGCTCTCTGTCAACTTCAACTAACCCTCGGACTTTCAATGCAGAGAGTAGACTTGCCCCGGCCCATGCACCTAAAGATTTGACTTCCCGCAGGACACCTTGAGTGGGTGGGCTGTTATCTTTCATGTAGATGCGTCGAAGCTTCTCCTCGATGGGATCAACTTCAGTATTCCGTTGAGCTGCGGTCGAGCTGCTGTAGGAGTTTTGTATTGGTTTGGTTATATTTTGTTCTGGACTTTTCGCTTTTTCTTGTTCAACCACCTTCCCCCGTACGTCATTCCATCCAGCTTTTGATGCCAGCGCATAAACATCGCTTAGGACGCGATTCGGGAGACCATGTATCTGCGACCCTCCACCAGAGAACACCACGCGAGACATACAAATGCCTCGCACATCCGGTGGAAGATCGACCAAGGCTTTAAAAACAAGCAGAGACAATGGCAGCTCTTCATCGTCTAGATCTTGACGGGATACATTTGAGGCCAAAAGCCCCAGCTCAATCGGTTCGGAGAGATTGAACTGTGAGAGCTTCGAATGCAGTGTTCGTGATCCTGACGGTATGTCAACTTCCACGAACTGGGCCTTGGTCGTGCTCGAGTCTATGTCGACCCCTGGACGACACCAGCCTAAGCGCATGACAGTTTCTTCCGCAAAATCAAAATTGACTTGGCTAGAGCTCGGTTCGGTCAGCTCTGGCTGACCGACGGACAACGAGAGAACCCGAGCCATTTCTTGGACAACCAGCTTCATGGCTCTGATGCTCCGTAAATTCCTTGTCTCTCGGTACTCGTAGACAGCCGTGACCACAGTTTCATGCCAACCTATGTCGACTACGAGGGCACTCCGTAAGCCAGCTGCTATGGTTGTCAGTGTTGGCGAGGGAAGAAGTCCAATAGATGGAAAGTTCCAGCGCGTGAAGAGGAGGTTCAGAAGGGCGGACAGGAGAGGATGTGGCACAAGTGGTGGCAAGACAAGAATTAGTCTTTGCAGGCCGGTGACTGTTAATAAATGCTGGTTATAGACATTCCTCACAGCGCGCTCAAGTCGATCCTGGAATAGACCAAGATCAAAGTTGTGTAGATCATATCGCCATAGTTCGTGACTCTCTGCCCAACCGTCAAAGCTGATGTCCTCTGGCGCCGCCACACCTGCTTGTGGCTCCCAATCACTGTAGTCACCAACTCGTCTTGATGTCTCAGGACCGAATGACACCGAACATTGAGGTGACGCATCCCCTTCGAAGCCAGCTCGGAGGTAACGTGAACCAAGTTCAAAAATGACTACCTCCTCTTCCTGCCGGAAGCCTGCTCCAGGAGACGAGAAGTTAGACGAGTATGTCCTTGTGGGGGTATGCGGTGAGGCTGATTGCCCATTATGTCTCAGTCCTGGCCGAACTGCAGATGCAACAGGTCGTTCCGTTGCTGCGGCCATCTGACACACTTCCCATACCGGAGGATCTGATTGATTTCGGAAGTTCTCTGGTCCACTCCGGATCGCTTTCTCGTTATCGAGAGTTTAGCTTTTATGGGCGAAGGGTCGCCTCGTCGCTTTATTTTGGCGGGGTCTCGGGTGGACGAACATGAGACGCTATGACATTCCAGGTAATTCATCAACATCACTTTTGAGATGAAACAATACAACTAATTACGCTCAAAAGCATCATCTTCAATCTATAAACACATGATGCATGTGGCACTATGGGCATCCCAGGGTAAGCACTCGGCGTATGTCACGGGAAGAGGAAACATCTGCTAATCATATATAGCATTCTCAAAGAGATAGGGAAAGGGCAGCGCGTTGCTCTGGCGAAGCTTGCAATCGAACACCTCGAGAGAACGAAGCGGCCTTTGCGGATTGCGATCGATGCGGCAATATGGTCGTTTCAGAATCAAGCCTCACAGGGCGGCTTAAATCCTGGGCTACGAGTTTTCTACTTTCGACTTATTCGCTTGTTGGCCCTACCAATTCACCCTCTATTTGTTTATGACGGTCCCAACAAGCCAAAGGTCAAACGGAACAAGAGAGTGGGTGTCTGGGACTCGGCAGAAGATAGGCTCTCTAAGCGATTACTGCAATTATTTCACTTCCCATATCTAACAGCACCTGGGGAAGCAGAGGCGGAATGCGCAGCATTGCAGAATTGCGGTATCGTCGATGCCGTGATGAGCCAGGATGCAGATGCCGTAATGTTCGGCTCTACCCTCACGCTCAAAAACTGGTCGTCCGAAGCCTCAAAAGGTAGCCACGCGCCTACTCATGTTGATGTTTTGAGCGCTGCAGAAGTCTACGAAAGGGTGGGACTGGATACAGATGGCATGGTACTGGTGGCCTTACTTAGTGGTGGTGACTATGATCCAAGCGGCGTCGCAGGCTTTGGCGCAACTATTGCCTGTGAGATTGCCAAGGTCAAAGAACCAAACTTCGCAAGTGACCTTCTGAAGATCAAGAACAACGGAGATCAACAAGCCCTTAGAGAATGGCAAGAACGACTGAATCACGAGCTACACACCAATGAGTCCAAGTTCTTTAGAAAAAGACATGGCAACATCTCAGTACCGGAGAGTTTCCCGGATGATACTATACTAAGCTACTATACCAGACCCGCTGTGTCCTCGCACGAGAGGCTGAAAGAAATTCAACTAGCTATATCCGCAGAATGGGAGAAAGAGGTTGAATTCCCGCTCAATATACCTCTTCTCCGGGAGTTTACGAGAGAAAACTTTGATTGGAAATATAAGACCGGTGCCCGCAAGTTTGTACGAGGTTTGGCACCGTCCCTACTGTCCCAGCGTCTCCGATTACGACAGTCGATGGGTGGTCTACTCGGATTCAACTCCATTCTCAGCCGTGGCCACCGATTTGAAAACGATGGTATTTCCGAAGTACGTGTTCAGGTTACACCATCGGCCTTCGTGCCTGTAGACATCGATGCAGAGGAAGAGCGTCCGTCGGAAGATATGTCGACGGAATGTGTAGATGATGCAGGTGAGCCGCCTGACACGGGGGATGCTACAGGAGACCTGGCAATGGCATCAAGTCAAATGGAAGTTCCAACAACGCCCTCAAGGAAACGAAAAAGTCCACCATGGGACCCAGATCTTCCTGAGAAGTACTGGCTACCGGAAGTAATCGTCAGTCTAGGATTGCCCGGGATTGTGGAGACATGGGCTTCGAAGCAAGAAGAAATGCGCAAAGGCTCCAAAAAACCACCAGTCAAGCAATTGAAGCCAAGGGTTCGTGATGCTAATATGAAGCCGGGTGCTATGGAAACTTTCTTCAAACAATCGAAACCAGGCGTATCTACTGCCTCAACCACGAAATCTAACGACGGCATCGGATTCACTGTCCCTACCTCCAAAAGAGGAACGCAGACCAAACAGAGGACAGCAACAAAGAGACCATCGGCAGTATCCTCTCAATCTGGCCGCTCCATAGCCCAATTCTTCCAACCTCAAACAGGATCGTCCGAAAGCCCGTTTGAAACTTCCAGAGCCTTCCACGATAGCTCATTGGCAAGATCTGGTAGTGTTGTGAAGACCAAGGCGAACGAATTACTTATAGGTCTACGCTCTCCGACTCCTCGGAAGCAGTCGCGGAAAGATCCCACTGCCGCATCACTCTCGGAAGTTGAAGAGGTCACTTCTATCGATATACCGTCGTCACCGCTCGCGCCTTGGTCACCTTGGGTTCCGTTCGAGGCTGGTCCCTATATGCAAGATCCCGCACGTTGCACTACCCCGCCACCGAAGTCAGGCTCTATGTCCATGCTGTCGTCACCAATATCCATACCTTCACCTTCCGAAATATTCGCATCATTTGCTACAGCACCCGATTTATCACCAACTGTAGGTCGTGAAGACGGGCCTCACCCGTCCTCACAGGTTACAGTAAGAAAGCCCAAAAGGTTGCCTCCTACAAGATCAGGAGGAACGAAGTCATCGTCACCCACCTTGAAGACCGTCTTCAAGACAACCAAGGCAAACGAGGTTGTCAAGGGAAAGGTTGCTGCCATCGCCAGAGACAGTTTACCAGGTGCTTGGAAGGAGATCGGCGCTGAAGACGTGGAAGATGTCGGGCAAATCCAGCGTATTCCCAATGAGCGAGGGGAAAGGAGTCGGGCGCAAAGAGTTAGTCTGGTTGACTTAACGCAGCTTTGAATCTTTGGGCGAGTACCTAATATGAATTTCATGAGGCATGATTATCAGGACGGGCATAGAAGTAGGCATTGCAAGGTCTAAGTTACTACTATCTGGGTCTGGGCATTTCAGGACAGGGCAGGGCAAAATACCGTATCGAGTATTATAAAGCGAAGAAAGCTATAGTTCCTTCATGTTGCCATCGATATAGGCTTTTGAGAGAATTCGATGTCCGTATACGTTTGCTGATGTGGTTGATGACGGTATTAGTCATCTATTTGCCATTGATTTGTTCATCCATTACATGGTATCATAAGCCCATGAACTCTGCGGATTGCGTGCTTGTGACGATGAGGTGCGAGAGTGAAGGGTCCTCGGCATGCGGCGAGCTTAATAACTCTTTTCGTTCAACCACAGCTTTTTGATCGATCAATCAATCAATCTCAGTACGTAGTAATCGCCTCCAGGCATCGCATGCTGATTTCTAATTGATGTCCTGAAGCAGATCTTGGACTTTGCTATATGCTATATATACCATGTAGGTGCAGTATTCGTCTCTCCTTATTATTATTTTTCTTTGCATTAGTATCCTTCACAATTCAAAGGATCGCTTTACTGTTGATTAGCACAACCTCAGTTGCAATGACGTCCACAACGACCGCCACTAGATCATTCACGTCCATACAATCATCGTCCATTGGTGGGCCGGTCACCGCAGAACTCAACTTCTATATCCCACCAGCAGACGGGTCAAAGCCTTTCAATTATGTCGAAACACCTCCGGAAGGCCAACCCCAGAGTAACTTCAGCGTAGGCACCCAAGAAGTAGAGATAGATGACATTCGAGGCAAGGAGCAGAACTTCAATCTCGACAGAGACGCATTCCAGACAATTACCAATGTCAGATCTGGAGAAACCACTTTCGAAAACGACGACCATATCAAATCGGTCTACTACCCAGAGAATGAAAAGCTGATTTTGGACAACCTACCGGGCGCGCATAAAGTCATATTCTTCGACCACACAATTAGACGCTCGAATCCGCAAGCGCCGCGGGCTCCTGTGACTCGGGCTCACGTTGACCAGACCAGCAAGTCTGCCGCTGAGCGTGTTCGACTTCATGCAGCTTCACCAGAGGAGGCGGAAGCACTACTCAAGGGACGTTACCGCATCGTTAACATCTGGAGGCCGATCAACGGGACTGTGGAAGCACATCCACTCGCCTTCGCCTCGGCTTCCAGCGTAGACGACGGCGATCTAATCCCAGTCGAGCACCGGTATGCCACGCGCACAGGTGAAACAGCTCAGGTGAGATACAACGATAAAATGAAGTGGTATTATTGGTCCAATATGGGAAACGAGGATCGACTATTGCTCAAGTGTTGGGATAGCAAGACTGATGATGCCACCAACCCAAGTGTACCGCACAGCGCTTTCGTGGACCCGAACACCCCAGCGGCTGCAAAGGGTCGCGAAAGCATCGAGGTTCGAGCTCTGGTTTTCGGATAAAGGAGAGAGCCTTCTCCGCGTTCGAGGTCGTAGAGTTGGGGACAATGACAAGGACGTCGGCCTTTGTGTGAATTGTTTGGGATGACAGTCATTCGAATAGCATTGCCATTGTACCTATATGACACAATGGTGAATAATCAAGTTACGTTCTTTCATAATATCGCGACATTTTAACAAAGGGGCTTTGATGGGTTGTCTTTTTACATAACCTACCAAAAAGTCCAAGATGTAGATATATTTGCAGGCTGTTCCTTGACGATTGCCTTTACTTCCAGAGTCTGTTTCTTCACCATTTTTTCTCATCTCTCGCAGGTCGAGAGCAGCTGCAACAATACCCTTTCTGATCCCACATCCCATTGCTGACCCGCAGCGACAACTCACCATGTGTACCGAGACTAAAAGTGTATTCGGTTGCAGACATACCGTGAAGACGCGTACATCTTGCAATGAGCGACCTTGCCCTGGCCTGGAACGTTTCCAATTCGAACAAAACCGGGACTGCAATGCCTGCCGTGAGGTAATAAGTCGTGGGGGGGAATATACGGATAGAGGTCAGGTAGGTCTAGGCCGCTACGGTAAGGAAATTCAGAAACGAGATAAGAAGGAGAATCGAAGGGGCCGATCGACTTCGTCAAAACCAGCAACAGCTGCAACGTACAAGGTTCAAACGTCAAAGCCTCTACCAAACGGACCCAGGACTTACGGACCAGGAGAAGAGAAACAGTCAGCCAATACGAAATATCCCGGGCCATCCAGCAGCGCTGTGCGAGGGGAACCTGCAGAAAAGAATGATGACAGAGAAGTTCCCCCCGCTACGACCCTCCCTTCTTACCGCCGTCCAGATCAGCGTTTCGGCTCAGCGTTTGTTGCAGCGCGATCTCCCAGCCCTCGACCGAAGTCCTTGGATCCATACTCGAGGTATCCAGGAAGTCGTGCGACTTCGTACGATGAGGAAGAACCGTCTGTGGACCACCTGCTCTCAAGCAGTCACCGAGTTTGGCAGAGTATTGCATGCGGAAATCCGGATCCTCGGAACGTCGGAGGATACTATCTGGGCAAATACTATTATCACGCGGATGGACGTGTTACGCCAATCTGAACATAAGAAAGAAACGAGGTGAGAAGGTCGTAGTTGAATATATGATACTGGTAGCAAATGGGTAAGACAGCACAGCACGCAAGTAGTGTGAATATTCCGTTGATCGTTGATGTACAAGTCCTAAAGAGTGAGGGAGTATGGTGCATATAGGGGTGCATTTGATATTGATGAGAAGTATACCATGTGTTGTTCATGCATTATGCGAAAATGCTTGGAGTTGATGCTAATGCCTACCTCGTATGAGTACATAAGGGCTGCCTAGCGATATCTCGATACAACCATCCAGCATGGAGCTTCCAGAAAGAACAAGATCAGATCTTTAAACCAAGCTAGCTAGCGGCGAGGAAACGAGAACTGCATGTGTCAACCGTCAAGTCCTTGACCAGACGCTGGGCAGCGCTGTTTTCGCGAAGTTCTTCCGCAATATGGCGTAGTAACTTTGTCGCCAAGCCTCTCAAGAACCAACAGTGGCCTTCGGCTCGCTTGACCAGCAATGACCAATGAGCTTGCACGATGAGCGCAGCGGGACTTTGGTGCCGAAGCATCTCGTTGAAGTGTTCGGGTAATCTCCTGATCCATGACTCTATGCCCGTCCACACCGCACCTACTTCGTCGGATGCGTAGCTCAAGGAACAGCATTCAACTAAAGTGTCGATGGCAAAAAGCGCGGCAAATACGTCCTGGGAACTGTCCGGTTTTGGTACTGCATCTGTCATGCGATAAGGTAGAGTATGCAAACAGTCCAGGAGTGCATTAGGCACAAGGCTAGTGTCCAAAGCACCTCGATTTGTTTCCGAATTCTTGCTGGCTTCCACAAGTGGTATACTCGGTATGTCATCGCTGCTGACTGCGGATAGGAGAGCGAAATCAGGGTCGATGCAGCCTCGGATAGTTAGCATGAATGACTGCGATTGAAAAGGTGGTGCTTTTGACATTACTCCTTGATAGGAGGCTGAGGATTCGAATGCCCACTCGTAACAGCGTTGAATGCAAACCATCTGCGCACCCGCCTTTGCTACCTCGACATCTATCGCGCCAGAACCACGGCTTATGTCTTCCCATCCAGCGGAGAATTCCTCGTCAAACCTTGCCGATCGCGCCCAATGCAGTCGCTTTGTCATCGTCTCATCCGAAAGCACGGCTAGATGACTCGCAGAGATGGCTAAGAGGCCATACATCAACCAGCGTTGCCGCAGTGCTAGTTCAACTACGCCTATTTGACAGTGCCTTGCACGTTTTTGAACTTGGGTAGGAAGTATGAGAATGGTCTGGGTCGTAAAGTGGTGAAAGTATCTCAGTTTTTCCATATCTGAGTCATCTCGAGAAGCTGAAGGACTCACGGACATTTCCACACGAGGCGTTGGCCTAGCCATCAGGTTGAGACCATCTTGCTGCCAAAGTCTCTTGTCATTTGTGACCAATGAGCTGCTGGCGGCGATGCGAGATGAGGCAACCTCAAAGTATCTGAGTTTCGTCCCCCGGAAGAACGTCTGAAGATTGGCCGGACGTGAAAAGGAAGCGGGAGGCTCGCCTTCGCCATGATACTTGCTCCAATGGTCCCTCATCCGCTTAGCGCTGGCATAAAGACTCTCACAACCGGTAGCCGTACATCTGTGTCCTGAAACAATAGGTAGTCCATTCACTGGTGGAGAGCCCGCAGCTGGAAGCTGCACATCGTCCGGCTCTAGAAGTTCGAGTCCAGCGATGGAAGAAAGCAAGCGTTGTCTTTCTCCGCGGTAGATCTTGTGCCGAAGCAAATGGCTACCCAAGGCGCTTTTCTGGACAGCATACTTGCATTTTCGGCAGATCAAAACACTATACTTCTCATTGTATTCAAGTGGATCATGGGTGCTGGACGTAGTAGACATCTCGTTTTCTGATCAACGCGCATGGAAGACTCTCTGAAGGGTTTCTGCCGTTACCTTGACGGACAGATTGTCAGTTTGTAAACACTCAAATAGGAAAGCCATCCATTTCTCTCTATGCGGCAGGGCACGCAGAAACAGTGGCATTGAAGCCATGCAGTGCATTGTACACGAAGGTAGATTTTTGGAAGAGCCTTATACAAAGAGCATGCATGGCATTAAGGAGTGCAAGAATGATTTGGGAAAGTATGCCGGAATCTCTGATTGTTTAGTCAGCGCATCCGTGGTCTTCTACATTCACTATTCCTACTCGAGTATAACGTCTTTCTTCATGAAGACATTTACTACACGGTACGGCATATCGCGTTCCTGAGATGCTGAGACATGCAGAGAGTCTGGGAACGCCATATGAGGTTCTGCAACCATGATGCAAAATCCAATTCTCTGGGGTTTGGGAGCATCTCACCATGCCATTGTCGACCTGCACAACGCACGTACGCACAGATGAAATCAATAAGCAGCTTCTCATCGAACGGCACCTCCTGTTCAGCTTAGTCAATTGATGGCTGGCTTTGAAATCCCAGTGTAACCGTAGAGATGCTACACACAGTGAAGCTGGCTTCTTCCTCAAGGTGAGACTTCAGATATATAAATAGGTCACTACAACCTACTACTCTTCTCTGCTTCTTTCTTCCCGTCATCCCTTCACTGCGTAGAGACCGTTATCCCTGTTGTTTCAGCATCATTGTCGAGTCATCTACCAGGATACCCCTGCCCTCTTCCATCAAAATGGCATTGAACAAAGCCGCATGGCTCCGCAAAGCCAATACTCCCCTAGAGGTGGACGACGCGCCCATGCCAACCGCCGGTCCCAATGAACTTGTCGTTCGAAACGCTGCCATTGCCATCAACCCGTTAGACACTCATATGCAGCACATCGGTGTCTTTGTCCAGCAGTGGCCTACTATCTTCGGCTGCGATGTGGCCGGTGAAATCCATGAAGTCGGATCAGAGGCGCAGGGGCGCTTCAAAAAGGGGGATCGTGTCATCGGGTGAGTCATCTCCAAGGCTGAATAAGTCCACTGGCACTACTTACATCGGGATAATCTGTAGGCATGCGATCAACCTCGTCACAGGCCGACCTCAGGATGCGGCCTTCGCTCTATACACGGTCGTACCAGCAGACAAAGCTGCCATACTCCCCGAGACAATTTCATTCACGAATGGTGTCGTTGTGCCTTTTGCCTTGGAAGCCGCTGTATGCACACTCTCCCTCAAGGAGCCTGGGGTCGCTATGTCTGGTGTCGCAACGCCTGCTCTTAGCCTACCATATCCCTCGCTAGAGCCTACCTCGTCGGGCAAAACGCTCGTCGTGTATGGCGGATCTTCTTCTGTTGGCTTGATGACGACACAGCTAGCAACTGCTGCGGGTCTCAAAGTCATAACTATTACCAGCGCACGCAATTTTGGCATCAGCAAGAGCTGCGGAGCAGTCGAGAGCTTCGATTACCACGAACCTGCGTTTGTCGAAAAGGTCATCAAAGCTATCGCTAGTTCTGGCCAAGAATTCGTGGGTATCTTCGACGCCATTTCTACGCCCGAGACGTACACGAACGACCTTACTATCCTTGGCAAATTTGGTGGTGGCCATCTTGCCTGTGTACATCCCCCGCCAGACAAAATCCCGGAGAATGTAAAAGCGGGCATGATCTTTGCTGTCAACGATATCGCTTACCCCGTTTGGAGGGATTATGTGACTCCTGCATTGCAGGCGGGGAAGCTGAAGTGCCTCCCACCTCCTACGGTTGTCGGAAGAGGTTTAGAGTCCGTTCAAGAGGCGCTCAAGAAGTGTGAAGCCGGTGTCAGTGCGACGAAGCTCGTGGTGGAAATCTAGAAGGTCGCCTGGATGCACTTAGGACCGATGCTTTTTCATCGACGTCATTGTCAGATCGTAGCTGCGGCTTCTGTAAGGAATCCGAATCACACGTTGACGTGTTAGTACTGTGTTAGTACTTAGTACTCATCTGCTTGGGCGTTGACGTTAAGCTTCTCTCCTCGTAGTAGTAACCTCGTACCAGTCTCATCACTCGGCTTAATATGCAAGCTCACTATCAGATCCCTGAAAATCCGAACAGTTATTTCTAGCTGCATAGTACCAACCCATGTTAGTCATGCCGTCTTCATCCGCGCCAATCACTCCCTTACCCTGCAGCGTCGCAAACGCATGATACCTACCTACCACACGAGAAAGAAAAAACTAATGAGAATACTAAGTACAAAGGTAGTTCCCCGCTCATTTCACCTATCCAACATGCGATCTTATCATACCTTTTGATGTTCATGCTAGAATGCTGCCGAAAGGCCCAAAACGTGCTGAAGGTCCGCGCAGCCAGCAATCGTAAAGCGATCCGCCATCGACATTTGCGACACGTCCATCTCGTGGAGGTGAATCTCTTCAACTGTGATAGGATGTGTTCTGGATCTTGCTTTATCCAGCCGCTACCGAGCATGTCTCCATCAATTCTGTCCATGACAATGTAGGTCCATCCCCGGTACGTAAATGCGCATAAGACCTTTGGTATAGGAATTGAAGTTTGTCGAGTGATGAAGCGCATGGAAGAGGCCTCTTACAAGTGGACAGAAGGACCGTACTTGATGCATATACAACTCGAGCTCATAAGAACCATTACCCCTGTGCCGTCGGACGTTCTTGAAGAGCTTGATCGCAGTGAGTACAAGGAGGCGGGATAGCGCTTTGTTATGAATGTATGCTGCCTCCAAGAGAGTAATCTACGGCCCGCGGGGTATTAGTGCCACTTCAAACGTTGCTCAAAGAGCGAAGTCTTGAACATTCAATGACACATATTTCTTGATACTCGTAACATTTTGTAACCTTTCTGCTACGTTAAACCTCACTCCATCAACTCTTTCTTCTGTCTAAGATTAGACCAGCAGTGCATCTCGAAGTGTGTCTTGCCCAAGCAAGATCCTTGCAAAGCGCGAATACGGAGAAACCAGCACCGAAAATCCACGCGATCTCTACTGCCCACAGGGTCATCAGGCCATTCACACTCAGGCAGGAAGGGGGACACAAGTGGGATAGGGATACCTCGAGGATCTGATACCTCAAATTCCAGGAGGATCTGAGAAGGACGGCATTGGAGTCAGCATAGCATCTTGGCATCGAGGCAAACTTGCCTCCAAAAGCGGCGACGAATCCCTCCAGATTCAGCAGCAGATTTCCCTACGACCCGCGTAATTATTACTAATTACTACTAAGTTACGAGGGAGTAGTAATTAATAGGCCAGACCAGCGCGAAAGTAAGCGGCGAGGCGGATGGACCTGGCGAGCTGGTTCCGCACACTGATCGCGGCTCTCCTCCGCTATTTCTCCGCCTTTCTACTACGGCAACGAAGATTCAAGAAACGTAAGTTAGTAGGTACACGGGTATGTATGTATCGTAGTATGTAGCTCAAGCCTCAAGATATGCTGCGCACTACCTACTACGCAGTACACTGTTAGAAAAGGTCGACAGTTGTTTCATTCTACTATGGTTGTCTTCAACCCCTGCTGGATCCAATACGGTATGTCCTTGTCTTAGAATCAATAGGGATGATTCTGCACAACATGATCTCGCAATCACGCTCTTCATCGTGTGCCGCATCTTCCGGCGGCTTATCTCAGACAAAGTCGTTATCGAACTACTACTACGTAGTACTACGTACGACATACTGCGATAGGAGGTCGGGTCAAGCTCGGATCCTGACTAATCGGTGAGTTTCAGCGGCTCGGCGGGCAATCTTGGTGGGACCGCTGATGAAAGCGAACTTTTCTCCCTAAATCTCAATGCCCAATTTGATCATGACGTTTTCTGTTTCTGTTTTGCGTTCGGTTGCGACTGTTACTATGCACTTGCGTTTGGCTACCCTCGCTACCCTTCCTTGCTGTTATCTCTCTTCCGCTCCCAATGCAGGCACAACGCAAATCAGTGAACAACGTATTGGTCCATGGCAACGGCTCCATCAACCCACCCCAAATTCTGACCGCTATTATCAATCATATCCGGTCGTTGGGAACGCGTGGTTCTTGATCTGTCAGGAGGAAATGAGCAAGGAGCAACCCTCGCCCTATCGTTGTGTCCCCGCCAAGTGGTTTCCATTCCCTTCCAAACGGACTTGTTCAGAGTCAAGCACAGACAGCGCCGGCCATGCCACCCACAATGATATGACTCAATATTCGGTGGGTTCTTGTGTGTAGAAACCCTCCCCAAGTGTTGACAAACTCGGATATAAGTTGGATTTTTAACAAAGTCCTTCACGAACCCTGGGTGATCTTATCATGTCCCGGACTTTAGCTTCTAACTCCCCATTATAATTTTTGTTTGGAGACAATTCCTACATCAGATAACCGCCATTTCTCTGTGAACTCACCCGCACACTCACTTTCTTTCTTTCTTTCTTTCTCTCTTTTCCCCCTCAATATCGCACTGGTGGTTGCATTCCCTCTTCCCACCTATTCTACTAAGTGCGAGACACTTCATAGAGGGGAGACCTCCTCTTTGGACTAGGTCTCTGAGTAGACATCCTTTCCCACTTATCATCTCATTATGTATACCGGTTTTAGTACAGAGGAGATGTTGAGGCGCCTGGGCACCCAGGAACGTATGTTCTCCATTGACTAGCTGCGGATTTAGATGGCTGATGTGATATACAGCGCCCCAAGTCCCCCTGCATAACCCCCATGCCGGTGATCCCAATGCAGAGGGGTCGTCAGATTCTTCGAACCATGTCACCGAGCGGCAGCAGCAGGATCAAGATGGGACATGGGGTGAGCGTGATGAGGGGAGACCGCTGGACCGAGACGAGGCTATGCACGAGTATGAAGATCTGCGCAGAGAGCTCTCTCGGTTGAGTATGGAGAGAACCCCAAGCAGAGCATCCATGGGTCGGGCACGGAGCCTTATGACGAGGATTTCGACTACACGTACTCGGGCTACCGGTAGGAAATCGAGCCTTGATATGTCGCACAGACCAGACGACGAAGAAACACCGGTTGACGAAACACCGGACTTTAATCTCGATGATTTCCTCAAGCATGGCCCTTATGAAAAAAGAACGGATGCAGGGGAACCAGGCAAAAAAGTTGGCGTTATCTATAAAAATCTGACGGTCAAAGGCGTCGGAGCTTCGTCAACCTTTGTGAAGATCCTGCCTCAAGCTATAGTAAATACTTTTGGTCCGGATCTTTATCATTTGATTTGTCGTTTTCTGCCTGCGCTTTCTGTGGGGTCACATCTGCCAACAAGAGATCTCATTCATGATTTCACCGGGGCTGTGCGTGCCGGTGAAATGATGCTTGTCCTGGGTCGCCCGGGATCCGGCTGCTCAACTTTTTTAAAGGCGATCGCAAACGAACGGGACAGTTTCTTCGACGTGACCGGAGATGTCACCTACGGCGGAATCAGCGCCAAAGAACAGGCAAAGCATTACAAGGGCGAAATCAGCTATAATCCCGAAGATGACCAGCATTTCCCGACGCTTACGGTCGGACAAACGCTCCGCTTCGCTTTGGACAATAAAACTAAAAAGAACGATCGTGGAGCAGTCCCAATTATTATCGATGCACTCCTCAAGATTTTCGGCATCACCCATACCAAGAATACCCTCGTAGGGAACGAATACGTGCGGGGGGTGTCTGGCGGTGAGAGAAAGCGTGTGAGCATAGCGGAAACATTGGCTACCAAATCAACAGTTGTCTGCTGGGTAAGTCATGTAAAATACAGTTCTTAGTCCAATCCTGCTAACCTACGTGCAAGGATAACTCGACGCGGGGTTTAGATGCATCAACGGCTCTCGACTATGCCAAGTCATTGCGGATCATGACGGATGTATCGAAGAGGACGACGTTTGTCACTCTGTACCAAGCGGGTGAAGGAATATATGAACTGGTGGACAAAGTTCTTGTCATCGAAGGTGGCAGAATGATATACCAAGGAGCAGCAAAGGACGCGAGAATATACTTCGAGAACCTCGGGTTCTATTGCCCAGAGCGGCAAACAACACCTGACTTCTTGACTTCCATAGGTTCACCTGTGGAACGACGCTTCCAGCCAGGCAAGGAGGCATCCACACCAAAGACTCCAGAAGAACTCGAGCTAGCATTTCGCCAATCCACCGATTACCAACGACTACTTCAGGACGCCCAGAGCTATGAGAGTCAGATCCATCAAAATGATCGCAAGGAGGCCCAAGATTTTAAGGGAACTGTTGAGGCATCTAAGAGCAAGCGCGTCAGCAAGCATTCAAGTTATACTGTGTCTTTCCCGCGACAGGTGGCTGCATGCACGAAACGAGAGTTTTGGCTGCTGTGGGGAGACAAGACGGAGCTACAAACCAAAGCGTTCATCATCATCTGCAACTCCCTCGTTATCGGATCACTGTTCTACGGCCAGTCTCTCGACACATCTGGAGCATTCTCGCGGGGTGGTTCTTTGCTATTCTCAACGCTGTTCTTAGGCTGGGTTCAGATGTCGGAGCTGATGAAAGCTGTCAGCGGCAGGGATATCATTGAACGCCATCGCAGGTACGCCTTCTATCGACCATCGGCTGTGGTCATATCTAGGGTCGTCCTGGATTTTCCAGTCATCCTGGTTCAAAGCTCCATCTTCTCGATCGTCGTCTACTTCATCGTTGGCCTGGATGTGAGCGCATCGAAATTCTTTATTTACCTCTTAATGGTCTATACGAACGTCCTGACAGTCACTGCTCTCTATCGCATGTTTGCTGCCCTCTCTCCCACCATCGATGATGCTATCCGCTTTTCTGGACTTGGCTTCAATCTTCTCATCCTATATGCCGGCTATCTCATACCCAGGCCCGTTTTGATGGGGAGTTATCCATGGTTTGGATGGTTGTACTATCTAAATCCCGTCGCCTGGAGCTGGGAAGCCTTCATGACGAATGAGTTCTCCGGCAGGGCGATGCAATGTGCCGAGGACATGCTGGTTCCAAGAGGACCAGGAGTGGATCCGAGATACCAATCTTGTACGCTGACAGGAGCCAGTCTCGATTCAACAATAGTCACCGGAAATTCGTATCTGCAGGTCTCCTTCGACTTCCGTCGCTCTCATCTCTGGCGTGACTGGGGGATTGTCATTGCGATCGGCGTCATATACATCATTATCACAGCTGCTGCATCAGAGCTACTCTCCTTTTCACAGTCTGGAGGAGGGGCGCTGGTCTTCAAACGCACTAGAAAAGCAGCTCAGAATGTCCGGTACTCCGAACAAACAGCTGATGAGGAACGTGCGAAACAGTCGCCGGAGAGCTCGACATCACCTTCCAGCTCGGATGACGATAAGGTCCAGGGTGGCATGGACAACGTCTTGAAAAGTGAAAGTGTATTCACGTGGGAGAATGTTGAATACACTGTTCCCTACCAGGGTGGTGAGCGCAAGTTGCTCAATGGTGTCTCTGGTTATGCTAAGCCAGGAATGCTCATTGCGCTCATGGGAGCCAGTGGTGCAGGCAAAACTACTTTGCTAAACACATTGTCGCAGCGCCAAAAGACTGGCGTTGTTTCTGGTGACATGCTTGTTGACGGACGTCCTCTCGCACTTGATTTCCAGCGTGGAACCGGATTCTGCGAGCAGATGGATCTGCATGAGGGCTCCGCAACCATTCGAGAGGCTCTGGAGTTTTCGGCTATCCTTCGACAAGACCGGGAGATACCACGACATGAGAAGCTGGCATATGTAGACCAGATAATCGAGCTTCTGGAGCTTGGGGACATCCAAGACGCGATCATAGCGAGTCTTGGAGTCGAGCATAGGAAACGACTCACTATTGGCGTTGAACTTGCTGCAAAACCCTCGCTTCTGCTATTCCTGGATGAACCGACTTCGGGCCTTGACTCACAATCCGCTTACAGCATTGTTCGTTTCTTGAAGAAGCTTTCTCAGGCAGGCCAAGCCATTGTCTGCACAATTCATCAGCCATCATCCGTTCTGATTCAGCAATTCGACATGATCCTCGCGCTCAATCCCGGTGGAAACACGTTCTACTTCGGCCCTGTTGGAGAAAATGGTTCTGATGTTGTCCAATACTTTGCGAAGAGGGGGACGCAATGTCCTCCCAAGAAGAACGTTGCAGAATTCATCCTGGAAACAGCAGCAAAGGGTGGTGCTCTTGATAGCGAGGGTAAGCGTGTCAACTGGAATAGAGAATGGCAAATGTCAGAGGAGAATCAACGGATGCTGGCGGAAATTGTTCGCGTTAAGTCCGAGCGGAGTCGACTTCCAGCGCCGGCAAAGGCGCAGCAGAGAGAGTTTGCTGCTCCTACGATAACACAGATCAGCGAGCTTACTAAACGCATGTTTATTGCGCAGTGGCGTACTCCCAACTACGTTTACGGCAAGATGTTTGTCAGTGTCACCTCGGGCATCTTCTTTGGATTCACCTTCTGGCAGATTGGAAATACCGCCGCTGCTCTGCAATATCGCCTTTTCGCCCCGTTCTTGGTCATACTTATCCCCCCACTCATTGTGAATTCGATCGTCCCCAAATTCTACCAAGATCGTTCTCTCTGGGAAGCTCGAGAACTGCCATCCCGTATATACGGCTGGGTTGCTTTCTGCACTGCTGAGGTTGTTGCCGAAATACCGGCTTCGATCCTCGGTGGAGTCATCTATTGGGCGCTCTACTTTTGGGCAGCGTACCCCGGTCCTACCAGCCTCGAAGCGGGCTATACCTTCCTCATGGTCATCCTTTGGTTCTTGTTCCAGGCCAGTTTCGGTCAATGGCTCACTGCCTTCTCACCGTCTTATACCGTTATCTCGAACATACTGCCTTTGTTCTTCGCGCAACTGAGCATGTTCAATGGCATCATGAGACCATGGCCGCAAATGCCTCCGCCGTGGAGGTGGTTCGTCTACTATCTCAACCCAGCTTCATACTGGCTGCAGGGAATGCTTGCTGCGACAGTGTCGGGTGTACCTGTCAGATGTGCGGACGAAGAAATCACTAGGTTCAACCCGCCACCGGGACAAACCTGTGGAAGTTACGCTTCAGGCCTCATCCGAGACTATGTCGGTAGAGGATATCTCACCAACCCGGACGCGACGTCTGCATGCGGCTATTGTCAGTACGCCGTCGGAGACGAATATCTGTCTACTGTCAACGTGAAGAGAGTTGACATGTGGAGGGATTTCGGAATCTTTCTTGCTTTCTGTGTGAGCAACTGGTTGTTGGTGTACTTCTTCACGTATACGACAAGGATCAAGGGTTGGACTTTCGGCTTTGGGCTGCTCTTCAATGGTGGAGGGAAGCTCGCTGGAGCTATCTCCAATGCCATTATGTCTCCTTTCCAGAAGAAGGAAATGAAGCACGAAGAGAAAGCCTAGCGAGACTGATTTAGCCATCGTGAGCCTGCTGCCGTCAAATTTGGCTCGGCAAAATAGAATGTTTTGATAGGCATGGTATGCCCACTGTTGAGCCTACCTTATTGATCACCATAATAGGATAGCAGAAAAGTACATATGATAAACAGCAAGGAAATGATCTAGTTCTGCTATGATTGACGAAAAGGTGCTTCCCGATGCATTGAAGTCATTAGATTTTGGTTGTAATTTATGTACGATCTTCCGATAACGATAAGAAATCATCCCCGGCAAAGTTTCCCGATTTTTCGTTGGCGATTCACTTCGATCTTCCATTCAAGAGGGCACATTCACTGGCATGAAGCTTTCAAGCCCGTCTACTATTTTCTAGCCTTGTGCTCTTCTTTCGCTTCTATTCCACACTGCAGAACAGAAGCATAGACTGAAATCTTCTGACTTGGGTCTTTTCAAGATGGCATACTCGCCGTCTCCCACCTCCCCGACCATGGCTGGAGGTAGATTGCCTGCCCACCGTTCACCAAGTCCACCCACGCAGCCACTCTCGAAGCGAGACAAAAAGCGCAATGCTCACCAAGAACGATATCAAGATCTCACAAATGAGTTCGCTCAGAATCGCGATCTCCACTTCAGGAAACAGCTTCTGGGCCTCCAAACCGACATGATGCTGATCACACAAGCCGATCCCTACCAGCCGGAGCCGATGGACGATTCTCCCGAAGGAATTACACAGCAGATTGAAGAAGCCGCTGCTGGGACTCCCTACCAAGGCGAGCTATCACCGCATGCTGGCAAGTGGTATTCGAAATTCGTACAAGAGGTGAATCAGGCAAAAGAAGTGAAAGAAATTGAATTGACGCAATTGATGGTATGAGCTTGCCGGTGCCCATCCCTGAACACATTGACTGATATACCACAGATACGTCATGAAGACAACCTTGCAAGAATAAAGCGAGAATACGACTTTAAACTCCGTTTGGCGTCCGAAGAATGCGACATCCTCTCCAATACTCTCCGGGAGCGCATCGCAAAATCGCTATCCGAGAAGAAGTCCCGCTTGGTCAAAGAAAAAGAGCATCTTGACATCGCAGATACTAATGCGATACTGCTTCATCCAAGCCAATTCAGCATTACAAATCCGTCAAGTCCTGGCGGATCGGCTGGGAACCGAAAGACTCGTCACGCAAGGCATCGTTTGGACGACGATTTCAGCAGCAGTCTGCTATCAGACAACGGCTTCCACAGGAAACGAAAGCTTTTCGAAAGCAACATTGGTTCACCAACCCGCGACGGCATCTCAACTCCTGCAGAGCGCAAACAGGCCAAGCTTCTATCGCAACAAACCGCACCTGCAGTTTCTTTCTCCAGTCTCTTTACCGACAAGGACCTCAAGGCTGCAACAGCGGAAGCATACGTAGCTGCGACACATTTCTTCGCAACTTCCAAGAAGGCCGGCGCTGGAGCCAATAACTCCGCCACAAACGGCAAGACTAGCTCTGACAATGATACCCCAACTGCAGACACTCCCACCGACACCGAAGACCTCGCCGCCCCAGAAATGGATCGCACCGCCTCCCAGATCTCCTACCACGCCACCCGCTCAACCAGACATCTAACTTCCGCCGTCGGCGGTCCGCACGCCCACGGCCTCTCCATTCTCTCCGACCTCGCCGATAAAGTGGCCACCCGCCCCACTCTCCCCTACTACCTTCTCGCATCATACCCGACCCGCCAAGGCGCATCCCTTCCCCCACCCCCTCCCCTCATGCTCGAAGAACAGGAAGAAGACCTCGCGAAGATGAAGGAGATGGCCAAATCCAAACCCAAGGGCTGGGTCGACAAGAAGTTCGTCGACGAGCTCTGCAAATCGGTCGAAGACCAGCGGGATTGGGGGTTGTTGGATCCGAGATTCCCCGCGCACATGAATGTGCATTTGGTGGATGAGAATGCTCCCGTGTTGGGTCCTGCTATGGTTGGGATTGGGAAATGAAAGTACAAAATAGGAGGGAGGGGTGGTGATTTGGCGTTTATGCTTGAATGTTACGTTACGTTACTTCGGGTCAGGCATGGGTATTCTTTGTGTTCTCTGCTTTTTTCTTCCTTTTCTGGAGTTTGGAGATATGAGGAACATGAGGGATCGGATTGGGTTTGGGGCTGGTGTCCTGATTCAGTTCAATCGCAATCGCAATCACAATTGAAAAATTTGGTTTTACATATGCGTGGCGGTCGATACATACATAGATAAGGTACCTAGGTAGGTATAGGTAGGTAGTAATTAGATCCATATCTATCTTTCACGGATTTTTCATAGGCAAATGAGGTATGTATCTTCTGCTATATGCCTATGTACCTAGGTATGTATGTAGGTATGTGATCAATCATGAGCACGAAGCAAGCACGCCGTAAGCCCCTTTAATCTTTGATCCTTGATTTTTGGAAAGAAGACAAAAAGAAAAAAATAAATAGGGGTCTTTCTGAAAAGCTCTAGGCAAGAGAAGAGAAAGAGAGAGAAAGAGAGAGAGAGAGAGAGAGCGAGCGAGATATAGATGATTAGAAATTCCAGCCCATGACCTTGGCTCGTTCTCTGAGGAGTTTGCTCTGTTTTCCCTGTGGCGCGGGTGACGAATACAGGGGTCTAGACGTTTGCCCTGATCGTGGTGATTCTGCTGCTTGAAGGAGCACGTTGTTTCTATCGTCCATGATGCTGTCATTGGTGGTCATGGTAATGTCGCCGTCGGCGTCTCCATCTGTTTCGAAGTCGGCAAGAAGAAGTGCCATTCCGTCTGCGATCTCTATTGCCTTTGAGGCGTACTGTTTCCCGAGCAAATCATGGCCGAGGATGTAGAAATCTATGGCACGGTTGAAAAGTGAGGTGGACAGCCATTCGAGTTCTTCTGGCGGGTAGAGAAGGGTTGACGGAATGAGTTTGGAATCGTCGTAGGAGCTATTTTGTTGAACACTGCGATTGAGAAGTCGATTGGGAGAAGGGAGTTGGAGGGACTCTTGATATGTGGTCAGGGACTCTCGGGCGAGAAGGAGGGATTGAGAGGTGAGATTCTCGAAGAGAGTGAATATTTCGTCTTGATCCTGAATCGGGCTCGACTGTAGATGTGATGACTGATGGTCTAGGACGTTCTGAACTATGCAGCGGATCCAGCGGGATGCTTGAACAGTGTTGTAGTTTGGAAGCGAACGGATGATGGATGTGATTTTGCAAAGGAGGTTCGTTGATAGGTAGACTCCCATGGGCTCCCCATCAATGTGGCCGGGAGAAGAGATAGATTCTGGAAGCCGTTCATGCTCACTTGCCACTAGAATGCAGTCGACAAACGTTGCATATGTAGAATAGGGAGCTTTTTGCTTTGATGCCCGGTCGATAAGGAAGGCCAGCTGATTCCAATCATGGTACCAAATTGCCCGCTCGAAGTCGAGACAGAGAATAGAGTGATATTTGCACAAGTCGTAACCGCTGTCTTGTACAGGAAACCTATCATGAATTGATTTCGCGTAAGGAACGGCCTGACTGTAACGTTGCAGCTGGCCATGATCAGTAGTGGCTCTCCCCAAAGTCGTGCATATGAACCTTTTGTACAATGTCAAGCTCCTGCCTGGCACCTTTCACATGCAAAACAGTCATGATGAAATCGCGGTCGAACGCTAGGCTACTGAAGTCGAGTGGTGCAGTCTTCTCCTTGCCTTTGGTCGGTGAGCTTGTGGCCCCTTCGTACGCTTTTTTGAGCTATGTATGTCAGTATAATCGTTCTGTTCGTCAAGTCCTCGCAGATCTTACTGTCGCAAATGATTGATAGAGTCTTTCAAGAGTAGCGGTCGGCCACGCTGTGCAATTCTTTGCGATAACGTTGTAGCAGTTCTTACAGTACCAGTCAAGCTCTCGTAGGACCTGTTCAATTTCCTTTGCCTCGGTAAGTTTCATGGGAATACAAGACTCCAGAAGATCGCAGGATGCTAGCTGATTAGTTGTTTTCGGATGGCAGACACGAGTTCATCACCCACCGGATTCAAATAGTCTGCAAACTGCATTGAGTACTTCCGTCGTCGGTGGTGACCCAGATGATATCTCAGAGAGCAGCAGGCGTAAGGTACATCTAAAAATCACTCAGAAGGACTCAGACCAATTAATATTGGACTTACCTAAAGAGCGCAAGGCTATGAACACAGATAGGGGTCCTATAATTATACTTTTCAAGAAGTCGAAGCAGAGTATCGCAGGTTTGATGTTTTCGCCCAGCTTGCAGGCTCTCAGTGACACATGCGAGAAGATACTTGCTGTCCACATCAGAGGTGCATAATGACTGAAATATTTGCGAAGCTGTATATGTTAGAGTTCGAGCGATGTATTTTTGAAAGGAGTAGACATACCCAATTCATCATCGTTGCTCAACATCGCCAACTTAAATACGAGACACCGCGTGAGAGGGATAGCTTTGCGAAGCTCACTCATGGCCTGATACAAGTCTTTCCCAGCGTCGTAAGCAGACATGTTAATATAGCATAGTAACAGCCTCCTTTCATATGATCAGATAGGGTACCTGGAAGATCACTAGCCCTCACCTTTCTACCTTTGCAATATTCGCCTCACCAGCTTTCGTAAAAATTGGTAGCAGGGCTACTCTACACCATCTACTGGCAAGGTCATACTGTTTGACAGAATATTCCTTGTCCATAGCTTTCCAGAGCAACTATATTCGTTAGTGATATTACTTCCGTTGGGTGCAATGACAACCTTACAATCAGCGACCCCTGCGTTGCCTCTTTCGAAAGTACTTTGTTCCATACTTGGTGCAGTTCTGTGAGGGTCAAGCTGAGAGTGACAAGAGTATTGTTCGCCTCATCTGAAGCCGTGGTGATCCATATAAGGTTGACAACTGCCCTTTCAACCCATTGATCAGTGTCGGAAGAAGCCAGTCTCTCTATCAATATGGAGGCAAGTGCCTTGGTGGCGAGTGTTGGACTACTAGTAGTTAGAAAGGACTCGCTTCTTCGTGGAGGCATTCCAAACTTAAGGGTTTTCAGTTCATGGGCCTGGTGCAGGAGCCTGCGATGACTTCGTCAACGGTGCTTCCTTCATCAAATGGAGGCAACCCACAGTTTGAGGTTTTCCTCTGTTAAGTGGACACTGCGAGCAATTGTCATGAGGACTAATAGATATCAGCTGCCATTCTTATATAGTCTCGAAGCTAATCCTAATTACCTGCAAAAAATCTCTGCCCGTCGGAACTCGTATCGCGTCCCAGGATCTCAAGGTCCAGGAGCTGGACAGCGAGCCTACCGGCATAATCTCGTTCGAGCGTTGTGAAGATCTTCGCAGCTATGGTGCTAGCTTCCGCCTTTTCAAGTGACAGCAGAACCCGAACTGTATAAGGTAGTGGCGTGGTCAGCATCATCGTACCGTCAGGAAAGGCACACTAACTGTAGAGGTGGAGTAAGCACAGCCGGAGGTCTCCAGCATCAGGACTCATGGCGCTCATATCGCACAACTCCAACAGCTGGTAGCCCCTCTGCACCCAGATGGCCGCGGCGTTGTTATCGTTATCATGGAACAAGCCTTCACCTATCTCCAACAGCAGATCAAGAAGCGCTTCGGCGCTATGAGGATATTGCGCAACGTTATCCGACTCTAGGCGGCTGAAGAAATGCTCTGCAAGGTCGAGACGATTGCGTTTCCAGGCCTGCTTGTGTCAATATCTAGCTCATGCACGTATCCAATGCTTCAAACCAGTGCAATGCGGCACGTCAGGTACGTCAATGACAAGCTGAGTGGACCATCTCGCTGTCCGTCAACTGAGCGTCCATTGGCCGCCGAAATGACCTCTTGGTAGGTTGCAGCAGTCTCGAGGACTTTGGTACCAACTTCGAGTTCTCCGTGCGCTACGCCTTTGTTAGATGATAGTTAGACGCAGGGTAGCAGTTATTTGTACCTAGACAGACTTTCGCAGCACTTAGACATATCTGGAGAATTTTCGCAGAGTCTAGCGGTGTCAGTCAGAGTATACACGAGGGGTGCTATGGTCATTGTAATCTCACGATTATGCTTCATTTCCTCTGATGTTTGCGCGGACTCGATCATGAATACGGCCAATGCACGAACTAGACTCGGTTAGCGACCACCGCTCCTGACGTTATCAGAAGCATACGATAACATCTTATCCGAGCCATCTGAGTGGTCTCCGTTCTGCCGTGGTTTCTGCACGCATTCCACAATGCCGTTCCTTGTGTGTTAAGCAACTTTCGCTGGACTGGGGATGGGCCAAGAGAGACAACTGGGAAGTGCGCGAGAGACTTCGAGCATTCTGCAATGGAAATGTTGTCAAAATCAACATCGTGCTGGATGTTCGGGAGGATCCTAGAAGTAAAGTCTGCCGCAGGCGTTGGCCTTTCTATTTTTGCGGAGGACTGTAAGACCTTACCTAAGACCGACTGCAACTCTTGGTTCGGTTTTGTATGCATGTTCGGCGTGGGTATTCCAAGAATTCTAACTGAGGAAGGCAACAAAAAGGAAAAAGGAAAAGATGAGAGAAAGAAACGAAGAAGCAAGACACGATGTAGGAAGGTTGACATTTATACCATGTCGATTGACGAGCCAGAGTGGGCAGGCGGCCACTTCGATGTCCTCAGTTATCTTAATATGGATTCCACCCAAAAAGAGAAAAAACCCCTTCGACGCGGCCTCCCGTATTCCCCAACACCACTTCGTTGCGTCCTATTCATTATCGGCCGTCAGACAAAACCTGATATTAGAAGTCCCAAAAGACGAAGCCACCCGCAAATCGCTCAGATACAAGACCAGCGCGGCCGTGGATGAACACTGATCACGCTGGAAGGAAATTGCCTACGATCAAAGATGGTCTATTCGTCATTAGCCGATGCCGTAGTGTAAAGGCACCGGTATTACTTACATGTCGTGATTGTCTCTTCGTATAGTAAACGAAAAACAGCAGTCAATCAGTTCCTTGGATCGTAAATCAGGATTTCTCAAAGTGCAACTGGTGAGCATCGCTTTTTGCTTGTTATCGAAGGCGATAGCACCGAATTTCTCCCAGTAGCTAACAAGTTGATCTTCGACGATGATCTCATGTATAGCGAGCTTTCCCTGGTACGTGTCAGCAGTGGTCCGTCGGGATGGAAGATAGACATACATCTCTAAGCATCTCGATGGGGACGTGAATTAGTTCAGCCATCTCCTTGTTACCACGGAAAATCTCCCCAGTTCGACGCCAGCAACAGGCCGGTATAGCCATACTAGCGAAGATCCGGTCATACTCCATGAGACTTCGTTCGAACCACATCTCTACCAGGATAAGTTCAATGTCCGTAAGGCTCTGCATTCTTTCCCGAAACATCGGCCGGAACCTTTCTAACTGCTTAAGGATTTTCTGTTTCGAGGCTGGTCGCATATGCTTCTCCATGTACTGCTGCAGTCTAGCGTATCCTTTGACATAATTGAATGGTTTAAGAAGACCGGCGTCATATTTGGCCTTCAGCAACTTATCCATCCTCTCCTCGGGTGGATCGGTTCCAGAAGGATCCGCCGCTGTCATGTAATACGTTTCCCTAGCTTTGTCGGTTTTATCATTGGGTGCAGTGCTGGTCGGTCTTGAGATCTCGGCACCTTTGGCAGCGGCGGACGAAGGCTCGGCTTGGGACGCTTGGAAGGGTGGGACGCTGGGATTTCCAAGGGCCATACCCATCGAATTGATCAACGATGGGTCCGAATACAGACCAGACATGTCATCTCCACCATACATATTGCCCGTAGCGTCGTCCAGGAGACTGGTACTAAGGAAATCATTGAGAATTTGGTACTCGTTAGTGGTTTCTGGGGCATTGAACATATAAGAAGGATGAAAGGTATGAATGTCTCGGAGTTGGCTGTTGGTGCCCCCAGTCCAGTCATTGTACCCTCCTAGGGCTATCACAAGAATCAATATTGACCATCATGAAATTCCAGAATGGGAAGTCTCACAGGCGGTTTGGGTGGTACCCTCTAAGCTCTGACTCTGATTCACCGAGCCATTTGAGTTTTGTGGTAGCGAGGTCGAATCTGAAATATCTGTGGTGGGTCGTAACCCCATGCTGCTGTCCTGCAGTATCGATCTGGCTGATCCGTTTTGATCGACTACACTTGGTATGTCTGGCTCCGCGAGGAGGTTGTTGTTTGCAGCATCGTCATCTGTACCTGATTGTTGTTTGTGCTCGATTTTCAACTTGCGGTCAGAGTCGCGGGGTTCGTCATGACAGAGATGGCCTATATTCCTTTTTATACATCTGCTGCAAGGCCGTTCCTGCACGAAATCCCGCAGATGGTAACCGTCAGTCGCCTTCTCGAATCCATCCTGCAGCAACGAAAAGGGTGACAGGTAGACGGGGGAGCACTCACCGCATCGCAAGTCATATGCTACCCATTTTTGCAATTACTCGGTCAGCGAACCAGACTATTGAATGGATATGTACATATGCGCGTGGAACCGGGGAATGCGTTGGCGCGCATTATGCGGGTGCAATGGAGGGGCTATTCTGCAGCTCACCGATCGTCGACAGTAAACGCAAGCTGTTAAAGGCGCAAGTGTAAGCGGGTTTGGTGACACTCATCGTGGGGGAGGGAGGGGGGAGTATGATGGGGGAAGTCTCACCATGATTGACCTTCCGCCTCTTCTTCGTGCTCTGGTCGTGTGCGCCATTGGATGCCGGCTGCGACCCTTTCCGGCTCGGTTCTTGCGGCGGCGTCTCCGTCTCTATCGACCGAGACTTTCGCTTTCCGGTATGGCCGCTCTTATCCGATGGACCGGTAGAAGCAGACGGCGATTGCGACTCGTGGCGGTTTGGTGAGCTCATGGACAGGACTGTGTCCAAAGCGATTTGGAAACGATGCGGGCGATAGAATTGGTCACGCAAGGTTGGAGGTAGGGTTCGACATGCGCGATCCGGTAGTTCAATAATTTATGCGAGGATTGGAAATGACTGTCAAAAACGTTGTGCCTTATTGTAAGATACTGCAGATCCAGTCGGTTCCTTTCCCAGGTACTGTACTTATAAAGGTGAATGCACGGTGAGCAGACTTTCGCTATTAAGTTCTGGTTCAAAAGGTTGTGCCTTCAGAAGAAGTTCCTCTCATCAGAAGTAAAGATTATAATGCGATAGTCATGACATGATCTGACCCGTCGACGTGTGCTATGTTGCAGTAGGCAAAGTTCACTAAGCATCTACCTACGTGGTGCCTACTACGTAGTAGGTCGAGGTAATTATGTAACTTAGCCAATTAATAATTTACTGGTCGCCAACTGAGTTCTTGCTTTCCAGCGGCCGCCCCGCATCCAGCTCGCCAGTGCGGCTATTCGACAGCCCAAGCAGAAAGAAAAGGCCAAAACAAAAGAAAGAGAAAAAGGCGCATAGAATCAAGCGACGGTGGAGAAGTGTTGGTTGGGCCTTGCATTCAGCCGCTTCGCCAAAGCATGTGCCTACACTCTGGATCTCTGGATCCATTCGCTAACCTACTGCGCATTGTCCTTATGTTGCATCAAACTTGCAGGCTACTACCTATGTACTATGTACAGTATGTATCTATCATTCTCAGCATATCTATATACACTCATAATCGCTATCTCTGTCCTTCTCGTGTTGGCTCCAACAAAGGTGAATCTCTAGCCCACCTCAGAGTTCATGTGATATGCAGCTCCCGATTGTGCTAAATATCCAACGGCTCGACGGGGAATGGTACGCCATCGTTGGAATTCCACCTTTGACTGCCTCGCTGGGATGGACAGATTTTGATGGGTCGGTTGCCACAAGTCCAATGTTGAAACCTATGAGACTTCTCGACTTGTGGCACGCTGCACGGCGCATAGCATAACCTTGGTCTCCAATCATTCCGCACCCTTTCAGCGCGATTGGCGCGTCCGAGGTTCAACTGCCGTTAGATGTGCATTTCCATCGTAAATCATTGTGGATCCTCAGGCTGGTGGCAAGTGACCTCAATCCATCTTGTGTTATATTTAGCTTGCTGAATGTATCTCCGGCACAGATGCGGACATATTGAGGTTATCTTCTTGCCTCTTCACAGGCAAGATGGTCCTGCAACCCCTCACGTCAAACCACGATCGTGGAGGTGCGATATTCGGCCACGGCCTAGGTTCATGACCGCGTAAAGATCGAGCAAAGCCTCTGAGCGGTCTATTGCATCTCCAATGCCCTGTATAGGAGCTACGTTGTTTTGCATACTTTCAAGATGGCTTCGCAGTTGTTCCAAGATGAGGCTTATTTCAGGATCGGCTTGCAGCTATATCAAGTCAGACATGTAACAGGCCTTTGCATTTAGGAAACTTACAACATGTAGATTTGTGGGCTGTTTGACAACAGACACAGTGTTCCCCTCTGTCGTGTCTGTGTGTGTTGATTCCGACAGCATCGTTTTTGCAACCGGATGAAACTTCACGTCTATCAGCCTTGTGAAACCACTATCTTCTATGAAACTCACGTTTTTGGCTTGCTTTCTTCTCATTGATTCCGTACTCTTCAGAGCTCGCTCGAGGCTTTCCAGTTCCTGGTGGTCTTCGGAGAGCGCTGCTTTCTCTCTTTCGATTTCCATCTTTAGCAGCCCGAGTGAGTGATTGTTCGCTGTCAATTGTGACTCTAGTGCACGCTAGATTCAATCCATTCTTGTGAGCTAAAGTTCTCGGAGCTAATGGCAAGGGGCGCCGATAAGCAGGGGAGCATACATTCGTGTCTAACAGACTTTCGAAATCAAAGTCCGATTCCTGTGTTGCTGGAGGAAGTGGCAACTTCTTAGCACGCTTGCTCAGCCTAGACAATAGAAGTAAGCGATCTGCCGGCTGTTGTGACTGTTGCTGTTTCTTTGCACTCGATACTCACATCGAAATGACCTCTTCAATGCCCTGCTGTCTGTTGACTGTGTCATCCTCCACTTTATCTTCCTTTGGCGCACTACGTCCGGGTTTGCGATGCTTCTTTTGCACCAGCCCTGCCCGCTCAACATCTCGCAGAAGGCGTGTAATCCGAGCATGAAGCCCGTCTGGTGCCCGCTTCTGCCAGCTTTTGCTGATTTTCTTCTCAGAGATGGTATGAATCTGAGGCTCGAGCGTGGCAAAACTTGTGGGGTTGTGAAAAGGCATTATCAATGCCTGTTTTCATCGGGTTCGTAACGAGAGAAATGGATCATCCGCAAAATCACACCCCAGATCTTTCAGTATGTTCGTGATGTGATATAGTTGAGAGACGGGTGGATAGAGATTGTCGAGGTCTTTATCTCAATGGCTACAGCTTTCGGAACTCAGGAGCACAGAATTTGCAGGGTACGTGAAAATCAGCGTGAAGTCTTGGTAGTTAGATGAGGGCATGTTTTGATTTTACCCGATGTGGGAAACGCGCTTGCGATTATCAAACGCTATCAGATGACGGTCCGCTGATTTGCACCCATCAATTAATATTATTCTTAGTATCACAGAGCAGTCCATAGTCATCTAGCTTTTTGCGATTACTGAATATTACTCTGGCACATTATAAACATTACTGCCTTTTCTACTACCTAGGCCGGCGAGTATACGCACATAAGATACCTACCTACCTTATCTAGGTACTTTAGGTAGATATACCGTGGCTAGCTCCAGCAAATTACCTAGTTCTTGATCAGGGGAGAGACACCTGACCTCCTGACGATCGCAAAGGAGAGATTTATCCAGCTTCTTTTCATAACTCCAAGGCTCATAATTCTCCGTAGTTCCCTGGGTATAATGCCGATATCGACTTCCAAAATGGAGGGAAGACGATCGAAAAGCAAAACAAGAATAGTTCCCTTCGACGCCCAAAGATGAAATAGCAAGATTTCGTGGTCATAAGCCATGCAGGTTCCGTAACCTACCCAATTCCTTCCTGAGGTTACTGTTGCTTTCTTTAACAGCGTGCATATGCTGCATCGTTTCATCCAACTTCTTTTTGAATGCTTGGCTCATTTTCATACCCGGGATCAGTGTGAATAGGCGTACTTGGGCTTTCTCAATACGTGCTCTTCGCTTAGCCTCTGAAGCCTTGTGGTTCTCCTTTTTCTGCGACTCGGAGAGACGAGGCCTAGGAGAGTTTTTCTTCCTTCTTTCCTTATCGCTTCCCGCAGGTTTGGAACGGGATTTCTTCTGAATTCCTGCCTCAGTGGCTATCGGTACCCCCGCCACCTTCTCCCTTAGTTCCGTATTAACCTTGGCATCGCTCTTGGGGCTAGACCGCTTTCTTTTCCTTGCAATGTCCATATTGACGTTATTGCCCACTCTTTCCAGAGACTCCTGGGTGGGTTGATCCGACAATTGCTTCCGCTTCTTGATTGCCGAGTCATGAGACTGACGCCCAACTTCCCGTTCAGGGCTGTTCCGACGTGTATTGATTGCACTGGGTACAGGCTCGAGTCCGTAATACGCAAGGCTTCTCTCCGTCTTGGAGAGCTCTGCCTGTGCCTGAGCAGACAAACGATCGGGGTTCCACGTAGGGTCAGTACCGTATGTCATGGCTAGTTGGGCATGACTTGTTGGCCGTATACCATGGGCCATCATGGTATCCTGATTTGGGAATCTGTTGGGAGGTACAACTGCAGCAAGGAGATTTTCATGATCCTGGGATGTGGTCCCATCGTTCATGAAGGGCGCTGAGTATGAAGCGTGGCTTGCTGTCATCATTGAGTGATAGAAGCTCTTCATCTGTGAGTAAGGATCGGGTCGTGACCCATTGTTCGATGGCGAAGGGGCCATGACGTCTAATCCGCTTGAGTATGATACATTTGAATCGGATGCGCTGTGTATTAGCTGGGGCGCAATGGTCCCCGCCGGATTCAGCCCAAAATCCTGGTTCGCAATAGTATTGCCATTGAAGATAAGAGGTTGCGCGCCGTCGTACGTGCCATGATATTGCGGCCAGAACTCATCCAAGACATCTAGAGTCGGTGGCATTGTGGAAGACATGCCACGCGCAGGCCGTGGAGGCGGATCCTTCCAGTTATCTGTATGCGTGTATTGGGATGTCAGCGCTTCAATGCGCGAATTGAATTGCGATACTTCATTGTTTGAGAGGATCGGTGGGCCATGAGAGTCTGGAGGCGGTTGTGACGGTGGGTCCGGCAACAAGCCTGCCAGCGAGTTTGAGGAGTCTGGAATGAGATGTGTCAGTATGGCCAATTTCTATGGATATCTTTTTATGATGGCAGACCTACATCCGAAGATTGTGGGGGAGTCCATTGTCGACGGCCTTTGTACGACGGCTGTCATGATGGAACGGTCGTACAAGGTAGAAGATGTACTGGTCACAGAAATACCATGACGATCAAATCTGCTGATCGTGCCTGTTGATACGAGGTCTTTTTGAGAGATCTTGCCGTATTCCGTTCCAGGGAAATTGTTGGTTGATATTGAGTATTCCTGCAGTGTGCGACCGAGCTGTACATATGATATGACATGAACGGTGCAGCAAATCGTCGAGTTATTATTCGAGCCACAAACAAGGCACTGAAATATACGAGGGGGAAGTGAGAGAGTCTCTATCTTCCTCTGTTCCAAACCTCGAACGCCGTCTGGGACGTCGTGGTGCTGGTGGTTATTCAGGGTAGGGTGCCAGTATACAAATGGGGACAGTGAAGGCAGCGGGAAATAATCTTCACATGCAAATTCATGTGCAATTGTTACCTTAGTTATTGCAAGGTACGTACGTCTTCGCCTAACCTTCCTTTCTTCCACCTCACCTCAACTTGCCCGATGTTTGTTTGGGTCATGCGCCCATTCACCCGCATTTCGCAAGAACTTGGAGCGGTGAACTAATTATGACCGATAGCATCTACTACGGTATTTAAGCGGTCGGTATTCGCCCATTAGTGCTCACATGGTTAAAGCTTGGGTCCATTCCAGTGGCTCATCTTAACTAATGTACGAAGCTACATACTACGTACCTACCCAGTAATACATCCAGGAAACCTAGGTAATTAGTGTCCGCCTTTTCCCACCAATGTACACTACACTCTCTCTTACCCCGGACTCTGATGTTTGGTACGAGCACTACCCCAAGACTGTCGACCCGTGCTCGCTGAAAGTATCCAAAGTATCCTCGAGGCATCTTATGATCATCTCTGCTGAAGACGTCACGAGGCGGCCTATCTCTTTCCTACAAGTCCGGGATAACGTAGATCCATGAACGGTCCTTCAGTCGGCTACTGGTGTCTATTCAGTCAAAACGCGGCTCAAAAAACATCAACGCTCATTTTGATCTGGAAGGATTGTTATTGTTTAAGAGTGTATCTCTACATCACCAGAGTCGGTTGTGTCACATCATCTTTGGCAGAAGATGATAAGTTCTCTCTCTGACATCTGACATCAGATAGATCCTCGACCACGCTGTCCACATGTACACTTTACAAACGAGATCATCTGCATCGTCGGCTCCTGCAGAGTGGTCCAGGTCCGACTGATCATGGGTCACTTGACACGCCCACACGTCAAATCCTCCTTTTCATGATGTTCACTCCATCAATCTAGGTGTCGGCCAACCTGTACCTGGCTAATCCTGAACAATGTTGGTGGGAGGCAACTAGTCACTAGCACCAGTCGATCCCCCAGAATGCCTTCAGCTTGGACCTTCACACCGTCATTTTCAATACTTCACCGATCATCACTCCGTGGTGGTAAATTATTACTACTACGGACGTATACCCTCTGAGCAAGATCTCGCGCCACGAAAGATGCTTTCGGCCCAATACGAGGTAGGTTATAAAATCAGCTAAGTGCTATCTGTCATAGCCGTAGCATTATGATTAGAGGCCAGAACAAAAAGCAAATTACGTGCGGCCAGAACGGAAGCTATGCTAGAGTACCAAAAATCCAAACTCCTGGGAATACTTTTCGACGACAGCATATCTGAGCATATATCAGACACCAATTGGTGGTGAAGAAGAGGAAGTGTCTACTGGCCCCCCAAAGTCATTCAGCCGCGGGTGGCTGCTCTACCTTCTCGGCCAACCTGGGCAGGCTAATAAACAGGACAAGCGCAAGAGCTATACCAGCAGTAATGATACCTTGCATGAACGTAACATGCAGTGCGAGCGAGTAGGCTTTTATTGCTGTTGAGGATCTGTCAGTGATGGTCATTTTGAGAACGAAGGGAAATCAGTCTCACCTTGTTGCCGATATATTGGTGGGAGATCCTTGATCTTCTCGACCGCTTTCCGAACCTCTTCAATGACCTTGCCCTTCTCTGGACCTTCTACGATTTTGGCGAGATAATATACAAGTGAATTTTGTGCCACGAGACTGCTGACGGCCACGCCCATCACGGTACCCAGGTTGCGAAAGAGCATCAAAGTCGACGTCGCAACTGCCATGTCCTCGGTTGATGTAACGGACAATTGGGCAATGGTCACTGTTGGGAAACTGAACCCTTGGCCTGTCATGGGGAGCGCAACGAACCATGCGTACACAGCCGTGGGGAGTCCGTCTGACATGAATGTGAGGGAGATGAGGCCCGCTAGAATGAGAGAATATCCTAAAATGAGGGTTGGTTTAATGCGTCCGGTGTAGGTTATGAGGTTTCCTGTCACAATCGTTAGCTTCCAGTCCCGTTTTTGTGGTCCCGAGGTCTCACCTGTCACGAACGCCGCAGTCATGTTCGTGAGAAATGGTATGATAAGGCGAGTTCCAGATCGGGTGGGCGAGTCCAACAGGGTTGCCTGGAAGTATAGAGGTATGTTGAATAGTACTGTATTCATTGACATTGCGTTGAGGAAGTTGGAGAAGACAAGATTGCCGCGAGGAATCTGAAAAAGCATGTGTAACGGCATGACTGGCTTCGCTGCCTTTTGCTCGACGCGAATGAGGGCGGTTCCAAAAAAGAGGGAAAGCACAAGAAACGTTGGGATCAGAGGATGCGTCCAAGGTATGGTATTTCCACCAAGGTTCAAGAACAATATCAGAGACATGGTCGTAGATGCCAAGCACAAGGATCCGAGGAGGTCAAATGATGCGATAGTCTTCAGCAAGGGCTGAGGATTGTGCCTCGCCAGCTCCGGCCCAAGGTTGGACGGGACGGCAAAATATACTACCACCACGACTAGGCACACTATGGGAACTTGAATGCCGAATTCCTATCTTTTTCTCAGCATCATCGAAAAGCACGGATAGATTTACTTACCCATCTCCATCCGAGCGTTTCCGCGAGGAAGCCACCAAGCGCAGCACCAAGTGAGCAACCAATGCCGTACGAAAGATTCAGCCATGACAGATAAGCTCCTCTACGACGAAGAGGCAGGAGGTCAGACATGAGAATGGCGCCTTGAGAAATTGAAGCACCGGCCCCAAGTCCACACAAAGCCCGAGCCAGTATAAAATGCAGAATCGTTGGTGCAAGGGCGCACCACAGGGTTCCAAGTGCAAATGCCACGAGGCCGAACAGCAACGGAAATCGTCTGCCAAAAGTGTCTGAGACGCGAGCGAACATCGGCGCAAATGAGGAGGAGGTCAACAAAAAGGCCGTAGAGAACCATGACGCTTCATTAGAGGCGTCAAAGTACGTGGATATTACCGGATGCGATGAGGCCATCAATGTGCTGTCGAAGGATCCCACAAACCAGGTCAAGAAAATTGACACAAAAAGGGCATAAAAGCGGAAATCTGAGATATCAACCAGGAACCGCCCACCCTTTTTAATGACTCCTTCTTCGATATTCGCGTCCTGTCCTGCCGAGATTGACTTCCTCGGATGAAAAGAGGTAGTCATTTTGCCGTTGAATTGGCGTTCAGGAGCAGGCCTCGCCAACGACACTCTACTGGGCCGGTGACGTATTGTCTGGGCGTTACTGATGGTACGTGTTAAGCCTGAATAGCTGAAGGCCATGGTGGAGGACTTCCTCCTCAGCGATGAGCTGAATGCACCTAGACTACCGGACAATCCTGGGACTGTCGTATTCTCCCCTGTAGCATATCGGTCTAAGAGCTGATCCACAGGTGCTTCATCGTCCATCAGGCCTTCTTCTCCCTCACTGTCATATTCGGTCGGCTGGTATCCCTCGCTCGAGGCGGCATCTATATTAGACATATCGTCTCCCGAAAGGAGGCCTGTTCGTTCGTTGGCTGCCATGTTGCTGTGGGTTGGGACAAAACGAAAAGAGTTCATGAAAGCCAGCAAAGGAACAAACGGGTGAAACAACAGACGAATACTTGAAATTGCTTATCACTGCTGTTTGTAGTTTGACTAGAGGCACCGCACATCAGACGAACAAGATGGTGAAAATTGACGATCAGGTCAAAAAGGTACTCTTGCAGGTATCAATTTGCTCACACTACACTTGCGTGACCCCGATGACTCAGCTATCCAATCTTCGATGTCCGTCAGAAGCAGAAAAGAAAAAGGTGCAACCGAAACTCCACGGGAACTTGTCTTTACCTATAAGTTAGCTATCTTAGCACACCCCCAGTTGGATTTCAGGCACATTGAGGCGGTGGAGCTCGCTCACTCACGCGATGTCCTTCCTTCGGAGGACAGGCCGAACGGCGGACACGGAGGGGACCGCCTCTCTCTCGGCGGTATTGAGATCAGGGCAGGGCAGTACAATCTCTTATGGCCGCCGATAGGATGTTCGGACGCACATATCCTCAAGCATTGTCAATCAGCAGCTCATATCGTGTCTAGTTGGGCGATTCGATCAGACCTGTAAACGCGGGTTCGACAGAGTCGATATTCTTCAACAACGTAGACAATCCGTTTCTTCAGCACGAACATTAATTTTCTTTTTATTGGGGCTCTGCTTATCGGGGCTGCGGCGCTTGTAACCTACACTTTGGGATATGCACAGATACCTTATCTGCTGTTCGTATTCCGTATTTACGTGGGGACATCAGCGAGCCGCATTGACTATTTGGGCACAGTGTTACATATTAGTAGGCAAATAAGACACCTAGATTAAATATGTGAACAATATCGATCGAGGAAAATGGGAAAAAGGGGTTTACGGTAGTTAGGTAATAGTAGCCATTAGGTTGGGACGGAAGAACGGACGGGACGGACGAGTCATGTTGTCGTTGTTAGGCTCCTCCTGGACAAGTTACCTGGTAGGTGGCAGATTATATCCTCCCCTTTTTTGATTTTCTTCGTCAAATTCACTATATTACGGGGGATTGGGGTAATTAGATATAAAAGAGGTAATTAACTTAGGTGGATGGGTGTGGGAGAAGGGAATATGAATGGAATATGAAGTGGCATCTACATAATATATAATATATAATACGTATACATATCTTGCTTAGGTATGTAGGTTGGTTGGTTGGTTAACTTATCGAAAGCGAGCAAGCGATGAGAATATAATATATAGCAATTAGATTAAGGTAGATACATACATATATACAATGTGAATAGATAGCTAGAGCTCACAGTCGGTTTTATACATAAGCAAGATAGGTAGACAACAGCCACCACACTCCTCATATCAAATGGCCCATACGCATTGCATTGTATTGCTTTCGGGCCTCGTAAGACCGCAATGACTCAGAAAGACTTATTATTCTTCCTCTTCTTTTTGATTCTGCTCTCCTGCGTAGCAAGCATGTTAGAAATCGCCATGGTGTCACGAGATATGATTCCTTTCCCACCCGGGGTGAAGATCTCGATTTGCGGTCGAGGCACAGAGGCCCAGATATCTGCTTCGCCACGACTTGGTGCTTTCGTGATGGGCCAGGGTGTGAATTCGGAGGAGGTCGCCGAAGCTTCAGGGTTGTCTTCTTGAGGAAGGGGTTTTTGGGATTTTTGGTTCTTGTTCTTGTTGTTGTCGGTGTCTAATCTAGCTTTCCTCTGGTTCCGGAACAACTCCAGACTTGAACCTTTCAACCTCACGTTGCAAGTAATCTCGACCCATCCGACACCTTCGATGACAATATCTGTGGCGAAGATCCTAAATGGGAGGTCTTCCACTTTTTTGCGAGTCTCCCTTGATCTGCCTTCCATGACTTTTGCTGCGTAGCTTTTCGTGATATCATTGCTGAGTGTGAAGATGCCCGCGGAACGCACGTTCTGGCCTGCATCCGAGGAGAGAAGACTAGGAATACCTGATGAGATGGTTTGATTTTGAATACCTTCGGCTTTCAGGGTTGACGTCAGGTGAGTTGATACATTGTGAGGGAGGAACGGAGAGGCAAGTAAGACATAGTCGTGGACTTCCGGTTGTTCGTGAGGCTGGGTATCGAGTGTGCTTAGCGCATCTGTATGTTCAGAACTTTCACTCGACGCGGCCGTGGTGACAGGGGTGATACGGACAAGGCCTCCGCCGATAAGCAACGACTGCACTGGTTTGAGACTGACCTTATCTAATTTGGGACGTTTGGTCATAACCAGCGAAGTTCGGTGCTCTGGTGCGACAAAGGCTTCAAGTGGAGAACGGAAAAGGCCCGGTAGATCGATCAGCTCTCCTCGTCTCCCACTGCCAGCAGCGAAAGGGAGCCTGATAGGCGACGCTGTGGTTCCAGGCAACGAAGAAACTAGGGGAAGTGTTGGATATGGAACCAATGGCTGCGATGGAGGCATGAGTGCAGATGTCATGTTTTCGGCGTCAGCGTGAATCTGCTCCCGCAGTTGATCAAAATCTGGTTCTGCCTCCCCACTGCCTTTGGGGTAGAGAACTTCGAACAGGTTGCTTTTCCCGACATTGACCTTCCCGACCATCCAGTTTCCGCCGCCTCTCCGCAGAATGTCTTCCTTGATCTCTTTCGTGTGCCATCCCCGCTTTGAACTGACTAGATGTATGTTCCCCAATCTTGCTCGCTCGTGATCTGACCCAAGTGCTGACCTCAAAGTCTTGATGAACCAGGGCATCAAGCTCTCAACTTGATTTTGGGATGGAAGAAGTATATCGGCTCTTGTGATTATGAAGCTAACGGTTGTCGTATGCCCTCCTTTATACATTGTTGATTTCGCTCGTCGATTCCTCGATCTCTGCTGTACTAGTGATAATTTTTCGAACACATTCGGAAGAAGAGAGGCAGGGAAATCGGCTGCATCCAGAACGTGATAGACATGATTACGGTGGAAAGGAGATTCGTCGATGATAGCAGCTATCGACCCTACAGTAGGATGTAAGATGGGATTTCCGATGTTCTCTTTCGCCAAGTCATGGCATCGATCGCAGACAGCTTGTGACAATCTATCGGCGCTGCCAGATATAGCGCTATCCCTAGAATCTGACAATCGTGCTCCTTCGGCAACATCCTTCTGCGTTGAGTCATACCCCTCTGGATATCTATACTCGGCTTCGTCCGTTGCTATTCCATGTTCTTCGGGTGGTAGAGAGACTCCCACCACCTCGGGCGCATCCTGCCCTAAGAATTTCTCATTTCCCTGCTGAGGAGCATCTGAAACAGGCAAGTCTCCCAATTGTCCTGCCTCTAGAAGCGGCGCGTTTGCAACTTTCCGGGCAATCTTTTTAATCGAGTTCCTCCCGTAAAAGCCAGCTTTGTTGGTAGGATCATCATGTGTCAGAGCGCCACAACCGGGGCACGCTCTGGGAAGTACATGTAGATAAGTGTTTACGGAGTCCACTACTATAGGTTCGGTGGTTTCAGAGACTGGGACCGGATTTTGGGCTCTGTGACATGAGGAGCAAAATGGTCGTTGTGTCGCAATCTTTACCGGGCTCTTCCAGATCGCTGCTGGTGCTGCATTTCGCAGTGACCGTTGGGGTCCATGGGAAACCTGTAGTAAGCGTGCCAACAGCCGCAGTTGTCTGCTGTTCATTTCTGTGTTATCTGCATATCGTTATACGCGCAACAGAATCTTCAGGTTGTTCGGAACAGAAAATGCTTCTCAGTCATGTTCTGGAAATATCATTTCGTCGGAGAAATCGATCCGGACTTAAGCGGCGATAGGTAATTACGATAGTCGCTAAGATTAGATACGGTATCAACGTAGGAAACATACACATGCAGTCACAAACTCTACAGATATCGAGTCCCAGGCAAGACATTGATGTAAGTGGAAATTCCCTAGTTGTGCAATCTTGCCAAAGTAGCCTTTCCGGCTCTCGACGCGTTGGCCCTACCTAATTCCTCACTGATCCAGCTCCCAATTTCTGCCATCTCTTGTAAATTAATACCAGTTTGAAGCCCCAGACTATGCAACGTATGGACCAAATCCTCCGTAGCTAAATTGCCAGTGGCACCTTTACTATATGGACATCCTCCAAGGCCACCAACGCTGCTGTCGAATGTGCGTATTCCGTGCTCGAGACCTACCATCGTGTTCACCAGTGCTTGGCCATAGGTGTCATGGAAGTGAAGTGCGAGGTCCTCATTCAGTATGCCGGCGGAACTCAGAGTCTTCAATAATGTCCTAGTTCGTGGAGCTGTTCCCATGCCTGTGGTGTCCGCAACAGAGACCTCGTCGCACCCCATGGAAAGTAGTGCGGTGACCACCTCCGCTACTTTGTGAGTATCAACGTCTGGACCTTCGTAAGGGCACCCAAGGGCTACCGAGACATATCCACGCACCCGTAGCCTCTTAGATTTGGCAAGGGCTACAATTGGCTTGAATCTTTCCAGCGATTCTGCAATTGAGCAGTTTAGATTTGCCTGAGAGAACGCTTCTGTAGCAGCAGCAAAGACGGAGACTTCTGTCGTATTTTCAGCCGGCGACAATCCATCTCCTTCCTTCATAGAGGATGCATGGTCTTGACTCGACGTGTATTGGCCTTCCATTATTTTCACCAAGTTTTCCATACCACGGATGTTGGGGACTAGGTAATTGTATGCCACCGGATGGGGTGAGGTAGGAGGATCGGAGAGGATGTTTTCCAAGATATCCGCAGTACTGGCCATCTGTGGGCTATTAGTAGGTGTCCTCGTCAATGCTGCACGCAATTCATACCTGCGGTACCCATTTTGCTGGTACAAAGCTTCCGGCTTCCAGATGTGATACCCCGGTTTTGGCCAGCCGGCGTATAAGCTCTAGTTTCGTCTCGAGGGGTATGCTTCTCTTCTCATTCTGCAGACCATCCCTCGGGCCAACCTCAACTACTCGGACATGGTCCTCACTGCGCGAACTGGTGGAAGCAAACCTCCCAAAAGCTTGCCCTCTGCGCAGACTAGCAGTGGCCCAAGTGGGGATCCGCTTCATGGTCACATCAGAGTTGCGTCTTGAGCGATCCCTTCTGGCAGAGCTGGTCTCGGTGATTTGCTAATCCCTATGCCTTTTGACTTGGCAGTCAGAGGTATGTTATCGATCTTATTTGTGAGCAGCGTAGCAACATTATGGGGACTTCTCCGGATAGAGTGAGGACTAGGTACTACGTGGTAGTACGAGTGGAGAGGTGAAGGTGGAGGCCGAGGGAAGGCGACTGCTACCAACCAGGATGTGGAGAATCCGGGGTATCCCTACAACATCACCCAATAGCACACCAAGCCAAAGCGAATTCTACACCTCGAGTCTTTACAATGCATGGCAGACATCTCATTAGAAGAAGATTTTATAGGATTCGTGCTGCTATTGAATAACACCACAAGAAACGTTATCCTGGAATATGTCCCTCGAGAGCACGAGGATCCTAAGTTCGCTAATAGTACAAAGACCTACACTCCATGATCTTGTTACGTCGCACGCTATCGGACTCCCCTTCTTGATCACCACGACTAAAGCATACCATGGGATGCATCCAATAGTACGCGCCGTACAACCTTCGCCATTGACCAACAGCACCAATGTGACCATGGAACAGTATACTTGATGTCTCCTCTCGAACGCTCGTAGGTTGTTCTCGTGAAAACGATGGCTCGGCGGTCTCACGCTGAATGATCGCTCAATCAGCTCAATTATGTGTTGTATTGGTCCGCCATGCTAAGCTAGATCAACAGCGCTTCGAACGCATTGTCTTGCCCTGTTGCACGCAAGTTCAGGTAACAATCTTCTGCAGTCATGGCAGAATCTAATCTTTCAGCAGGAGCTTATCTGCATCGCCGTGCCTAGCTGACGGTGATTCGAAGGCATTTTGAGTCGCCCATTTAGCCAGGTGCACATCTCCACATGGCCGAGAGCGTCCGTACCGATGATTGTTGTCTCAAAACATATATCCGAGATAGTGGTATAGGTTGCCGAATTAAATCTGCATTGTAGAATATCCGTGCATCCGATTTTCGTTCACACTTTCGCTTTGCCTTTGTCCGTTGAGGTCGCTTCCTCTGCCTCTGAGTCGCTCATGTACTCTTCGTCATCGTCATCAAATCCCACAAAGCGTCTTTGCGCCGGTGCGTTCTGCTTTGCTGTAAATGCAGTATGAGATTCTCCCTCAGAATCATCCAAGTCGCTTTCGTCTTCACTAGGACTTCCTGAATTGCTGTCACCGCTTCCGCTTGCCTCACCTGCACTGCTTGAACTGCCTCCAACGAGCTCTGGCCCGCCAAGGGTATCTCTCCAATCACCACTGGCCATGGCCTTTCGAACAGCTTCCCTGGCTCTTTCTGCGACCTCTTCCTTATCATCAACCCATTCTTCACTGAGGCCTTTGCCTCTGGCGCCTTTCCTCAACTCTTCTTCTCTTTTTTCAGCAGCTTCAATTACTGTTTGCCACCTTTTCTTTCGCTCCTCTTTTTCCCTCGCTTCCATTTCAGGTTTGATGGCCAGATACTCCGCAAGGTTCTTTGCTTCGGTTATTGTACGTAGCCTTCGGCCATCGAGATTACGGCTTGATCCGTTTTGTTCGCCAGCTGTACGCTTTTTGCGAGAGGACATGCGCCCACCAGCTGCACGTAGTTGTGATCCGAAACCACCTTTGCCACCACAGAGCGGAACAGACAGACGAAGAGAGACGAGATTAGAGCCATCTCGAGCAAGTGATGTCAACAGATTGTCAGATGGTGCAATGTGCTCGTTGGATGGCGTTGAAAGAAGGACACGTGAATTGAAGTTGGGCGGCAGAATGTCGTTGATTCGATCGCAGAGATCGGTGAAGGTTGCAGATGGCGGGAATGAGATTGAGGTCGTCGTTGGCAGACCCAGTCCAGGAAAAGAGCTGAGCAAAATATTTGTAGAGGGCGACATGGTGCCTGGTATTGTCTCGCAATGTATCCCAGATGATGTGAGGGAGTAACGACGAGGTGCAGTAGAAAGTTAAAGTGGAGGTTGAAGATAGGATATCATCGCGAGCACGTGATCTATTACATAATCAGTAATTGATCTTGGCGCTCTGTGGAGCAACGCTAAGATTTCCCACATCCCACAAAACGAATATCGAGACTTGCGACAACACTTTCTTCAACCTCTCGACACCCACCAATCGACAACTTCCAGCATTGTAGACGATTCCCCGAAGTACGCCAGGAACTCGTCACGATGTAAGTTACCCATCGCGATCCTTGAACTCGAAACTCTTTCGCGCAATCCCGATGCTGGCGTTCAGGAACTGACATTGATTTTCCTCCTAGGCTTATCCCAAAGGCCGACCGCAAGAAGATCCATGAGTACCTCTTCCGTGAGGGTGTACTCGTGGCCAAGAAGGACTTCAACCTTCCAAAGCACCCGGAGATCGACACCAAGAACCTCTTTGTACGTTATCCGACCTCTTCAGATTTATCAAACGTCGACAGTGTTTCCTAACATTTCCTTCCATATAGGTCATCAAGGCGGCTCAATCCCTTACCTCCCGCGGTTACTTGAAGACCCAATTCTCATGGCAATACTACTACTACACCCTCACCCCAGAGGGTCTTGACTACCTCCGAGAATGGCTTCACCTACCAGCCGAGATCGTGCCAGCAACCCACATCAAGCAGCAACGCTCGCACGCTCCTCCTCGTGGTCTGATGGGCGGTGACGAACGTCCACGTGGTGGTGGCCGTGGTGGACCAAGGGGTGACCGTGAAGGTGGATACAGACGCCGTGACGCCGAGAACAAGGAAGGTGGTGCTCCAGGTGAATTCCAGCCAAGCTTCCGTGGTGGCTTCGGTCGTGGCCGTGGTGCTGCTCCTCCATCTTAGATGGCAGTCGAGCTTTTGCAATCCCTGTACACCTTGTTTCTCTCTTGTGCTGCTGCACCCTGTCTTCTCAAGTAGTAGTAGTAGCAGGCGCAGCGATCTGCAGCACCAAAGGAAAAAGGGCAAAACGGTAGATACAAAAGACGAAGAAGGCATGGATACTATACAGATCTCTGTACATATCCCACTGCTCTACATCTAAATCAAAATCAAACATCAAGAATCCGATTTTTCTCTCATTCCCTCATTGCCCAGTGATAGTACCTCGCCCCTCTGCTCTCCGTAGCCCTGTTACCCTCTCCTCAGAAAATCCCCTCCATCCATCCATCCGTTTGTTTGGTTCGTTCGTTGGTATCAGTAACAGCAGCTTGCATGCGTGCATGAATCCTCGACCTTCTTCTGTCCTTCTCCAACCCTTTCATTCGTTCTACACTACATACATCACCGATCCCGGTTATACCAAAAGTAGTCATTTCCTATCCTATCCACTGTGAAGCAAGATTTCAAGGACAAAAGTCGGATCTCAAGTCTGGGGACATAGTCTTTTGATACGTGGATTGGTTGAATTCGGAAGTATACAATTTTTTGTGTAAACGAGAGCGTTAGCTAACTACCTAGCCGCGGGGGTATCACCTCAAGACAAAAAGACAAAAACAGAAAAAAGACACTGAAGGAGACTAAATAAGCACATGAAAAGAGTAAGAACCAAACGGTGTAGATGATAGCCAAACGATGGTGGTGGGTTTTTGGTTTCCGGATTTCCTCAACTCGTTTTCCGTTGCCGTTTGCGATTATGTGGTCTCTTCTTCCAATTCTGGCCCTCGTTCAGACTAGATGTTCTCAACATTCCTGGCATTTACAGCTTGTTGAAACCCGTCTGCTTTGTCACCCTCGAATGGGTTGCTTCCACTTCCATTCCCGTATCGAGAAGGGCCTTCACCGGCCTGATCGGCAATTGCCATCTGTTGTTGAACAGTCTGGTTCGTCGCCGGCAGGAAGATGACTTTACTGTTGGCTGTCTTAGCCATGGCTTGCATTGCTTCAAGGTATCTGATCTGCATGGCTGGAGCACTTGACAGGATATCGGCAGCTTGACGCATGAGTTTGGCGCTTTCGACTTCCGCACGAGCGGCAATGACTTTAGATTCACCGATACGCTTGGACTGAGCGGCCATCGACAAGGAATCTTGGAGGTCGTTGGAGAAAATGATGTCTTTGATCAACATTGACTCGACTTGAACACCCCAGCCCATGGCAACATCTTCGATGATTTCACCAATAGACTGGGCGATCTCCTCGCGACGCTCGATAACGTCCTGAAGAACGCGAGCACCGACGACATGACGAAGGGTTGTCTGCGTACGTTCGACTAGAGCTTGGCGAATGTTGGAGATACCGAAGGCAGCCTTGTGGGGTGAGGTAATGTGGTAGTAGATAACGGAGGTAAGATTGAGGGTCACGTTATCTTTGGTCATACACACTCTAAAACAGAAGGTCAGATTAGACGAACAGAAAAAGGTGAAGCTCGAGCGGTCTAACTTACTGTCGTGGCACCTCAACAATTTGGATCTTGACATCGACCTGGATGAGCTTCTCCGAAAGAGGATTAATCTTGACCAGACCGGGATCGACTGCTCGATAGAATTTCCCGAACTTGGTGACAAGACCGACATTTCCTTGGTCGACTGGCTTGTATGGGTTGGGGCAACAAATGCAGCATGGAACAGCGCCCAGGAATCCGACGCAGGAACCCAGGTTGTTGACTAAATAGTTGTAAGCCGTCAGTCATTGCTCACCGATCATCATTGGCAGAGCACTTACTCATCGAACCGTACCAGCCATGGGTTTCGACGTCGCTATCGCCAAATAATGTTTGCGCATAAGATGGCTGGAGATCCTCGCGCCTTGGAGGCTGCACTTTCACGATACCGCTGCCATTCTGGGGGCGGAAACCAGTTGGGTTCACGGGTGCTTTGCCATTTGTGGTGGGCGTTGATTCGCGGGTTGGGGAACTCATATTGAAGTGATGCGATAGATTGGGGCTCAAAGCGCGATGTTTGCTTCAGTCGTAGGGCTTGACGATGATTGATCGCAAGAATTCAGTTTGCGACGAAATGTATGCGAATGTAGCTGGGATTTGCCACTTCCGGGAGTAGAGATATTGCAGTTGCAGATATGCGGGGTATCACGATGGTAGGTGGTCAATTGCAACAAAGCGATGCCGATTGGGATAGGACAACGTTTAGTTATATATCACTGGTAATGAATATGATCTCTTTCAGTCAGATGCGATCGGTGGAGATGAGGCGAGGATGAAGTTAAATGGTGAAACCGAGGGAGTTTGAAAGGAGTCGTGACGCATTACTTATATCCCATTGGGAAGCGCAGCCTTGAACATACAGAATCGTCTTATCCAAATTCGGGTCAGGTCATTCACATGTGATTGACGACGTATCGATACAGTATCAGTATCAGTAACCAATAACCAATAACCAATATCTCCAGTTCTATGGAGGCGGGCACTTTGGGGTTTACTGGGTCTCCTGTTCTGCTAATTATCTGCCTTCCCTTTCTCCACGTTGGATCTTCGTTCCTCATTTCTATTTTCATTTCATTTGCTCTTTTCGGGTACTACAGTAGATCGTTTACCGGCAGTGACGAGATTGTTGGCTTCTGTGTTATTCTTAGGGACAACAGATAATCTAGCTCGCTGATATAGTTTGCAAGGAGTCTGCCTTTGCTTGATCAACGGTTCTCGTTCTGCGCGATTAATCTAATACCTGATACTAACGTCGTTCTTGTCTTCTGACTTCAAAATAGCGCAATCGTTGATGGACAAGGCAGATCGATCTGACAGATACTCATTCAGAGAGGTCGTTTAGAAGCGTAGGTCGCTCGCTAGGTCTAGACCCGGCCTCTGGCGCCGACGGTTGTGCAAAGAAACGGGACAACTATCACAGATAATGCGGCACCAAACATCCGAGAAAGAGCAAGGGAGAGAGATAACAGTGAGAGCTCTCGAGTGACATGGGTAGAATTGCTGCAGATACGAAGCATTGATACTACCTAATCAAGGCAAGTACATTAGGTATGGAGATCGGTAAGGTAGATAGATGCCTACCTTACCTAGGTAGTCAAGCGATATACTTTAGGTATTGAATCCTCTGAGAGAAGGCTGTGTCGAGATGTGAGAGAGGTATCCAGATAGCACATTTCACAAAGAAGCCAGTCAGTAATCTTCTGACTACCTAAGGTAGGTACCTAATTCACAGTAACTCCTCAATACCTCATCCCATACACAAGGTAACTAGTACCCAAAGTCCCGCATGCGCTTAGCACGCCAATAGTCACGAGTGAAGGAAGCGCACTACAAAGAGTTCCTCCTCAAATCAGCCTAACGAGGCGATGCATCATCATCATCATCATCATCATCCTTTGTCCACTAAATATGGACATAATTAGAATCTAGGTATCTCGCAGGATGTAAGTTACATCAGGTAAGCACCGACTACTTTCCAGGGCAGATAAATGTTACATTTCCCTTGATTACCTCACCATTTGCTTCTTACTTGATATTTCAGGTCGGAACTCGTATACCTGTAGTAAGTGTATAACGATTCGTTGTTCATCTTACCTCCATAGGTAAGGTATGTGTACCTAGGTACCTAGATACCTATGTAGATAGTTTGTACGAATAAGATCGGGTTGAAGTCCGTTTTGAACTGCTAGATAATCAAGCGAAGGTACTACGTAGTAGAAGGTATGATGATGATGATGATGATGATGATGATGATGATCCTTACGTCCAAGCAATACTACGTATAATTAATATTACGTAGAACACCTGATCTCTCGCTCGTATTCGCAGCAGCCCCTCCTCCCTCCCCTCCCTCCACATGCACTCGATTTAGTACGCACTTACTAATATTACATAACCCAAAATACATCTGCGGGGATGGGGGGGGGGGGGTTTGATTGGATCCAGATTTCCAGCAAGGCCGTACCTACCTCGCTACATAGGTAGTCGCATTCCTCCTCAATCGAATTATCATACTACCGATCTGCTTATCACGTACGAGGACAAGAGTGACTTCTCTCTCGCCACCATCCTTGATGTTGTTCATGCTCTCCCCTAATGAGGTTTTACAGCGGAGTTCTATGGTCAGCAATGTGCCTTATCGTTGCCGGGCGTTCCGGTGTGCGAGAATTTTGATGAGCTTCATGCGTTGCACTGTAGTAGTGATGGGGGTTAGAAGAAGTGATTGTGTGTCTGGTGAATGTAGGGTAGAGCAGGGTGATATGTATTTGTCCCAGAAGCGGAAGGTCCATGTGATAATAGGTTATAATGATGATGTTTATTGATTTTGGTATTTGTATTCTTTCTTTACGACACTACCTTATCAGACTATTCGACTATCCGCCCGCAAGCCATCCCAGCCTCTAGCTTCTTTGATTGTGACTTCTCCTACCGCCGCTGCGGCATCGACATCACGGTCCTTCTTCTTGTGACCTCTCACGTCCTCCACATCTCGCTTTTCTTCTTCCTCCGGGCTATCGTCTTCCATGATAACATCTTCATCTACCGCCGCATCTTCCAGCCCTTTCCGACCAACCCAGAATAAGACGCCCCAGCATCTCTTTCGGCCAGGGTAGATCCTCGAACTTATTACCGTCCGTCCGTTGACGAATATTTCTAAAACGGATTCGTCGAACCACATCCTCACATCCAATGTCTCTAGTTGTTCCTTTCCCGTATCCGGGTTACAAGAAGTGAAAAGGGTGTGTGGCGCAATTTCCGGGGAAGTTTTGATTCCAGGATCAACGGATGATGAGTTGGCCCGGCGGAGTATAAGGGTTTCGGTGGCGGGGTGGAAGGATAACGTAGTTAAGAGTGTGTGATTGGGGCAATGGGATATAGATATGTTTATGCAGTTGTCCGAGCTCGAAGGATCGGTGTGGTAATGGCGAGGTATCGTTATACTCGTACTTAACTCGAAGCGACAGGTCTGTATGTCAAGGAGTGTGTGGGATAAGGTTGATGTGGTTTGCGCATGGGGAGGTGAGTCTAAAATGGGAAGCGGCGTGGAGACGGGAAGAGAGCATTCTCGGGAAGAGATCCGGAGACGTTTTAAGGTGCTTGCAGGATAGATGCCAAGCGTACGCAATGTGTGTGCCCCTTGGGACTTGGAAGGGGTGACTTCGACGGAAGTGATAGATTCGAGTGGTGAGGATAAAGCGCTGGTAACATTGTGTAGCGTCAGGAGTCGCAGCTCTCGAGGTAGAGACATCAAACCGCTCCAATTCTGCCGGTCAACAAGGTGCTGGGGTAGATCTTCTTCGCGTATCCAGCCCCAGGCTATCTGTTGTGATTTCACTGGATCCCAGAAAGTGTTCACACCATACAGACAACCGTGGTCAAAACGTCCGCCAAACTTATATTTCATTTCGACGGTCTTCTGATCAGAGTCAGCTGCTTGAGAGACGAGAAGATCTCCGCTCATCCATTGCTGAGATCTTGCTTCACGTGAGACTTCGGTGCTTCTTTGAGGTCGAGTCCTTGAGTGCTTTCCTTCATTGCCGCTGGATTTGCAACCTTCCGCTCCAACCACGATGAAATCTCGCGTTGTGCCTTGAGAATCCGATAATGCCATGAATGTGCCGGCCTCGAAATTTCTGCCCATATCTCCTGACCACCGGGACAGTCGGTGGTTGGAGCCAAGGTTGACAATTGGACTTATGAACTCCCATCTATCTAGTTGGTTGCGCGGCACGGCATATAAGAAGAGCGTAGGTGATACACCGGCAATTCCACCGGATATCATACCGTACAAATGTGAATTGTTGCTGAAACCGAGCGCTTTGTCCATAGACGACCACGATGCAAGATATGGATCTCTCCAGCCGCATGGCTGAAGGTGAGCCGGTGGTTCGCGTAATATTGGATTTTTCTTGCATTTGACCCAACTCTTGCCACCATCCTTCGACTGGGCGATACTTTGTGTTTCGCAACCCCGTGTATATGGTAGGGTATAATGAACCGGCGAACCTGAAACAGAAGTGTACACTGCAGTCAACGTTCCAGGTGTGCCGTCGACTGCTGTTGGATATATCGTTCCAGTAAATATTCCTGCTTCATCATACGACTGATCTGGTTTCAACGTGGGTAGCGAGTGGACACTCCAGGATAACAGATCTTTGGATGTCGCCGATCCCCAAGCGACATGGCCCCAGGCAACATTGCCGTGCTTGTTCCGTCGTGGATTCCATTCGAAAGAGATGTGATACAAGCCTGTAGTTGGGTCATAGCACGGTCCACATGGATCATTCATCCACGCATTTGGCGCCAGCAGGTGGAACATGGGCCGCCATCGCAGGAAATGCAGGGACGGTAATGTTCGATTGTAGATCTGCTGAGTTGTTCGCGCACTTTGCGCTGATTCTAGATGATGCACCGAGATTTGGTCCTTCAATGACCCTCTCCTCGGCGCAAACATCGGGTCGCTCGTCGCCAGCGTTGGGTCCATAGCGATAGCGATGATAAAACACAAAAGTGGTTCCGAAACGGATGGGGGTATCATAAACTGAATTTCAAAAGCGGGAGTACAAACAAAAGCAGAATGCAATAAGATCGTGCGCGTTTGACAAATGGATCAGACCCTCAGCTTGCCCATGATAGTATGGGGGTGGTGTGTGGTGTGCGGTCTGTAGTGGGATTAAAGGGGTAGAGAAGTAGAAGATAGAATCAGAGTATAGAAATTGGGGGCAGAGGAATCCGGGCAATTTGTGCGACCATATGTCATGATAGGAGCCTCATTTGTTCCCACGGGGAGGGTGCGGGTGAAATGTGAGGGCCACGTTATTTCCTGGGGGATCCTGTCGGGGGTTTGAGGGGGAGGACGCCGGTGTCTTTTCCTTTTCCTTTTCCCTCCTTTGGGGTAACGTGACGGAATCGGGATTGGGGTTGGATTGGGATTGGTACAGAAAGCAAGCGAGTAAAGCGAAGAATAAAGAAGGAATTTAGTAGTAGTTCTAAAACAATCCGCCTCTCCTCCGAATGGAACGGTGCAAGAAAGAGCAGAGCAAAAAGAGAAAGGTAACGAGACTATCTTTATGGATGGGCGCCGAGGACTGGTTACTGGACGGACAAAGGGTTTTCTTCAAGATGGCAAATTATGGTAGAGGGAAGAGGTAAGAGGTATTGTCTATTGGGACTAGAACTTGGTCATAATAGTGACCTACCGAGTACCTACGAGGCCAAGGAAGGCAGGTCCTCCCTTAAGGTGGTCCAGTGACGATACTACGTAGTAAAACCATATCCAAGGCCGAGAGCCCCCGCAATTCCACCGATCGGCGTCGGGGGAACTTTGATTTCTCGCCCTCTCGCCCTCTCGCCCTCTTCCCTGGAAACGATCTGAGGGGAAAGAGGCGTGATGGAGTGACCACATCTACCTTGTACTCCCATCGCCCTGTGACCCTCATGTCCTTTTCTTTCTTTTTATTCCTAATTATTCTTTCTTTTGCGCCTGCCTTCGGAACAAGCTCTACTTTACGTACACGAAGTCTTATGGGGTGAGCGGCGCATTCTGATCTTGTACCTGGCCCTTCGATGCATACGGCACACGGGAAGAAGGGCCATTTCGCCGTCCCAAGAGCCAAGTACCATTACCAGTCTAGTGAGTCTATTCTACTTTCTCGTTAGGCAATTCTGGAGAAGCTTGCGGGGGGTAAAGGGTCAATTGGCAAGATAAAGAAACCCTGACGACAAACCGAAAAAAAAAGGAAGAGAAAAGAAGGCCCGATTGTGGGGATAGAGTTGGGGTGGGGGAGCGAATGACCATTGGATCACATCTACCGCAGAGGCCTCAGGGCATCGTCTCGTAACTTTATTACAGCCGATTCCATTCATGGTTTATGACCGACAGAAGCAATACCATCAGCGAGCAATACGCATTCAGCTCCTCGCAATGGGTGTGAAGGGTTGAGGTGTTTGGTGGTGTGATGAGCCAGTCCCGACCCCCATAGCCAGATAGGATTGTCGACGTCGTTTCTTGCCGGAGAGAACCTTCCGCTGTTCGCCCATTGGGTGTTGCCAGGCAGCAAAGCCCATGTGCAGTACCTCCCATATGTCCTTCCCGCGACAATGTGATGTTCTCGTCAGGACAGGAGGAGAGGGAATTGAGACATGTATATGGGTCCAGTTATCATCCGCATGAGCAACACCGAGTGCAACCCGATATTCACAGACAGCAGGCTCATCCATCGCGCGTACTAGGTAGGCTCATCTTTGATTGCTCATCCAAGGGAAGTATTTTACGATGTAGAAGAATCAAACTATCCGCGCTATCTCAATCTGGAATGTCTATTTAGCCGGCGAGCCGTTTGATATCGGACAAGGACATTCAGGGAGGATCATTCGCACTCGTAATCGGCCCTTGTTGGTTTTGACTGCTCGCTGGGAACATCCAGCGAGCCAGTCTGCTTGTCGTCAAAGTTCCTATCTAGACTCGACAACTATGCTGAAGCCGCTCCAGCCGGGACTACGTCGGTTTCAAAGAAAGCTGGGCATTCACTTCCATGACCACAAACTTCTTCAAGAAGGGCCGACTGTCGACTCGTCAAGAGGGACGTGCTGTAGAGAAGGCCCATGGGGTCTTCGGTATTTGAATTCGGTCTTTACTTACGGAATTCGAGATTCAAGGGAAGGGGAAAAGTGGGTAACGGCCGGTCATCCGTCTCGCTGTTCTGTTGGGTGATTCGCACGAGCGAGAAGATATGATGATGTTACCTTGTGTCATAGTACAGAGTACCTACCAACTGTACTGTTAAGTAGATGTCTACTTCGTCGATGATTTCGAAGGTGTCCCCAATCGTTACATGCGCGCTGCGACCCCCTGTGGGTAATGATCTACTGGAGAGGCTTTCGGCCCGGTAAGGAAGCTTCTTCTGCTTCACCTGACAATGTCGAGATTTCCACGTAAATTGTATTGACCTCTTGATAATTCGCCGAGTAATCACGGCTTTTGGTATCGTGCAGTGTATGGTGGCTCAATACCTTACCTACCTAGGTTTTCCGTCCTGAGAGGGTCTCGGTAGAACGATTTACCGAGTTCTTCTTTAACCATTTCATCATCAATCAGTACCTGACCTACCTGACCTACCTCGCTACCTGGTGAACACCGTAGTAGGGCAGAGCATGCGTTGGTGTACTATGGACCTTACGACCGTAGTAGGAAGGGAGATCGGCTCGGCCGGAGTCATATCCTGCTTCCCCCCGGCTAAGGTTGACATCTCCCTGGTACACCCTAAGACCAGCCAGCCAGTCACCGTGTCACATCAGAATCCCAATTATCAGAACGCAACAAGGTACAAGATAGGTACTTACCTAGGTACATAGGAAGCGGTAGGCCAAAAAAGTATCCACCATCCCTTCCTTCCAGCAGCTTGGGAACGAAGATCCCAAGGTACTGAAGATCTGCTGTCTTGTGATTGTCAAATGCCATTCGATCGGCAAACAGGATCCGAATGTCGGGTACTTCGTGAACCTCACTTCTACACGTACCAACGCAAGTAACATCGATAACGACCATCATCTCACCGTACTATGTACATTTCGACACTGCTAAGAGACATGATCATGGATGTGCAGAAACGATTAAGACCCTTAACAAGCTTGGGGGCGCTTCAACCTTTGTCTGCCTTTGTAACGCTCTCAGTCATGTTCAGAGATCTCTCCCAGAATCTCCTATGAATTCATGGATATGGACAGAAATTATGACCTGGCATTTCCGACAACGTTACGTTCACTAATCGTAGTGTTGCCTTCCCTTCAAGTATCTTACCTTCGGTACCTATTCAACACCACTAGAGCAAGGTGGTTTTCGGAGCGGAAGATATTGACTTGCGTTTGTTTGAATTTTTCGAGCTGTAATACATCGTTCGAAGAGGACATCCAATTCTCCATAAGTACGAACCTTCCGGTTCAGGCCGACGGAAAGTCCAGGCAGCGCAGAAGAAGCTGCTACGCACTCCCCAGTTCCAACTATGATGTCCTTGTCCAGCTCGAGAGTTCGATCCAACTAACAGAGTAATGCCTGACGCAGAAATACTCAATTGATAGTCACGGGGATGTTAACGATGATGCCAGCCATGTTGTATAAGTGGCTTTTGACAGGTAGGTATCGTAGGTCGTAGGAAGGATACTTACCTAAAGCTATATTCAAAGCGAAGGGGGAAAGGGAATCTTTTTCTCGCAGGGTCCATGAAAGAGGAGAGGGGTTTTATGAGAGGATGGATGGATGGATGCTGCATCAAGCGAAGAGAAACAATGGATCGTTCGAGCAGGTAAAGAAGGGTACCTTGGCGAACTGGGCGGGTATTAGGGGGGAGGGGTTGGAAGGGACAATGTGCCGAGAAGAGAGGGAAGATGGTGAGAGGATGTACCTGGTTAGCAGGATGATAGGGGATGGGGGTGAGGATTTGCGAAGTCAGATCGAAACCAACCAGTCACAGTCACAATCATAGATCCAATACCATCGTCAAAGATCTACCATGATACAAGTCTCAGGACGTGTAGGTTTGTCTTCAAATTGTTTTTCTTCATTATTCCACCAGGTCCTTCCTCCCATACGTACGTACACGTTTGATAACATACAAGAACCAAGGATTTGGGCAACGATTAAAGTACATCCCAGGTAGACAACATGCACAGGGCTTTCCCCTGATGAGAAAGAATTAAAGGACACTTCAACAAGAGAGAAAAGAAACGCTGTTTCCGGGTTCCTTTCCCCCCTGAAGAGAAGTATATCTCTTTTTTCCATCTCGCCAGGTATCTTTCCCTCATAAGTGCTGTTTCTGGTTGACAAAGAAAAATGGATCCTTGATCTGCAGAAAGGGAGAGAAAGAGCAAAGGTAGTAAAGAAAAGGAAGAAATGTCTCGGTTTTGTGTCTTCTGCTTCTGATCGCTAGGGTTGTCTTCTGTACTCTAGAATTTTCGTACTCATCGAAACGTCGGTAAATGTCCATGTTAGACCAGCTTCATACAAGCTTTCCCGGCTCTGAAATGACTTTTGCTGAACTTTCTTTTCATTTTCATGGATGGTTGAGCTTGGTAACAGTGTTTACCACTTCGATTCTTGTGGAGCGGTACCGGCAGCCCAGGTGTCAGCTGGAGCGGTAGTGCTTGCGGCCCATTCACCACCCTCGGTGTTCCAGTTGGCATCGGCAGCAGGAGCAGCGTCACCCTGGTAGACGGCACCTGGACCAGTACCTGAAACTTCCCAGTCCGCGCTGTTGCTGAATCCGGTGTCAATAGCAGCAGGGCCGACCTCGTCAGCTCCTGGAACCTTGGAGTCTTCTGGGACTTCCTTGTTCTCCTCGGCCTCGGGGTCACGGTAGAAGTAGAGATCAACGACAACGTCCCAGTCAATCTCACGAGAAGCCAGAGTACCACGTAGGCGGAGAACCTCACGAGCCAACATCCACCAGATCAAACCAATAGCGTGACGACCCTTGTTGTTGGTTGGGATGGCAACATCAACAAATTCCGATGGGGAGTCGGTGTCGCAAAGAGCAATGACTGGAATGTTGACGTAGCTTGCTTCCTTGATAGCTTGAGCGTCGGTGCGGGGGTCGGTAACAACGATAAGGCGGGGTTCCTTGAACGAACGGGTGATGTAGTTGGTGAAGTTACCAGGGGTGAAACGACCAGCAATGGCTTGAGCACCGGTGTGAGCGGCGAACTTCAGGACGGCACGTTGACCGTATGGACGAGCAGAGATGACACAGACATCGGCTGGGTTGTCGACAGCTGCGATGATACGAGCAGCAAGGACGATCTTTTCCCTGTAGCGCAAGTTAGCAGATAAATCCTCGCATTGGAAAATGTCCAAATCTATATGGACGTACCAGGTCTTGCCGATGTTGATGACATTGATGCCATCTGGGCGAGTCTTCCACAGGTATGGCTCCATGTGAACTTGCAAGTTCTTGGAACCAAGGTGGCATTGAGCTGCGAGCAGCATCTCAATGTCCTGGGACGTGGCATTGAAGATTGAAGGAAGGTTTGCGGGAGCCATGATGAGCGATTTGCAGAGTTTGAAAAGGAATCACTCTCTGGCTGAAATTGTGTCGATGTCGAGGGGGACGAAAGTTGAAGTCGTTTGTCGCAAATGTTTAACGTATTTGCGAAATATTTCGTGGGTTTACACTGACCAATCATAGTGGACTTAGGGTTTGTGGGAAAGACGGAGGTTTTAATCAGAAAGTCCGACTATGCGCTATACCAAATTGGGAGCTCGCCGCGGATGCTGTACATTTTCTGATGCGGCCTCACCATTAGCAGGTCTCACCACGCAATTGGTCCAGACTCGCAGGCCAACCCTCCGTTCTTGCGATCCTTGACTCTGTGTTGTGGAGGGTAGAGTCTTGTTGACGGAAGTCATGGCTCTCAACATGACGCGGTCAATTCACTTACCTCGAAGACGTAAGGACTCCTAAATGGCCTCTCCTGTATCTTACTCACAATCACGTAGTAGGAGGAAGCCCCAGCAGTCTATTCAATCATGGTGCATACACTGCTTTTCGAGCGCCTTCAACATCGACAGCTTCTTTTTCTACGACAGCTCCTATGCAGATGAAAGCAAAGGGCAGGAAACGAAAGAGGGTACATCGAGATCCGTACCACGAAGCACAAGCTGCACAACTGAAAGCTGCCAACAAAGCTCGCCAAGAAGTTCTCAAAAAGGAGAGAGCAGCGACTTTAGGAGACCCTGTGAGAGCGAAACACACGCCTTTCGTTAGAACTCTGCGGGAACCGGTATCCCAAGACACGAGACAACGAAACTTCTTCACGACTTCAGATGAAGCCGAGCAAGCGACAGAAAGAGCGAAATTCCTGAGTGCACCATTGCCTAACGAATCGGCTCTCTCGCATGAAGAGTATCAGGAGCTATTGAACCAGTGGCAGAAGAGAGACGAGATCGCTCGAATTGCTCTCGAGCGCATTACATCTCTAGAAAACGGCAGCAACAAGGATAAAACTCGTGTGGATATACAACGCTGCATCGAAGAATTCGGCCGCCACAACACAGACAAGAGCCTACCACCTCGCCCTCAGGGTCCTGCACAATCGGCGACACCTCCAGCAGAACACCTGCGTCTTCGGGCTGGCCCTGATACCGGTTCTTCTGAAGTTCAGGTGGCTATTTTGACGGCTAAGATAGAAAAGCTGGCAGACCATGTCGCTCAAGTCGGACACAAGGACAAGCATAATAAACGAAACCTGCGAGTCCTTGTCCACAAGCGTCAGAAATTGCTTGCCTATGTTCGACAAAAGGAAAGAGGCGGTCCACGATGGGTGCACCTCATGGAGAAGCTTGGTTTATCAGATGGTGCGTGGAAGGGAGAGATCAGCTTGTAGAGTTTTCTAGCAGTCTATTGGACATAAATGTATATTATAATAGCTCCGAAGAGCTTTTCCGCCTCAGAGATCATCCCGTTCTACTCTAAGTTAAACGATCTAAACGGTCTCCAAATACTGAGCTCGAAGAACGCTGAGTTCTACTATCATCGAACACCAATTTCGGAGGTATTCATGGATGTCCAGTACCTTGACCATATTAATATGATCGGGATGCTGTGGGGCAAGGTCGACGATTCCGATTCCGTACCTAATTCCGTTTTCACATATAGAACCTCCAAACAACACCAAACTGTCCCTCAGTTTCTTCCCTCTTTTTTTGAGCTTGTGAGCCTGCCAAAAGGAAAAGGAAACCCTCCAGGCTCCGAGCGTCATAAATCTAATGTTTCTCTCCTTCTTCTCCTCCAACACTAAGAGTTCCGTAACGAGAAAAACGACGATATGCATCACAAATTCACCATCCAATCCCCCACCCCAACAACCGTCTGCTTCACCGTCTCCTCCTCCGGTCGCCTGGCCAGCACAACCCGCGCCTCCTCGCTCGTGTTCTACATCGGCGTCGTCGCGCGTGTATTAGTCGCGTGCGCGATCTTGCTCGTCGAGGTCGTGCAGTTGAGAATGGTTTTGGGATGGACGGTTGAGAGCGAGAAGGGGATGGGATGGTCAACGACGTGGGGTGGTGGTGGGGGTGGTCTTGGATCGATTTTGTTGCTGGTGGCGGAGGCGTTTGCGGAGGCAGTGGATTGGAGGGTTTGTGTTGGGGTTGGGCTGCTGGGGTTGTGGGTGTTGTCGAGGAAGTATTATGCAGGTATGTTCATTCTGTTGTGATCACCTCTTCTGGAGATGGAGGTGATAGAAGAAAAAGTGTGGTATGGTTTTCTGATTGATTGGACTTTTTTCACATTTAGAGGAATCTTTGCTTGTGATTCGTGGGCTCGGTGTTCAGACTACTTCGTCCTCTCCGTCGTATCTGTCTACGTCGACTACTCGGTTCATTCCGGCCACACAGATCCAGGACATTGTCATCCACGAAGCTTTCAAAGGTCTTGAAGTTCGGTTCTACTTGGCCGTGATCGTGGAGGGTGAAAGTGAAGTCGTTGTTGTATTTCCGGTACGTTTTACTTGTGAATCATGGGTATCATGGCCGCTACTAATATACATAGAACTTATTGCCCAAACGAGCCATCTTAGAAGAAGTCTGGCGCGGTGCACGAAAATGTCTCTACGATGGGCGTGGCTGAGGTCAATCTAACCTTCTACAGCCTGCTCTTCAACTGCTTTTGCGTCTCTTTTGGATTGCTTCCTGCTTCCTTTACCAGCCCTATAGCGAGCATTCTGGACCTCCAACGAGTCCATCTTTTGCTTTTCCATCACAGGAACGTATCTGCCGACGAATCTTGCGGAGTCACCTCCATCGAAGATCTTCTGGCTGCGTAGAATGTCCCCAGAGCGCGTCCCACCCCGTTGCAACGACGTTTGATCGCCTTGGCCAGCGACGAGATCCATAAGGCTCGCGGCGAGGACTTCATCAATCTTGGCCTTCCGCCAGACTTTCCATGTTTGATCCATGGTACCCATAAGGCCGAATTTGCCGTCACTCTTGTTCTTGATGGCTTCGAGTCCCAGTGCATCACCGGCATAAATCCAGTCAATTGAATCTTCTTGGCTATCACTGTCTTTCTTAGGGAAAATGCAGTCCCACAATACTAACGGTGCATCGGAGGCCATATCGTACATCGGCCTGCCAGGGTTACGATCAATGTCGAGTAGATCGTCCACAAGAGAAGGCTTTTCTAAGCCTTGCCCGATTAAGAATAATATAGCCACCATACATCGGATCTGGTGCCATAGGAACGCGGTGCCATGGACCTCGAAATAATAAACCTTTGGCCCATGGACGGCAGTCTGGCTAGAGTCTCCAGCAGTCGTCTCGCTGTTTCGCGAACCATACGTCTGAGCAAGCTCTGTCATTTTAGTTATGAAATGTGGTCCATCGCGCTCAGGAACCTCTTCGATCGATGCATGAAGAACTCGACGTTCGCAGCTCGCCATCTGCTTGCTCTCATCTATTCTGCAAAAGTTCCGGAAGTCATGGAGACCAATGAACCTGGAACAAGCCTCTCTCATAGACTCAATATTCAGGTACCCCGTCCTTTGTTCAAGGCTCCCACCATCCTGGCTTCGAAAGCCGAGAGGTCCGGGAGTGGGAAGGAACGCGGGATTGGTGAAATAGTATCTGTACCTCCGTTGCCCGCATGAAAAGCGCGCATCGAAGCCTGGTGGTGGATCAGGACACCATGCTAAAGCACGAATATCCCTTGGTAGTATCGAGTTCAGAATAGATAGATACGGTAATTCGTCCTTTATCGGGTCAAATGGCTGTGCTTCGTTATCAGACTCCGGCTCGAAGCCTGGTAAAGTGTCGTCAGGCGTGTTCTCCGTGTCTTTTGCAACCTGGCCGGCCATCGCACCGGAAGGCTGCGAGGTTTCGCCTGTGGCTTTGGCTTGTTCTATAGGGCGGTTACTCCGCACCCTGATCCCGATTACTTGGCCGAAAGCGCTGACGCCGCGATCGGTTCTGCCACATTTGCTGTACTGACAGCCCTCCCAGCTAAGAGAGATGGGTGTCTGCATGCGAATTCTGGGGTTCCACTGGATCTCAATTGGTTCGTCACAGTCCGGGGCAATCAACCTTCCTTTCCTGAGCGCCTTCCATAGGATTTCTTCGATAGTCGGAAGCGGCGTCTTATTACCATTCGCACACTCGTATCCATTGTAGTTCTGCCCCAGATACGCAAACTTGAGTGCAATGAACCGCGTGGAGTACTTCGAGGGATCAAAAGCCCGAAGTTGCGCGGCGTGCTTCTGTGCACCAACAACCGTGTCGTTGGTCGTCGACAGCCCAAATTCCGCATTTTTGGCATCGAGCTGACGCTCTAATTCAGACACCCGGGCGATCAAGTCCTTGTGGCTCCATTGGGAATAATCTGCAGCTTGGACCGGTTGTGAGGCGGTGGTGGCGGCAGCAGCAGCAGCAGCAGCAGCAGCAGCAGTAGATGCTCCCATATTGGACGGAGCCATCCGTACGAGGTGCCTCTCTTTGGTAAATCGATATTTTCGTCCACCGTCAACACGGGACGGCCAATAACAACACAGATTCGTTAATCTCCTATTGAGGCCGAGCCTGGTAGATATTGGGCTCCAAGCTGGCATCGGCAAAAGGTTCTGTCTTGTCTGTACCGTCAATTCATTACTGCTGGTCCAAATCTCTAGTTAATTATATATATAAAAAAATATATGTACGTCCAAGGGAAGAAACGTCAATATCACGACCCCAGAAGAAAATAAATTTATTTCCGCTTTTGAGTTGCTTCGCAGGTCCGGAGAAAAGTTGATCACGCCCCGCTTACTCTAAGAGTGCCGGAAAGCATTCGCTGATATAATTAATCATTAGTAGATGGTCGGAAAACAACGAGTTGTCTACATATATATAATTCATTGATATATGTTGTAGTGAATGCGAGTAAATTTAAGGCCTAGACATAATCATTGATTTTTTTGATGTTAGTACCTAAGTATACCAATGTTCCCAAAGTAATAAATAACGTTAGGACTTCAAGCAGCGTGTCCCCTATTGCCTTGCTTCTTAGCACTCTCATTTTGTAGCTTGATCTCGCTGTAAGTCACAGGATCTCTGGATCATCTGGTACAGCCTGAAGTACGGTGTTGATCATCGTGTAGCGACCGGAACTACACCAGCTTCTTACGTAGTAGATTTTTGAATAAAAGAGGTGAGTAAGGACGTTCACAGGGGGTACTCAAAATCTCCGTGCCTTGTCCTTGGCTGTTCTTATGGTGATTTGCTCCTGTGTGTTCCTCCCAAATGTTACCTCGACCAAATCTCCCCCTCCTCCTGCCGTTCCATCAACATCGCCAGCCTTCTACTGTACTTTGACAACGACCTTCCCGAAGTGTTTCTGATCCCACATGTACTGGTATGCTTCCTTGGTGTCCTTGAGGTCGAACACGTGAGAGTCGATGACGGGTTTGATGCCGTTGGCTTCGATGGCGTCGTTCATCTCCTGGAACAAGAGACGAGAGCCGACACGGATGCCGCGGATGATACACGAACGGCTGAGGGTCTCTAATGGGGAGGGGCCGCCTTGGACACCGCCTAGGAATCTGTGGAAGAGGAAATCAGCACGACTAGATTCTTAAATGGACCCTTGTCGAGAGAAAGGGGAAGGGGAAAAGGAATCAGAAGATTCTCAGTAGTCATGACGTACCCTATGACTGAGATGATTCCGTCAATCTTGACGGCTTTGAGACTCTGTTCCAAGCTCTTCGGCCCACCGACTTCAATGACATTGTGGACGCCGACTTCACCAGGGGTTAACTTCTTCGCCGTTTCTCCCCAATTCTGATCCTCTTTGTAGTTGATTACGTGGTGCACGCCCAACTCTTTCAATCTCTTCGCTTTAGCCTCCGAGCTGGTTGTCGCAATCACTTTTGCACCGGCCGCGATGGCGAATTGTACTGCAAAGATACTCACGCCACCAGTCCCCTGGGTAAGAACCCATTCACCGGGTTTCAGGGGTGTCAGACCGTAGAGAGAGTTCCAGGCAGTCACAGCGGCACACGGTAGCGTTGCCGCTTCTTCGAACGACAGGCTTTCTGGTACACGAACGAGGCTCTTCTCTTCGAAAACGCCATGTTGCCGCAGTGTGCCGTCGAGCGGACCACCGAGGCATTCGCGGGCGTCTTTTGGGGCCAAGGATCCGCCATAATGGCGTTGATTGAAGACTGGGCAGACCTTGTCACCGGTCTTGAACTCGGAGACACGGGATCCCACCGCAACGATGGTACCTGAGCCATCGGACGCAGGAACTACAGGGTAATCGAGGGGAAAGATGTACGTGCCCTTCAGAATGGTGAGGTCAGTCACGAGAAGTAAGAATGAAGGGGACGGATATAGCTGCTTGCCTTTGCAATAGTAAGATCTCTGTAGTTCAGACTGGCCGCTTTAATCTCGACCAAGCAGTCATGATCACCTAGCTTCGGAATCTCGACATCACTCTGAAACTTCAATTGATCGAAGCCTTGAGAACCTTCAATCACCCATTGTTGTGTTTTGTTTGGCGCCATTCTGGTTCTGTGATCTCTATCCCCTTTGAATTACAGAGGACTATTGATAATTACTGAACTTGGAGAGTGTGGACAGTATGCAAAGTCCCCGGATCATAGAACACTTCAACCATTATACAGAGAGACACATTCGGACCTGGTCTCTTTCCAAAACTTTCCAGGTGATATCACAAGTGGATTGCTCCATCTTTACCGGGTAGAACGGATCGAAGTCCACGCAAAACCTCGGTAAGGTATCGATTAATAAGCAGTACCCCGAGCAGTAGCATGTTTCGGTATTAATAATAATATATATTACAGTAATTCAATATCACCATGAATATGTACTACCGTTCCAATGATGCTACAGTCATATCGTCTACAAGTAATCATAACGGGTCATTCACCCCTGTGAGCACATGTCCTTTTCTTCATAATGCCGTAAACACCGCGCTATGTGTAGCAAGAGGAGCTCTTTCATGACTGAACATTCTGCCACTTTCTGTGCCTTGTTTATAGAAAGAACAATCTCCATTCTTCGCCATTCATGCCCGGGACGAGACTTGTGCTTTCGTCTTTCAGCTCCCTGGCAACATGAGAACCAAATTCCGACTGAAATGTGGCGTTACCTCTACCCAGTCGGTCAACATTGTTCCAATTGTGAGCCCAATGATGACATGCGGCCCAAATAGTCCATCTAGTCCATTTACTGATGCTTCCTACTGCTTCGATCTCGCTCCTCAGGCATTTTTGAATTCTCTGGGCAGAGACAACCTCTCTCGGACTGTTATACTTATTGATAAAGATACCACGCCCTGGGATTCGGGACCAAGAGCCTTGAAAACCAGACGCTAATTCTGCCCGCGTAAAAGCCAGCATTGAATCCGCTTCCAACGGTAAATCGGGCCAGCCGTCGATCAACAGGCCACTATCGGTACTTGTCGAAGTGACTTGATGCGCCATGCCACTGACAAAGCAGTCGAACCATTCCAGAGCATCCACAATTCCTCCCAAAAGCTCTTCCGCTTGTTCTGACAGTGCGACACCGTCACGAATGAGAAAATCGATTGGAGGAAGGATATATGCCACGGTTGAGAATAAGTTGCAAAACGCGTCCACAGTGTGCGGCATTAGCTCGAGGGTTGGTAAATCAACTGGGCATTGTTGCAAAGTAGCATGAAAGGAGTCTAGCAATGAAGCGGTGGACTGAAGAAAGACGAGAACATTGCCGAATCCCACCAGCGGCGTGCTAAAGCTATGACCTAGGGATGGTCGAACTGATATATCGGGTCCAATTTCCGTTACTGTCGGAAGCACTGTCTTGTAGATATTCCGGATAGTCTCCAGAATCGGTGGGATTAGGCAGTGACCATATTCCGTGAACATCTGCTCGATATAGGCAGGAAAAACACAACGTAGCAAGAAGTGCTGTAGACATTTAGCCTGGCTCTGGAGCTCGATCGTGGTACATTCTGCATCGTTTATCGCAGTCACTATCTGTTCTTGTAATGACGTTTGATTGTCGTCAAGTGCTGCCCTCTCAAGAACATTGTACAGAAATGTGATCAGTGGCTTTTGGCTGGACTGTGTTTCTAGGTTCAGTGAATATTGTCGAAGCGAGATATACACAGAAGATGCTGGTTGAGGGAACGTGGAGGGTTCATTGAAAAAAGACTCCATCTTTCTGTATCCTGGAAGATAGATACTCATTTGTTCGAGGACATCCCGAACAAATTCTACATATTCCTCCCGTGGTTGGCGCTCGTTATGGTGTCCAATCTCTTTATAGTGCGCCTTCATAGAGATGAGCAATGCCATCATGAGCTCCCTTGCCATTGCGCTTTGCTCCTGTGACATGCGCGAAGCTCGAATGTTGAGCATGATGGTCGACAGCAGTCTCTTCGCCGATATGTTCTGGACCAGTGAGAATGATGAGCTCCGAAGAAATGGCTCGTGGTGAGAAAGAAGTGCCTGTGTTAGACGAGGAAGCCACACATGGTAGCAATCCGGTTCCGCTAAGGATTTTATGTAACCCTCCAGGATGTTTGCACGATTCTCACTATAGAACGATGCCCCGAGCTTGTCGGTTAGATGGGCGATAAATAGAGGATAGTAAAGTCGCTTTTGAGGCGTGTTTCTAAACCAAACCCAGGACTCATGATGCTGTTGTGACACTAGATTGCCTGCGTTGTGCAAGCCAGATGTGGCCAAACCGTGTATGATACTAGTCCAGCACGAGAGAAGCTCTTCTAGGATATCTGATGCCGGTGGCTCATCAGACCCTATAGCATCACAAGTAAACCGAAACAGATTCGGGAAAAATGCTGAATTGATGTATTGCAGTGAATCAAGTTGCGGTTGATCCATGAGTGCCTCAAGACCACTCCAGTCGCCGTACTCTTGACTATCTTCATTCATTCTGGAGTTGACTTGCAGCGACGGCTTGTCAAGCTCTGATGTTTCATCCCTGACAGGAATTGTCCTTGCCACAAGAGCAAGGACGAGCTCGAAAACTCGAAGGTAGAGCTCGTCACATTGATGAGATCTGGCGGAGAAAAGTCCAAGGATATTACCAATGGTTTCTTTGGTGACAAGTGAAACTGCTTGTTCATCTTCGCGGCAAGCCTTCACCACCTGTATTTGTGTTTCCAATATTTCCAGGACGAAACGTTCCAGTTGGCACTTGTTGTACCTAATGATGGATGTCACATGTTCATCCGACCAACCCTCGCGTTGACCTTGCACTTCGTGCGAAACCTGTCGATGTTGTTGGAGCATTGCTTGTACCATCGATTCGAGCATCCTAGATAAGGGTCCCAACGTAGATAGGGGCTCCGGAGTAGATACCTGGAAGGTCACTAGACGACCCCAGGTCCTGAGGCTGATACGACAAGCACTTAGATGTGATTCACTGAAATCCACGAGGTCTTCGAACCGTTGTAACCGCGGGCGATATTGCGCAGGAGCGGCGCAATAGAGTACAGTGAGCAGATCATGATGATTTTTGAGAGGTGTCAGGCTCTGCTCCTCAACCTCGTCATATTTCGAAGACACATGACCATTGTTTGGTACTAGCCGAAATAAGAGGTTCTTGAGACGACGCCTTGCGTTGGAATCGGAATCCTTCTGCGAGGCCAGATCTCTCACTACGAATGCAATGAGTTTAAGCATACTCTGAAAACTACTGTCTGCTTTATCTGGCTGGAGTTTCGTCTGTTCAGTGAGGTTGTCGAGGAATGCTGGGTAGCTGTAATGTTCTTCTGCCGGACTCTTGAGCCCGCGGCGACGAAAAACGTCGTAGAGTAGATCTAGAATAAGTTCGGGGTTACCCCAACGGAAAGTCTGCGCCAATACATGACATCTTTGATAGGCGGTTCGGCTGTAGAAGGGTGGACTTTTCCCGTGAGAGTCACTCGATAGCGGAAGAACTTGCGCGCGAGACAATAAGAGCTTGACAGCCATCCAGTTTGCGGCTGGTGTGGCTAAGTCATGAACGTGTCCGAGGGGACCTATGGCCATAACCGTGGCAGTAACAAAGAGATCCTTCCAGCATGTCTCGACAAACTCCAAATCGTCCGCTGGCGTATCCTTACGCAAGATACAATCATTGTAGAAATCCCAGAAAGTAGCCCACCGTGTAGGAAGAGGCGCGGTATCCAGGAGGTGATGAACAAGGACAAGAGCATCCAACTGCGGGTGTTGCCAGCAGTCGAGCTTCTGGTCGCGCGTGGCCCGAACAGTCACCAGTAGATTATAAAGAGATTTCATATGGCTTTCACTGGCAGCCAATGGTCCCAAGATCATGAGTAGCTTTTCATATGCAGATGTTAGGTCCTCCAGCTGGGCATTGGAGCAACCTCTGAGTGAGTATGCATAGGCTGCATGAGAAAGTGCCGCTAGCCTCATGATGACTCGAACTAAATGACGGTTCGAAGTGATCTGTACCCTTTCCCAGGAGACCTCAAGATCTTCAGCTACCTTCAATGATAAGCTGGGAATTCTCTCAATTCCTGCTGCATCGGAACATTGTTCATTATGACTAAGCCATGCGAGGGCTTGCTCCAAGTGTGTAATAGCTGTTGCCAAATTCTCACCATTGTCCATCTCGCCTTGGGAGGGACTTCCTTCTGCATGTGCTATTACCCCATCTAGGTGATGAATAAGTGCACCAAAGCTGGCCGGAAGTTGATCAGTGACTGCTGGCTCTTCTGCCATTTGTCGATGTTGGGCGACCGGTTCATTATCATGGTCCGGAACGGGCATCCCAAATATTGAAGCAAGCTTTCCGCTACCGACAAAGCTTTCCCGATCAAGGCATGTTCCCGTGGATAAGGGAAGCAGTCCAAAATCCATAGAGTATGTCGTAGCCCTTCCCACATATCTGGAGATGGATTCTTGTTGCCTGATCAAAGGTAGTTTCGTTTGATTCACTGGGATTGCTGCGAAGCCTGTCTGTCTAGGTATCGATTTTCTCGGTCGCCGAAACTTGCGCCGTGCCCTCGCCTCTCTCGGGAGCGCGTCTTGACCGGTCTCGGGAACAGGATGTATTGTATTAGTAATGGGTTTGGGATCGTGGTCATTCAAGCTGTGAAGGACTGTCCGAGTCGTGTTCCGATTCAATGCAGCTAGAGTCTTACTGAACCGACTAGAGGACTGTCGCTCATACGAGCCTTCGATCTGTCTTTCGATCTGAGCATCGCGCATACCAAGGGTGTGCAACCTCGGCGTCAAATTGCCAAGTCGCCTCCGGGGTCTGTGAACCAAACCTGACTTCCGTGCTGCGCTGCTTTCGGGAGTGCCCATGCCAACAATCCTTGAAGAGTCCCAGTTCGGGGCTGTCGGTTGCAATGGGTTACGTTTCTCGCGTGCCAGAATCTCAGCAATCAGACGGTTGATTGGACGAGCCAATGCATTCGAGTCTGGGGAGAGGGGGGAGTCGTGCGATTGGTCAAGTTGTTCATTCACAGCACGCTCTTTCAAGGGGACCCGGCCGATGTTCCTAGTGCCATGCGGCGTTTCTTCAGGTCTACGCGGAAGTCGGCCGTTCTTCCATTGCTTAAGGACCTTTCTGGCATCACGATTATCTTCATTGTGCGCAAGCTGGATCACCTTTCGATTGGGCGTATGTCGAGACTTGTCTTTCCTCGACCTCGCCTGTCTTGCGGCAACCTTCAGAAATCGAGGTTGCTGGCTGCGAGGTAGCAGGCCCAAATCCGTGGCATCCAGTATACCAACAACGGAAGGATGGGTGCGAGACGACAGCGAAGGTAATGAGAGCTGGCGCGGATGTTTCGTGGTGTTTCTCGGCCTCTTTTGTGCCTTGACTGCCAACATGTCTTTCGCTTTTGCGGATGTCGAGCCCCGTGCCAAGCCATGGGCATTTGACGATGAAGCACTCCGCTTACTTTTCACACCAGGCGTCGAGCGTGTTATTGGTGGTGCCATGGAGTCGATGCTATCCTCTTCTTGTATATCATCATCAAAGAAATCTAAGGCATCGAGCCTCGCCTGCCTCAGCTGCGTGCTTTGAACAGACTTACGAGCCGAAATCGAATCGTCGGAAGAGCTATCCGAGAGCAATTCGTCAAAATCTCGGTAGCCTTTTCTTCCCACCATGAGCTTGCGGACTTTGTGCGCGACACCCTTAATCTCTTTACTCTTGATCTGTTTTGATGGAGAAACGTGAGATAGCTCCCTGCTTTTTTGAAAAGGTTCATCGCGCTTCATTCGGTCTAAGCGAAGCCACGAAGCAGGCAAAACGCCTTTTATCTTGCGTTGTAGCCCTTCGATGCGCTGCGTATCATCTTCAGGATGTTCAGCATGGGAGTGCTTTCCGTCATCAGACGCCTCCTGCTCGCTCCCACCTGAATCGTCACTTGAAGTATTGATATCAATTGCTGCGGATGGGTCTGATATCTTCATGTTCGACGTGTTTCGGCTATGCATAGTCGGCGGGGTCAAGCCCCGTGGAACGCGAAACCCATCATCTGTCACCACAGTGGGGTGTGGGAGATCTGGTTCTGGTCTTGAAGACGGGACATCAAACATCAGAAGATCATCATCTTCGTCACGGTTTAGCAGGCCATCCTCGAGATTTTGATTGGGAAATTGGTCATTTTCGTCGTCTGGAAAGTCGAATATTGAGTTGTAGTCGCGGATAAGCGAAGGATCATGGTAGCCCTTGCTATGATCAAGTTTCCGTCTCTTATAGCTCAATCTTGGTATCTTCTCTCGCCCACTGATTAACCAGTCGCCAAGGTCTGGGCTACTCTCACCATTGGAGTGCTCACGCCTGCGTGGCTGTGTCGAATGGGAACTATCTCGCGGAGATTTGCACGAACTGCTTTGTTGACCCCCCTGTGACTCTCCGTTATCGTTGCTATCGCCTGTGGACTCTTGCAGCAAGATTCGGACAGGCTTGATGCCTCTAGCTTTGAGCGATTGTTGGTACTGAGCAGCCTCTAAAGTGTATGGATTTTGCTGTATTGGAGCACGCCGTCGTAGAGCTCGTCGAGCTTCCAACGCTGTAGGTGGTGGCGCAGTGGCTTTTCCGTTTAGGTCTAGTGATTCGGTAAAAGGAGCTAGGGTCGACTCTATCGCCGGGCTTGTCATAGAGATCAGTGAGGTCTGCGACGAATGTACTGATGAGAGGGGTGAGGATGTATTGCTAGAACTTAGAATATGCCCGTCAATCCTGGCACTCTGTAACACCTCCGCAACGGTCTTGAGCCCAAAATCAAGTCTTTCTTCCAGGAGGCCTGCAGACGATGTTTGGAACGCAGAACGAAATCCATCTGCGCTCAGATGGTCCACAGGTGTAGCTCCAGGCTTGCTGATGCTTCCTATCTCTCCATCGCCGCCTACTAGAGTATCCCTCGCACATGTCTGTATCTGGTAATCGCCATGCTCCGTAAGGTAAGCTTCCGGGACCTGTGGCGAAGCAACGGAGGTGCAAGAGAGTGTACGGCTATCTGGGAGGCGGCCATGTTCTCGGTTTAGACCGGTATCTTGAGAGCTGTCGAAAAGCCGGTCGAGTGGCACAGGGCTCTCTAGTCGGTCTCTCGATGGTGAAGGTGTTGGCACCGGTGCTTGCCGTTCCTGCTGCTGGGACTCGACAGTATCTTCTTCATCATCGGAGTCTGGAACGTAGCCCCTCTGCCGCCACTCTGCCATTGATTCCTTTGCTCTAAGGCATGTTGTGCCTGCTTTCACATAATGAATCTATATAATGTTTAATTGCCCCACACAATGTCGACGCGCTTTTGCGGGGACGGACGCGCCTGGGCATAGTACCGTAGTAGTACGGCGAGACGGTACAATACCTATGTCATGCTTGGCATTACGGGGGAGTTAGAGACCCTTTTTTTCTCAAGTGCCTTTCGTCGACTTTAGCTAGAAGAGGATTGAAAAGAGGCAGATACATAATACGTACAGTAGTAGTTGGACTCGAGGTTATAGCTGCTCAGATCGAAGAGTCGGCATGCAGCTCAGCCGCGCCCTTCTGGCTAATGCGAAACCTGATATACCTTCGAAACGTCGTAAAGGGCTTCAGCTTGCGACATATCGCGAGCAACTCAATCAAACTCGGCCGGATGCCGAAATCAAACCGGCGCAGCGTTTACGCCCGGGTCCAAGGAGAAGCGCACCCCCCAGAGAATACAAAAAAGGAGGGCCAAGTAGGAAAGGGGCGTATCTAATCGCTTTCGTCGGAACTGTCTTCCTCGGTGGGCACACAGCAACTCATGAGCAACCAATGTTTACTAACTGGAATCCTTAGGGTACAGTATGCTATGGAAACCCGCGCTCGCCGAGTTGATGATGCAGAGGGGAAGTGTGACAGTCGATGAGTATGCCAACTACACACACAACGCTACGTCGGTGTCGATTGCTGATGCAAGTCAAAGTAATGTCGACCAACCTGCGTCGGCTAGGTCCGGCGACTCGAGCTCGGCGGTCCCAATCATAAAGCAAAGCGGCCACACAAACACTGCCAGTTGAACTTCACTATATTTAAGTCAACGATCTCTAGGTGTGCAATCAGAAGCGCCTATTCTTTATCGCTCACCTCCATCGGGAGCTTCCTGCCTGGCGCCTTGCTTCGTGGCAGGATCAAGACCGGCATCTCGGCAGTGTTGAGATACCTTGCGATACCTTGCGCCAGAGTACGCAGCTTACTACGGTACCGGTGTAGAACCACCGAAAGAGGTCATCCTCTTCGATCACCTCTGATCATGATTCTGGTGTATAGCGGCCCACACCTGCGACCGTCTTCGCCGGTGATGTCCTGCAGAGCCAATAGTACAAATTAGACGGTCGGCCTCCCTGAGACTAGAACTTAGGCGGAGTGGATTCCCTCCTTGAGTGTCCTCAGGCCAGCGAAGATTGTCAAGGGTGTACCGCTGGCATGACTGATATCTACATCAAGTCTGTATGACCAAAGTATTTGGATAATTGGCCAAACGACGTCACTACCAACCGTGGGCAAGCGGCTTTCGGGGTCTAGTGATGCGGGCCGGTCTCTATGGCCGGGACCCATTTTGTATGTCAAGTTAATTTAGGCGATCTGAAGAAGAATTGGGCATTTCAGATAGTTTAGCGAATGAAGTGAACAACCGGATGACTGTTGTTGTCATTTTTGCTTGATTCTGGGTGAGGTCGAGAGGAGAAAGTACATATTCATATGACACGAGACTGTGATATAGATTTGCGATATGATCGAGATCACCGGAACCTGTGCGCCGTCATTCAGCTACGCAGAATCTTGACTGATCTGCATGATAAATTAGCTTCCATCATGGTACTGTAATATGCAGAATAGCGGCACCAAGACTTTCAGGTTTTGTCGAAAGGGACCAACGAGCCGGTGGCTATCTGCAACGCGCAATTCATGCCTCTTTCGGTCTATCATCACGCTTGAGCCTTTCGCCATCATACTTTGCCGAGCGTGATGACTGCGTTAATGGCTTGCTTTTGATTTCCGCTCTTCGCTCTCCGTCCACACTTCTCTAAGAGTTGCCCTTGTCCACCGAATATCGTCGAAGAAAAAAAGAGTCGATATGGGTTCGAATTAGAACGAGCCCTTCCATCCTGCTTTCAACTCTACACACTCTTTTGAGGTCCTTTGTAATACGAGAGAACTATGGTTAATCAATAAGTGATCATTGGCATTTCGGCCCATGCGTCGCTCCATCGGTTACCCCCATCGGTTACATTCAACGTAGCACCGAGCTACTGTGCCATTGGACCAGATCAGATCAGATCAGATCAGATCAGATACAGCTTTTTGCTCTGCATATTTATGATGTCTTCGAAAAGTCTGACTGTATGACGCCCGTGGTACATATTGCGATCTCAACCCCTCAATTCCACCAGACTCTCTACCCTCTGACGACACAAGTTTCTTTCTACCATTGATTTGCTTCACGACTCACCCCACAATGTTTACTGAGAAGCCCGAAACTTGGGCCATAATAGGGGCCTCTCGAGGGATCGGACTCGAGTTTGTCCGTCAATTAGTGGCTCGTGGTGACAGAGTGATAGCTACTATCAGAGACCCGAATCGAGCCTCAGAACTATGGCAACTTACAGCCGGGACGAGCTCTCGTCCGGGGTCGGTGACACTTTACGAATGCGATGTCTGCAACGAATCAAGCATTAAAGACTTTGTCGCCAGGCTCCAAGGACATCAGAACAACATAAAGATCGATTATCTCGTCTGCAATGCCGGCGTGATGAAGTATCCCAATCGGGCCACCGAAATATCCTTTCAGGACTTCGCTTATCACCTCCACACCAACACCATTGGCCCGATCATCACAGCCCAGAAGCTCCTCGCGACAGGGATCCCCATCGGCACTCTAGTTTTCATGTCCAGTGATTCCGGCTCAGCGGCCCGCTTCCGAGAATTCGAGGACGGATTCGGTGCTTACGCTGCAAGCAAAGCCGCTCTCAATCAGATGCTCAGGCACATGGCCGCCGAATTGAAACGAAAGGGAAGCCCGACCGTCGTGCTTGCCATGCATCCAGGCGAAGTCGCAACGGATATGGCCAGTATCGAGGGTGGCCTGGATTGGGAGGTGGAGGGCATCATGACTCCAGAAGAATCCGTCAGCAGTATGCTCAAAGTCATACCAGGCAAGACAATTGAGCAGAGTGGAACGTTTTGGACTTGGGAAGGGCAAGAGTATCCATGGTGACCGAAATATTCTTGCGATCGAAACAGTTACCCCTCGGCAAAGTCTTGCACATATGAATACCGTTTGTTTTCATCACAATTATCCCGAGGACCAGCATCCCCCTTTTTGGAATCCGGGCCTTTGAGGGAGAAGCTACTGCTCGCTCACCTCGCAGTATTCACAACAGAAGGAACAAACAGCCGAACAAATTCAAACATAAGGGCTTCGGGCTCGTGCTCAAGAACCAAAGAGCATTGGAGATATAAGCACTCACCCACGCGACAACAACCAGTGTACAATTCAACAATACCTTGATCCCCATCACGCTGTGTGCCCTGAACCTTGGCCGTTTCTGTGGAGAGCACAACGACGTCTACAGATACCATCGAATTCTCGTTCGTATATGAAACGAGTAGGAGATCGAACACACAGAACTTGCCGTCATCGTCCCCCATCGAAGATAATGATCGTAAATTGGGGGAGATTGATACATCAGATACAAAGGAAGCTAGGTAGTAGCAGATCAGGAAAAAAAATCAAAAGATACATAGAAAATGAATGAAAAAGAAAAGGATTATCATGTAGTCCGGGTTCCTAGATCGTCGTAATAGATCGTAAGAAACATCATTTGGATCATTTTCGTCAAGACAGAATCCTTTTCTCGTCGCGACATTTCCGAGGTTAACATTCGAATTCGAAGATGCTCCCCCATTTCAAGCGATTCTCACGAATCCACTCACCATCTCTTGCCCATCTCGCCTGACACTTTCATCCGTGCCCTTCAACCTATCCAACACCTCCCTGCCGACCTCCCTCTGCGGCTTGCCCATGTACCAAGTACGATCGGCACCCTCCAATCCTTCGACATCGAGACTCCAGCCGTTGCCCAAGAACGCGAATCGGTCGTCGGGATCTTCGTAGGTGATGTCGTAGTCCTCGAAGCGCGGGTGTTCCATGACGTGGAGGAATTGGGAGCGGGCGCCGGGCCAGAGCGCGGGGGGTCGATCGTTGTCGTTGCCCTTGAACCAGGCGACACATGGGCCGGACATAGCGGTGCGTTTGAGCCAGGCGTTCGAGTGGCGCACGAATTGGTCGACGGCGGTGGGGGACGGGACGAGCGAGATGATGCGGTCGCGTTGCATTTTATCGAGGCATTTGACGATGTATTTGGTGAACGCCTCGGAGGATTGGTAGTAGTTTCCCTGCGGGAGCGGGCCGTAGGCGGAGGATGGGTTGAAGTAGTTCGGCATGCCTGCAAGGGCGACGGCTAGATATGAGGGAGGGGACCGGAGGGCTTTCCATTTCGAGAACATAGAAATTCCGTTGACGAGCTTGGGAAAGCGCGGAAGATGCGATTGATCGAAGCCAGTGGCCGTGATGACCATGTCGAGAGGGTGTTCGGTGCCTGATGAATCAACGATACCGTCACGGGTGAACCGTTGGGGTGGGACCAGAAAGACAGTGGTTTTGGGGTTGCAGAGCGCTTCAAGATACCCGAACGCAAATGTCTGACGACGACAGCCAACATTGAAGTCTTCCGGGACAAGAAGAGAGAAAAGCTTCGGGTTTTCGGAAAGTTTCAGACGCATATAGTTGACAACCATTTCTCGTACAGCTATTGCCGTAGGGTTTCCGTTGATTACATAGGAATAGCGTATGATTGAAGCTTCATCGACGGCTTTTCTATAGGCAAGATAGGTATCGGGGTCATTCAGCAGGGCCTTTTGTTCTTCGCTGTCTGCGGAAGAATCCAGAAATCAGCTGTGCTCTTCAGGAAATTGTATACGTCTTTTGAACCGATCTCACATTTGAAATTGGCCCCTTCGGCAGCAGAGAAGCCCTGATTGGGAGGCGGGAGCACAAAAGTCTTATTCCGAAACCATGTATATAGCTTGGAGACCTTGTCGACGATATTGGGGACAATCTGCACTCCGCTACCTAGACGTCCCCTGTTAGTAGGTGGCCAGAAGTAGCCAGATACCGAATATGATCTGTCCAGACGTACTGCCGTAGCCGATTACTGCCACACGCTTGCCGTCAACACTGGTGTTGTCCGTCCATTTTGTAGGATGTACTACTTGTCCTTGGAACTCTTCGATTCCAGGCAAAGGTGGTACCCTGGGATTACTAGTGAAGGTGAGAGGTGTCTTCGTTATTTGCAAGCCGTGATGCCTTACCTTACTGGCCCATTGAATTCGAGGAAGACATCGACCTTGTCCTCGAACTCGGTCCCTGTTGAAAGATCTTTAACTAGTAGAGTCCATTTTGCCTCTTCATCGGTCCAGGATGCTTGCATAATCTCATGGCGAAGCTTGATATACTTCTCATAAAAGCCATTCTCCTTGGCAATAGTCCTGAGGTACTCTAGGTTTTCAGCAGCGGGAGCATACATCTCTGACCAGATATTCGGTCTCCACGAAAACTGGTACACAATGGAAGGGATGTCACATCTGCAGCCCGGGTACTTGTTCAAGAACCACTACGGTGGATCAGTCATTGCAGTTCGCAGGATAAGAGTCGTAGCTGTATACCACTCCTCCAACATCCTCGTTGCGTTCGTAGACGACGATTTCTACGTCTCTCAATTCTTCCTCCGCATAATGTAGGAAATTGATGCCAGTGAGGCCGGCACCAAGCACACCGATTCGGAGTTTCCTTCTTGTTCCATAAAAGTCATCTCTGATTTTGACATCTGGCCTCCCCAGGGGATCAGGGAACCCCGTGTAGAGATATTTTGGTGTGTATTCAGCCGCTGCTGGAAGCGAAGGTGGGATGCTATTAGTATCCTCAGTAATCACCATTATTACTACCTTCTAGAGTCTTGTCAGGAGAGTAATTCACAGCGACTGATTGACAGTGGTGAAAGGTTATCAAGGCAGAAAAGAGTAGCAGAACTGCACAAGTTCACGACAGTGACATCGATGCGTGACTGCATTGGATTTGAAGGTATTTAGTGTGGGAGGAAAAGACACCACGAATGCGAGGACATCACAATGTAGCACCACAGCTACAGACTAGTTGACGAACACAAGAGGACAATCCTTGTCTGATAACGACCTACCTAGATGGTTGGTAGTAATTAGGTCTGGCTTGCTGGATAAAATGAGGATGTTGCTAGGGCTTATCTCTCGCTTGCCTCGCTTCGAGTAGTCACCGATAAGCCTGGCTGTCTCGAAGTCGAGATTATACACAGTAGGAGACTCCAAATGTACTTATTGAGACATCCCTCCAGAAAAGTTTACGAATGGAGGATATCGGTGTCTGTGTACTTAAAAATTCATCTTCTGAGCGTATCTATTTATAAGAAAAACCAAGTCCTTGAACACCTGGGAAGCCGTTTCTCCTAGAGTACAACGCGCTGGCACCGACCCTGCAGGATCCAATCCAGATGCCATCCCAATACTAACGCGCCTAACCAAAGATAAAGCAAGTTCCAGATCATCACGATTCGATCTCAACCCTGCCCGAGTTGACGATAGTACTTCGTTTCACTGACGCACCATAAACCATTTCCAAAAGCTTGCTCTTTTGCTTCTCACGCACGCCCCTCAAATACTCGTAAGTTCCTTCCAAGCCCTGAATCTGGTTCTCAAGCTGACTCACTCCATCGATGGTCGTTGAGTCGTTTCGTCTGACCAAAGGACTGACAAGCTTTCGACGTAGAGTCTCAAGGCTGACTTTTAGAGTCTGCAATCGATTGTGGTGTTCCATAATCAAGTGTTTGTTGGCAACAGTTCTAGCTCTAACGCTTGCGAGCAATTGCTTGTTCTTCTCATACTTGCGTAGAGCTGCAGCATTTGAGCCCATCAATTTGGTCCATAGCGACGAGAGAAGTTCGGTTTCCATCCTCTCCTGATTGTCCGATTCCCGAACGACTGTTCGTTGCAAGTTGAGGAATTGACGATCAATAGACTCGAACAGAGCGAACAATGCCGTGGAATGGGTCAGTTCATTGTTAATTGATTCTTCAAGCACGTTGAGGAATTCATTGAACGTTCGTGTCAGCGTACTTCTGGTCTTCTGAGTCGTGCTCGGCCCAAAGAATTCAATCACGAGTCTCCCAAATGCCGAGGGGCGACCAGTATTATCCAGTCCTCCAGCACGATCCAGTAAGTTGTGGATGTTGTCAATGACCATAGTGGTGAACCCCGTGCTTTCAATAGAATCAAGCTGGGAGAGTTCTCTTTTCGCCCAGTCCATCACTAGCAATATGCTATCCACATCAGAGTCGACGTCAGCGAAGAACTTGTTTAATTCCAGCCCAAGTGTCTTCAGACTTTCAGACAGTTCGTCAAGAGATCTGACAATAATTGGAGCGGATGTCATATTCGCGCTCCTAACAGATTCACCCAAATCCCATACTGCCACACTCGTCTCTTGTAACGCTGTAATCTGCGTGTAACCGTTCTCTGAATAGTATATCAAAGGCTCGAAAGACTTCGCGAGCGTCGATAATTTCACTAAATCGGGGACCGGGGCAGGTCCCGGCGGTATGACTAGAATTCGCATGAACAGCAGGGCAAAGAGCGAGAGAACAACGGTAAGCGTCGTAGAGGACTTTGTGTCTGTCATTGAATCGAACTTGCTCCGAAGAAAGTTGAAAAATGCTACGAAAGGTTCGCGGTGTTGGACTTCTGCGCGTAAGGCAAAACGGATATCTTCAGTAATCGTCAGTCATGGATCTCTAGCTCAAGGTGGAAATAGATACAGTTATTCGGAGACTCTAGTGAGTTTTCGCTCGCATCCTCGAAGTTATGGGTTGGTTCGTCCTTGACTTCTGGACTCGGCGATCTACCCTTCAGAGGTGAATCGATACCTCTCGGTAATGGTATGTTTGCAGCCAGTGTTAGGTCTTCATCACCCCCTAAAGCATCCTGATATTCCGGACTTGTTCGGCGCGATCTTGACGGGCTCAGCGAAGGCCTGAGGTTGAGTCTATTGCCATCACCATAAGGGTCATGTCGATACCAACCACTGCCTCCTCTCTTGTGTCTTGGAAACCCCGGAGGCGACCATGGGGCCCCATTGCTCAGCCGATCGTCCATATCCGAATCTTCCATCTCAGACTTGAAACCCGAATGCTGGGACGGTATGCCAAACAACGGAGACTTGTTATGTCTTTCCTCGATGCTCTCGAGCGAGGCTGACAAACTCGGATGATCGTCAAACATGTTCTCAATCTCATCCATGCGTAGTGCTGTCATTGTATTGTTGCGACTGCGACATGAGGCCTTCGCCTGTAGCTTATCAGGGTTGCACAGAGTGGTGGCGGGGTAACACGGTCGGAAAATAGGTCTCTTTGACAACCACTCTTTCACGCCAGATATAGGTAATGGCGTCTCGACTCACAGTTCGTCTAGTTGATAGAAATATGAGGCCGGTTGTGAATATATCATGAAGCCATGAGATGCGATGAAATAGAGACGGCCACAGATTAGTCCATTCGCGCATGCAGCCTGAAGATGCCCCTTCCTCTTATCGGAAAGCCAGCCTTGTGCTAACCAGATGGAAGTAGTAACTGATCTCTCCCCTGGACCAAGGGAGGCCAGTTTCCAGCGAACAACTAAAAGCAGTGATCATGATGGGAACCGTCAATCTCGGTGGCTGGTCCTATCAACTGCTGCCTTACAAGAGAATCATGTTTCGCTAACGCAATAACTGAGACTTGGGGAGCCAATCATGCGGTGCGGAGGCCACTCTCTTGGAAATCGGGGTTGGGGTGCTGCAAGGGGCTGAAATGCGGCGAGGCGGTACATCCACTGGCCTGAGTTACATCTCCATCTACCAAATCGTATGTCATGAGTGTCTGATATCCAGAACAATCATCCAGATCACCTGAGAACCTACCCACTCGTTGCGATACTGTATCTATTCATTCATTACCTTGGAATCATTCTTATGCTTTTTCACGTTCGCTTCATGGTGCTCACTACCTTATCTACCTCTACAGGATGGCTACGTTCCTATTTGGCTGGATTCAAAAAAGTGAAGATAGTCCCGTATTGAAGAGTGAAGAGTGAAGATCTCAATGGAAAGTGTGCTGCTAGCCTTCTACATTATCCATTCCTAAAACAATATACAAAAAAGCGCAATGCGCGCTTGCTTGTATACAATAACAGCAAGAAGTGGTCGAATGACCTGCCGGCCATACTATGCCAACTCAATTAATATTGAATGGATCTATGGAGGGTATTGATACAAGCGTGTCCCGTCGCTGCGCTTCGATATAGTAGCTGCCGAAGAGTGACTGGCGATTGGCAAAATAAGTCATGCTATGCGCCCCTATTTTGAGGTCTCTTCACGGAGGTAGCTGTGTAGACAGTCAGGTTGCGATTCGGTAGAGGGATAGCCAAACAGTGCAAACTTACGTGATCAGGTCATTCCTGTCCTTGGCCTTCTTCAAACCACCGAAGGCCATCTTGGTTCCTGGAATGTACTTCTTTGGGTTCTCAAGGTACGCGAACTGCACATGGTATTAGTGGACCAAATCACTGCGAGATCTCTCAGATACTGACAAGGGTGCCCTCATCCCACGTGATTCCCTTCTGCTTGTTGGCGTCGGTGTATGAGTATCCCTCAACTTGACCAGTCTTACGACCGAAGAGACCGTGTAGGTTTGGTCCGATCTTGTTGCCTTCGCTGGCATCCAAGTTGTGGCACTGCGCGCATCGCGTCTTGAAGAGACCAGCACCCTTCTTAGCGTCACCTATGAACACGATCAATCAGCATCTTGAGGAGAATGGATCAAGACAAAAGTGTCGCCTGGCAATGCTTGCATTCCCAATAGTCTCTGCCAATGCGTTGCCAGAGCCTTCCGTCGGGCGTCTCGCCACAGCCACATCTACTGCCGTCTGGCAGATAACCAACGACAGACATAGATATATAATGGATTTGGGAATAACCCGAAAGGCAGCTCATGCTCGCGAATCCCGCCATAACTCGACGAAGGGGAAAAACAAGCATGCGATCTTGTGGCCATGGGGGTCATGAAAGGGAAAAGATGCAACATACCGTCTGAAAAGCTGTCCTTACCCATGGTGAAGGTGTTTTAAATAAAGTTGAAGATAAAGGTTATGAGAGCGAAAGGCGTGTATATTTACAGCAAGTGTTCAGAAGACAATTGGGAATGTGATTGAGAGCTGGGCAGGGAAAAATTGAAGAAGGGAAAAAAAGCTGGATGCGCTTTTATGACGCTTTCGAGAACATGGCTAAAGCGTTGCAGGGGCAGCTCGTGGCTGAAGAGGAATCCAGGAAGCCGACCAATCACCGTGCAATTAGTGTCAGCGAGTTTTTACTACGGTACTTTGCTGCACTACGTAACGTAGTAGTGCATTTACATCCCCCGTATTATTTTCGAACTTGATGGAAGCTATACCCGATGCAAGCTACTCAGTTGTCCACCAAAGTTCCGAGTTATATCCATGCAATACGGTACGGAGGTATAGCGAGACGGTACCTATTATTATGGGTTATACATATTACCATTTATAGGATTCTTCTCAACAACATGTTAGCATCGCATGATATCCCTTTATCCAAGCAGCCTTGTATGGTTCCAATCAAGGACACTATCACCCTTCAAGCCTTGTGACTTGCTACGTTATGTCTCGGAACCCGTGAACGGGGTTTTGCCATCAGGCGCCCATAATGTGCTCGTCCGTTCGGAGGACATGCCAGTCACTACCATGAGGCCCGGTGCTTCCGAAAGATTGATTGCCTTGTGTTTGGCCACTGCTACTAGGGCAGTACTATTATTTCTTCACTTAGATCTTGAATGCATTGGAGTGCACATCTGTAAATTGTCGTGAGGCGTATGTTGTAAATAGTAGATAAGCAACGCAACTTGTACATACAGTATGTACCTACCTGTGTTGTACGCAATGATCTTAGGTTAGGTACCTAAGGTAGGTAGGTAAGATCATACCAATCGTAAATTGTATTACATCAAATAAGCCGAGGACAATGAATAGTGCTCAATTATGATGACCGGTTGGAAGTACTTTAATGTTAAACGCGAGCCTGCTGAGTGGAATGATGCAGGACAAGGGTTCAATGAATTGGACACGAAATGGTGAGCCATGAAAGTTTACTGTATTCACGCGAGAGAGACCACTACAGAATGACGAATATTGGCAACATGAGGCGATGTCAGCACTGGGCAGATTGGCGAGTACATATCAGAAAACCCACGGATGAGCATGAATATGACCAGCAGAATTGGAAGCCGAGTTTGGTTGGTGAATTCACAGATGACTTATTTTCTATACAAGGCCAGATCCGACACTCTCGAAGCCCTCACATCTACCATTCCATTCCCCACTTGAAGACCGAGTGCTTGAGAGCTGATATCTACTGGCTGAGGTCGACTGGGAAGCTGCCCGCATCTATAGTCACATCAGCCAAGTTCTTGTCCAGGCGGGATTTTCACAAAATTTGAATGATCAAGATATGAGAAGGGAATCCACATGGACATACCGCGCTGATCATCCCATCTGCTGACCCAGGAACTTGGGCACAAGGAGCGGTATGCAAGGTAGAATTGGCGGCAGGGTCGGAAGTCTTCACCCTTTGCTAGGATGCACTTGTGATAGTCGACGTAGTTTTGCCAGCAGTGCTTGGTCTGGTTTTGGTTGGGGAATCGAGCATCGTAACCTAATCAATCACTGTCAATTCGACCCCTCGATTCGTGTATGCAGACAGCAGACGGCGCAGGATAACGCAATCGCATGAGATATGAAATGAGCGGCTAGGGAGAAACATACCAGCTGCAACCAATGTTAGCATCACGCACACAACCAGATAAAGATCTTTCAAGCTTTACAAAAGCTGTTGATGATTAGGAGACATACCTGTGACAAACTTGAATGGCTTTGTGACGTTACCGCCGAGCTCCTCAGCGTCCGGAACCTCAATTTCGACCATCTTGAGAGATTTTTGGCTGATACAACTGCAAGTATCCGCGTGGAATGAGCTGTGCTAAGTGATTCTGATGGATCGTGGTGATAGAGGAAGAGGTGAAGTAACGCTTTTGATCAATGTTGAAGCTGGAAACCGGCAAAGGCCGAATAACCAATTGGAAGCTTAAGCGGATTGAATTCATTGGCTGAATTCAAGCATCCTAGCTAGCTACAAGCGAATTGGGGAAACCTCCATTGTGTTGCTCTCTAACATCATCCTCTCGTAAGTACAACAGAAGCACAACTTATTTCATACCCATCGGCTTCTTCGCCATCCACCGCCACTCTCCTAGTTATCCATCAAGATGCAGTCTACCAAGATGTTCCGTGCTATGCACCCTCTGCAAAGGATGCAGACTCCGGCCTTCCGCGCACAGTTTACCCGAGGCTTGAGATTGCAAGCGACTCGCCCTATGCTGAGGCCCGTTCCTGTGAGTTGCGCCATTCGTAGATGTGATAAGCATGCTGACTGTCTTGCAGAAGGAAGAGCACTCCGGTGAGCGTTCTTGTCTAAGTCTGGGTACATTTTTGATCGTGCTAATGGGATCGCAGCGCACACCATCTCCCAGCGTCTTCGAACACTTAAGAGGATGCCAGCTGAATTGATCCCTCTTTTTGTTGTCGTTGCGTATGTCTCCCATGTGGCATTGTCACCTGAACATATGCTAACTGGGCCTGCAGCTTCGCCGTCTTTGCGGGTTGTGTCGCTATCACAAGGAAGATTACCTCAGACCAGACACTCCGCCTGTGGCCCGAGAAGAAGAGAAAGCCAGCCCACCCAGCAGCGCACGGCGAGCACTAAGGGACAAGTTGAAAATACAGGGTCCATTGTTGCTATGTACCAACAACGCTCAAAAGACTCCAAGCATGTAATAGTCCCAAATGCCATCCTGGGTATCATCGGCAGTGTACATACATACACAAAAACACATTTTCTTGATCCGTTCCTTCCCTTTCAATACGCCAGTGACACAGGACAGAAATTAAACAAAATAGGAGAACCCTTCATTCCGGCTTAGGTCCTGCAACATCTAGTCCTTCCAATCCCTGCATTGGATCCTCTGCGCGTGTACCCTCTGCTTCCCTTGATCCTTGAGCTGCCAATCTGTCTTCTTCACTCACCGCGTGTTCCGCTAAGTAGCCCTCCTGTAAATCTGAGTTAGCTGTGATACACAGTCACTTAAACAAGAGCGGATTACCTGTTCCCATATGGCTGTCTTACTGCCTAACCCTTCCTCCTTATCTTTGGTAGGTTTTGCTGCTGCTACCTTGATGATGCGACCATAAAGCTCGCTTTGATCCATGTTGTCAATGGCTTCTTTGGCGTCTGCCGGTTCCTCGAATTCCACATAACCAAACCCACGATGACGGTCTGTCGAAGATGGGGCTTCAGGCTTCGGTAGCGATATGTCTGAAATATCGCCAAATGGTATAAAGGCCTCAGACAATGTCCTCTCCGTCACAGCTTGGTCTAATCCACCCACGTAGACGGTGGCCTTGAGCCGAGAGGCATCCGACATGTTCGAGAGGTAGTTTTATAGTCGGGCAGAATGTGATACACAGTATGAATCTTGTATTTCCGCTGCAAATGAAGTATCCTGCCCTCGATATATGTTATCATGTACATAGGTAGGCATCCAGGTATATCTGCAGTTGATATTCAATCGAGGAGCACAGCTCCAAACTTTTTGATATTGGCGGGCTCGCGGGGAGGCTTGTGGAGAATGCATTGAGAGCTTATATGTGAGGCCACTTTTAAGAGTCGTGCGTAGCGTCATCTGGATTCCAGACTTGAGGGAACACATTTCGCGATCACACTACTTGGCAGAAGGGCGTTCACATCTCAGAATCACTTTACCCTCACGGACCAGTACGCTGCCTTTCTGCGCAATCCTTGCCTGTTCTTTAATTTCCTAGTACAGTGTTGCAAGCTCTATTCATGTACCCAAACAACACCCACTAGCCTTACCCCTGTCCACTCATTCTTGACGATTGCTCACGATGGTACGATTACGAGAAATACCCAGGACTGCTGCCTTCTCCTGGAGTCCTGGTAGTTCATCGCCTCTGCTGGCAACTGGAACGAAAGCAGGCGCTGTCGATATTGATTTCTCGAACGAGACTTGCTTGGAACTCTGGGACCTCGCCCTTGATAATGAGCAACAAGGGCCGGAACTTCAGCCAACTACCAAGGTACCTACAGACTCAGGGTAAGTCAGATTAAAGAAGTAGCGGTTGCTACATGTCTGACCAAATTTGCTTCAGGTTCCATGACCTCGCCTGGACACAATTCGACGATAGCCATACCCGTGGCGTCATCGCGGGCGCTCTTGACAATGGATCTTTGGACCTGTGGGATGCGAGCAAACTGCTGGATGGTTCGAGCGATGGACTCATCGTTCGTTCAACGAAGCATACAGGCGCAATTAAAACACTCCAGTTCAATCCAAAGCACACCAATCTAGTCGCTACCGGTGGAGCAAAGGGGGAACTGTACATCACCGATCTTAATCAGGTCGATGCGCCTATCAGGCTTGGAAGCACAGCTGCACGTGCAGATGATATTGACTGTCTGGACTGGAATAAGAAAGTATCACATATCATGGTTACAGGCAGTGCCGGTGGCTTTGTCACTGTATGGGACATGAAAACCCGAAAGGAGAGTCTGACCTTGAACAACTATGGCCGTAAGCCGGTCAGTGCGGTTGCGTGGGATCCAGAAAAGGTACGAACGGAACGACATTCGGTATATGAGGCTAACATGAGTAAAGCCAACCAAACTAATCACCGCTATCCCGCTGGAACAAGAGCCGCTGATCCTCGTATGGGATCTCCGTAATTCTAACGCTCCTGAAAGAGTCAGTATCCCAATATTTACCCTCTGCTTCATGTACTGACTTCGGCAGACACTAAGAGGTCATGATTCTGGGGTCCTATCGCTTTCCTGGTGTGCGCAGGATCCGGACCTATTGCTGTCGTGTGGAAAAGACAATCGTACGATCTGTTGGAACCCGCAGACGGGCACTGCATATGGCGACTATCCAGTGGTAACAAACTGGACCTTCCAAACAAGATTCAATCCTCACAACCCTAATCTGTTTGCTACTGCATCTTTCGATGGTAAGATTGCGGTGCAAACGCTGCAGAATACGAATGCGGATGCGGCCAAACCCGTTGCAGATCAGACCCAGGTACTTGACGGAGAGGACTTCTTTTCCAAGGCCACGACTCAGCCGCAGGCGGCTGGCTTTTCGCTACGAAAGCCTCCGAAGTGGCTCGAGCGTCCGGTGACTGTTTCTTTCGGGTTTGGCGGACGGATTGTATCCGTCAAGCCTGATGGAACCAATGAGGCAGGCCACCGGACTTCCAAGATATCACTTACAAAGTTCGAAGTTGATGCAGATGTTGGATCTTCTGCGGAGACTTTCGAAAAGGCGGTTCAGACCGGAGATCTTGCTGGCATATGTGAATCAAGGGCCGCAGATGCAAAATCTGATGATGAGAAAGCCGACTGGAAGGTGATCGAAACTCTGACAACGAGTAATCCAAGGAAGCAGCTGGTTGAATATCTCGGCTTCTCTGATGCTGATGAGGCAGCCGACGGTCTTTCTAAACTTGGTCTCGGGCATGAAGAGAGCGCGAAAGACACAAAACCACAAGTCAATGGGAATAAAGGACACAAACGCCTGTCATCTGTCTTTGCAACAGAAGGAGAAGGCGAAGGGGATTTTCTCTCGGATCTTGCTGCTTCTAAAGGAGCAAGGACAAATAACCCTTTCCAACTTTTTACAGGATCAGAATCGGAGGCTGATCGTCAAGTGACCCGTGCTCTGATTTTGGGCCAGTTCGAAAAGGCTCTTGACGTTTGTCTACAAGAAGACCGGTTGTCCGACGCTTTCATGATCGCGATCTGTGGAGGTCAGAAGTGTATCGAAAAGGCGCAAGAGGCCTATTTCTCTAAACAGTCTGGTGGCCCTAACTACCTCCGTCTGCTCGCTTCGGTGGTCGGCAAAAACCTCTGGGATATCGTCCACAATGCTGATCTCGCCAATTGGAAGGAGGCTATGGCTACCCTCTGCACATTTGCAGATGAGAAAGAGTTTCCTGACCTCTGTGAGGCTCTCGGTGATCGTCTGGAAGAGCAAACTAAGTCTGGCACGTCTGGTAGTCAAAGTGACGCATCCTTTTGCTATCTTGTTGGGTCAAAGCTTGAAAAGGTTGTCAGTATATGGCTCGAAGAACTCCAAAAATCCGAGGAAGCAGGCTTGACAGAAAGCGATGATGGCACGGCTTTCTCTCTGCATGCTCGGACACTACAGCAGTTCATCGAGAAAGTCACTGTGTTCCGCAAGGTCACCAGTTTCAAGGACACGGAAATTGCTAACACCGCCGATTGGAAGCTGGATGCTTTATATAGCAAATATGTGGAATATGCAGACATTGCTGCCTCCCATGGTCAACTTCAAACGGCTCAGAAGTACCTTGATCTGGTGCCTAGGAACTATCCTGAAGCCGAGGTAGCCAAAAGCCGGATTCAGCAAGCTACTAAGAAGGCCACGGCTCCAGCTGCGAGAGCCCAATCTACGGTTCCCCGGGGCAAGCCTCTGCCAGCGGTGAATAACTTCCAACCCACGCCTACGCCGTTTACTCAAGCGCCTGTGACGGCTCCAGCTTCTACCCCCTATGCTCCTCCAACTGCTAAACAGCCTACTAACCCATATGCACCGCCGACCCCTGTCTCCCAGCCTGTCAATCCATATGCACCCACTGGGGGTTATCAAGCGCCGCAACAGATGAGAGGCCCGTCGATGGTTCCTCCCCCTCCACAGCATTTCGGTCAGGGACCAGGAATAGCACCACCGCCACGTTCCTATAATCAATCTCCCTCCATTCCTCCTCCATCCCAGGCGAAGGGCATGTCTAATTGGAACGACATTCCCGATGATTTTGCAAAGCCGCCAATGTCAAGGCGCTCAACGCCTGCTGTTGTACCTCCACCTGTTGCTTCACCTTTTGGTCAGCCACCTACTCCAGCTGGGGGTCCATCGCCCCCAGTTCAGCCACCGTTTGGTGCAAGGCAAAGGCAGACGCCACCTGTTCCTCCGCCACCAAAAGGCCCTGCTTTCCCAAGGGTGACATCGCCTCTGACAGGACCGCCACATGGCTTCCAGCTGCCGGAACGTCCATCATCATCGGCAGCCAATGCGTATGCACCTCCTCCGAACCTCGCATCTCCTTCGACTGCAGCTGGACCACAAATCGGACATAGTGTCATATCACCTCCTCTGGCACGGACGCAGTCTCCTTACAACGCGCCACCAACAGCACCACCCCCAACAAACAGGTATGCTCCAAGTCCTGCTCCACAATCATCAGGACCGTCTGCAACTCAGGGCCGAGCTGCGATCCCGCCACCCCCACAAGCATCATCTTTCGCATCTCCTCCCCCTCCAAGTAATCCATACGCTGCCGTGCGACCACAGCAAACCTCAACCCCTAGTGCATACGCGCCATCTGGTCCTTCTTTACAGCAGCAACAGCCGTCTGCTCCGCCACAGTCGCAAGCAGTCCCACCGCAGTCCTCTCGACCGAGCACGGCGCAATCGGAAAGTCGTAAACAAGTGCACCGTAAACATCGTAAGTAATGAGCCCTGTATTCTACTCTAGTCGACTAACAATCTTGTAGCAGCCGGTGATCGGTCACATATTCCAGCGGTTGCGCATCCAGTATATGAGATCCTCTCCAGCGAGATGTCGCGAGTTGCATCTCGGGCTCCTGCTTCATTTGCTCCTCAGGTTCGAGACACTGAGAAACGCCTCAACATCCTATTCGATCATCTGAACAATGAAGATCTTTTGAAATCGGCCACAGTGCAGCAGATGGTCGAGCTGGCCCAGGCGCTACAGAACAAGGATTACAATACGGCTTCAGGTCTCCAAATGGACATCTTCACCAACAAGGTCGACGAGTGCGGTAATTGGATGGTCGGGGTCAAGAGGTTGATCGGCATGAGTAGAGCTACACCTTGAAGAACAGAAAGCTAAACAGATGATAACAGGGGGGAAGAGACAAAACAAGCAAAACAAGCTAGCCTTCTTGTTCCGTGTCGTACATTCTCTTCTCCTTTTTTCAAGAAAACAAACAGCCCTGCGCTGTAACCCCCCAAGTATGTACCTTTGCCTTCGAGTAGGTGAAACCTCTATAGATCAAGCAACTATTTACTACCTAGGTAGATATCCTACACTAAGCGAAAATAAACACAACAGCCTCTCTCTTTTGCTCTGTTCGCCATATCAATGCAGTATTTGATGGTTTTTTGGGATTATTGGAAATTTTCTCGAAAACGATAGAAAGAACGCCTTGCAAGGTAGATTACTTACTTACTTACCTACCTAAGTAACCTACATACATACATATGAATAATATGAGAGGTTATATAATTGCAATTGTCATTGTCATTATTCCACATCGGCCAGTTTATCAAGTTCTACTCTCGCGCTGGGGAAATTCCTCGAACTGAGTACCGCGCCCTTCAGGCTTCTGATTTCCTTCTTCATATCCGATATTGCGTCGTCGTGGTCGGGGATGAAGGGAGGGTTGTCGCTATTGCCGTTGCCGTTGACGGGGGGGTTGTTCTTCTTGTTGTTCTCGCTGAATACGTCCGCGGGGTGGAAGGTGGTGGCGGCTCTTCCGTATTTGACGCTGTCGAGGTAATTCTGGAGGTCTGCGACCTGGACACGGGTTTGGTCGGTTAGGGCTTGTAACATTGTTGCATATGGGACTTTGGTTGTGTCGGCTTGCACAAAGGATTGTTCGGTGGTGTCGAGGAAGGATAAGGTTGCACTGATGTTGTTCAAGCGAGTGATATGAGAAGCGTTTAATTGTGCAGAGCGTTCGGCGGAGGAAATGATCGGGGATGTTGAGGGCGGTTGTGATGAGGGAAGAGCAGAGGGAGAGTCCGGTAGGGATTTAGACGTTTGGGTTGCGATGTCACGATGGAAGAGTTCTGTTGGATCGGAGGCTATCGAGGACGCGTCGTCGGTATCTGCGTCGTCTTTGTATTGAGCTGAAGTCGGTCGTTTGCTGGGAAGAGGGGGGATTGAAGATACATTCGCTTCTAGCTTCTGATTCAGCTTCTTCAGAAGAGGGAGCGTCGTAGTGAAGAGGTCATGGCGGGATGATGTTAATGTCCGGAGCATTGGTTCTACTACATATTTGCCTGCGCCGTACGTTGTCAGCGCAAGTACCGAGGCGCCATAGACAGCATAGGACAACTGTTGGGCTGTGATGAGAGGTGGGGGTTTTCGAGATCGAAGCAGGAACTCGGGATATGTTATGATCGGAGGAACATCTTGGCGAGGGTTAGGTGCCGTAGCGGTAAATGTAGGTGCTTCTGTGGATTGAGATGCTGCTGTGGTGTCTGTGTCGTGCGCTGTGGTTGTCGAGTCATGAACTGTCTTGAGGTCTGATGTGCCATCAGTTGTTGCTGATTGCGCGTGTTCCCCATCTCCTGATGTCCTCGCGAGGAGTTGATCGATCTCTTCCTTGGTTAATCCCTTTCCTTGCAGGAATTCGGTCTTGCGCTCCATTGGTGCATGCTTTATCACATCGTCTTCAAGGAACTGGGACGCATGCTCTAGTAGAGCCGATCTGGAAGGAGTTTCAGGCATGGATACATGAGATGGCGCATCTTCGTTGGCAGATTCAGATGCTGGAAGAAGTGGTTTCTGCTGCCCAGCAGGGGTTGACGACCCTTTAGCCATCTTCTATCTCCTTCAACATCTGCAGCAACAGTTGTCGATTCACTGCAGCATCAGATCAGGATAAGAATGGGTATAAGCGGATAATCGCGACTGATGTAGATGAGAAGTGCAGTGGTAAGTTGTAGGTGCCTCGGCAAGATTGAGCCGGTACCGGGGGAGATCCTTTAGCGAAGGCGACGGGTTCACTGTTTAATTACCTTAATTACCTTACCTAGGTAGGTACCCTACCCTATTAACTTAGCCATCTTAACCTATCTTAACCTATCTAGGGAGGTACATAAGCATCCGGGTAAGCCTATCGATCTTTGATTATGAACACTTTTGCACCTGAAGGATTCGAACATGACGATGAGGATCACAATCAAGATCAGCAATGCAATGCAATGCAATGCAGTGACTGCAGTGCCTTCTTAACCGTAAGCCACTCACTCCAATGATTGATCTCTTCTCCAGTCTCCTTTTCTCTCACCGCTGTGCCACTGATAATTACTGTTATTGTCACTGTAATAAATAATTGTACTACCTAATCAATGTACCTATTGACATGCCTCTGCTAATTACATTATTAATTACAATCTCCCCCGATTCAGTCTCTGTACATTCATCCCAAAGTGATATAATAATAAGAATAAGAATATATTTATATTGATTACTACTGCTACATAACTGTATAGGAAAAGTACTGCGTGCCTATTCACCTATATACTCAAGATACAGGTGCTTGCCTTGCCCTGCCTTGCCTTGCCTTGCCTTGGATCAGATCAGATCATCGAGTGCCCAGAGAAGAAGAGAGCGAACGCCCTTCGGAACGAGTCATTCCCCTTCCCCCTTCCCCTTCCCCTTCCCCTTGTCCTTGCCATTCTCTCTCGCCCTTCCCGCATAATTACTGTAACCCAAGCGTTTGACTTGACCACAATTCTCACCCAGTCGAAAGGATGCCAAATCCACCTCATTACAATATATGAATGTTATACAATTCGTTTTCTATTTTTTTCGCTCCGTTCCCAACCCTTGCATTCCGAATCATCATCATCATCAGATCAAGATTCTGCTTCCATCGAAAATATCAAAGAATCATTGAACGTGTTTCAAGCCTGAACCGGTCGAAAGTCTGGGCAGGGCCTTTGGGAAACCATAATGCCGGAATCACGTCCGCATAAACGCCTCCGACGACAGATCACAGAAACAACGACTGAAGACGACGACGATGCTAACGGCGAGTATGATACCATCTATGTGAAATCTCACGAAGCATCTAAAGCCAGGTCAGTCATCTCCACCCCTCTTTTCCTTTGCATTCCAAGTACTTGTCTGTCGGTTCCTACAACTGGGTCCTGCCATCGGCTCAGAATGCGCGTTCATCATCAGCTCAGGAAAACCACATTGACGACGGTAAAATCAAACCGGCTTGTCATTTATCATCTCATCCCTTCTCCCAAAATATCATTATCGGTGTATTATGTTGCAGCAACTCCAGGGACCTTGTCTCATCTGATGGCTGTCTATGATGTCCCTGCTTGAATCATCGTGATCGAGATGATCTGTCTTTCAATTGAGCGCTGACGCTTTGTCCTGAACGTCTTTTGTCTGCTCGTGTGGTCTTGCCATCTCGCAATTGAACAATCTGAGCACTTATGATAATTTCGTCTACACCTGAAACTAACATATCCTCAACCTGACAGTTCTCCGAAAGCCACGCAATCGGTGGCAATGTCCCGATCCAGAAGATCGGGAGCTTCCGCTGTATCCCCATCTGCACTCACGCCATCCGTCACTGTATCTCGATCACCTTCAGGTTCACCGGAAGAACGTCGAAGGAGTATTAAACTCAACTTCAAGATGCCAGCTAGTAAGCTTCGCGAGGTCACTGGTGTCTCCAATTCTACTTCTCAAAGAAAGAGTGTTGCCGCCAACTCCCGGGATTCATTTGAGGGAGGTGAACTTGTGAGAGGTCCTAGGAGCAGTCGAAATCAGAAAAAGCTCGTAGACTACAGTGAGGAGGTTGACGAAGATGAGGAGGAAGAGGAACCAGAACCAGAAGAGGACGAAGATTTGGACGACTTTGATCAGGTTGGGGCTGAAGCCGAGGGTGGAACTGATGATGAAGACATAGAAATGGAAGACGCTCCCCCGGCGGTGTCTTCAACGACTGTCAAGTTCAGAACTCCAAAGGCACCCCCATCAAAGCCAGCGCCGAGAAGCACTCCGAGGTCTACACCGAAAGAGACCTCCAAGCCTGCTCCGAAGGGGACTGCAGCAAACCCAGCTACCGTTAAACCAGTGGAAGAAAAGGAAATGGAACTTGATCCCGACGACGACGAACTTTCCGACGAAGAAGACTTAGAAGAGGATGAGGACGAAGAGGAAGAAGAGGAAGATATAGAAGGCGAGCAAGAAGATGAAGATGCTGAAGGGGAAGACGACGACGAAATCGGCGGTGATACAACACTTGTAACGGCTGCAGATCAAGACGAGCTCGACGATAGTGAAGACGGGCTTGGCGGTGGCTCCCGTGGAAGTACGCCTGACTACGCGCGTCTGACTAAACGGCAGCGTGGGAGAGGCGAAGAGGAAGGTGCATTTCTTGCATTGCCAATGGAACCGCAGATTAAGAAACATTTCACTGCGGAAGAGCATCGGATGAGAAGGGCTGAGATGGCAAGGAGGAGGAAAAATCTAAGTGAGAAGAGAAACGAAGAGGAAAAGGTATGTATCTTCCAACAGACCGTGGACTCACTCTATCAAGTGACTCCCGGCTAACCAACCTCTCCCCGGTGTTTTTTTACAGATGACAACAATAAACAAACTTCTCAAAAAGCAAACCACCAAAAAGCGAGGCAAATCCCTTGCGCCTGACGCCCTTGCCGCTGCCGCCGCAACATCCGCCGCTACAGCAGACACAAGCGACGCCGAAGCCGACCGACAGACCCCAGAGGAAGTAGAGTACCAAAAGGCCGATCCGCTGTTCGTTCGCTGGGTCAACAACCGCGACGGATGCAGAGTCGGGGTGCCGGAGGAGTGGTTGGGGAAGAAGGTTGGATGGGTCTTTGGTGGTGGTGGTGGTGGTGGTGGCAATGAGAGAAATGGTGGTATGGGCTTAGTGGTCGAAGAGGTTCCTTGATTGGGTGATAGGAATTCGTGAGGGGAGCAAAAGAAAAAGAAAAGAATAGTGGAAAAGAATAGAAGAGGTTGAGGTGAGAGAGAAGAGAAGGGGCTGAGTAGTTGTAGTAGTATAATAGAAACATTGCCTCTGTAATTATAACATCCTTTTTTGAATCTACTTCAAATCCCTTTTTCGATTGGAAACTGAACCGGACTGAACTAGAGATTGCATCACGTCAACTCACATGGACCATGAAGACGAACTCGACCAGCCCAATACAAACAAGTATCAGAAATGGTACTGGAGGGGGGGAGGGAGGGGAGTTTCACATGGCAAGTGAAAAGTGACGACTACTCGACAACGATTCTCAGACGGTATGTATATATACATATATATGTATGTATACCCTTCACCATAGCTATATAATCATTTCTCTCCCCCTTGGGCTCTACCTGTCTATATGTCTTCGGACAAGACAAAAATGGCCCACTCTCGTCGCGAGATGTTTGCTTGGGGTTTTGGATGGAGATGGGAGTTGGTACTATGTGTGATGTGCAGAGGGAAGGGGGAGGAGCGAATGAATGAAATGAGAAAGGGGAAGAGAGACGGCTAGATATGGTAGGTATCGTATTCTCGTTCGATGATGGGGGAGGACTACCATATCGGTCTCATTTCATTTGGGAGGGCGGGAGGGCGGTGTTGGTTCCTTCTCTTTCTTAAACAGGAAATACTGAGAGCTTTCCGGGTTGACGTTTGGATGTATATATATATGTTGATTTGTTGGAAGGACTACTCGCTCAAATGGTGGCTTTGTGTCTGGTGAAAGCCAACGGTTGAGCAGTGGAGTCTTTGCATGTGAAATGTGACGCAGAAACGTCTTTTCACGATATGGTTTTAGAGAAACAAAGCACTAAGCATCTTCCACCTGTCGTTCTCAATGTAACAACTTTTGACACATTCAAAAATAGTGGTCACTGACGGTCAAGGTGACAAATCCCTCCCAAAAGAACAGTTCCAGATCCATTCCAATATGAGCGTCCATGAGTACCTATCACTGTATTACCATTTTTGGACTCACCAGATCTAGTCTCACTGGACACTTCCTCCATGCCGGTCCGCCTTGTCCACCCTTCGATATCCGCTCCGTTATCGCTTAATCGATAGGTGAAGAGCAGAGTGAAGCCACGCTTTGTCACGGATACCGCGACAATAGCAGCGATGGTCTTGGATCTTATTCAGAGACCAGAGTTGCCTGTCAAAACAGTCAACGACCATTTACTCCTCGACTCATAGCTGCCTATTACAACCATCTGACCGCCACATCTTGTACCACTCTCCGGACATACACAGCCCACCTGATCAAGATTAGTCAAAGAGTGACGATTGGGTATTTGCGAGTTCATTCAGTAGCGAGAACGATTGTACGTAGATTGCCTTTTGCGGTGTTGTCCCTATCTCAGCTTGTTCGCATCTGACTGAATGTGAAGACTTGTAAACGAACACCTCGTTTTCTTCAGGTCAGCGATATCAGTGTATATCACGACGGGTCTGGAAACGTCCGAAACCAACGAACGACGACCAAGAACAGGTCTATCGATCTGCAGATTAGCCCTTCACAGCACATCCTAAGGTGTTAGAATTCGGCAAAGAATCGTCACCATGGCTTACGTACACCCTCGAAATAGAACGTATTGGCCACCTAGACGCCGCGGGGTCCGTGGAGGACGGCAACAGCCTACCTTCCGCTCGGAATCCGAAGAATGGCCTACCATTGATCAATCCAATGCCTTGCAGTCCAACAACAGCGATGGTGCGGAGAGTCCTCGAGTGAACGCTCCCACACGACCCCGGGGACCACAATTACCAGCCCATAGACGATCGGAGTCGACAGGGCTATCACCGAATACCAAAGCCAAAACATGGAAGTCGCCTGAACAGGCCGAGAAAGAGAACTTCGAAAGATTGGATAAACTGACCAAGTATTTCTGCCCAAAATCTCCGTTCGTAGCAAAGACATTTCCAGAGTGGCTTGCTCACGTAGAGGCTATGAGACAAGCCGAAAAGATCAAACTCATCAAGACTATTGAGAGGAAAACCGCGTCCAAATCAGCATCCCGTGTCGTTCCGGCAATTCCAGCATTCTTGGAGAATCCAGCATTCTTCGATGGAAGGTCTACAGTGTTATATGAGCGAACGATTTGGTCGGTCGAACCGTTGCGCGAGGAAGCACCCTGGCCTTGTGGAGATGAGCTCAGGACCGATGGACCAAATCGTTTGAAAAGTAGCCCGAAATTCGGAAGGTTTCTGCCAACTCCACGGAAGGCATCGAGCTCGGAAGCGCCTTCGACAGGAGCCGTGGCTCAGAGGACCGTGGGCGAGAAACTGACAACGCCGACAGTCACGAGCGTGACGGAAAACACACAGCAACGACAAACATTGAAACCACTCTCCGACTTCGATGTGGTTGGGCCACTTGCTATCGACAAGACGATCCGACCAATATTCCTCGAATACCGTTTGGGAGGATTAGTCAGGTCGTTCTGGGATCCGATAACCGACAGGGCAGTGGGATTCATTGATCAGCTTGAAAAGGACATGGTTTGAGAGGTCCTCTCGCCAGTGCATAATGCACATTTGGACTGCTGGACAATTTGAAGTTGCAGGAGACAAGATCCGGCAAGATTGGACTATGAGGACGGCCTTTTATGGGAAATTGGGGAATTGGTTTTGGTTTCGTTAAGCATTGCAGATTCAGATATTCATCAACGTCGCTATCACAGCATTTTATTCGCGAGAGCTTGAGAAGTCCTGCATGAGAGGTTTTCTGGAGGAATGAGGATTGTGGGTAGTTCACAGATTGCAGGATGTCTGCACCAAGTTGTAAATGGGTGACGGAATGTCGTCCGTCCATAGAACCGGCAGTAGCCGCTTAGAACCACTTCTCCGCATAATTCTCCAAAGCGCATATCATATGTTTTCTGCTTTTTTTTTTCAAAGGACTCACAGACCAAGACCAGCCTATGGCTCAGCTACACAAGTGACACTTGAAGACTTCCTACTTAGTGGTCTGGTGGTAGTACGCCTTTTCACGATGGCGGACGACTTAAATATCTATGACGAAATTGAGATCGAAGACATGACCTTTGACGAAAACTTACAGATCTACCACTACCCTTGTCCATGTGGCGATCGGTTTGAAATTGCGATTGCCGATCTGAGAGACGGTGAGGAGGTTGCGGTGTGCCCAAGTTGTAGTTTGATGATCAAGGTCATCTTTGATGTGGTATGAGAGACCAGGATGAATAACACCCTGGCAGATAATGCATGGACTGACGAGGACTTTCAGGATGAGCTGCCCAAAGAGAACGAGCCTGATAGCGCGGCACCCGCATTGACGGTCCAAGCCTAAGACATTCAGGTGAACAACAATGGATCAAGCGCACAGAAGACAATAAGCGATCCACTCCAACCCCTGGTGTCGTCATACATTGGCAGACGGTCATACCAAGAGAAAGTCACAACCCTGCGCCGCTCGGCATCTGTCGCAGGTTCGGCAGTGGTACACCCGTGATGCACGAAGGGGTCGGTCCCTGACCCCGGATGTCCACCAGAAAGTCTAGTAACAGAGCAGGGCGGTCTACGAAAGACCGGCACTGAAAGGTCCCAGAAGCGCGTGGTTCGCGTGTCTCGAGATTGTCACTAGAGCACTGCATTGCTCGTTGATGCGGTCAGGAAGGAGCAAGGGCCCCGAGAGCCACCCGGAAGTGGAGCCACTACCAGCAATGGAGGTCACCATAATACTACTGCTAACGTAGAGCGCTCTTACGGCGACACTATGGAAACGCTATGGTAATTATGACAGGATGACACAACAAAGGGGGAGGTATTATGAAATGTTACAGATCTGCATGACTAGAGCGATGCGGCTTTGGGTATCCAATCAACTCAGACCGCATTCTATTAGTACTAGCTCTCGTCGCAGATCTCATGACGGGATTGAAATATAGGCAATAAAGCTATACATTGAATCAAATATTCGCATCAAGTTTCGTTTGACCTGAGGCGTTGCTCTTGCTAGCCGCGAAACATGGGAGCGGTGTATATCGTGACACGCAATTGATACCATATCTTCTGCCTCACTGAGCTGCTGTGCCAGCTGCCGGAGCACTAGGCGCAGGTCGAGCAGCGGCTCTCCTTCCCCTGTCGACACGTTAGTACAACTTACACGATTCGGGCACACTTGGGGGTAGCCTTACATGACATTTCTCGATATAAAACTGATCAGGATCATGAAGACGAAGCTCGGAATCTTGCTGAATCCGTACACAGCATAGCCGACAGGGTGGAGCAATCCAAAGACCTTCAGTTGGCCGTTGATTGGGTGGAATGGGCCATCGTAGCGGTATGTTTCTCTCGCAGCACCAGTCTTGGGGTCATTCTCCTGGGCGAGATATTCTTCACCTTCATAGAATTTCACAATATCTACTGCTGTTGTCGCGCTAGTGTTCAGAGGCTTGACGTACAATGGCGTAAGCGCTGGTGACTGGCCCGGAGCGGGCACTGGGACTCGGAAAAGCCAAAGAGAAGGGATCCCGGCGGCCCATGTTGTACAGAGAAGGCCTTGACGTTCGCAGTCAAGAATGCCAAAGTTTGGCGATTTTGGAAGAGCCGAAAGAATTGGAACAGATTCCTGGGATTTGTCAGCGCAAGTCCTCAGAACGTTTGCTGCGACACTTACATTCCAGGCTTGATCAGTTCCTGCACAACGACCGTAGCACGTCGCATTTCCTCCAGTCACATAGATCAGCCAATCCTCAGGGCCGTCAGCTGGATCCTGAGACGATGGTTGCAGCTTTTGTTCATAGTTGGCAAGCGTAAACTTATGTACTCTCTTTGCGACGACTTTCGAGGCGCCCGCATCAATTGGTTCTTGGACAGCTGCAGGGACATATTGCTTTGCTTTGCTGAACCAGCTTGCAGCCCTATCTTTGAGCGGGACCTGGTCCTGCGCGGCTATAGCAAGGGCTGGTAGAGCGAGAAGAACTGTGGAGAATCGCATCGTGGTTGAAGTCAGAAAAGGAGCGAAAAGGTGAAAGGGGGATTAAATTATGTAAGTAGATATTGAACGTAATGCCAGAACAAGGAGTGATGATAGAAGTGGCCGATGAAGTATACAATGATAGAAAGCAACCAACAGAGATTGATCAATTGCGCCTAAGAGTGAAGAAATGTTACTGGACAGCTGTCATAACCAAATCGAGTAGCTCGGATACAATCCTGGTGGAGCAGCAGAACAACAATTAGGATGAGCAATATGGAGAGCATGAATATTGCCAAGCAACGGGGAGATTATGTCATCAGAGCACGTGATAGCTGACTGAGAATCTGTCCGTCTCCCGTCTCGCCGTCACTTGGCGCCAAGGCTGCGTATTGCGGTACGATACGGACTTGCTGCATACCGACGTTGAAACATTTTGGGATTTTCGTGTGGAGTGGATTCTCCTGGAAATTTGAAACACCAAAACATGCGGATCAGCCCTCAATTGATCCTCTTAGGGCCTTGCCGTACTCCTTCACTGTCCGTCCTTCAGTGAAGGGTGAAGTCCTCCTAATATTGCGATTGGCGTGTTGATCACGATGATCTCTAGCATGATGTCTAAGTTACTGCGTACCTGCCCTTCTCCTGTCGGTCTTTTCTTTCTGTTTTCCTTCCCTTGCCCTGCATCTTCTTCCCTCCTTATGTATACCAGTCGCTTGAGATATTTGTAGATATCTTACCTTCATTTCGAATGAGCTTCGCTTCTTCAACGTTTTGGACCGAGACCTTGCATCCAAAATGGTGTTCTCGGCCGCTTTCTACGTGATATCGCTCTCTTTAGCTCTCATATACCCCACTACTGCACACCTCGTACAAAGACAAGCTGCTGGCAGCGACTTTGCAACATCTTCATCTGCAATTCCCACGACTATCCTGACGGCTCCAACTGAAGAGACAGCTACAGGTGCACCCCTTCTTACTGCCACCGCCACGGCATCACCGACGTCTACTGCAGCGTCCTTGCCCACATCTTCCACTACCAGTGTGGAAGAATGCCATGTTTCCGGTGGTCAAGATGCACCGTTCTGCAATCCGACGAGCGGCACATCTATCACCGTTGACGACTCGTTCCATGTCACCTGGGACACGTCATACTTTACTTCAAATGCCACAGTGGCTATAGAAATCGTCCATTCCAATTCCTCTACTACAAACGAGAGCCCCATCTTTACTACCGATCAGGTCGAGAATACCGTTGGCTACGTCCTCGTCGACCCGAAAGAATCTTGGCTTGCTGGTCAATCTTCGATGAATGTCACCTTCAAATTTACGGTCTTGGAAGGAGGCAACGCTAATAATCAACCCACGACAATGACGGGCCCTGTCGTGACCTTCACCGATTCGAGCAACGATGCTGAGAGTTCCGGGTCCCCGATGTCATCCCCGACAGACTCATCATCTTCGAAATCGACCAAAAACCTTGGACTGGTCGTGGGCTTGACGATAGCTCTTGCTTTCATAACGTTAGTCTGCGTGTCAGGCGTTTTCGTCTGGTATCGAAGATACAAGGCCAGGAACCAAGGATATGGCGTTCGACAGTCCCGAAGTCAACGAGTGGGGAGCCCTCTAGGCTCTTCAATGCATGGCAGTATGGGTGGGCAAGGCACAGTCAGGCTCGGTGGAATGCAATCAGCAAATGCTCCATTACCAGCTCCTCCTCGACCACCCCGACCCGTCACAAAGGACATGAGTTCAGTGACGCCCAAGTTTTGAACATTTGCGAGCAATTAATGAAAGACCCTGGTGGTCGCTTATCTACGCACTGGCATGCAGCGATTGTAAGAAGTATACGGATCTTGCATTGCACTCTCCCCGGAGGAAGGGGGTTTGCACACGCGATGTCATTTTCGGAATCGGCGTTTGTATCAACATCGGTAACCCAGGGAAAAGTTATCTTAGCCCAAAAGGTCTATGGATCAAGGATGATGATACAACCAAAGCACAGAAATACTCCTGAAAGAAAACTCCTTTCGTTATATAGGGTACCTCCCTACCTAACCTACATACCTACATTTTCCGTTATTTGTTGTACGGTACCTACATCATCTGTACCTTAATGTGGAATGCTTAGTCAAAACGCAGTATACCCCAGCCAGTCGTTGCAATAAAATATCTCCATAAACTGCTCTGGAGATTTCCTCGAATAAAGGGTTCGATTGTTGTCTCACGCATGACTTGATGATAGTATCAGAAACAACTCAAGCCTACCAGGTACCTACTGTAGATAATCACATACATACCTTATGTAGTAAGCAAACCTTGGTCCTAATTATTAAGACCTCCGAAATGTATCAAGGTTGTTGATACTACGTAATTAGTACATACGGAGGTGTGCACCAAAAGTAGTTTCCTGTCCCAACAGCCAAGCTTTGTGGTGTTAAGAGTCATGTGCGTGGAAAGGCGTTGTATCCGGGTTGATCATGTTAACGTCAATCAATATAGGCGTCTTTATGCTTAAAAATTAGTTAAATGTAAACTTTAATCCCTAGAAGATGATTTATTGCCACGTACGCGGGAATCTTTACGATCACGCGTTTAATTAATCCTGGTCATTATAGCGCGGAAACCACTCTTTTGGTGTACACCTCCGTACATTCATCACGTATCCCAGACCCTTACCACGGACTTGTTGAAGGGATTTTTAGTTTACTTTCAAGAATTCCGCCCTCTTCCGGTGTGTTTCATCAGCCTTGTCTGGCCGGTATACCCCGGCTTCGATGTGGACAGAGGAGAAAGAACGCGGGATGATAATAGAGGGCGGATAGATATGTAGGTGAGGTAATACTTTAGATACCTATGGAGGTGAGGTAATACTTGAGATACCTATGTAGGTGAGGTAATACTTTAGATATGTAGGTTTCGTTTCAGTTTTTCAGCCCGTAAGCTGCACTGGTTGGATTTCTTGTGTTCGGATCTGTTGACTGACCGAATGCTGCCTTCGACCGTCCGATCCTCATTGGGTATGTCGTTCTTGATATCGGACCAGTCATCGTCTTATGTTGATCTTTATTCACACGTTTTGCTGATCCACAGATGGCCGGGTCGGTGGCGGTCACCTCAGTGGTCGATGGAGTTATAGAAGGATGTCAGGATGGGTTTCACTGTGACTGATATGATACTGGGGGAGGTCATCTGGGGAGACTGAATCGAAAGGTATGTGGAAAAGGAGGAAAGGTTGTATTCCTAGCTCGGAGACCAGCCATGCCTCTGCGACGGGTCGAGGAAAGGCTACAATCTCCTCGTACTCTGGTGTCTGCGACCTGGTGCATCCTACGATTTCATGAAACTACATCCTTTGGAACATGAGATCAATTGGTACACCCTTCAAGGATGCATCGTATAGTAGGACTGTCTGGACGAGTTCAGACCATCAGCCTTAGGATCTAGAATGGAAGGATGTAGGATGGACTGCCATGATGAGATGTTCTTGCCATGTCCAAACTTCCAATCATGTGGTCAGTCTTCTACCGAAAGCATGCCAGATCCCCTCTGTGCTACTGATAAAAGACGGGTTAGTACCTTGAGCTAATGCTGCGTCGCTCACTTCGAAACCTTCGCTGTAGCATCTTGAATCGATCAAAGCAGAATGAAGGTCTATTGCACTGTGAGTACTGTCCAGGAAAGAGATGTATTTACTCACTGTTTGCAAGCTCCTCACAAGCGATAGTTACGTCGAAGGTAAGCCAGCCTGTCCGCAAAAGTGTTCTAAATGACGTTTCCTTCTAGGGGCTCTTGTATTGTGCCACATGCTAAAGAAACACGGTACAAAGTATAGTGTATCGGTTCTTTACACAGAAGACGATTTATCCGTAGGAAATGTGTCGCGGATGGAAGTAAGGCACAGTATCTGGTGATTTGGAAACTCATTGCTGATTCCGCTCGCAGAAGGCTTTCGACAATGTCCACCCAATTAGGTCCATTCACAATCCCAATCCCAAGCATCTATCCTTGATGGCGCGTCCGGATCTTCTCTCCACAATCACCAAGATTGCCTTGTGGTCTCTGACACAATATGATCAGATACTTTACCTGGATGCAGATACTCTTCCTCTCCGAAGTCCCGACGAGCTTTTTCTCCTGGACGACATCCCCTTCGCTGCGGCCCCTGAGGTTGGCTTCCCTGATTGCTTTAACAGTGGGGTGATGCTACTCCGCCCGTCGTCTGCAGTGTTCTCGCATTTGTTAGATATGGCCGAAGCAGGGCGCACATTTGACGGCGGGGATCAAGGACTTCTGAACCTGTACTTTGGTGATCGTTTTCACCGACTGTCCTTTTTGTACAACATTGCGTTATACTCAGCGTACCATCTGTACATGCCAGGGCTGAAATCGGTTAGAGGGAACTGGTCGATTGCACACTTCCTTGGTAAGAAGAAGCCGTGGGACTGGGAAGGAGGCAAGGTGGAGTTGGATGATGATACAGCCTACGCCGGACTGTACACAGAATTGGTGGGAATGTGGTGGAAAGCGCGTGAAGACATTGAGACTCAGAATTCTGAACAGCTCCCGAGGGAGGCCTGAGTGGACGGAAATTTGTAGGAGTGCAATCGATATAGGGAAGGGAGAGCTGCAGGATGAATCTAGAATCTCACGAGCTGTGGTTGTGCGAGGGTGGGCTTATCGTATATCGCGATGACCTGAGCCTCATATGCATATATACCTACAGTACCTACCTAGGTATGTAGTCATATGCGAATTGTGGCATTTTCGGGAATGACCCGCTCAACTTCTACTCTGGGACAGGAGTCAGTAGACAGAAAGTATTCTCGAGTTGTGCATATTTGATGATCTTTCAGTCAATGCATACCGTAGTAAGTTGTAGTGATCTTTGATGGGTCGAATCAGAGGTTTGCCGAATGCAATTGTGGGGATGCAAGCGAGGTCGAAGCTCTCCGCATCACATCATTGCTTCCAGGGCCATGAAGCTTCCCGGACTCCCCTAGGCAGTTCACGACAATTGTTTCATAGGCCTTGAAACCATCTGAACAACATAGAAAGCGCCTGTATCGAAATCAATTGATCTTCCTCAAGAACAGCAGTACAACGACCAATCCATTCTACGTGCGGCTACTCCTCCATGGCAATGTCATTCAGCTCAAAGACTATATCTCGTTCAACCCGTTCTATACTCCGCACTCGATATGTTCAGTGTGATTCTTTCCGCCTCGCGACGGTCGCAACTCGATCGACCCAACCTATGGCCACAACATTTGTGTGCCATATGAGGCCGGTCTCCCGGCCCTTCCACATGACAGCTGCGGCTTTCAAAGGCATCACGCCTGGCTCCTCAGACCCTACACCCCCAGTACCGGACGCCAATGTCGCTGGTGCTGCTTCACATATCACCGAACCGGCGGACATCAGCACAGATGAATACCATGAGATAGCAGATGAATACATAGACCGTCTTGTAGCAGCGCTTGAGGAAATTGCAGAAGATCCCGAACGAGGAGTCGAAGTCGAATATAGTGTAAGTTCCCCGGCACCTATCCAGCGCATCTTGTTGCTATCATACAAATGAAGCGGTGAGGCCATACAACCTTCTATCTCTATCGTGGAGCCATCTATTCTACTATCTACAACTGCGGCTGACATACGCGGTCCAGGCAGGGGTTCTCACCCTCGGCACACCTCTAGGAACTTACGTGCTCAACAAACAGCCACCAAACAAACAGATATGGCTCTCATCACCCATTTCCGGTCCGAAGCGATACGATTGGGTGATTCCAAAGGATAGCCAAAATCAAAAAGCAGAGACTGAAAGTGTCCAGAGCGAAGGCGACCTGAGTGACAAGAGCGGCCGATGGGTCTACCTCCGAGACGGCAGTCTTCTAACTGATCTTCTAGAGAAAGAAGTGCAAGTAGATCTCCAGAGCAGTCCCGAGGAGACGTAGTCAAGTGTTTCGATACCGAGGTCGCATCAAGGAAAACGCAAGGTACTAGCGATGTACAATAGCAGAGAAGTGATTCTCGAGCATGGGGCCGCTTAGAGATACCCGTGTAGGGACAAGGCAAGCAAATAAGATGGGAATTTGGCGACCCCCGAATCTGGTCCGCGGTTAGAGATCATATTGAAGCCGTCTACAGGGTGGACAGCGCATAGGACCGCGGCCAGGAGTTGGCAGGCAGAAGTTCAGGAAGGGAAGGCCACATATTGAAGCATCTCGCATGACGATGGCGTGGATTCTGATCTGCACTTAGAGACACGATGACACCAAAGCAATGTAACGATGCAATGCATCAAACCAAGATAGCCCATCCAAATCGATGGTACTCCGTAAGCGCGCTCCGAATCACAACTGGTTCATATGATCGCCAGTCCGCGTTGACGGCTTACCTATCCTAGGTAAGTATAGGGCACTTCGTGTACTACGTATGTAGTACGTACATAGTACGTATTTTCTTGATCCAGGACTTTGGGACGAGGAGCTTGCACAGGGCTACCCCATATGCTAACCAATCCTACGGTCAGCAACGCGAAAAGTCGAGGGTCAGGTGGCGCCACGGCACCATTCACGATATCCTAGGGAGACAGTCCGTCCTTCTACTACGAGGTAGTGGGTAGCGAAATCTGTACCTAGACAGGCACGTTTGCAATGGGAGATCGTGATTCCAGGAATGGTTGCACCAAATGTTCTTTTCATAGCTCTTGTCTAGTCCTTTGACTTACAACGCCGTACTCGCAAGGGATGGCATCGTTCGGAACCTGGAAAGGCAATTATCACGACCGTCGTCACGCGTGAGACGCGATTGAAGGCGGAAGTAAGACTAGAGAGAGACATTCGACTACTAAGGTATGCACTATGTACGGAGGTACAGTACACCAAGCCACTAAGAGGTGTTTCCCCATTTGCGACATCGATCATCACCAGCGAATCGGGCATCTTATAGGAGGAGACTGTGTCCGTCAGGGACCCGATTTGGATATGCTGTACATACCTACCTACAGTAGTAGGTGTGTTGCAAAATGACGTCCAACGGACGTATCCAGATAGATGGGCTAGGCGAGGGTCCGGCAAATAGAAAGCGATCCGGCAAAGTCATCTCTCGCCTTCGTACATGCCAAGCCAAATCTTGACCTCGACTTAGCCTCTGGGCCTTGCAGAGCTGGGGGAGACACGAGTGCTATAGTCATTTCCCTTGTCAAAGAGATAGCAAAACTACTGTCGACTCACACTATTGCCTTAGCGAAGTGTGTGCATGGATACAGTACCTGATCAGCACGGCATAATACATATAGTAATGTTATTATCCTCATCTTTGAGGTGGCCTGCTCTGGCTTGGATCTAAATCTAGCCACCAAGCCATCTCGTCTCGGCGACAGACGAGTGTACTATGTAGTAGTAGCATTCCTGCATGTACATCGTTCGGCTGATGGTCTGTTCGCTGATCTGATGCCACCGTCCGAACAGGTGAGAAACTAGCAGATGAGTTACTCAGTAGGTATTTACGAGTATCGTTTAGGGAATCCTCGGTACAACTAATTAGTAGATACCGAGGTAGGCAACAACCACCTCCAATGTCAATACGTGCATCATAAGGTCATAACAGGGAGGCATGCTATCACGACATACCGTAGATGCATACCGAGATACTCATATATAACTACAGGACTATGTGATAGACTCGTAGCTGCTGGTGAGGAACGTACTTTCTTGACCAAAAGGTAGGTATTTAGGTGTATGTGGGCGTGGGACTACCAGACAAGTTGGTCATGAAGCCTCTAACAGGATCTATCGACGGTGCCCGAGCGAAGTGGCTCCCTCATTTTCGTCCCAAAATCCTTGGTTGCGCATCATCGGACTTACGTAGTAGAGCCAACCAACACACTATATTAGATACGACGAAGCGAGGAAGAAGGTTCAACATCGATGCAGCGAATCAAAAGATCCTCGATCTTGAGGAAGCGAGGGATCGCGCGTTTCTACATTGCAGCTGGCAGGTAACTACTGGCCTCGCTGGACACAATGAAATGGACGTGTGACCAACCCAAAGCATCGATGAGGGGCAAAACTGACAGGCGACGGTGGGAATTCCCTTGCCCATCCCGCGTGCCCGCCAGGGGCGGCATATCGTAGTAGAAAGCGGTACGACACGCCCGGTTGATCATTGATCTTAACGCTCTAAGCTTGACAGACGGAGCAAAGAGGCGCCAGACGCCAGACGCTTACTCTTATAGACGCCACCTAAGAGAAACGGAAGGTGAGAACAGAAGCTTCTCGCTAGCTACGTAGATCAGGAGGATCCAGGCTCAGTAGGGCGTGCATGAATCATCGCCCACAGCAAAATTGAAGTAGAACTTGTCAGGTCGCGACAGACAGTAACTTGGTTAAGTTAGACGACGATCTGGTGTGCTTGACCAAAGCGAATAGTTGATACTGAAACCTTTAAGCCACGGTAGAAAGACGAACTTTAGGTATAACCGAGAATAGAGGCAGGAGGAGTAAGGAGCCAGCCTAAACCAACCCGTTTTCTTTAACACACCAGATTGAACAAGGCTTCACCCTAAGCCAGAACCATGAGACGATGGTAACTTCTTACCATACCATACAGGACTATTGGTCGATATGTGTCTACCTACCCCTCACAATCACGGGTCTTGACATTCGAATCGGAGTGCGATACAATACAGTACCACGTGGATGACGATGGGGTTGATTTAGGTAGCTCAGGTTACCGGCCTCGCCGTGAATGCAGTTGTACTAGTGCATATAAGAGAGGCATTTAGCTAAACCCCACCCCTAAAACCGCCTAAGGTTAACCTCCGTACTGTGCAGGGAGTAGGGAGGAGTACTGCAACTTCAGTAATCTAAGGTATCTAATCTTTCTTGACTGGAACCGTAAAACCAACAGCCAACCCGCTGCCAATCCAACCAACAAAGGCGTGTACTGTAAAGTCAAAAAACCCAACCATACCGCAAATCCCAGTCAGGGGGGCTATCCTGCCTATCCTGCCCATCCTGCCCATCCTGGCTCCCTGGCTGATGCTGATTTACTTTTCCTGAGAGGCGTGGAGCCTACGTAGTATCTAGTACAACGACTCTGTATGCTGCTCTGAAATCCCACTTAGATATTACTACGGTACATAGTAAATCGCTACTCGTAGTACGGTCCACGTCCTGTAGATCACTGAAACTCTCTTTTCCAACGGGCAGAGATGCCATCGAGCCATGTTCTGGTCATTTGTTCCCCGAGGTCCTGGTCCATCATCACTACCTTAACCTGTCGTTCCTACCACAGATTCGTAACCAAAAAATTTTCAACACACATTCATTCAATCCAGCAACCTTGCATCACTGATCTTAACGTGCATCAATCTATCAGATATCGGATCTGTCAAAGCATCAGCTATTGATAGAAATGCTGCGGCAGCTCTGATAACTCGCCGCTCACCTTCCAGCTCTAAGAGGGCATGTCGACCCCGCAGTGGTAGATTTGGCAAATCGTACACATGGAATTTTACCTCGACTTGCTGAGGCAGAATCAACCTTGACCATTGTCATCCCTGCATTGGATGATTGCATCCTCGTAGGGCCGCATATCGATCAGAATGGCTACCTCTCCGAAAGAGCAGGCTCAGTTCAATGATTCATTCTTCTTCGTCACCGTCAAACCGAGCACGGCTAAGAAGAAGGCACCATGTCGGAATCAGAAATCTCGCTCCCATGTCATGCGATTTGTTCGTCGACGGGACAAAATCGAGGGCAAATGGGGGAAGTCGGCAGCTGATCGGGAGTCCTGTCAACCCGATGCCAGTAGCCAGCCAGAGCCAGAGGCATCCAATTCAACACCAACCATCAAAGCCGAGGAGGCAGCGACCCCCGGTCCATGGACTCCAGTCTCATCATCCTTCCCGGACCCCAGCCCCTCTATCAACTTCAATTCATTGCCATCGCCTCACCAGATCATCGATCCGATTCCGAAGAAGGAGTTTTCGCGTCCCAAGACCGCTTACACCCGATCTCCGGTGGTAAAGCAGATGAGTGTTGCAAATTTGTTGATCACTGGAGATGATGAGATTGAGGAAGGTCCCTACGCTGATGACGACGCTCTCCGACCTTCAGATCTCCTACGGGGAGTGTCATCATCGGATCAGCCGCGGGAAGAGCCAGAAAAAGAAAAGGCACTATCTCCCTACCGCATACTCGATCTATCGACAGTAGAGAAATCCTGGCATGCCATATTGCATTTCTGTAAGTGCTCTCGTGTAGTGCCTCAGCTGGTGCAGCTGTTGTCTGCTGGAGGGTCTTGAGTAAACTTGACTAACAGTGTCATAGATAAGCAAACCCTGTTCGGCTGCGCCTTTTCGCTGAGCGATCCAGAAGAACGGTGCAACGAGCTCTTTCGCTTCGCGTTCTCGGATGAGACTGTCATGACTGCTTTGGTTATGATTGCTGAAGCCGATCAGTCATTTTGTTTTGCTTCACCTAGCGTGTTTGCAGACAGAGGTCGCGGAGTGTTACAAGTAATCACCGAAACTCCTCGGTCTGCTAAGTTGAAGGGACATGTCATCACCTCGATCTCGAAAAGGGTCAACGATAGCATGGATGGTACTTCTGATGCAGTCATCCTTGCCGTGTACAAAGTCATGGTCACCGAGGTCCGTCCAATGTGAGATACTCTACACTAAGCGCATTACTGACATCCTAAAAGGCGTTTCTGGGCAATTTTAGAGAGGCGAAGATCCATCAACAAGGACTTGCGAACATTATCCGTATGCGGGGGGGCTTGGACAAGATCCCAATAATGCTTGCTCAAGGAGTGATGCTGTATGAACATATCAAATTCCTAATAACCTTGTCAGAGGGCTGACGATACGCAGAGCTGAATCGTTGTTGCCTTTCACCACGCCTATGACGCCGGTGCCAAAGTCTTTTGGGGAGCACGCTGAACTGACGCTGCGCGATTTTTGTGCTCAAAATGGAGTCACCATGCTCGAAGAACAGCCTTCACCGGAGTCTTTGTTCCCGTCGTTCTGCAATGACCAACTTGGGACCATCCTTCACAGCATTGAAGACATGGTTCAGTTTGCCAACATGTTTGGTGTCCAACCACAGTCTAACCGAAAGCTTGCGAAAGTAGCGCAAGCATACCAACTCAAATATTTTGTCATCAAAATCCAGCTCTCCAACTATGAGCCACAGAACCAACTTGAATCCGTATTCGTCGCCGCCATGTCCGCGTTCCTGACAGTGACCTTTATCTGGGGAAATCCAGGTTGTGCACCACTTCGAGAACTCGTCAGGTACGTCGATAGACACCTGACTGGAGATATCCATACCTTATTGTGGAAGACTGCGCCTGAAATCCTCCTCTGGATCGCATTTATTGGTGCATTTGGCTCACTCGAGCAAGATGGACACACTCGGTTTTTGGACATTATCAGGACGTGCGCCGGACGATTAGATCTTTCTACGTGGCTGCGCTGCCGTCAACATCTACGGAAGGTGCTATTCTACAAAGGCAGGATCGACCCTCATTTCGAGAACATCTGGCGAACGGCAATGGTTACCTGAGCGGATGGTGCAGACTTGGTTGATATAAGATGGCTGACAGGCTCTCCTCTGCTACGAAAGTATCGCAAAACGAACACAAAAGAATCGACGGCGAACGAGACTTCGAGTTTGGCCTTGACGCTGCAGAGCAATTTGGCTCACAAAGCTACTACGATCGGCGAGATTCCGCGTATGCTTCGTTTACCTACGTTCAGGAGACGGAACATCTGATATGAGAAGCAGAGCAATTTGCTCCCGGCCTCTGATCTGTCCTTCGTCGCTCAATGAAGCGTTCATGCACACGTGTCGTATGCGATGAACAGTAAGGACTCAGGCCACGGAGCGTCAAGCGGCGTCGCGCCCTCAACTCGATCGATTTATAGTCGTCGATCTAAACGAGATCGCACGGCAGCTCACATGGTTCCATCAGCTGAATGCTGTTTCTACCCCCGAGTCGCCAGTAGTGGGTCTGGGGAATTCTCATACAATGACTTTTATTCATTGATTCTAGCTTACCATGTATTTTGTTTGAGCGCATTTTGCAATCGATTGTCAAATGTTACACCGGCTCGAGTCACAGCGGACTCAATTTGGGAGGGATCTGCCGAAAAACACTTTGCAAGATAAACAGACTTGCAAGCATCAGGGGTGTGCCTTGTTTGCACGTTGTATGTCTATCTTGAAAGTTCATGAAAATATACCTATTTTTAGCAATTAGACAAGATTGCAATATTGTAGCTTTTTCTTGGTGGTAGATACGTGATGCTCTTGTAGACTTACACTGCTTCAAACAGTTACGTCTGCGATGAATATATTTCCGAAACCTGGATATCCACCATTTCGACCTTGAATAACATCATAATTCATTGGTCGGTTGTACCACGCACCGCTTCTTTGTGTACAATGGTAATTATTCCACCATAGATATATACGATCATAACCACAGTCACAGTTCAAGTAATAACGCGTTTGGAATCGAATCCAACCCCATCGACTTCTTGCCTCCTTTTTTTCCCTTTTTTTTCCCTTTTTTTTCCCTTTTTTTTCTTTTTTCTTTTTTGGATATTCGTATGAGTCAATAAGAAAGGAGCAGACCACGCGATATACCCGTCATCATCATCACCGTCCAACTAAATCTGGGTCTTGCATTGATTCATTGAATGAGCAGGGGTTTTTCGTCAACGGAGAAAGGTGTTTTATTTAAATGACTCATATCAAATCTGGGAAGGGAGGGTTTTTAGGTCGCTGTTGAGTGAGATCAGTAATTGATTGGATTGGCGGTTTTGATAGTTGGGTGGATAAGGAAAGAAGGAAGGAAAGGGGAGAAAGGATTGGAGGTTGTAAGTAAGTGAGCGAGTGAGTGAGTGAGCGAGTGAGGTAGAGGAGAGGAATACCAAGGTGTCTTCGGGGGATGGGAATTGTATGCGCATGTCCTGAACAACACTTCGACGAGTGCCTTCCATTTTCTTTTCCTTCCTGGCAATATTAAATGTCATCACAACGACCGCTTCGAAATCGTCTGTTCTACAGGAGGATCACGACACTCTGTACAAAGCGGCCGTTGGTGGCTTTATATATCAGCACTCCGGGAGAAAGTAGCAGCAGCAGCAACAGCAGAGTCATGATGTCGTCTTCTATTTCTACTCCTACGACGGCATCCAGGCCGATTTCTCCACCGTCGGCGAATCGACAGGGGCCTCGTTATCTTGCTGCTTCTTCGGCAGTGGATGAAGGATCTGGGACTTCAGAGCAGCAGCAGCAGAGTGGCTTGGCAAGGAGTAGTGAGCATGGCGGTGCTCGTGGTGAGGGGAAGGATGACACCGTTAGAAGAGGACGAGGGACCGGCGGTAAAGGTGGTAAGAGAGGAGGAGGAGGAGGAGGGGGCGGTAAACAGCTGACCCATTTCCTCTGCATACCTCTCATCACACCGACGTCGCGCGCAGAGCTGGAAAGGAGCCTAAAACACTTCAGAGACGTGGTCCTAGAGGAGCAAGCTGAGGGAAAGGAGTCGTCAGAAGGACAGTCAACGTCAGTATCGACGTCATCGAACACAACAGACCCGACGAGTACTACCCCGAGCTCTTCAATATCACATCCACAGAATTTGAAAGGGATCATCCCGGCTGATGCTATTCGTCCGCTGGGAGCTCTGCACCTGACCATAGGTGTGATGTCTCTTTCTGATTCCTCCGAAGATCAAGACGATAGAGGAGTGGGAGCAGGATCTACAGCAACTCCGGCAGCAGCAGCGAAACCCACCCTCCAAAAAGCCCTCGACCACCTCTCCTCCCTCGATCTCCCCAAACTCCTTGCCTCCGTCTCCCAAACCTCAACCTCAACCTTACCCCCACCCCCTGCCCCTCCCTTCGTCATCTCCCTCAACGGCCTCCATACCTTCCGCCCCCAGTCCCCCACCACCCGCCTCCTCTTCGCCTCCCCCTCCGACCCAACAAATCGCCTATACCCATTCGCGAACCTGATCCTACAATCTTTCGTCGACGCCGGCTTTATCGAATCTGCTAGAGATCTCAAACTGCACGCTACGATCGTGAACATGATCTATTCGAAGGAGGCGAAGAGTAGGGTGAATCGTGGAAGAGGAGGAGGAGGAGGAGGTGGTGGTGGTAGAGGTAGGGGAAGAGGGAGGATGATGATGGAATTCGAATGGAGAGACATCGCGACGTATTTCAACGAGCGAAACGCTGGGTTGTTACCTCTTGAATCTGCTTCTCCTGATACTGATACTACTGTCGATGGTGTTCAGACAGATACAGCGGAGGAATTCACATGGTCATCAAACATCCAAATCGACAGGGTTTGTATCTGCGAGATGGGCGCAAAGCCTGTTGATAGGGAAGCAGAAGAGGAGGAGAAGGGGTTGGGGATGGTATATCGGAAGGTTGGAGAGAATGTTTTTATGCGTTGAGAGATACTGGACTGTTGTGGTTTGATTTGACTTGTTTTTATTTGAGTGGAATGATATACTACTTTTGATTACCTATACACTTTGTTCGTACATATGGATGCCTCCTTTTCTCACAAGGAGAAATCTCATCTTGAAATGATGTTTGATGCGATGGTGATCGATATGAGCTGTCCTTCTCTCATGATCACATTATTTATCCTCCTGCTTCTCCGACATAGACATATTCCTTTTGGCCTATGTTGAGTATACATACTGATTTTGATATCCAAAAAAAGGAGGATTCCTTTCCTGGGACCGTCGGCTGCCAGAGATATTGTGGTAAAGGGGGATGATGAGGATCATGATCCCTATTCTGACTGACGACGATGGCATGGTGTGGCCTGTCTCTCTTCCTGGTACTCCCTGGATTCCGAATGCCGGCATTCAAGAACCCCGTCTTATTGGAAGATGTTTGGGAGGGGAGGAAGAGCTTGAGACTGTTTCGGTTGGTCCTTGGAGCGGTGCCGAGTCTGATCCATTATTGGTTTATGGGATCATGCTGATTCGGAGAGAGAAGTGTCGATGAGCTGGCAAGCTCGTGAGGTTTCTTCGTATGATTCGCCGTGATACTTTTGAAAATATCTGTTTTAGAGCAGCTTTAGATGTCCCGTCACTTGATCGACCACAGATTTCGGTCCCAACACTCCAAGCACCGTCATGCTGCCAGCGGCAATCTGTGTCCTTCCAGCATCTCGGATTGTCTTCGCACATAGACCTAGACTCATCGCTTGTGCTTGTAGGACTTCTAGTTCTTCCTCGGACTTTGCTTGTAATGCGATCTTCGGCTGACCGTGGGATTCCCAGCGCTTGAGCAGTGACAAGGATGGAGGGTGGGATGCCAGGGATTTGTAACATGAGAGAGTAGCGTGGGAGGCTTGAGCGGCCATTTTTCCTATGTGAAAGTCAGTCGACGAGTCTCAATGGGCCAAAATTGGTTCTCGAGAAGGAAATATTGTACCTTTAGTCATGCCTAGGTCTGTTCGAATAACCAATACCAGCTTCACTTCTTCCCACGTATTTGAAAAGTCCTTCAATTCTGCACCATCGCCTTCGTCATCTTCGCTGTCCTCTTCTTGAGAAGCCTCAGCTCCACTGTCTTCGTCACTGCTACCTCGATGGACTTTGACATCGTAACTATTCGGCCAACTCTTCTTCCCAGAGTGAGCAATTGAGGATGATGTGTTTGCAGCCGTCGCTATGCTGTGACCAAACCATGTCCCTATTGCAAATACTCCAATGCTGGTCGCAATAAACGCTGGGGATTTCAGAATTGTAAGAAAATCGGCCGACATGATAGCGTATATTGTAGGGGGAAGTGACGGTCGTAAACCTGTGTTGAAGAGAAATGACTGACTTGCACAAGAAGTCCGAGCTCTGTGTCTTTTAAGATGCCGATCTCATGCGAGGTAAGTTACTGCATACTGTGAGATGTCTGAGTACTACGTAGTACAGACGATGATATATTTCTGTGCTAAGTAAATCTAGAGCTTGCTTACTGTCCCTTACTGTACCTTACCATGTGAAAGCTTCCCCACACTGCCCGGCCCCTGAATACCAACTACGTACCTCGTAACTTACCCAAACAAAGTCGACGACTCTTCAGCGCTTAATGGCTCCCTCCAATTGGTGAAAAGGCTGTTAGCGTGATCGCCTTGGTCTACCTGGTGGACGGCAGGCTCGATATAGTAGTCAATCCACCCTTTTCGTAAGTCTCGACAAGAGCCGAAATTCGAGATCCGAATGGACACCTCGGGAAGTCAACGGCTATAGGCGAGATCAAGTACTGAGAGTCAAAGACCTTCCAACTGTGACGACAGGTATTGCTTGCTATCAAGCTGCCTCCTTTACAGATTTCTGCCTTTGCCAGTTACTCGTATCTTAGCAGACGCTCCGATCCTGACTCAACGGCACTATCGCTCTCAGCCTGTTGCACTCTGTCGGTACTAAAGATTAGCTACTGCTGCCACCGGATGGCCTACTTCAGAAACCAGTCCGGAATGCCAATTTTGGATAAGTTAGGACCACTTGCCCCAGAAAGCAGGACAAGGTAGGGTTTGAGTTTCTTGCATGGTCTGTCAAGGAGAACCTCTGCTCTCTTGTGGTAGCATAAGCTTTGATTTTTTTTTTCTTGGATATATGCTATCTGAACGGTCTATGACTGTCCTAATCCTCACATTTTGGCCATCTTCCCGAAGAGCTCAATGCTGATGACAAAAAAGAGTATCCCGATATCATCGGTTCGTTGAATTGGAGGACGGAGTGCCCTTCTTGCTGCCTTTTTCAGCCGCTAGAACACGGACCTATGTTAGCGACCACGTGTATGACAGCAAGAGATAATCAGAGAGCATAAGTTCCATGACATATGCAAAGTCTGGATCTGTAGGAATCAATCGCTGATAAGTGTATCAAACACGCAACTGTGATTCGAAGGTTGCTGCATAGTCTCTGTATCGATGGTTTGAAGATAGCTGTACTTATGATATAACAAAAGACATGCCTCTGTACCGTCGTTGAGACATTGATCCAGATAGCGCCCCCACGCAAAGCACTCACAAATGCCCATTCCATGCTTAAAAGTTTCGTGTCGCTAGCTTGAGCGCAATGAACCAAACAACAGAGACTTCTGAGGACCAAGGAAAACAGAGCCTTGATACGCCAATTTCCGTACGACATGGCAACTAGCTGCTAGTCAGACATGACGCTCGACTGTCCTGCTATTTTCGTATGATGCTGACCTAATCGAGCCTTGTACCAATTCAACCTTATCATGCCGCGCTCCATGAGCACTCACACAACAGCATGGCTGAACAAAAAGCTGACGCTCTCTCCATTATGTGTCCGTCTACAGGCCTCTGCAAGCACGGGACTGATATCGATTGTTTCGAGCTTGCAACCTTTCTGGCCTTCAGACACTGCGAGACCCTCCACTTTCTCATCAGCGATTGGCACTGTATTTGTGACCACTAATCGACTCAATTTGCTGGTTTTCAAGTTTTCAACTGCCTTCCCGGAAAGGATTCCGTGTGTGACGATAGCGACAACTTCTTTGGCGCCGTGCTGCATAAGAACATCGGCAGCTTTCACAAGTGTGCCACATGTATCGGCCATGTCATCCACAAGAATGGCAACCATACCTTTCACAGTTCCAACGAGCGTCATTCTGCTGACCTCGTTTGGGCGCGCTCGTTCTTTGTGAATAAGGGCAAACGGAAGATCAAGCCTATCGGCCATACTTGTCGCCCGTTTAGCGCCGCCGGCATCAGGGCTGACGATGACACACATGGGAGCACCCGACTCGCCCATCGGGCCTTCAATGCTGTCTGGTGAATGCAGTGCAGCACTAGCCATGAGGTTCTCCCGAATCCATTTCAAACAGCTTGGTTCAGCATATAGGTTATCGACTGGCACATTGAAGAAGCCTTGAATTTGGCTCGCGTGTAGGTCCATCGTTATGATATGATTGCAACCAGCTGTCTGGAGCATGTTCGCCATAAGCTTCGCAGTGATCGGTGCTCGTGATTTATCCTTCTTATCTTGTCGCGCATATGGGAAATTTGGGATGACTGCCGTGATGCGCCTTGCAGAAGCAGTCTTGCAAGCATTTATCATGATAAGAAGTTCCATAAGGCCGTCATTGATGTCGTTTGGCCTTGTCGACTGGAGAATAAAAACTGATGCAACATGTGTTAGTTTCGGGGATTGAAGCATTCAGCGCATGTGATATCGCAGGGACACGTTAAGCATACCATCCTCGTCTCTGACTGACTCCCCAATCGTGACACTGGTCTCCTGATTCGAGTATTGAAGTACCATGATCTTTGTAAGCTCAATGCCCAAGCTAGGTCAACGTCGTTAGCCACTGTCATCCAAACTGTGTTCGATGATGGACAGTCAATCGTACCGACTTGCGACAGCTCTGGCAAGCTCTGGGTGGCTGTTGCCAGTCAACAGTTTGATGGAATTGGCCGCCATGGTGGACTACGTTACGCGAAACCAAAAAAGCGTAGGCTATAGGCAAATATGTCTCATTGCGACGAAATCATCACTAAAAATATCGATGTCGGTCGAATCAATCTGATCAATCCCCGCGGTGGGACACACATCAGGACTTGGAGCGATCGATGTCAAGAAACATTTTTTCAGCGGATGGGACGATATGGGGCCACCATTTCTCCGCCAAACAGAGGAGTCTCACTAGTCTACGACATAGGGAGCGATAGGATGGAAATTTTTGAAGTCATGGTATTGAGAAACTACTAGTGCCTAAATACACCAATAGCCTCCATTTGTCGTTGGAAGCAAAGCCAACATTGTTGTGCGTGATTCTAGTCAGTCTGCAGTGCTTGAGCCACTTCAAGGGCTGCCTGCCGCTTGACTATTCATCAAATCACATAGTCTTCCGTAGAGAAATCCTCTTCCCCAGTCATGTCTTTCGAAAATGCCAGCGCCAATAACGAGTACACTCAAGACATCCTCACTTACTTCCTCAAAGAAGAAGCACGTCTCTTCCTCAGCTCTGTTCTCTTCTCACGCTCCTCGTGAACACGCTTAGCGAGAAGTTGAGCATAGTCGTTGGCAGCATCCTTGGCAGCTTCCGCCCTTCTGCGCTTAAGTGCAATCCTGTGACGCTTGTGTTGCATACGTTGTGGGGTAACGAGACGTTGGATCTTGGGGGCCTTGGTGTATGGCTTCTTGCCCTCACCCTTGGGAACAACCTCTCTTCGAATGACGAACTTGCTGTAGAAGGATTAGCACCAAGGTTGAACACGTTGTAAACTGTGATCTACTAACCGGACGTCATCCTTCTTGTCAAGACCAAAGAAACGTCGAATCTTGGTGGCACGCTTTGGTCCAAGGCGCTTGGGCTTAACTTCGTCGGTCAAACCTGGGAGATCGCCATCACCTTGCTTGACAATAGAGAGAGCAAGGACAGCGAGGTCTTGAGCGACGATGCAGCCACGGACCGACTTGCGCTTGCGTTCACCGGTGCGGCGTGGGCGATAGCATGAGTGACCGTCGGAAAGGAGGAGACGAACACGAGTTGGGAGCATCTAGTAAACCGGTCTTAGCAAAGGAAGGAGTTGTAGAAGTCGTATAATTCATACCACACCCTGCTTCATTGGGAAACCTTGCTTGTCGTTACCACCAGTGATGCGCACAACCTGTCCAACCTCCATCAGTAATTGCTCAATCAATGACCGAAATGCTTAAAACGCACATATCCCTTCCACTCATCACCGAGACTGTCGGCTGGAACCTCCTGGCCCATCTTCTTGTCCATGAAGATACGGAGCTTGCGCTCATCGTCGACTTCGAGGAGCTTTTGGGTCCCGTTGGCCGGGTATGATATGTTGAGCTTCATCTTGAAATTGTCGAGAGCAGGCTGTCAAGACTGTCGTTGAGTCTCGACTAGATGCCAGCGATCGAAGGTTGGTGGTTGGCGAGATGAAGTTGGCCGTGTTGTCAATGTGCTTTCTGCTTCCCTCAATTTTGGAGAGAAAGTGCGAGGGCGATGTGGAAATTCACGGGGCTAAACCAAATTGAGACTTCCCACAACTAATACAAATTGGGAGAATGGTCTTGGCGCCTTTACCGTATCTTGTATGAAAGGTATCCACTACTCACTTCTACTTACCCTCGGAGCCTCTCGAGCCTCTTTCCCACTCTTCCCCATCGTCAGAACCTATCTCAGTCTGTCGTGTGTTCCAAACTCCAAGACAGAGGAGCTGGACGTCTATGTCTTGCTTCATATTATTTGTCCGTCTGTAGATGTCACCCTGTTATCTCACGAAAAGATTATTTTAATAACCTGTTGTTTGAGAATATCTCGACTCCCCTGTGACGCCTGTAGTACCTAAATCCTTACGCATCGAGCACCAGTCTGAAAGATAGCCGTTGGAAGAGTCTTGGAAGTGCCAAGCGCTTTCCGTACGTGTAAAGCAGCTTACGGCATCAACTGCTACTGGCATGGGAACATATCTCGAAAGACTATTAGCAAGTTGAGGGAAGAAATAATGGCATGTTGCAGATGCTTTGAGCTATAACGAGTGACAATACCCCAATTTCAGGGAATGCAGGTAGAATGGCAGCCAGCTTCCTGACCTTCCATCATCAGTCAGAGGCCAAGTCATGTCGGACAGTTACCAGGGAATTCTTCGAATGTGCGACATGCCTGGATGCCAGACAGCAGCAGAGCGTAAATTTGGCAGCTGTTTGATATGTGCCCGCCATTTCTGTTTCCAGCACGCTCGTGCGAAACTTCATCCCTGCCCATCACAGGTACGCAAATTCTTTATGGATTCAATTTCGTCAAGGCTTTTCGTTGAATTCGGTACGAAAGAACCCCTTGGGTCTCAACTGACGCAAGCTAGGAGAACGACTGGGATGCGTTTTGGGCCGCCTATGGTCCAATCTCTGGAAAAACGTTTATCTGCGTTGCTGTCTAAAATTGATGCGAAAGCCTTGTGCTCTATAGCAAGTCAGCATCGAGATGGCATACACTGTAAGATCCCAGCACTAGCTACATCTTTGGACGCCGAATCTCGCGTGAGACTGGTATCACGTCAGATGGGTGGACAAAATTTCCATGTCGATGTGATCTTCGAAGACGGCGTAACGTGGATCGCAAGGATACAACAAGATCATCCCTTGATGGCGCCATCTCACGTGCGAGATTTGACCTTTCTCAGCGAAGCCTCAACCCTGAAGTTTCTTGCAGATGCTGCGGTCCCTTCTCCAACCATATTCCATTATGCGCTTGCTTCAAGTGACAACCCGGTTGGAATGTCGTTTATGCTTCTAGAGAAGATGGCTGGAACTCCTCTGGATTGGGCTACGACTACTGGAAGCCAACGAGCAAAGATTCTGAGCCAACTAGCAGATGCATACCTAGAGCTTGAGAAGCACCCACTTCACTTGACTGGCTCTCTTTTCCCGGCTGGTTCGACAAGCCAAGTTGGGCCCTTTAGTCAGCTTGAACTCTTCGCGTCACCCGAAGAACCACTCGGTCCCTTTACAACATCCACGACCGCATATATATCCATGTTCCAGCGACAACTAAGCCTTCTCGCTACTCATCAATTCGCCAGTCTTCCAGTTGATCATTATCTCGCGTTCGGATGGAGACTAGAGGCAATCAGTGCAGTCAATTCGTCCACTGCTCATACGGGTCCTTTTTATTTAAAGCATTACGATGACAAAGGAGACCATATACTCTTAGACGAGGATTACAATATTACGGGTATCATTGACTGGGAGTGGGCTTCTGCTGAGGTGAAAGAGTACGCATTCAGTTCACCGTGTATGACGTGGGACATAGGCGATTATTACAATGGGTCGAATACACTGTCGAAGGCTGAGATGGAGTTTGCACAAATGTTTGAACGACGCGGGCGAAGGGATATCGCCGACATTGTCCGCAACGGGCGAAAGCTTCAGAGATTTCTCTTTTTCAACGGTGGCGGTATGTCGGCGGATATAGAGGAATTCGAGGCTTTGTTTCAGGGGGAGAGAGCCGCTATTGAGTCGACGCAAGATACCTCAGGGCAGTCGTATCAAGAGTGGCGACGTGAAGCCGTGGAAAAATATTATAAAGGCGATGGTGTTCTTCAATCATTGCTTAGAACAGAGCGTGCCGGTTTATGTAACTTGAATAAGTGCTGAAAAAGAAGAACGCAGACTCTGACAGCAGTCTATTTGCTTCGTGTACACACTCAATGACTTGTATCCTGACTCTTAACGGCCGTTTTGTAATTGGCAATGTTGACCCCACAATGCAGATTATTCTGCTGGCCGTGAGTCGTTCAAAACGTCGCACCATATAATCAATTACCATACTAGTACACCGCTTTCCTATCCTACTCGCCTACCCCTTATCCGTGGACCCTTGTTGCTCGTTTCATGTGGGGACAAATTGTTTGTACGGAGTACGAAGTTACAGCTTTCCCCTTGTCCAGCATGTGTACCACCTACAACAGCGCATTGCGCACTCAGCGCTCATTGGATCACCTCGTGCTGGGTAAGATGATTTGAAGATACATACAGATGTTTGATTGATTTCACCTTTGAGAATGTTAGCGGATATATCGTATCCCTAGAAGTCTACACGGCGCGGCTTCAACTTTTACTACTCCAACTTCCGCTCGCTTTAGGAGCCCACCGCTCTTTACACCATGGCTCGACTTCGCATCAGTACTCTGTTCGTTCTCTTCGGATTATGCTTGATATCCCTCCTTGTTTTTCTTTCAACCAGCTCAACTCCGCAGAAGGTGGTCAAGTCAGGAGAACCAAATGCGGCATCGAGCTTGATTGAAAAGCTACCGTCGTTCGATACCCCCAGCTTTCGATTCAACTTCTACACATCCGCTCACAAACCTCCTGAACAAAAAGACAGCACAAGCGGGGACTCGAGGTGGTATAGTGATTGGAAATGGCTGAATCCTTTTTCGTCTTCGATCACCCTGGATGAAGACCGATCTGTTCTCCCACCTCTGCGGGAACGCACACCCATATATACATATTATGATACCACAATAGCAAGAGACAAAGAAACGAAAGAACTCGACCAGGCGTTGCTGCTCACATGGCGTCGAGCGTGGTGGGCTTTTGGGTTCAAACCGGTGATACTTGGGCCTGCTGATGCTCAAGCTAACCCTCTATACGAGGGGCTCCAGATACGCAATCTCCAGCCTTCTCTGGAGTTCGAATTTTCGAGATTCCTGGCATGGGGAAATATGGGGTCTGGGCTCCTTGCCAGTTACCATTGCTTTCCGATGGGCAAATACAATGACGATCTTCTGGTGTTTCTTCGAAGAGGGGATTTTCCTGAGTTGGTCCGTTTTGAGAAGTTTGATGCAGGGCTTTTTGCCGGTCCAAAGAATCTCATGAATGATGCGGTCAAGGACGCTATGGGTCATGCCGACCTGACTAAGGTTTCAGGTATCCTTGAAGCTATTCCGGGCGAACGTTTCAGGGTGGAAGAGGCATCATCCATAGCGCATTACGATTCTGGAACTGTCACGTCAAAATATCCCTCACTTGCCGAGCAGCTTGTCAAAGCTCCGAACGCCGGTCGTCGGGCTCTGGCAGAGCTTATCAACGCCCATCTACATGTAACATGGCAGAATTCATTTCCCAAAGGCATCGTGATCTTGAAGCCATTGCCTAAACATACAACCGCGCTCGTTGAACCCTCTTCACAACTTGCAGAGCTGCTTGGCGAATGCTCTCGGAGCCCAGCACCTGCATCATGTCCACCAAATCGTCCAGAGTGCTCGCCATGTGTTGCAAACAGGATTTCGATTTCGACAAGAGCATTCTTCCGAAACATCTCTGATGAGTACACGATTGGTACGATACCACATCCACTGACGTTAACGATGCTCAACAACCAGAGCGATACAATCACAGTTCCCCACATCCGACGCCATACAAAACGAGATATGTGGCTTACTGAAGTGACGCGGAACATCCTAGGCCTTAGTCGGGGGGGGCCCAGCCGCGTAGTCGGTCTTAAAGATGCTGTTGCGTCAGAGGTCAGTCTCGGACGCAGTCTTTGGTATACGGTTGAGCAGATGCCGGTCACTGCGTCTGCAGGCTCAGCGGACGGCCAAAAGAGTCATACTCTCCCCGAGGACTTTCTCTCTGAGCTTGACTGGTATTTTGGCTTTTCCATCCCTAGGGGATTTGCCTCTAAGGGAGAGTCACAAACGCCTGTGCCAGGCCCCGAGCGTCGACCAAAGGGCCAACCTGGTTTACCAGTGCCGAAGAAGAAGAGTTGGGATGTTGATCCACCCACCGAAAAGGAATTGACACTCGAACTGGACATTCTTGAGAAATCCCGGAACGTGATCAAGAGCACAGACAGACGTACCAACCAGATCAAGACGGTGGTAGAGATGTGGAATCTAGCAGATACTGAAGCATGGCGTTTTGTCAAAGCGTGGCGGGCACGAAGTACGATGGAGAGGGCCAAATGGGAGGAGGAAGAGCATGGATACGGCGTTTCTCGGGCCGTTAAGGGATCTTCCCGGTGGTTCACCTAGGACACGGGACCGTGTACTTTTTGAGCACTTGTTTAGATAGGCAATAGCAGCTGGCTATTTGTAAACCATTAGAAGTACTAAGGATAGTGGTGTTATGGAGACCTCAGCGCTCGTTGTATTAAGACGATATGAAGTAGGAGTTCTATCTTGGGGCAACTTCATCACCGTGGATAATCATTGGTTTATACGACGTACATAGAGATCTAAAGATGAGATCCAACGCGGCATTCTCAATAATAATTGCTTAGCAAATGGATGATCGCCATTGTTGGCGCAGTCGGCCGCCTCCGAACCAGCGGCGAAGTCCATTGGCCAACAAGATGAGCTACGTGAAAGTCCAGAAGGTAATGAATGCATTTCATGGACCTAATTCGTGGGGTAGTGAAGAAAAAAAAAAGTATACAGAGCAACAGGGATCAGATTTGACCGGCAATACTAGAGATACACAACAGCGAAGGTATGTTCGATCCCCAGAGAAGAATGAATATTTCATGGAGAAAGGAAGAGTCTATCACGCACTTGGCGTCCTTGTACATACGTAGTAGTAGTATTTAGGCGATAAGCGAAGATAGGGCGGGCACTGGGGCCTTATCATTGAAAGAAATCTTGTGCTACTACGTACTGTAGTACTACGTAAAGCAGATCTTCCTCCCCACATCATTCACGGGCATCTAGATACGAACTATCTGCCCAATAGCGGGGCGTACATTGGCCATTTCTTTCATTTCTCTCCCATTGCTTTTTGCTGAGAGGCATTTCTGATCTGTATTATATTCATTCGCCCCAGTCCCTTTTTTCTGTTTGATACGTGCCTATATTGCAAGCGTCGTTTGTATGGTGTCGAAATCCCTGGAACTTCACTAGGAACCATCTCATCGACAAAGACCGTCCAAGGGACTCTATATCATATTGCCCGGACACCTATCTAAGGCATCGGAGACAAGCCATGGCCGCCGCACGGGTCGAGCCCGCGGTCGCTCCCAAGTCAATCAATGCCTTAGAGACCGTGACCGGCAACTATCAGGAGGCACTCCGATTCTATCTAAATGGCACCAAAGTAATCCTTGACGATGCGGATCCCGAGTCAACTCTGTTGGAGTACCTGAGGGGTGTCGGTCTGACCGGAACCAAGCTGGGTTGTGCTGAAGGTGGCTGCGGAGCATGCACCGTCGTTGTGTCTCAGTTGAACCCGACGACGGGAAAAGTATACCACGCTTCAGTCAATGCATGCCTGGCGCCGCTCGCCAGCGTCGATGGCAAACATGTCATCACCATTGAAGGAATTGGAGATGTGAAGAGACCGCATCCTGCTCAGCAGCGGATCGCAATGGCAAGCGGTAGCCAGTGCGGCTTTTGCACGCCCGGTATAGTGATGGTATGTCACCTAGCTCCAGCGCCACCCTCCTATTGCTAATGCTCCGGCAGAGTCTTTATGCGCTCCTAAGGAATTCTCCCCAGCCATCCGAGCATGACGTCGAGGAAAATTTCGATGGGAACTTATGCAGATGCACCGGATACAGGCCGATCCTGGACGCTGCTCAGAGCTTTTCAGTGGGGAAGAGTTGCGGCAAGTCCCTCGCCAATGGCGGAACAGGCTGCTGCATGGAGAATGGAGGTGGGTGCGGCAAGTCTACCGTCAATGGTGACATGAATGGTGTACCGAACGGCACCGACAAGGAAAAGAAGTTCACTCCTCCAGCCTTTATCCATTACGACCCCTCGACGGAGCTCATCTTCCCACCCGCTCTCAGAAAGCATGAATTCCAACCATTAGCCTTTGGGAACAAAAGAAAGAAGTGGTTCAGACCTGTCACACTGCAGCAATTACTTGAAATTAAAGACGCCTTCCCGTCGGCGAAGATCATCGGTGGTAGCACCGAGACTCAGATTGAGGTCAAATTTAAAGCAATGCAGTACTCAGCGTCTGTCTACGTTGGAGATATCGCCGAGCTGAAGCAATACACCCTCCACGACGATTACCTTGAAATCGGTGGAAATGTGTCGTTGACAGATCTCGAGTCCATCTGTGATGAGGCCGTGAAACACTACGGACCGAGCAAATCGCAGCCATTCAAAGCCATTCGAAAGGCTATCAGATATTTTGCCGGAAGACAAATTCGAAACGTTGGTACGCCAGCAGGTAATCTGGCAACAGCATCGCCCATTTCTGATCTTAATCCTGTTTTCGTTGCAACCAACTCTCTTATGATTGCGAAGTCCTTGACTGAGACAACGGAAATTCCTATGAGCACTTTCTTCAAGGGCTACAGGACCACCGCGTTACCACCTGATGCGATTATTGCAGCTATGAGGGTACCAGTGTCAAACCAGAAGGGTGAATATATGCGTACGTATAAGCAAGCAAAACGAAAGGATGATGATATTGCGATCGTCAATGCGGCATTGCGGGTTCACCTAGACGATTCGAACGTTGTCGAAAGTGTCAATCTCGTATACGGGGGTATGGCGCCGACAACTATTGAAGCCAAGGAAGCATCTTCCTTTTTGAAGGGCAAGCGATTCGACGATTTGAAAACCCTGGAAGGTGTTATGAACGCTCTGGAGCACGACTTCGACCTGCGATTTGGCGTACCTGGTGGCATGGCCACTTATCGCAAGTCATTGGCCCTTGGATTCTTTTATCGCTTCTACCACGATGTCCTATCACATCTAGAAGCAGCGTCGACTAAGGCTGATGCTGAAGCGATCGAAGAAATTGAACGGGACATTTCATCTGGCAAGAAGGACCATGATGCTTCTATTGCGTATGCACAGAAAGTCGTTGGGAAATCTAACCCCCACGTTGCAGCCCTGCAGCAGTGTACTGGTCAGGCTCAGTATACTGATGATATCCCGCTCCAACGCAATGAACTCTATGGCTGCCTTGTCTTATCAACGAAAGCTCATGCCAAACTTCTAAAAGTAGATCCGTCACCCGCTATGGATATACCAGGTGTCCAGCTTTGGGTCGATCGCCACGACGTTGCGACGCCAGCAGCGAACTGGTGGGGCGCTCCAACTTGTGACGAAGTCTTCTTTGCTGAAGATGAAGTATTTACTGCAGGTCAACCAATTGGTATGATCCTTGCCAACACCGCCAGACAAGCCGAACTGGGTGCTCGGGCCGTTCGAGTTGTATACGAAGAGCTCCCGGCGATTTTCACAATTGAGGAAGCAATTGAAGCTGAAAGTTATTTTCAACATTATCGTTATATCAAGAACGGTGACACGGAGAAAGCTTTTGCTGAGGCGGATCACGTCTTCGAAGGCATCACTAGGATGGGCGGCCAAGAACATTTCTATCTCGAAACTAATGCGTGTGTTGCTATTCCCAAGCCTGAAGAAGGTGAAATGGAGATTTTCAGTAGCACACAGAATCCGAGCGAAACCCAGGCTTACGTCGCGCAAATCACCGGTGTGCAAGCGAATAAAATCGTTTCAAGGGTGAAACGTCTTGGTGGAGGGTTTGGTGGCAAAGAGACACGATCAATCCAACTGGCTGGCATCGTCGCAGCGGCTGCGAAGAAGGCACAACGCCCGGTGCGATGCATGCTTAATCGTGACGAAGATATGATAACATCAGGCCAGAGACATCCATTCCTCGGCCGCTGGAAGGTTGCGGTCAGCAAAGAAGGCAAGTTACTTGCGCTGGACGCCGATGTCTTCAACAATGGTGGCTGGTCTCAAGATCTCTCCGCCGCCGTGGTCGACCGGGCTCTTTCTCATATTGATGGATGCTACAAGATCCCAAATGTTTATGTCCGTGGTCGTATTTGCAAAACCAATACCGTCTCAAACTCTGCCTTCCGAGGTTTTGGAGGTCCTCAAGGTATGTTCATTGCTGAGCAGATGATGTCAGAGGTCGCAGACCAAATTGGCATACCAGTAGAGAAGTTCCGGGAGATGAACTTCTATGAGGCCAACGAAGAAACCCACTTCAATCAACAGCTCCAAGACTGGCATGTGCCACTTATGTACAAACAAGTCATCGAAGAATCGAATTACTTTGAGCGCAAGAAGGCGGTCGAGGAATTCAATCGAACGCACAAATGGCAGAAGAAAGGCATGGCTCTCATACCCACTAAATTCGGTATTTCTTTCACTGCGCTCTTCCTAAATCAGGCTGGTGCATTAGTCCACATCTATCACGATGGCTCTGTCCTCGTAGCGCATGGAGGCACAGAGATGGGACAGGGTCTTCACACAAAGATGACTATGATTGCGGCTGAGGCCCTTGGTGTACCTTTGGAAAATGTCCATATATCCGAGACTTCCACGCAAACTGTTGCGAACACGTCTTCGACGGCAGCATCTGCGTCTTCGGATCTCAATGGCTACGCTATCTGGAATGCTTGTCAACAAATCAACGAGCGCTTGAAGCCATACAGGGAAAAGCTGGGACCAAATGCCACGATGAAGGATATAGCACATCACGCCTACTTTGACCGTGTCAATCTATCCGCCAATGGTCACTACAAGACCCCCGAGATTGGTTACATTTGGGGTCCCTACCCGGATGATCCATCAAAGGAAAACACCGGCAAGATGTTCTTTTATTTTACGCAGGGAGTCACAGCCGCCGAAGTGCTGATTGATACTTTGACTGGTGATTGGACACCAATTAGAACAGATATTAAAATGGACGTTGGAAGGAGCATCAACCCAGCGATTGACTACGGTCAAATCGAAGGAGCATATGTTCAAGGTCAAGGACTGTTCACTACCGAGGAAAGCCTGTGGCATCGTGCTAGTGGGTAAGTTGTGCAGTCCACCTTCGTTTCCTTTTCTCTTTGCTAACCTCTGTCCCAATAGCCAACTATTCACTCGTGGTCCTGGTGCCTACAAAATCCCCGGTTTCCGTGACATCCCGCAAGAATTCAACGTCTCTTTACTCAAGGACGTGACGTGGGAAAACCTACGCACGATCCAACGATCCCGCGGTGTCGGCGAACCGCCCTTGTTCATGGGCAGCGCTATGTTCTTCGCCATCCGTGACGCGCTCAAAGCAGCCAGGAAGGAGTGGGGCTGTGAAGACGTCTTGAGCTTGAGGAGTCCTGCGACCCCCGAGAGGATCAGGATCAGCTGCAAAGATCCGATCTTGGAGCGGGCAATGGTCACACCGAAGGAGGGAGAGAAGAGCTTTTTCGTCAGTATTTAAGAAAGAAAGAAAAAAAAGGAACAATGTGAGACGAAGACGAGGGGTGGTAAATGACCTAGATTTATTGAACTCAGAAATTTTTGTATAAATGATATCATTGCTTAGCTGAAGTCTTGTCCGTCTTGTATTCAACCATGATCATAGCTACGACTTTTACGTCTTTGGTTTTGTGAAACCTCCAGAGAGAGGAGAGGAAGAAGAGAAAAGCAAATTCTCTCTGTTGGTCGACATATGTAAAGAAAAGTAGTAGAGAAGAGGATGGTGTAAATATGAACACATGTTGTATCATCGATCATCTTCCTTTCCTTCGCCGCCGTAGTCTTATCTATTCTGCTCTAACCTGACCTCTCTTCCCTCCCTGAACCCCCCATCCCATCCAATCCCGATCATTATTATTATCGTTATGATTCCAACAACCGTTCCACCCCAACCTCAACCCTCTCAACCCCCCACCTCAACACCTCCCCCATCCCCGCCTCCCCCTTCCCCGGCCCAATCTCAACCCCAAACCTCTCCGACACCTCGGGCCTGACATCCCCATGATCGACATCCCCCGCTTCGAACATCCAGGCGTGTTCGCGCACGTAATTCGGCCAGACGACCTCGTCGACGTAGCCGTCGGGGTCCTTCCAGAAGCCTTCGAGCGTGACGTAGCCGGGGCGGGCGGAGCGGCGGGAGGAGGTGAGAGCGTAGGTGCAGCGGAGGAAGAGGTTGAGGTCGAGGTGGGTGGTGATGGTGGGGGGGAGGGAGGGGTTGGAGGGGTGGGAGTAGAGGAGGAAGCCTTCGAGGATGAAGATGGATAGGGAGAGGGAGGAGTAGTGGGGTTTTGGGTGCGGTGTGGATTCTGTTGTGGTAGAATCGTCGTGCTGCTGATCGTCTGCGAGTGAGGGGATCGTGAGCGATGAAAGCCATGCTCGCACCTGGGCTTTGGCGGATTCGATCTCGGATGGAGTAACGGGTACCGGACCCGTGTTGTTGAGGTCCTCTTTGCTATTCAGCGTCGGAGGTAAGCTTCCATTTTTGTGGATGTATGAGAGACTGGACTCGAGAAGTGTCAGGTCCAGAGATTCGGCGCAGTCCCAGTCCTGGAAGGTATGGCCGGCCGGAGTCTGGACCGTGGGGATCCTAGAGATGGAGGTACATATGTCAGACTGAAACCTATCTCAAGGGAAAAAAGGGAAGAATGACAGCAATCCTTCTTTTCGCTTCTACATAGAACGGTCCCGGACATAGGCCTCATATATAGATAAATGAACCGGAAACGAGGATGTAAAACACAACCCGTCGACTGAAACGTACTCTGTATCCGTCTTATAAAAGTCATCCTCATGTATCACAAACAACTTGATCGACCGGTTCCCCACGGACACGTTGTAAATATCTCGCAACAGTCGAGCAAGCGTCGTCTTGCCCGAGGACGACGGGCCGGAGAGTCCAATGATGATCGTCTTCTTGAGGGTCTCTTCTGCCATCGTTGCCTGCTCTCGAGGAGATAAGTGTGCCGTTGGATATGCCTTGGCACTAAGTCACTTTGATCAAAAAGAAAAAAGAAACCTGTCCTAACGGTGAAACAACTATAAGAATATGGACAAACCTCCGAGTGTGAGATAGGAAGGGGAGTGTAGAGAAAGGTCGAAATGTTCGGATGTGTATTTGGTGGGTAGGATGTTGGGATGGAATATAATTACTGTAATTCACGCTGGTTCGGAAACGATCCGAATTTCTTCGGATACTTGATGTTGATCGAGTGTTCCGTTTTCAGGAGGTACTACTATTATGACTATAGACCATTTGCAGCGTAATACAGGATCTATCAAGGCAGGCGTTGAGTACAATAATGCCTCTGTGGTTAATCTCTTCTGTTATAGATTATGAATCTCAGTCAGAACAGGCGGTACAGCGAAAGGAGGGCAAAAATGGGATTGATTACACAAATATCTATGCAATCTTTGCACCGTACGCCGATTCCATGCAGATATTTGTACAAAAGAAGTTCAAAGTTCATTCCCTGACCTTCACAGTGTCCAGTACCTTGTCTGCTTCAGCAGTGGTGTGGAACCCCCACTTGGGGGCTTTCTTTTTCCTGCCTCTTCGGTCGCCGAACTGCTCATCAAATTTCTTGATAGCCTTCAACGTGTCCATGTCATCCGAGATAGAAGCTGTAATCTCCTCCATAGCTTTGTCGAAATGGTTTTGCTGAAGTGTTCGGCGAGGAGGGTAAACATATGGCTCGTCCCCAACGTGCTGTTTGGCGAGCTCATTCTCTTCCGTCACAGCATTGAGCGCGGCTGCTACGGCCAAGTTTTTCAAATCCGAGCCAGAATAGAAGGGCGTCTTCGTCGCTAATTGTTGAAGGTCGACCCTCTCGGCAAGGCTCTCGTCTTTCAGGTGAATTTTCAGAATTTCAAGACGATCTTGTTCGCCTGGCAGATCGACAAGGAGTCTTCGTGGCAGCCGTCTTAATACAGCATCGTCCAAATCGAAAGGCCTATTTGTAGCGACCATTATGAACGCACCTCCCGAGTCATTGGCCATACCATCCCATTCCCTCAAGAACTGATTGATCATCTCCCGATGTGCCGTTCTCTGCCTGGATTGCGTCCTTGAACTGAACATTGCGTCTGCCTCATCAATGAAAATTACGCAAGGAGTGAGCTTCTTGGCAAGGCTGAATAGCGCCTTGATGTTTTTCTCGCTCTCACCAACGTACATATCGTTGATTTCGGCTCCGCTGACTTCGAGGACTCTGGCACCGGACTCCTTGGCGACCGCTTTGGCGAGCAAAGTCTTTCCCGTTCCCGGAGGACCATACAACAGAAGACCAGGGATCTTATCAGAAGCCAGCACGCCATAAGAGAAGGCATCCGGTCGAACTAGTGACAGAGTTGTCAAAGTTTTTAGAGACTGCACAGTCTCGATAGGAACATGGACATCCCCAAATGTAGTCCTGATCTTGTCAGGCTCAACGACTCCTCCGAGCAATTTACGCTCATGTCTAGTGCAGGATTTTGCAATCTGTTTGATCTTATCCTCATGGGGAGTTTCAAAGCTTCCAGTCATTTCTCTCTCCTTCCGGCTCTCTTGATTCATCCACACAGCTCGAGCAGCATCGCTCTTCCAAAGCTTATCCAAAGCTATCCTGACCTCCGAGGCCACGAATGGTTGATCAGGATCCGTCGTATCGTTACCGGCGATGAATGTCGCCATGCGGTTGATTTGGCTACTAGAGAGATAGCGCTCTTCGACCTTGAATTTGGTTATGAGTATCAAAGGCAGCTTGTCGTCAGGTTCTGGAGATGCAGTGAACACAGCTCCATCAACGGGCTGCGGTAGGTGACCCGACTTTTTGGCTCGAAGTGCATCCATAAGTTGCACCTCGTTCACCTGACGATACCACCGCCGCTTATCCGACCACAACGTACTTCTGGCGCTGGCATGTCGCATGACTGGAGGAAGTGTAACCATTTGCCATACTTCCACATCTTCGAACATGCCATCCAACTCCATACTCATCTGCTTGAAGACTTCCAACTCGGTAGACTTACTACCGACGAGCAGTATCGACTGACCCGTGCGTCGTTTTTCTTCCACTGCCTTGACCAATCTCCCCAAAAACCTTTCACCGCCTCGGACCTGTGCTATTTTCATGATATCCTGCAAAACAACGATCAATCGCTTTGACGTGCTGGAATCTTCAGTAGCAGTCTTCTCTTGCACATTGCTGGACTTTGCTGTTGGAGCCTGGAGTATCTGATCAATGAAAGCGCCCCATACCCGAGCATCTCTCTGCTCTGAAAAGGACTTGGCATGATCATCCATCTGAGCAATGAAGATACCATCGGAAGGGCTAGCACTTTGCCGATTGTTAAACTTCTGGAATAGTGGTCCCAGAGCATCAGACAGATTAAAATGCACCGAAGTCGCGATCTTGAGGGGCTTCTTGCTTGGAAACGCCAGAGGCTCAACTGGCGGCATTGGACCAGAGTCCGCGTCTCCCATGTCTATTGACTCTTCTGCCTCGTCGTCCACAAATGACTCGTTCTCACTCGTGAATTCATCTTCCTTGTACACCTGGAACCCCAGGTCAGAAAGGCCTTTGATCTCAGTATTTCCGTGGTGGTGATCAGCAGCAATTCTGCCAATGTCGATAGCATCTAACACCAACATGTCGGCCTCGTGCTGCTTAGCAAGCTGCTTTATACTCTCTTGCACAAAGCGCTGCCCGCTCTCACATATAGCGTTGACAATGATGTGGCACTTTTCTCGCCGAGGGGCATCTTGCGCTTCGGGTCGCGGAGGTCTCAGACCAGCTTTGACGGAAAGATCTAGCTCAGTCCAGACGTCCGCAGGTACTTCGTATTCGGGACTGTGAGGTTCCTCCAAAGTTGCGGTATCCCCTTTCCCAACCTCTGAAGAACCCGAGTCTGGTCCTGAGCTACCGGGTGCGTCTCCGCCTTCAGTATGCGACTGGGCCGGCTGTGAATCGACGTGAGCTGGCACAGGTTGTACGAGTGAGGCCCCATCATTGTCGGATAGAAGCACCACCTTCTCATGTAAGAAGCTTTGGGGTAGGGAGACTGGAAGAGATTCGTCGCTTAAGCGCAGTCGACCATTGCGCATAGATCGTCGGCGTGCCGAGCCATAGAACTTGAGGTTTTCTGACTGTGTGTCCTTACTTCCACCCGCACTTGGAAGTTGTGCACCAATATCAACTTGTTTTGAATGGTCATGCGCACTGCGGACTGCAGCAGAGCTGTCTGTAGAATCGGAAGGGTGTCGCAAACACGCAGCTGCATGAAACGTTCGCTTTGCAAGCGGATATCGACGCTGGCCTACGATGCGACAAGAAGGGCTGCGCCTGGCTATTGTAAGGCGGACCTGCAGCAGGCTCGACCCAATTACTGAAGGCATTCGGATGCCTCAAGATTCTCTGTCCTTATCGGGGACGATGTGAAGTGACTGGGCGCCGACTGTTCTTCGCTGCTGTCCCTTGAACATTTCTAGGTCATGAGTAAGCCAAACTCCACGGTAATATTTGAAATATTAATACGTAAATTACATAGATTACATTGAATTTGGGCGGGAAGCTGTATCGAGGCTGAAAATAGAGAACGACCAATAATTCTACTGCACCGAATTTGCCTCACAGTGACCAAACCTCTTTTTCACTCCACAAATCGCCAGGCATGCCACCAACGTTATGCGGTCTCTGTAAAGAGGCGCGGGCAGTGGTAATACGTCCTAAGAATCATCACAAAGTATGCAAGGGCTGCTTCATCCAGATCTTCGAAGATGAAGTCCATGAGACCATCGTTTCCTCGAACCTTTTCCATCGTGGTGAACGGGTGGCTATCGGAGCCTCAGGCGGAAAAGACTCGACGGTTCTCGCATCGGTATTGAAAACACTGAATGAACGTCATGATTACGACCTTGAATTGATGCTCTTGTCTATCGATGAAGGGATCAAAGGCTATCGAGATGATAGTCTTGAGACTGTTAAGCGTAATGCTATCCAGTACAATATGCCTCTTGAGATTGTCGGTTACGATGAGCTATACGGCTGGACGATGGATCAAGTTGTAGCTCAAATTGGGAAAAAGGGAAACTGCACGTACTGTGGTGTTTTCCGTCGCCAAGCGCTGGATCGTGGTGCTGCAAGACTAGGAATCAAACATGTGGTCACAGGCCACAACGCCGATGATGTGGCCGAAACAGTCATGATGAATCTCCTCAGGGGGGATCTTCCTAGACTGTCAAGGGCAACTTCTATCATTACAGCGAGTGCGGCTAGTGACACCAAGAGGAGCAAGCCTCTCAAGTATGCGTACGAGAAGGAGATCGTTCTTTATGCCTACCACAAGAAGCTAGACTATTTTAGTACCGAGTGCATTTACAGCCCAGAAGCATTCAGGGGTACCGCAAGGACGCTCATCAAAGATCTGGAGAAGATTCGACCCAGCAGTATTCTAGACATTGTCAGAAGCGGCGAAGAAATGGTTAAGCTTGTGCCCCCCGAGTTAATATCCACGGGCGAAAAGACAGCAGCCGTTGCGGATGAGGAGGCATCAGGAGGTTGTGGAAGCGCAAACGGCCGATCAAGCGGTGGAGAAATGGCCACAATGGAAAAAGCGCTGGCAGAAAACGAAACAGCTGCAGGAAATGAGACAGAGATCACTCTGCCGTCGGCCAAAACCGAGCTTCCTGAATCATCTGCGCCTTTAGCAACTACTGTACCCCTACACGACAAAAAGACCCGGGGAGGTAGGAGGAGGAACATGAAGCAAGAAATGGGCAAATGCGAGAGATGCGGCTATATATCCAGCCAGAAGGTCTGCAAAGCTTGTGTTCTCTTAGAAGGTCTCAACAAGAATCGGCCTACAACTACAATCGAAGTCGAGATAGATGACGAAGAAAGCAGCACGACCCTGATGAGGCAAGTAGGTAATCTTGAGATTGCAACTTGAACCGCAGGGCCATCTGGGTTCATGCCTATTATTTACATTTAGAGGATTTTTCGCCTCTTGGACGTGTATCCAGAACGCAGCGGTACTTTTTCCCAAAGACGCCCGACAACGTTCATTGCGAGCATGGTTAAAAGAATGAGAATGCGGACAATGTGGACCTTTGGTCCAAACTGAGGCTTTCTACCTCTGGAATAAGTCGAGTCGACGAATTCGAACGGCAAAGTTGCCCCAAGATGATTCACAGCTGCGGAAAGACCGCTACTGAAACCGTCTTCATGGAAGCCGTACTTTGTCCAAGCACCGCAATAACTGATACCACGAATGTTCTGAATCTTAGGCAAAAGCTTTTGCGATCGAACAGCGGCCTCGTTGTACAACGGATGTGCATATTCCCAGATACCCTGGACCTTTCGAGGGTCTGGGGGAAAGAGCGGATTCAACGTGACCAGCACATTTCCAAAGGGACCCTCGGGTATATGCTGGAGAAGGTTCATCCAGTATGTCAAGCACACTTTTGCTATGTTTGAGGTATCCGATGGGTTAGTGGGAGTCTGAGTGATGTAATTCCATGCACTCCAAGCGACTTCCCTCCTGGGCATGAACTACATGAAAATATCAGCAAATGACCCATGTTTGCGTTCATTGGCTTACCCTTGTGTCCGAGTGCAATATGGCAACATTCCGGCTTGTTTTGAAACCGCTCAAGATACCGAGTTCTTCTTTGGTTGCAGCCGGCCGTATGATTTCTAGGGCTTGGTCTCCATGTGTGGCAAGTATGACATGGTCAAACTCATGTTGTTCATCACCAACAGAGAGGACTACTCTGCCATTATCCGTCGTGAACAAGCTTCTCACTTCGCATTTCAAGTGCACGTTGTCTGGTGGAAAATCCTTCATAACGGCATCGATGTACTGAGATGTCCCTCCTTTGATCGTCAACCACGGTGATCTTTCACTGACCGTGTTGAGGAGATGGTGGTTCCACATGAATCGAATCAGGGTCACAGCAGGAAATTGCAACGAACATTTATCTGGACTTGTACTCCAAACAGCTGCAGTCATCGGAAGCAAATAATCGTCTCGGAATTCCTTCGAGTATCCATTCCTGTCAAGGTATTCGCCTATGCTTTCCATTTTCTTCGGAACGGCTGCGTCGCCCTTTGCTGTGACCAACGGATCGTTCTCACTTTCATCCTCGTCTCTGAGTACGTCGAGCGCGAATTGATTGAAACGGACTATGTCAAAAAGTAACACCCACATCCTTTTCTTGAAAAGGTTGCTTCTCTGAGCAAAGACAGAGGACAGGGATGTCCCTGCCCATTCGAACATCCCTTGGTCCCGCGAAACGCCGAAGGTCATCAGTGTAGGCGTCGGTTCCACGCCAATGTGGCCGAGAAAATTGATGAAATTAGCTAGAGAGGAGGCTGTCAGAGGTATAGTTAGTGACTGCAGCGGTGGTCTTACGATAAGTCGCTGAATTCATGACAATAAAGCCGGTGTCCACTGGCGTTTTCGCGTCCTCTTCCCCTTCCCAATAGACCGTATTGGTATGACCTCCAAGGCGTGACTCTGATTCGTATAGATGCACCTCATAATTGGTACTATTTTTCAGTGCCCATAGAGCCCCGATACCTGAACAGCCGCTGCCAACGATGGCCACCTTTTTCTTTGCCATGGCTTGGGATCTTTTACTTAGAGATCATGTGGTGGCAGACGTAGCCTGTGCCTGAATAGCAGCGCAGGGTTATCCCGAGTATTGCGATCCAGGGACGATAGACCCACAAGGCTTCTTGATATCATGAAAGGTATCAATGAGGACCAGCTCAGAAAGGTCCAAGATATATATTATATACAATCTGTAAAGAAATAGGAAATATACTGCCGTAATGATTTCTTACGGAAGAAGTTGTGTGGACGAAAAGATCGGAAGCTCATCCATCTAGGACAAGTGTTGACGTCGAAGATCTTACAGAGATGAAGCACGAGGTCCCTGAGTCTGACTAAGGTATTAAGTGGTTGCACTAATTATTGTAAATACGTAGTAATAATTATCGGGTGATTCTAGTGCAAAGCTTCCGAGCGGGCGATCCCCGGGCTTCGATCTCCTTGGCGTCGAGGCTGTGGACCTGCATCCTCAATTCGGAGGCGGTTCCTTCCTTCCTGATGGGAGCAACGTCACAACGAACAATATCGCCGTCCGACATCAACACTCTCATCTCAACATTTGCACTCGCAATAGGAAACTTGCTCTCTCCACGTTATCTTTATCTGCGCTGAGGAGGACTCGGCAACTGTCACTCCATTGGCAGCCCATATTATCCTGCAGCCTGAGTCTTGCGATTCTATCATCTTCTTTTCGAGATCTCTATCATCACAGACGCCAGCACCAAGTCTCACCTGTTCAATTGTAGCTGCGCACTATCTCTGCAACCATGTCGAATCCTCTTGATACAGATGCAGGCTCAGAGCTCTTCAGCAACTATGAAGCGGAGCTCAAGCTGGTGGAGGCAGACCTAAATCAGAAGTTGGACCAGATACAGGAATTCACAGGGGAAGAAAGGAAGTCAGCTATCAGACAGGCTGAACGTGCACTAGAAGAGGGAAAAGAACTGGTCGGTCTTATTCTTGAAGCGCCTAATGCAGCATCGATTAACCAAGGCTCCAGTTAGATCAAATGAACCTCGAGAAATCCAACATTCCATCTGCCATTCGGTCGAAAGTCAATACCCGCTTCAGAAATCATCAATCAGATGTGGACGCTTTAGGACGCAAATTAAAGTCTCTCGCCAGTGATAGGAAGGCGTTGTTCGGAGATAGATACACAGACGAGGACCCGTCGAATCCTAACGACCTCCAACTGGAACAGAGACAGCAGCTCCTCAGCGGCACTGACAGACTAGGCCGAAGCTCACAGAGGCTACGAGACTCTCAACGGATTGCGCTGGAAACAGAGTCGATCGGTGCGGGTACGCTTGCCGATTTGCACCAACAGCGATCTACGCTAGAGAACACCCATCGTAATCTGCAACAGAGCGAGGGATACGTTGACAGGAGTGTGAAGACACTAAGGGGGATGGCGCGTAGGTAAGCACCTTTCATCCGTACTGGGACCAGCAACGAAGCAATGCCGACTAACATGAACTTCTAGGATGGCTACAAATCGGATTATAACGATTGCCATTATCACGGTTCTGGTGCTTTTGATTTTTGCCGTCATTTATAGCAAGTTTCACTGATTCGAGCGATTTTTCTTTGTTCTAAGATTCGACGGTTGCCTGAAGTGTATTGTACAGAAGTGTATCGCTTTCAGAAATAATAAATTCCAAGTAGATGCAATCCAGACGACCAATGGGTATCAGATGCTATGCTATATGGCCAATTGAGTAACCACCAACGCCTCGATCCTCGTTTCCTGCAACTCCGCCAATAGACCAAATCGCTTCGTAGAAAGAACTTACAAGTACACAGCGAGACCTGCTCTCACTTCCCAATGCTAATATAACTTAACTCAACCACCTCAGCCCCCCGATTCCAACATTGATCATGACCCCCAGAACCACTGCCCATTTCTTCCTCCTGCTCCAGATCCCTTCCTCCCGACAAGCCCACCACAAACACCCGACAGGCCAAAAGAATCCCATGACAGCGCCCCAGATCAAATCATCCAGCGCGCCGCTCGCGTCCTCTTCGCCGGCCAAGGGTGTCAAGCCGCCTCCTCCGCCTCCGCCCACGTTGTCGTTTTCTGTCCCCGATGAGCCCATGTCGTTGTCGAGCCAGCGGTCTTCCATCGCGCGGAGCGTGGAGGGACTGGGCATCGTGTCGGGGGTGTGTGAGTGGGCTTGGATGGCGAGGAATTGAGAGCGTAGTGTGCGGATTTCTTCGGGCGTGAAGCCGGCGGCGAGGAGGCGATCGAAGCCGCGTGGGGCGGGGGTCGTGGAGGATGGGGATGGTTGGTGTTGGGATGTTGAGGAAATCGCCAGGCCTGCTCCTTTGCTGCCGCGCGCTGCAGAGGGGTCGGAAGCGTCGAGACCACCATCTTGCTCGTCATTGGTGAGGAGGGAGGTCGCTTGTGAGGCTTCGAGGGCGAGGTCGGTGGCCGAGAGCGTTACGTCGCCGATCGAGCAGTGGATGTACACGCGGGCGGTGAGCGGAGGATCGTAAACAGGCGCTTTACCCTTGCCGTCGGCGCGATCATATTGTAGATTCGGAGTCGAAGTCCCAGACGCACTGCGCGACGACGGGAGTAGTCGTAACTGCGTCGACAGCGCGGCCGTGTCCACGAGCGCTCGGCCAGAGTAGATGAGCCGGATACGTCGGTCTGAGAGCTCGGCGGGAACATGTTGGCGGATGCGTTGTTTGAGCGTTGCGGCGGTCGCCGTCGTGGGTTCGTCGATGGTCACCGGGAGATCGGGGAGAGAGGCGGAAAAGCGAACAGTGATGTGGACTGGCTCGACCGCATCTTGGACATGCTTTGGTAGTTTGAGGCTTTCCATGTAGAGAAACAACCGTCAACTATGTAGAAGGGAAGAGCAAGCTGCTGCTGCTGCTGCTGTTTGCCGAAGTTGCATAAGCCTCTATGTGCGGGTGCGGATGACGTCCGCAGCGGAACCGTTTCACTACAGCAAGCAACTCAAAGGGACCTTGGACCGAGAGGTTAAATCACGCAGAAAATTATTACTAGGGTGACAATATCGCCTAGTTGCTAATGGATATGTACAAATGATCATGAAATATATGTTAGACCTCTGAAGACCTATCCGTAAGACACCATCGCCATTCTCGTATGATGTACAATGGAAGATCGTAGTAATACACGCAGAAAACAAGAGCCGCTCATAATTTCTTGTCTTCGAGAGCCGGTCTTGCCGCCACCTTGAAGTCTGGTATCATCACAGGCTTCCTGTATTCTTCTCCATCTTTCGGCTCCCATTTGCTCTCGACGTGCTTCCTGAAGCGTTCATCAGCTTCGGCCAATTTCTCCCATTGCTGTTCTTCCTCTCCTATAAGCTTGGCCCTATATTCCTCGTCTTTCCATGCTTCTTCAAACGGCACGACAGGCGCTTCTCTTGGAGGGAGCCCCAGCCTTTCTCGTTCAGCTGCAAATCTCTGCCTCATGAGAGGGGAGTTCATAACCTGCCACCTCAGCGTCCACCCCAGCTTCCCAAGCTCCTTTATTCTAGATGGCTTGTCCTTGATCAAATACTCGTCGAGTCCACCACACTTCCGGATCGTCCGTAGACAAGCATAGGTCACCTTGAGAGTGACTATTCCTCCCAATGCCTTGCTTTCGAGGTCGGCTAACTTCACGTGTGGTTCCCATCGTCGCCTGGTTCTGCCTTTGTTCCTTCCTTTGGAGATCTTATTGCCGTACTGAACGGTTTTGCCACCAAAAAGACCGCTATCAGATCGATGAAAGGCGTGGTGCCCCGGTTCGCGGGGGTATTCTGGTATGATTTCGGTGTTTTCCTCGTGCTTGGTACCAAATATGTCCCGTTTGCTGGTGGCTTTTCGGTTTGCTTTGAAGCCCCTTCTAGAAACTAGTGGTGCAAGAGCGAGCCGGCCGAAGGATGAGCAAAGTGAAAAGGCATTGGCCGCAGTCAACCTTGGGTGTTTGCACAATGAAAGCGACATGATGCGCGTAGGCAATTGTAGTAATCGGATCGCTGAGAAGCAGACCGTAGCATCAAATCACCAGAACGAAGAACACACCCTCCTGAGTTGGACAGATAGGAGGGATCGTTAACGTTGCTCGCTCAAGCGTAGTTGTCAGGGCGCATGAAAAGTGTAGGTCATCACAATGGAAATCTTCCTACAGGAAAGCTCCGTGCTTGGCGACAAGTTCTCCACATCACCATTAGGCTGTAGACCTCACCTCGCTGCATCTACAAGATGATAACGGACATGTCAACTTCTTGAATTACCAAGGTGACATTGAGAGTAAGATCATTCGCAGGAAGCCTTACTGACACAGAATGCAATGTCTCTCAATCATCAGCATTTCTCCTAGCAGTACAGTAGATGACTTCCTTCTATGACAAATGAAACACCATCACCTCTTGATCCTTCGAGCAACTGGTTGACATTCGGGAAAGAAATGGGAGCATTCTTCTACATTCAGTTTCCTCGAAGTTGGCGGACGATATTCCTCGTTCCAAATCCCAGTCTCAGCAACGAATCTCATAGTTCGCAGAGATATATTGGGCGTTGGGTTGGCTATGAAGCCTTCTTAGAGTTTCTCAGGCTGCAAGTGCAATTATTTGAGCATACAGATTGCTTCCTGCTGCTTACTTCCTTCTTGACTACTGTACGTCTCTCGAACGGTGCCTCAAGTTGTCAATGGAGGAATGCATTGAATGCTTCTGCTATCATTGACGCCTTCGCCGTCAAATGACGGACGCATCTCTTCTCAGACTCGATTAGGACATCATGTACATGTTCAGAGAATGTAATCGATATTTATAGGTCACTATTGCAGTTAATCTGATAGAGTGGAATTCCCAGAAGGCAATGAAGTCTATAAGCGTGATCTTGCCCTCTCCACCACCATCCTCGTCTCTGGCCGTCTAGCAGTACATGCTCCATGGGCCTACCTATACGTACTTTGATGAAACCCCGTTCAAGCGAGTGAGAATTAGAAGACACCGAATTCCTCAAGAAATCAGAATGGATACTCCAAGTTCATCTAGTGCTTGTCGATACTCAAGAATTCGGATCAAAAAGACGTATTCAAGTGCATGACAGTCTGAGAGGTAAAGGCGAGCATTTAGCCTTCAGAAACAAAATCCAGTTACCACAAATTATTGACCTGTTAATAGAATGTTGAAAGTATTCATCAACGAGTAGAGCGAAATTGATATGCGTCTTCTTTGGAAATAGATGTTTGAGGCTGTTTTATGTTTGGGTGGGTCGATCGGTTGGAGACTCCCTGGAGCTTGCGCGACTGCCCGTGCGAATTGAAGAACATTCCGCTACGCCAAGTCGAGCGTGAAGCTGATGCAGATTTGCCAAAGATTGGCGGCATTTGCGAATCTCCAAGTCGCGCACCACCAATTCTCTGACGGTTAACGCGCTGGGCCTTTTGATCAGAGAAAACCGCATTCGAAACATCATCTGCATCAATATTGGTGGAGGACACGTTGTCGGCAAACATGGTGCAGCTTACAGATGTCAAGGGCAATGCCCGAGAAAACAGAACGGCAGCGCATACACATATCAAGGGTTTAGGACTACGGTCAGATGGTACAGCAGAGACATCTGGCAGTGGCTTTGTCGGTCAGACCGAGGCCCGCGAGGTGTGCATATTCCAGTCGGAGCTTATACCCTCTGGCGCATTCAAGTACTGATCAGCTGTATTCTTAGGCCTGTGGTGTGGTCGTCGACCTCATTCGAGCGAAGAAGATGTCTGGCCGGGCGATACTTCTCGCAGGAGGACCGGGTACCGGAAAGACAGCATTAGCACTAGCGGTGTCACAGGAACTTGGGACCAAGGTGCCATTCTGTCCCATTAATGGCAGCGAGGTATATTCGACCGAGGTCAAAAAGACGGAAGCCTTGATGGAGAACTTTAGAAGAGCCATTGGTAAGCTAGGTGAAAAATGTATCTCGGATTCAACTCTAACAGCGTGCAGGTCTTCGAGTACGAGAAACCAAGGAGGTGTACGAGGGCGAAGTGACAGAATTACAGCCAGAAGAAGCAGAAAACCCATTAGGCGGCTTTGGCCGTACTATCAGTCACCTCCTCATAACGATTAAGTCGCAGAAAGGCACGAAGAAACTACGACTGGATCCTAGCATATACGAAGCAATCCAAAAAGAACGAGTAGCCGTGGGAGATGTAATCTACATTGAAGCCAATACTGGAGCATGCAAGCGTGTTGGTCGATCAGATGCATATGCGACCGAATTCGACCTCGAAGCTGAAGAGTACGTACCAATACCGAAGGGGGAGGTCCACAAGAAGAAGGAGGTTGTTCAAGACGTCACGTTACATGATCTTGACGTCGCAAATGCAAGGCCGCAAGGAGGGCAGGATGTCATGAGCATGATGGGTCAATTGATGAAGCCAAAGAAAACCGAGATAACAGATAAGCTACGGGGAGAAATCAACAAGGTACTGGTCCTCCCAAGAAATAAACAATGGCACAACTAATCAGGTTACTAGGTCGTCAGCCGCTATATTGATCAAGGTATCGCTGAGCTTGTCCCTGGCGTTCTCTTCATCGATGAGGTGCATATGCTCGACATCGAATGTTTCACATACCTGAACCGCGCTCTCGAGTCCCCCATTGCACCCATTGTTATACTCGCTTCGAACCGCGGCCATACCCTGATTCGCGGCACATCTGACATCCACGCCGCTCACGGTATCCCTCCAGACCTACTTGCCCGCCTTCTCATAATACCAACCCATCCCTACAATCCCACTGAAATCCAGACCATAATACGCACACGAGTAAAAGTCGAGGGCCTCAGTCTCTCCGATGCCGCACTCGAGGCCGTGGCCCAACAAGGCTCCAAAGTCAGTCTGAGATACGCACTACAACTCCTCACGCCAGCCAGCATCCTGGGCCGCGTGAACGGGAGGCAAACGATCGAACCGAGCGACGTGGAAGAATGCCAAGATCTCTTCATCGACGCAAAACGAAGCGCTGCGATCATGCAAGGAACAGAGAACGGATTCATCGTCTGATCTTCTCCCAAGGCCAAAAACAAAGAAAAGCAAATGGGATGTTTTGCAGGAGGGGTTTTTCTCCATGCAGAACCATAATATTTTCCGTCTCTACCGCTTTCCACCCATTTGATGAAAAATTTCCATGAAAAGAATGTATACCAAAGGAAGGTGCTCCTCCGTCTTCCCTTTCCGCCTTAATCCAGGGGTCTTGAATTTCCTTGACATTCCTTTTGATTGAAGGGGCGTACACATACGTACTCCGACTGGCCGAGACAAAACGGGACTGCTACCTCAGGGACTTGACTGGTGTACGGAGAAGCAAAAGGATAGGAAGAACGCGCGATCTGATCGAGGCGACGACGGAGTTTCTATGGCGTCTACGCTTCGGGTGTGGAACGTGGAGGAAATGGGCATACTGAAATATCTGACTGTATTATCCATGGGCTGGTAGACGGGGGACGGGTATACGGGCTGTTCTTGCTTCGTTGTGCTAGCGGATCATGTAGAACAATAAAATGAATTCGGGCAATGTCAGTGCGGAGACGATGGTAGGTGATGTCGAATATGCAGAGCTACGAGATCATGAAGACTTGAGTGATTTTTAAGATGTGTTTCGCATTGGTAAAGCTACCACTAAGAGTGCTGACTACCATACGTAGGTCCCCGGGGATGTATATGTATTCTTGGAGCACAGTATTCCGTCTCCTCTGATCTGATTCCAGCGACCTACCGACCTACCTTGCGTCATTGATGTTGCTTCCTCTCCTATACGCTTCTCAGAATCTCGCTCGTAATGGGACAGGATAGACTGCTTGACCGCGGTCTGCGGGAATAGTTCCTACACTGCAAGAGCTTGTCAGCCATTATCCGGTGACTCAATTCTCATGTAAAAATGGTGACATGGTGTCTCAATCAGACATCCAAGGAAGTTAAGCGCTCAGCGGTGCCCGGACTTATGTAGGTTCTCTGCCGGCCTAGCGTGGAAACTGCGAATGTAGGAAAAGGTTTCATCATGAAAGTGTTGCAGGAAGAGGGTAGAGAAAAGCGACGAACGTACCATATCACATTACTACGCTCGCGCGAACGCTTGCCGTCGGAGAGCATGGGAAGGAAATCTGCAGCTGGAAGATGGTCAGCTTCACTCTCAAGTTGCGGCTCAGAGCGAGTTGAGATGAAAGCAGGTGGATCAGACAGCAAAGACTGGCAAGTATCACAGACCACCTGGGATAGGGGGTCCGAGTATCTCTTCAGGGTCGACTCAGAGAAAGGTAAGAAGTAAAAGAAAAGTTGTCATCTTGAAACCGAAAGGGGAGAACGTGAATCTGGGGGAAAGAGCTTACCTATGATATCTGATCAGTGGAAGTAGTTGTCCAGCTCCCAATGAAAATCATAGTACACGTCCGACATCAGGACACAGAGGCAGCATCTAGTCTCTGCATTGAGATATCAAGAGGCAGTGCACACATGGTCAATCAAAAGAAAAGAAAGCTGGTTGTCGTCGACTGTGTGAAGCAGAAATCAGTCAGTCGAAGCTCATATATAAGCACAACAGTTGAAAATAATAGTTTCTTGGAGAAGCCAAGGACCAAAGAGGGAACTCAGCCGAGATACGGGGGCCAGAATGGTGGCCGGGAGACCTGAAGTGTGCGTAGTATCGAGTACGCTGCGACAATAAGCGGCGTAACATTGAGCACTTTGGAGTAAAAATCGGAGAAAATTCGAGCCAAAGTGGGTCTTCTGAGTGAGCATAGCAAGTTGATGGATTCCCTTGCCTTCCCCCGTGCCCCCCCCGAAAAGTCCAAAGATTGCGCAGAGAAAGGTCGATCACTGTTGCAGTCAAATGCCCCCCAAAGCAAATTGTTCCTCAACCTGAACCGACCCTAAGACTTGGACCTGCAAGCACCCAAACAACCACCCCCCCCAACCTGCAACCTCGTACCTATTCTATCCCTCCTCCCAATTGTTTCATAAGGGATAAGGTGTATATCACCTAGACCGAACATATCTTTACCTCAAGAGACTTCCTTGTTGTATATTGTTGTTCTTGTGTGCCTGCCCATTGTGTTTGCTGGGCTTCTCCATTCGTTAGGTTCAGGTCGAGCTCTCCGGAGTCGCATTAACTTCTTCTCCGATCGAACCTAGCCCGGCCACATCGAGAGCACCACAACGACACGCGCAACGCTATTCGATTATATTACAACACACCATGTCGACTGGGAAGCGATGCGAATTGTGAGGTAGCTGCGCGGCCTCTGAAAGGCAAAACCGCGGAAGTGCAGTGCATACGCGGTTGGGTTGGTGCAGGAAGCGCAACGCGGTCTTGGACTCGCGACAACCCACAATCAACTTTGACTCGCCTTCTACATTAAACGCGGGAAAGAGGATATCGATAGTCGATCACGATAGAAGAAGCGCATGGTATTACTGTCTCTAAAAGAGTGCCAGTGCACCAAGACGTCCATTTGGCTGTGACTGGAGTGAAGGTGGTCGAGTAACCCGCGACTCGTTAACCAAAAGCCGCTTTTGTTTGCAGTTTATGTGTTATTGCCAGCAACCATGATGGCAGCGCAACCTTTTCCTGCGCAGCATTTAGGTATGGCAGCACCTCACCCTGGTATGCCCCATGGACACCAGATGGGACCAGGTCAACATCCAGGAATGGGTGGACCAGGTCCCCAGATGATGCACCCTGGTGTCTCGGGTGCTCAAGTCTCACAGGGTGGTCCGATGGTGACCGGCATGCCACCAGGTGCACCGACACCGGCACCGGGAGGCCCTATGCCAAATGCTCACGCAATGTCACATTTGGGACCTCAGCAGCACATGTTTCAGCAAGGTCACCCGGGCATGCAGAATTTCAATCCTGTTCTGCAGCAGCAGATTGCAATGCATCAGCAGCGTGCGAGGATGATGCAGATGCAAAACCAACATGGCGCTCACATTCCCGTCACGATGCCTAATGGAGCCCAAGGCATAACGCCACAACAGATGGCGGCCATGAGAGGTCAGATGCCGGTTCAGCCTGGCATGCACTTTCAGCAAATGCAGGGCGGTATGAATACGCAGCAGCAGATGCAGAATCCTCAACATCAGCAACAGATCTTTGCGCAACAACAAGCGTTGGCTGCGCAGCAAGCGGCTTTGCAGCACCAGCAACAGCAGCAGCAGCAGCAACAACAACAACAACAACAACAACAGCAACAACAACAGCAGCAGCAACAGCAGCAACAGCAGCAACAGCAAGCTGCACAGGCGCGCAATAATCAAATGATGCAAGAGCCGAACGCTACCACTCAGCCTCCCCCTCCACAACCGACTCCAGCACCGCAGGCTGCTCCTCCACCTCAACCTACACCCCAACCTCAACCGTCACAACCCCCGGGGCCACCGCAATCACAGCAACAGCAGCAGGCTCCACCACCTCAACAACAGAATCAGAACCAACCGCAACCTCAGCAGCAACAGCAGCAACAACAGCAGCAATCTCAGCAGTCGCAATCGCAGCCGCAACCTCAGCAGGCGCAGGGACAACCAGGGTCACAATCTCAGCAAGGCCCGAATCCGCAGCAGGCAGCCCAGGAAGCCCAATTACAGCAACAGAAGAATACTCAAATAATGATGCAACAACAACGGGCTGCTGCTGCTCAGATGATGCCGATGAAGGGAGCCTCAATTCTCCGAGTCATCCAGTTTTGTGATCATCTGAGCCAAGCGTCAGCAGATACTGAGGCCTGTCGTAGACTGGAGACGTGGCAGAAGTTTGTCGCAATGTTCTTTACTGAGAATGGTATTCTACGCCAACAGCTGTGGAATGCGAGAGATAACGGAGATAAACGATACCAATTGTCTGTACCAGCACTGCCACGATTTTATTGGACTCATTGCATGAGCGGAATCAAGCACATTAACATTCACCTTGAGAAAGCTCGAGAGAGCGATCTACCCATGGGCGGCCATTTTGTCGAAGGCAAGACCACGGTCACATATGTTTTTGGAAATGATAGCCAGTTGATCTCATATGGTAACTTAAAGGCTCATTTAGATGGGCAGAGCAGGATAGAGATACTGGACCTGGGGACCAAGAAACACGCGGAGTATCTCCCCCGAGGTTTACTTGAGGCCTCGATAGCAAGCCCTGTGCAGAAGATACAAAGTCCAGAGATGAACAAGAAATTGAAGCGAGCACAACAGAAGCAAGCTGCAGCCGCACCTCCCGGGGTGTCTCTACCGCAGTCGCCTGTCATTAAAGAATGGGGTATAACAAGCTCTGTCCTGCAATTCTTCGAGGTAAGTGCCCTTCAGGGATGTGGGAAGCGCTGCTAACTAGTAGCACAGACGGCAGAGACCATGACTTCTATGACCATGCTGTTTGCTTTCTGCCAGGATAACCCAAGCCTACGGCCTCATGAAGCTTTAGAACAGCTTGTGCAGAATTTTCCTGTGCCGCAAAACACCAACCAAATCGCTATGAACCCGGCTATGCAGCAAATGCCGCCTGGACCCAGAACTCCAGGTCTGAACGGTCCGAATGCTTTTAACTCTCCTGCTATGGCCCACCTTGGAATACCACAGCAAGGGTCACCTCACGTCGGCACCGTTCATACTCCATCCCCTCACCAAGGCCATATGCCAGGACCGGTTGCCATGGCCCATCAACAGAGCCAACAAGGATCCAACCTCAGTGGAAGCCAGGGGACTAGTGCAAATACCAGCCCTAACGTCACCAACAAAAAGCGACGTGCGAGCGCAGTCAAGCTTGAGAGCGAAGACGGCACTGCAGAAGTCAACGGAGTTGGTGGAGCGAACAAGGTTAAAGCAAGCCCGCGAGTCGGAGGAAAGAGGCAAAAAGGAACTGCATAGGCTTGGACAAGGAAATCCCCGACTTCCGGTTTCCAACATTACTACCTGGTGAGGGCGAAAGCCCAATGTCCATTGCGACGGCGTCAAAGGAGGGAGTATATCATATCATCTACCATGTCGGGATAGTCTCAGCGAGGAGTTCATGTTTCATGCCTTTCTTATGCCAACCTGCCATGCTCTGCTCCGTACGATCTGTTGTTTTTGGGTAAGGGACGGACGATGACATTGGGTATTTGAACGATCCGTCTTGGAGTACAGTTTTGCTTACGGGGCGACTCTTGCCAGAGACTTGCCTTATTCTTAATCACATATGTACTATACCACTCTTGTTGGTTGAAGGTGGTCGATTAGATGGCCGGATGGGGCAGCTGGGAATTGTTCCTCCCCTGCCTCCTCGTGTTTGATCATCCAGCCGTGATCATGTTGATTTGGACAGTGAGGGCATTACAGGAGATTTTCTGGTACAGATTTGAGCGGCTTAGAATCATCTTCAATCATATTTGTTCAATGTTTTGGGCTCAGCCTGATTTTGGGCATGTAAAAGGTTTTCTGATATTGTTGAAATTATTTGACTTGCTTCATCGTGGGAACAGTCAATAATGAATGTCCATATTTTCTTACGCTGCATCACATTCACTGAATCTCCTTCCGATGCTTCACTCATGTTCTCTCATCAATTTCCTTTCGACTTCAATCTTTTTATTTCTAGTTGTTTATTCGACAAAGATGTTCATTGGAACTCTGTCTCCCCTGAACTGCTGTCACCACTGAAGCGCGCTCGTGGTGTGCTCTTCTTTCCCTTAGTCTTAGTCTGTCTCATTTCCGATCTTCCGTGTAATTCTGCCATTGTGTCGATTTCAACCTCGAAGGTTCGTCATGCCTCCTCGCAAGCGAACCAGCAAGGTCGGCAGCAGTGGACAGCAGAAGGGACATCCTCAAGGGGTTCCATCTTCGACATCAACTGAACGCAACGCTCGCTTTTCTTCTAATTCCGCTGGAACTAAGCGTCGAAAGGTGCAGTCTGATGTTTCACCTCCTCGTCGCAGTGCTCGTATAGCTGCGAGTGGTCCGGTCAACTATGAAGAATCAGAGGACGAATTGGTCAACACGCCCCGGGGTCACAAAGGTGCTTCACCAACTCAGAACCGGTGTCAGTCAAAATTACTTAAGTTGCCAACCGAAGTCATTCACGAGATCTTGACACATCTGCTTTTTTCCAAAGATGGCATAACTGTCGACATGATAGACCACTATCTCTCCGGACCAGCTTTGCGAAACTTCTATTGCCATCGAAATGAGCCAAGCTTAGCTGGGCTCGGACAGTCGATATTCAGAGTATCTTGGCTCCTCAGGCGGACTGCAACTTACATCTTCTTCTCAAGAAACCAAATCAGCTTCTATGTCAATCCCAGCCTCGATGCATTCACTTATGCCTTTCGAACTCCGACCTCTCAGATCCGTGACTTACGTTTGGATCTCTGTGTCTACAACAAACCGATGAGCGACGAATCGATCGTCAAGCTTCAGAAAGTGAGAGCCAGGCTGGTGGGACTTCGCCGTCTCTCACTCGTCATAACGATCAAACGTCGTCACTACTACCCGACGGAGGAGGAAAACGCAATTTACTACCCCTGGGAGAATGCGATGCTTTCCTACGTGGAGCCCCTCAGCAGCGGACGGTACATCCCAGACGTCAGTGTATCTGTCTTTTCCACCACGATTATAGGCTATCCGGGGCACGACAGACGAGTTGCTTTCACCAATGCGCTGGAGACGAAGATACTTGCCATGTTCTCGCCGAATCCTCCATTGTTTCTCTTAGGTCCTGATCCTCTTGGACGCACCATACAGGCTCGATTTTCGCCAATGGTTTGTCTCCTCGCCTCTTCCCCCCTTTTCCTGTGCCGAAAATGACAATGCTGACGATTCCACGCGCGTGCCCATAGTACCCTCCAGTCCATCCTCCCTGGCCTCCCCAATACCGTGACTCTACACAAGGAATAGTCCGTACGTTTTCTCTTCCCCCTTTCCCGCCCACCTATCCTGGTTCAGTCCGAGACTTTGCTGGCTAACATTTTTCTGTCTCCTCTCAAAAAGAAATCAGCAGATCCTGGCCAAATCTTCCTAGACGGCGTCATGCTTAGAGAAAGCCAGAAACATGAACGGTTCCGCAAGATCGAGCGTAAATCGTCGATATCAAGTCAAATATCCATACCATACCATACCCACAGCAAGGGACAGAAAACAGGTCCTTTTGGAAAAACACACACACAAAGACCGTCAGAATTCAATATTCTCTAAAGAAAAGAGAGGACGGGAAGATACCTATGCTTTCTGACTTAGGCAGCGGTCGGGTTGCTGGTGGATGTGTAGGACAATTAGAGGGGCAGCGTGCGACCGAGGGATCTCGTTTTTCATTCACGTTGTATGTACCTTACTAATCATCATCAACAAAAGGGGAAAAAGGAGTTTGTTTCTAAGCCATTGTCATCAACGTCAATGTTCAATGTCGTACGCACTTAGGTACTTGAATAGTTTCTTTCTTTCTTTCTATCTTTCTTTCCTGCTTCGTTTTTCTAAATTATGACAATCGCAAGGAAATGCAACAATGATGATGATAAAAATCGAGAAAACCAATGCCAATTGTTCCCGACGTCCCGATGTCTATTCCAGTCATTTGTAAAAGAACAAATGTCCACTGGCTTTGTAACATTCGGCGTTGTATAGACGTACATGATTTTCCTCGAAACCCTTGCTCCCGAGATTTCCTTTTCCCTTTCCCTCCCCCAGAATATCTTCTCAACAAAGCTCCGAAATCGCATGTTTCTCAATCTAGGAGGCTTGTCCTCCGCTTCCCTTTGGTTTCTCCGCCGTCTCTTTCCACTTGGCAAAATTGGTCGCGAATTCTTTTTCGCAGTCTCGCGGGGCTCCCGAGTCACAGCCCGCAAGCTGGATCAGGAAGTCTCCGTCCTTGAAGAGGGAGCCGCCGGTTTCACGCATCAGGGTGGAATCTCCTGAGGATTCTGTGATGAGGAAGTAAGCAATGATGCTCGTTGCAAGGGAATCCTCTGAGAAGTTGGAGGAAGAAGAGGAATGAATAGGACTGGAAGGATAGGGAACAGAGGTAGTTACCATAATTATAAGCGTTCATGGTTCTTTGAGGGACAAGGGCCAGATGGGAGAGGATGGTGGGGTGCCACTGCGTTAAGTGCTCCTGCAAGAAATGTCTGTGTTAGTCTGGATGAAAAGGCATACCACACGAAACAGGCACATATGACGCCCATGGGAAAGGGCCGTGCAATGTGGACAAGGACTGGCCGTGCGCACACATCGATATTGACAACGGAGCCCCAAGTAGATGCCCAAGCTAAGGCTCTGAGGGATGAGACACTTACCAAGGCATGACCCTCCGCCTTCTGAAAATTATAACTTCTATACAACGGATCCATCCAGCTGTCCAAGAAGTACTTCGCCCACTCTCCCCTTCGCAACAGGAAGCTTCCATGCGAGAGACTATCTGAATCCTGCGTCAAGATCAAATCCACCTTTTCCGGTTTCAGATGACTGAACGTATGAATTACACTGTCTGGCGGGACGACAGGGACATCTTTGAGCATTAAGGAAGAAAGTTTGGTATGGTCGAGTATATGGTCTTCGAGTGAAAGAGTTGGGTTCATTATTATGGCGTGAGGTGTGAGAGAAAAGTACCACAACGAGTGTGGATGTATCGTTTGCGCATGGCGGACCGCAGGGACAACGGACCACGATGAAGGTGCAGAGTCGAGGTATGATTGGTAGAAGGTGGTATTCGTAAAGAAATTGATATACCCTATGGGAAAGTTTTGTTAGTATTCGATGCTACGAGTTCGCGCGCTTTCGAAAGAAAAGAATGCCCTCTATATCCTGCAAGTGGATGAAATAGCAGATCAAGCCAGGTAGTCAAATCAAACAGATATGTTGCACCACAGGGAGACAGGCAATATATGGAAATCCGGCGAGCTGTACGTACCATGTCTTTGAGCATAGTCCTCCCGATTCTGCTTGATACGTGAAATATAATCCTTGCTCATATTATCATGGTCCAGTACCGTGACGATCACCACCTTGGGCGTCCCGGCGGGTAGCACTTCGACCCCATCACCAGCGAAAACATATGAGAGAAAGAGATAGAATGTACAGAATGCGACCGCGACAATTGCGGTAACCTGGAGTGGCTTCCGCCTCAAGGATGAGTGTGATCTCGAGGGGCGGAAGGCCGCATGTGGTGATTTTGGAGGGAGTGCGAAATGCATCTTGATCGAAAAAACACCTCGGGGTTCGCGAGTCCCCAAGACGGATTGAACGTCAGATCAATAGGATCTGGCGCAGTAAAGCATGGATGCGACGAAGGCGTAGCTATCTGGCTGTCCTATAATACATTGTGGTTCGTTGGGCGATGGGTCTTGTAACAACAGAGATGACAGACTGACAGAAGTGGAAACGGTCGTCGCCCTTGAACTCCGCGGTCCGCTCCGCTCGACTCGGAAAATATTAGATGAAATAGATGCACATGAAGAAAATCCATGCTCTCTTATGAATCACCAAGGGAAGTCAGATAATACTACTAGTACAATATACACACTGCTCAAATATTCAAAAGGACACTCGTTGTTAAAGATTGTAGAACTGATTTTGGGTGCTTAGTGTACGTGAAACATAATAAAAGTACAGAACCTCTGTTGCCCGCATGTACAATGCCTACCTCAGGCAGTATTAATGATGCTGCGTGAGCAAGTCTACCACATGTTATCTCATGCCTCCCTTGCTAGTGGTAGATCGGTTTTTCTGAACCCTGCCAGCGTGCCACAGAGAAGACTTAATATCAACACCACTATTGGTAAGAGTCTGCTCGCCATAGCCGACAACCCTTGAGCCTTCATTGGAAAAGGTGCACATGGCACATCGGTATAAGACGAACGTAGCTTTAGCAGTAGGCGTGCGCCGGCCCTCTGTTACCCAGATGACCCCGATTCCCTCCCCAAGGTGGTTGGGGAAAGTTGACAACAGAAACTGATCGTTTAGTAGAGACCTGGCAGGATGACGAATCGCTTCTTCTTGTACTTGTCGCCAAATTCCTTCCTGTATCGCGCTTCCTTCTTACGCGCCCATGCAGCCATTTGCACCACACTGACGACTAACATCACGACCAGGCACCAACTAAGCCCACTAACGAGATATAATCCAACCCAAGAGATGGCCTCAAACATATAATTGGGACACGTCACCAAGCTGAAGAAGAAGCCCCGGGGGATACCACGTTCCCGTCCGCCCGCAGAACGGAGACCTTTGAGCGTCAGATGCGCGGACAAATTGCCTAGTTCACCAATGACATAGAGCGCGAGGCCAGTATAAAGGAGCACAGGATTTGGTGATCGTGTTGCAGTGGGTGCCGAAGGTCGATATACCCATGGTGCGATGTTGAAGCCGGACAACACCCAGTAATGGAAACAATTTTTGAATATGTTTCGGACTGGCATGGTTGCCAGAGAAAAGCGATGGACAAAAAGGGTCTCAAGTTCGCGCTTCACGAAGTGTAAAGAGACCAGGACCATGAAGATGGTCTGCAGATCAGAAGGCTGAGCCTTGCCGCCATAGAGGTGCGGTTGCAAGAAATAGAAAATTGGATGAATCAGAATAGGACCCAGGTATTCGATGATGAAGACGGTGCGCCATGAGATCTGAGGCCCAAGGTCTTTCACATAGATAGTGGAGAGGTCGCGAAGGCCTGTAGAATCGACACTCGTATTTTTATCGGATGTAATCAGTGTCCCGTCACTTCCCTTAGTGATGCGCAGGCGGTGAACGGAATACTTGGTGCTTGTAGCAACCGCTTCATACACATCTGCTGTTGAAGCATTGTGATCGAGCGTAACGGCCTCGGGAAGTTTGGATATCGGTTTGCCTAGGAATAATGATCAGAACCCTGGGCGCGGCACTGGTTGGGACTCGACTTACCTCGTGGTCTTATGTTGAGGCTGATAGACTTGGACGCCATGATGCCTGGCTCAGAAGTACACTGTGACCAAACACAAAGGTTCAACGATATGAAGAATAGCTGCGCGAAAGGTGCCTGCGCTCTTGTGCAAGTCAAGTTTCCATTTGGCCAACGGATTGAAACTGTTGGTTTAGCGGCCCGGAAACTGCGGCGGCGCGGGGGATTGCGTAAAATCCGACTTACTGTACAACCAAACTCATATATTGTTTACTACATGCTTCTGGGAGCTTTGAGCTACGGCGTTTCGACCCAAATATTGTGACCTTAATGTCCATAACTTCTCATTAAGTAGTCAGGGACGAGATGACCATGGTCCCAAATGGGTAGTATTCAAGACAGTGTGGACTTGGTGGCTACATTCTACTTCACCATCGGATGCTACTGAAGCTCCCCAAGGTAATAGCAAGACTGAAAGCATCTCTAAAGGCCTCGCGTTCTCTTGATATTCAGAGTCAAAGCGAAATCAACCAGGCCCTGTGAGTCCTGTCATTGAGTATGCGCATATTCACGATCTACTGTAGTGCTGTAGGTACAACGTCTGGTGCTGTTCCCAACATTAAGCGGGGGAAGATTCAAAAGGCAATCAGATGGGATCGTTTCAACTTGCTTCTTCACTACCTGGTGGTGTAGGTTGAAACCGCAACATGCAAGACCCCTGTCACGTCTATGGTTCGTCGGAAGTTGGTGATCTTCTCGATGACGATAACCCTTTGATAGTAGACCTCTGACACTGTAGGCATTGTCGGGGTAGATGCATATCTGAGCTAGGAAGTAGACAATGCTGGACGTGGATAGGCCCATACGAGGGATCACCCGGCTGAGGTTAGGTACAGGTACATATTGTAGTTCAACTCGATCCCTCATCCCTCAGATGTATATTGGCTGTAAAAAGGATGCTCGGACACTTATTACATTATACACCTAAACTTTTCATCATCGGTGGAGAGCCTGGGCCAAGACAAACAGCGTCACTGGTCTTCGACGGGAAGGAAGGTTTCCACTCTGTCTCCGAATAACTTCATAACGGTTCTTTGACAATCAGAGAATACAGAAAACAATCAGATCGTCAAGCTTCTCACTTTATGACCCATTTGCCTTCAGCTTACTCCAAATTCTGCCGCAAACTTGGAGCTTCACCATTTAAAAAGTCGCATCTGCGGCTACTGACAGAAGACGACCTGCACCGTCACTTTCTGATCTGTCCGCGGCAAAAGTGTTTGCCTTAGCCTTGTATCTCCTCTCGACACTTCTGCCTTGTTCTCTTCAGCGTGCATCCGTTTGACGGTCTTTGCCACCTCACCAGTGCATGCGGTTCACCTCCTCAAGGTTGGGTTACTGCCAAATCTTACACAGATCAGCCGGCATCATCAACCGATCGACCACCACTCAAATATCATCCAGTAACCCTGCATTTCCGCTCGCTGTACCTCAGTGGTCCTAGCTCCTAGGTCGACTTCAATCAACTGAGTATCGTGGGGGATTGTGGTGGCATATGAAGGGACGATAATAGTCGCTCGTTACATACGATGGGGAGAATCAAGAAGGCGGCGAGTTCGAAGCATGGAGCTACAATAGTAAGTCTTACCGAACCCTCCTCTTACTACGGCCTTGGTTAACAGATCTATAGTCACCCGCTGTGTCAGACTTTGCAAGCAAAGCGGCCAGCTTACCCATAATCGAGCTACCTTCGCACCTTGCGACATTCCCGCGGCGATGGCCATTCCCGCGCGGTGATCTGTACCATTGGATCGATGTGTTAGATCGATTCGATGGGATTCTTGAGCGTTTCATCAAGTGTTACGATCTGAACAACCCGCAGACGAAGCCATTTGGCACCTCATTTCTTGAAGCAGAGCATGGCGGGGATGTACAGCAGCACGGATTCGGTCCCGAAGGAGATGCTGAGTTGATGCATTCAGTCTTGGAGTTTTCAAGATTGCTATTAGAGAAATGCGGAAATAGGAGCCTTTACAACAGCAGTGAACGGTTGAATTGTTTGCTCAACACGACCTCATTGTCCCTAATTCATACCACACTGCGTTTAGCCTTGTGCCTGGCGCAGAGGTACAATGCCCGCCAGCGGCCAAATCATTTCCAGCCAAGCCTACTTTTATCACACTACAATATCGATCTCGAGAAGGTACAGCAACTTGCGCGCCCTGTCCGGAAGCCTCGAAGCGTTGCAAAACCACTAGGTACTGGCACAGCTCCGAAGACGCCTAAAGGCAAAGATCGCGCGGCTCGCCCCGCTACTGTGCGGAGCGACTCACCGTCCTCGCTAGGCGCAAATGACTTCGGGAGACTAGCTACCGGCGAGTCAGATTTCGACTTCACGCCTTGGGCTTCTGTGGACATCCTCGCCGATCAGCGAAGTTCTAGCGACCCAGTCACCAATGACAGCGAGATGCCTGACACTCCGTCACGTACGAGTCCGTTGCGTAGGAGCTCGACGTTAAATGGCTCTACAACTTCCCGTAGCCAGGACGACTCGTACCATCCAGAAAGACATGAAGCGACTACGACTGAGGCCACTGCGACAAACATTGTGATTGAACCCGATGAGATTCGGCACTCAAAAGCTGAAGATCTCGTGGCCCGATATGTCAATGAAATCCCATCAGGCCCGCAGTACGAAGTCTTAACCAAGATCCGAATATCGAAGGCTTTGCTTACATCGAAGGCTACCCGGCAACAGCTACTCGCAATCCGCCTCCTAGCTGTTGCAAATCTATCTTATATCTATCCGGAGCATCTCTTCCATTCGAAGGTCACACAACACGAAGCAGAAGAACCCAAGCGCTGGCAGCTTGTCGGTCAGTTAGCGGAGCTGCTCTCCATCGGCTCTCTAAAAGCGGATGTACCACTTCATATTCAGGCGCTTGCTCTTGGCACTCTCCGGGCGTTGGCAAAGCATAAGGCAAAGCTTCATGAGATACTTACTGCATTGAGTATCAACGTAAACCATGGAGTTCTTGTCTCCGCCACAAGGAAAGGGCTTGCAGATATGGCAAACGACGACGATGAGACGGACAACGAAGAAGGCGATGAATGGCGAGAAGCATTGTTCTCCCTACTCCACACCCTCGTGCTTATGAGTCCACCCCCATCTCGAAGCAGTGACAGCTTCGTACCAGCCTCTATGATTCTTCGCTACGTGGACGTCCTTAATCTACGCACCGAGAAGGCACAAAGAGTGTATCTCCGAATCCTCGAGTTCTTCGATACGTTCTGTCATACTATAAAGGACGGCTTGGCATTTCTCTCTGGCAACCGGGCTATTGAAGCAATCACTGATCTATTGGCATTTCTTGTCGACAGCTCTCTGAAGGATGTGCAAGAGGGAAAGGGGCTGGCAAAGGAATATCGTACTCAGTCAACGGATTACAGCATACCTTACTTCAACCAGCAAACAATCCGATTCATATTGCCTTTCATCGACAACGTAATCAGTCAAAGCGGAGCTGCATCTGACCGTATTTTGCGCAATCTCATTGATTCGCCTCCTTTGTTAGCAGCTTTCAAAGGCATCATTGTGCATCCACAGGAATTTGGTGGTCATGTGTGGAGTTATGTGGTCAAAGTGGTTAGCAATTTCCTTCACAATGAGCCTACGAGTTACGCTGTACTGGCAGAGGCCAATCTCACGCAAAGCTTGTTGGCGTCAATCGGTGCCCCAATTCCTCCGCAAGCCACGTCTTCGGAGCCTGAGCCGGTCGGACAGTCGGAAGGAAACGAGAGCAGGGATGTTGACGCAGATGTAACCATGAGTGATTCGGAGTCTGAGGCCGCTTCTGAACATACCACTCAAGGGCCGAAAGTCGCAAAAACGATCAACGCGTTTGAAAACGTTGGCAATGCGAAGGTCGGTATTCTTCCATCGCCGGAGGCAATATCTGCTGTGTCTCAAGCATTTAGCGCAATCTGTTTGACAACTACGGGCTATAATCACTTCAAGGCATCAGGTGCTCTGTCAATCTTCTTCGATGTTTTCCAAAGCCAAGCCCATGTCAAGTCCATGACGGATCCAAGCTTCCTTCAGTCTGTCGGTAACACTTTTGACGAATTGGCCCGCCACCATCCGGGACTGAGACAAGATATCTTAAGCACCGTAATTGTCATGGTTGCACGTCTTCGACTGCTCTGTAAAATCAAGGCTCTGGAAGTTGGGGCCGGTACGAAGCTCTGGATTGATGGTTCTACTGAAGGGCTTGAGGTTGCGGGTGGCAAACGAGCTCTATTAGTCGACACTGATGCCTTGGAGACAGACTTGGCAGGAAGCGACTATGAGCTCTCGCTGCCAAATGATGACAAGCTGAGAGTTGAAACGGCAGGCATGTTTTCCAATCGTCATGTTGGAGCTGTGACTGAAGACGAGAAAGACGATAACGGGCTTACAGTCTCTGATTATCTCTCACCTGCTATGTGGTTTCTTCTTGGGTTCTTCGAGAATCAATCACTCTGCGCCAGTTTTATAGACAATGGTGGCGTCGAGCTTATAATGGACATCGCAACTGCGCCTAGCCTTCCGTACGATTTGTCGCAAGAAGGCAATATGGGCAACTCACCACTTGATATGGCTCAAGTCATCCATATGATGGCGGACACCCGAGCGCACTTGGTTGTGCCATCATTGCTAAACCGTACACTCACCATCATCAAACGATTGGAAGACTTTTCCAAGAAGCAACCGACAGGGTCGGTATGCTTCTTTGAATCTCTGATTAATAAAGAGACAACGAGTGGTTGTGAGAACTGGGTCCGCGAGAATGGCACGAAGATTGCGAGAGATCTTGCGTCAGTGCTGAATTTGACGCGTATACTACATGAAGTATTTTCTTCCCCCATGTATCATACCCGCCAGAGTCAAACACCAGCACCTTTCTCAAACGTCAATCTGGTTGATCGCTATGTGGATTTATGCAGTCGGCTTGGAGAATTGCATGCTGCTTGCGTCCGCGAAGCCATACTTCTTCAAGAGAAGACCCCACGGGCATGGAGGGAGGAAACACGTCTGAAAGACGTCACGACTGGCATCGATGAGGCTGATGAAGTTCTTGGTCTGGTCCGAATTCCCACTGAGAGTTTGGTAAATGACTCTGAGGACATCCGGTCGGCAATTGATTCGGCCCACCCAAAGACCAGCGAGGAGAGGGCAGCCGCTCTCAAAGAGACTCTGGAGAAAGACAAACGTTCAGCAGCTTTCCACAACGTCAAGGTACTGCGATCGCTTCTGAGTCAAACTCCATACACAATCACACAATTTTTCCAGGCACTTGCTTTGGGTCTCGTGCCCAAGCGCAGAATGGACGCACACGCCAAACAAAACATGGCCGCGGTCACAGAGGCAATGGCTGCGGCACTCATATCGCAGCTGAACCCACCGTTTTTCAATAATCAGCAGGATTTTGACAGCGCCGAAGCGTTCCGAAAACATCAATTCTCATATTTGATTGTTGTATTGGCTAGCCTTTCTGCCATTATCCTTGATCTACAGAATGCTACTCCCCATTCTGTTGCCACAATTTCTATTTTGATGTCTGTCAAGAAGGCTGGAGGGATTGAACAAGTGAGAAAGATAGGAGACGTTTTCTACGAGGAGGTCAAGCTGAGAGAGCAATTGCCGAAGGATGAAGCTTCACATTCAGCAGGTTCATCCGTGGTACAGATTGCCTTGTCTGGCCTGAAGATGATTCTCAATTTCTTCAGTCTTCTGACATCGTCAAAGACAGTTGTCGATACACCTCAGGCGAGTTCATTGAAAAGCATGGATCGTGACAGGCCTTACTGGTTTGTGCCATCTCAGTTACTCTTAGAGCTCCGCATGGACGTGATACCGTTGGTTCGTAAGCTCTGGAATGACGCTACATTCATGGATCGCGTATCCAGAAACACTGTCGAGGGCCTTATATTTGCACTGCGGCACGTTCTGGAAGGAGATTCAGAAGCGGAAGCTCTCAAGGCTTCGGATTCCATGCCACAGCTTACTTCACCATCGCGTAGGCCATTCATCCCTGGGAGAGAGAGGCTGTCTCATCTGAAGGAGCTTGGGTATGATGAGACCTTAGCACGCGAGGCTCTCTTCCGCTGTAACAACACACGTGATGCGGCCGAAGAATATTGCCACGCTTATACAACAAACCCGCGCCTCCCTCGCAACCCTGTACCACCTGGCGAAGTGGACACTTCAACGCCAGATTCTACATCCACACCACGCAGGGAAAGTTCGGGGTTCTCTGTGTCTCGCTCAGACAGCAATCAACCTGCAGGGCTTCCTTCTGGATCAAGCCCGCTTCTCATCCGGGATCTGCTGTCTCTGACCCCAGACCTAAATATTCCGGATTCAGCTACCCAGGAAGCAGAAATATTCCCAGAGATATCAAACGGTTCCAGTAACGATAGTGCGGACGATGGAGGGGCTCCAATGGCGATGAGCTTGGACAATATTCTCAATCATGGCCGAAGTGCAAGTGATGGCGAGTATCCCACGCGCCAAACGGAACCTCCACAATCGGCTCCACGTGCCAAATCGTCCGGCTTCTTGACTGTCGAAGACATTGAAGCTGAGCGAGATGAAATAAGAGAAGACCTCGCTGAGAGATGTCTTGAAGTGCTGAATACACATTATGATGTCACCTTTGAGCTTTCAGAGCTTGTCACTGCTGCATCCAAAAAACTCGACTCTGAGGCGCGTACAAGTTTTCTAGGTGGTTTTGGAGCTTTGCTGGTCAGCACTCTTGCGTCCACACAATCAGACTTCGATACACAGGGCTCTCAAACCGCCGGGAAAAAGACGGCGGCTCATGCGCACCTATTAGCTTTGCTGTTGCAAGATAAGGACTTCTACTCTGAGACTCTGAGCACGCTCAAAGATAATTTCGAGGATTTGACCGGTTTCATCAAGGTGACGCATCAGCCCGACGGGAAGGGCCAAGAGTGTTCTTCTCCATGGGTTGCCCAGGTACTTCTTATCATTGAGAGGATGCTATCAGACGATGCCGAGCCTCCTGAGATCACCTGGACTGCGGACTCGCCCGAGACCGAGCCTTCCATTGATGTCGTCAGTAAGAACATCGTATCAATGGAGGAGAAGAACCGCTCCATGGCTGCTATTATCGACGTTCTTCCACGTGTTGGCAAAGATACCACATTAGCACTGTCCATACTTCGTGTGCTTGTCATTTTAACCAGAGATCGTTCTATGGCGACAACCTTGGGGGAGAAACGCAACCTTCAACGTCTGTTTCTCATGGTTAAGCAGCTGGGTAGTGACACAAATGATCGCGTGCAAAGTGCTTTCCTTATCGTCTTACGCCATATCATTGAGGATGATGAAATCATCCGTCAAATCATGCGGAGCGAGATTGTAGCGACATTTGAAACACGATCGCATGGTCGACAAGTTGATACAACCGCTTATGTCCGCCAGCTTTACCATCTCGTCTTACGTTCACCGAAGCTATTTGTTGAAGTCACGAATGAGAAGGTCAAAATACAACATTATGATCGTCGTCAGCGCCCACAAACTTTGGCTTTGAAGGATGAGGTTAAAGACGGCTCTACGAAGACGCAGTCCAATGGCACCGGAGACCAACCAGAAGAAGATCGGGCCCTAGAGACCACTGAGTCCGTTCCAGCAGAGGACGCTGACGCGAAGCCAAAATCGAGTCTGAAGCTTCCGGTCGTTGAACATCCCGATGGGGTAATTCACTATCTATTGTCAGAGCTAATGGCCTATAAAGATGTGGATGACAAGGATGCCACCCTAACATCAACAGAAAAAGACCATAGCGATGAGTCTACTGCCGAAAGCGACCCAGAAACCGCACCTACAGACACGCCGTTTCCTCGATCTCAATCATCAAGTCCAACGCCTGCGGCAAGTAACAAGCCAGAGAAGAACGCATTCAAGGCTGAACAGCATCCTATCTACATTTATCGTTGTTTCTTGTTGCAATGCCTAACTGAGTTGCTTCATTCGTATAATCGCACAAAGATAGAATTTATTTCATTCTCGAGACGCGCCGATCCATCCGCTATGACACCATCTAAAGCGCGTTCCGGGGTTTTGAACTACTTGCTTCACAGTCTGATACCGTTCAAAAGCCTCAACCCTGATGATTCCTATCAGCACAAAAAGAGACTGACAGTTTCGGATTGGGCAATGCGTGTCATCATCGCTCTTTGCTCGAAGACAGGCGAGCTAGGGACGGCGTCAAATCGTGAACGCTTTTGGAACCATCAGCGGATCAACGACAACGACGACGAAGAGGAATTGAATTTCGTGCGCGAATTCGTGCTCCAGCATGCAATGAAGGCTTTCAAGGAAGCTAACGCTTCTTCCGAACCCTTGGACCCAAAATATGCCCGAATGCTCGGCTTGGCTGAGCTTTTCAACAAACTCTTGGCTAAGCCTTCACTTGCTGAGGGCGAAGCAGGGTCAAACAACAATTCCTTCAAGACCATCGGCAAGATGATGTTCCAGAAGAACTTCATTTCGGTATTGACGGCTTCGATTGCAGACCTAGACCTTAGTTTTGCTGGATCGAAACGACTTGCAAAATCAATATTGAAACCCCTTGATCAGTTGACCAGCACTGCGTTGCAATTGAGTATCAACTCTGACACTACACTGATCTCTCCCCTCGGACATGCCGAAGAGGACCAGATATCATCTGCATCATCTGTATCAGACATGGAAGATGAGCGCGAAGAAACACCAGATCTGTACCGCAATTCGGCTCTTGGTATGATGGACCCTGGCAGCGGTGATATGTCAGATTCCGATGACGAGGATGACGAAAATGAGATGTATGAAGAGGACTACGACGACGAAATGGAGTACGAGGAAGAAGCTGGTCCAATAGGCGATGATGGTGAGGTCGTCAGCGATGAGGATGTTGATGATATGGATGGTCCAGGTCCTATTGAGGGTCTCCCTGGTGATGTTCCGCTAGACTTGGAACTTGTCATGGACGATGATGCTGTAGGAAGTGATGATGAAGATGAAGATGATTCAGAGTCGGATTCAGATGACGACGACATCGATGATGATGATGAAGAAATCGAAATGGAAGAAGATGACGCCATAATGGCTGGCGAAATCAACGGAGATGACGAGAATGCTAGCCTGGCCGACGATGACGGCGATATCGAATGGGAAAGCGACAACGAAGACCAAGATGTTGATCATGACCCCAACGACGAACTGGACAATGACGATGCTGAACTGGAAGATGTCCTGGATCAAGCAACAAACGCCGCAGGCCACCCTCATGGTGGACCGGATGCTAACCAAGGCCGGCTGAACAACCTACTACAGATGATTGACGGGCTTGAAGATGAAGGCGCATTCCCCCTTGGTACCGGCGAGGAGGACATGGATGAAGATGACGGTATGTTGTTTTCTCAAGCAGATCAGAATCGCACTAATGATCTAGAAAACGACGAAGAAGAAGGTGATGAGCTTGATGAGAATGATGATGATGCACCTTATCATACGCTCGCAGGTATGTCAAAATAGTACAGAACTGATTCGTTTCGCTCCTGACACACTACAGAAATGCTCGATGATGACGAGTCTGCTCCATGGGCCGTAGACGAAGAGCCTGACCCCTTTGCCCGAGGTACACGCCACAATCATCTCCATCATCATCACCATCACCACCATTTCCGTGCCGGCCAACCAGCTTTCACCACCTTCGGCGGTCCTATGCGTGGTATACGTAAGTCTAGCTCGTACATTGTCCTGTTTATAGGTCTTTGACTGATGAAATATAGCCATGGGGGCCCTAGGCCGCTCTCGCCATCTCCCCTCAGCTCCTCGAGGGAACGACGATGGAGTTAATCCCTTGTTGCAACGACCTGGCGCAACCGTTGGTGCAGTTCCCTCAGCGATGCATGCTATTGACATCCTCCCTGGCCTAGGTGGAGGCTTTATGATCTCCTCTGGGCCGGGCTCAGGGGATATGTTCGACATGATCATGCAAGCTGTGCAACGAGGCGATGGCAGAGTGGAGATGTCTCAATCAAATGGGCGGTTTGATATTCGTTTCGACGGGGTTCCATCCGAGTTCCGCAATCTGATGAGAGGAAGTTCACCGTCAACTCCGCCGACTTCGAACGTTAACAAAGACGATCCAGTCAGAGCTATCAAGTTCAGTGCGGCAACGACTAGCGTGCGATGGCAAGAAGAGGCAAAGATCTTGTACGGGGCCTCGTTCCTGGAGAAAACCCTGCGTGTCATCAATACCGTACTCAAAGCTTTGGTGCCAGCTGCGATTGAAGAAGAAAGGGCTCTTCAAAAGAAACGAGAAGAGGAGCGTAAGCGCGAAGAGGAACGGGAACGCGAGCGTCAAGAGCAGATCGCTAGAGAAGAAGCCGAAAAGAAGCGCGAAGAAGAGGAGAGAGAAGCTGCAGCGCGAGCCGCGGCTGAAGCGGAAGTCGCCGCTGCTGAGGCTGCGATCCAGGCTCAAACAGGCTCTGCGCTGCCGGAGGAGCCAATGGAGGATGTTCAAACCACAGATGAAACAATGGAGACGACCGGTGGTCTTGTGGCCGCTGCTGATTCATCTGGCGGCACATCTGACCAACCAGCCGCGAGAGTATACACGACGATCCGGGGCCGTCAATTAGACATCACTGACCTGGCGATTGATCCACAGTTTCTCGAGGAGCTGCCTGAAGAAATCCGTGAAGAAGTTATCATGCAACAATATGCCGAGCAGCGCCACCAAGCACAGGAACAAGGACAAGCGCCAACCGAAATCAATTCAGAATTCCTCAATGCCTTGCCGGAAGATATACGAGAAGAGCTGCTACAACAGGAAGCCGCAGAGCGTCGACGTCGTGATCGCGAAGCCGCTCGTCGTCGTGCCACTGAAGTCGGCGGCCCTGCCCATGCAGAGGAAATGGACCCTGATAGCTTCATGGCTTCATTAGATCCGTCTCTTCGACGATCAATCCTGGCCGATCAACCCGAGGAGATCATTGCTAACCTTGCGCCCGAATTTGCTGCTGAGGCTCGCCAGATGTTCCAGAATCAGCTGAGACATATGAATCGCATGATTGCAAGAGAGCCTCGAGAAGACCAAAACACCACCGATAACCAACCGCAAAAAGAAACCAAAAAACAGGTGGTACAAATGGTTGATAAGGCTGGCGTTGCCACCTTGCTGAGACTGATGTTCATGCCTCAACATGGCTCAGGCCGAACAACTCTCCACAATGTTTTGCATAACATTTGCGAACATAGGCAGACTCGCGCTGAAGTTGTTAGCTTGCTGCTTCTCATCCTTCAGGAAGGAACCGCAGATGTTTCGGCCGTTGAAAAGAGCTTAGCCCACCTTTCATTACGCGCGCGAACCCAAGCTTCACAAAAGACACCCCAACCTTTGAAGCGAACTCTGTCGATGCAACCCATTCAGACCAGCAATGACGTGACACCAATCATGATCGTCCAACAGTGCTTGGGCGCCTTAGAATCTCTCACATCATACAACCCTCATGTCGCCCCGGTCTTCCTCCGCGAACTTGACCAAACATCTTCTAGATTGAAGCAGAGCAAAAAGGGCAAGGGCAAGGAGAACCGTGCTACTAAATTCGCTTTGAACTCTCTCTTGAGCCTACTGGATCGTTCTCTCATCACAGACAACGCTGGCTGCATGGAGACCCTCTCTAGCCTTCTGCAAGAAATAACGAAGCCTTTGCCATGGCTCCTAAAGAAAGACAAACAAGATGAATCCCATAAGTTGGGAGACAAAGCACCCGAGATGATAGAGGAATCCTCAGCCGAGTCCCACCCTCCAGAAAACGCGGAGCAAGAAGCACCTCCGATTGCGCAAGCAGGGACGGATACCACGATGGCAGAAGCGACTCCTTTGTCGGCTGCAGAAGGTATCGAGAGCACCGATGTTTTCGTTCCAGGTGGTCAAGATCAGGAGACGCCAATAGAGTCATCCGGGCCTACGAAAAGACCTACTGAAGACTCGAAGTCAAAACGACTTTTTGAGCCACCAGTAGTACCGGAGGAGAACCTTCGTTTGGTCGTGGGCGTTCTTGCTGCTCGGGAATGTAACTCTAAGATTTTCCGTGATACATTGTCGACCATCAGTTATCTCTCTGTTCTACCAGGAGCAAGAGAGGCCTTTGGCAAGGAACTTGTAGGACAAGCAAAGAGCCTATCGCAGACGATACTCTCCGATCTCGAGGAACTTTTGCAGACGCTCCAGACCGCGCAGAGTGGACCAGAACTTCATGGGCTTGCGGTTGAGAAATTTACAACTCCAAGCTCCGAACAAGCTAAGTTCCTCCGCGTCCTTACAGCTCTGGACTATCTCTTCGACCCCAAGAGAGAAGAGAACAGGGACAAGAGTGAGACCGAGGTTACTCAAACTAAGGAGGAACTCTTGTCAAGCCTCTACGACACCTCAAGTTTTGGTCCAGTCTGGTCTAAGCTCAGTGATTGTTTGAGTATCATTCGTCAAAAAGAGGGCATGATGAGCGTTGCCACCATTCTCTTATCCCTTATTGAGTCATTGATGGTTGTCTGCAAGAATACTTCCTTGAAAGATGCTCCAATCTCGCGTTCTATTCGGGAACGATCCGTGCAGAGTCCGGTTCCGGAATCTGGGATGGAAAACTTGTTCTATAACTTTACGGAAGAACACCGTAAGATCCTGAATGAGCTGGTGCGGATCAATCCCAAGCTCATGAGCGGAAGCTTTTCACTTCTTGTCAAGAACCCCAAAGTCTTGGAGTTCGATAACAAACGCAATTACTTTACACGGCAGCTACATTCCCGTGCAAGAGAAGCCCGCCACCCACAACCACCATTGCAACTCTCCGTTCGCCGAGACCAGGTCTTCCTTGACTCCTTCAAATCGCTGTACTTCAAGAGTGCGGAGGAAATGAAGTACGGCAAACTCAGTATTCGCTTCCACGGAGAAGAAGGTGTTGATGCTGGTGGTGTCACCAGAGAATGGTTCCAAGTTCTCGCTCGTGGAATGTTCAATCCCGACTACGCACTGTTCATCCCAGTGGCCTCAGACCGCACTACATTTCATCCCAACCGGTTAAGTGGTGTCAACAATGAGCATCTCATGTTCTTCAAGTTCATCGGCCGTATTATCGGCAAGGCTCTTTACGAAGGCCGCGTTCTTGACTGCCACTTTAGCCGTGCTGTCTACAAGTGTATCTTGGGAAAACCCGTTTCGATCAAGGACATGGAGACACTTGACTTAGACTATTACAAGTCCTTGCTGTGGATGCTTGAAAATGACATTACGGATATCATCACAGAGACATTTTCCGTCGAGACTGATGATTTCGGGGAGACCAAGATCATCGATCTCATTCCCAATGGTCGTAACATATCCGTTACAGAAGAAAACAAGCAAGAATACGTGCAACTTGTCGTACAATACCGTCTAGTTGATTCGGTCAAGGAACAGCTAGAACACTTCCTCAAAGGTTTCCACGACATAATTCCTGCTAGTCTGATCGCCATTTTCAACGAACAAGAACTGGAGCTTCTGATCTCCGGCCTGCCGGATATTGACATTGACGACTGGAAGGCAAATACCGAGTACCACAACTACAGTGCGTCAAGCCAACAAATACAATGGTTCTGGCGCGCGGTCCGCAGTTTCGACAAAGAAGAGCAAGCCAAACTACTACAATTCGTCACTGGTACTAGTAAAGTCCCACTTAACGGATTCAAAGAGCTCGAAGGTATGAACGGCTTCAGCCGATTCAACATTCATAAAGACTATGGCAACAAAGACCGCCTCCCTAGCAGTCACACCTGTTTCAATCGTAAGATCCCTTTCTCTCTCATTGTGAACCGTGCTAACCTTCATTGATAGAGCTCGATCTGCCAGAATATGACAACTACGAGACGTTGAGGCAGAGACTGTACATGGCAATGACAACGGGTAGCGAGTACTTCGGATTCGCCTAAAAGGAATGAAGGTGCCTTCTTTCGTCATCTTGTTCTCGATCACTCTTCATCACGAGGTTATGTTAATTCCCTTTCTTGCATTCATAATGGCGTCTATCTTTGCTGGTGTTCGACATTCCAAGACCCCTGTATTAGGTAGTTCATTCGGCGTGTCTTCTTAAAGCGAAAAGTCATGGCCTGAGAGCCTGTTGTCAAGCAAGAGATCTCAATCGCGGGAAGGGAAAGGGAAGTGCAGGTCCCACTCCATCCTGGTAGAGATATGTCTTGACCTGGCTTTACTTTTGTAATCAGCTCTCTAATAAATCCAATGTATCTGGTTATTTTCTCCCAAAGCGTAGGACCAGGTTTGACGTTCTCGCTGTGTGCGGCGTCAGGCGTGATTTCAGCTTCATGTCATCAGAAGTTGTCAATGTAAAAGCGGACCCATTCCGTACAAATTGCGGAATTTCAACCACCGTTTCCAATGCAGTGCTTTGTGCTCCTAATGACTACCTACATATCGTCGGAGGGTTACATGGAAGATGTCTTATTAGAGGATACTTGTGCTAGAACTGAAGTGAGACAACGATCTCAGCTGTGAGCACAGAGGGTTCTATACTGAGGCACATACAACCTGCTCCGGCTGGCTTCTTCTACGTCTTTCAACAACGACGACGATGCAGACCCCCGGCCTGTCGTCTGCGCCTTTGACCAGGCTCATACTCTTACTCCTCCCCTGCACTGCTATCTTGACAACAGCCCTCGCTCTCAAGCCTTGGGTTCCGATCTACCCCTCTCCACACCTGTATCCGTACCTTCAGTTCTGGCGCATTTCGACCTACCAACTCGCCTACCTCAGCAGTTCCGAGGTGCTTTTCGCGACGGTTCTGGTCTACAACTTGAGGGTGCTGGAGCGCTTGTTTGGCACGAGGAAATACTTGAGTGCGATCCTCGTGCTCGCTTCTTGGCAGGCGATATGTGCGCCGTTTCTGGCGACGGTACTGCAGATCGTCACGTTCGGGCGCTGGGCGTATCTGCCTGGCGGGATGACCGGAGTCGTGATGGCGCTGCTGGCCATGTACAGGGAAGCAGTGCCGTGCGTGTGGAGGTGGAGGGTCAGTTTCGGCGAAGGAGATAACAACAAGGGCGTGGTGTTGAGCGACAAGTCAACAACGTATCTTGTCGGATTGCAGCTGGCGTGCTCGCAATTCCCCTACAGTATCATGCCGGCGGCCCTAGGCTGGGCGTTCGGCACACTGTGGAGGGCCGACGTGCTCCCGGGGAGTTCGTCGAGAGTACCCGGATGGGTCGTGGGGGAGACTGGGGAGGGCCGGGGGAGGAAGAGGGAGTTTGAAGGGCTGAGAAGGAGGTTGGAGGATGAAGGGAGGGCGGAGCGTGAGAGGGACATGGGTGTTGCAAGCTCCGTCGATGATGTTAGGGGCCAGGAAGGCGGGAGGCGGAGAGGGGTTTTAAGGCAGGTTGGCGATTTCTTCAGGGGCGCTGTATGACCGTTGGGCCCTCCATATGCATTACGACTATCTCAAGGCGAGCGGCCATTCACGTTCTGATGGGTTAAAGAAAAGCACTATGCAATGAAACGATATATAACGTATACTTGAAATTTCGCTAAAGCTTAGGTACGAACATGGGCGTCTCTCGCTTCCACTTCTTGTAATCTTCTCTATCGCCGTATTTGTCATCATACTTCTTCTCGCTCATTGGTACTCCGCTCACTTTCAAGAGTAGGAAGGTCACGAAGGCAGGACTGACCCCAGCGGTGAGAATCGCCAATGCCTGCCCGCCGAGTCCCGTAGCCGTCAAGCCCATGCCAGCTATGCCCGCCTTTGAAGCAAGGACACCGGCGGCAGTGGTGGCAATACCAGTCCACAATGTAGACTCGCCAAAGTAATTAGGGTGTCTGGATTTGGACCACAGTCCCCGCGTCAGAAAGTCCTCGTCGTGTTTCTTTTGTTTCTTTTCCTGCGCCCATGTGTTCTTCTGCCTGTCTGCTGTAACCTCGAAGCTCAGACCACCAACGTAGAGAAGAAGACCGATGATATCAGTGATTGCTAAAGTCGAGCCAAAAGCGGCGAATGTAGATGCTGGCAGGGCATTGATGGCGAGGACAGGCATAAGACAAAGAGAGACCCATGTAGCTTGGGCCATGAAGGCGCCGAAGAACTTGGGAGGGGAGTCACGAATCCCTTTGAAGCGAGAATCTTCTCCTTCAGACATTATACGAGCGAAAAGGTAGGAACCCACTGTGCGTCTTGTCAGTAGATCCCGGGTATCAAGACTTGCGAAAGACATACATCGCGTTGCCCAGATAGTAACAGCAGTACTTAGAACAACCTGTCTCCAGTTAAATCCGAGAGATCCTCCATGGCCCAGAAAACCACTAGTCAAGCTTGGGAATGGCGGTATAGGGGCTCCAAGCTGAGCAGCAGCACTTCGAGCACGGATAGCTGGGAGGAACAGGCTCAGGGCAGTGCAAGACAGGTACGTCAATGAACCGGAAAGATCATAGAAACGCTCGGACTTTGTGAAGATTGATGGTACCGCAACGGCGGTCTGAATACCAAATGCAAGACCAACGGAAGGCACCAGAGTTCGCAAGAAAGGATTACTGTAGTTCGTTGCGGCGAGGATAGAAGTGAGTAGGGTCATGATCGCGTGTACAGGAAGCAAACGATGAAGACACCGTCCTACTTGAAATACTGACCCGGGAGAGTATAATATAGGTTTGAAATTACATACTGCTACAGGGCAGAAGATGATATTCTTATATTCACGATCTGACTGTTTCCGGCCCCTGGTAGCTTTGGCTTTCGAATGGTCATTGGAAGTAGACATACAACGGCTTATTGTGTTTACATTGATGACGACAAGACAACCAACTAGTCGGCGATAATTTGCCCGCATCTCCGACCGTCTGAAGGAGATCGCCGCTCAGGATCGAAAACTTTTGGGATGATCAGAGGATGCGATCTCAACCCCACGCATTTGTATCCTTTAGATGGCATGAGGCTGTATCTGTCGCCCGTGCCCTCAAATGAACAGCAGCGAGACATCTCCTCCACCGGCCTCTGCTGGTGGTGACGAGCCAGCGCCTAATGGCACGACGACTCGAGCCCCGCGCAAGAGATTCGTGGGCAAGAGGACGGCCGATGCTTTGGCTGCCGCCAAACAGCAACAGGCTGGCGATGGGGAAAACTCAGTCGAGGATACCAATGTAATTGTACACAAAGGTAGGAATGTTTTTGATGATTCTTGGATAGTGGGTAACCTCTGACTTTGTTCAGCGCCTTCTCGACGACCGCCTCGTGTTCTCAATCAGATTCCTGCCGATATCCTCGAGAATGAAGACATCAAGGCGGCCATTTCACTGCTGCCGCCGAACTACTCCTTCGAGATCCCCAAGACTATTCATAAGATCAGATCACAGGGCTCCAAAAAGGTTGCGCTCCAATTCCCGGAAGGCCTTCTACTCTTCGCTACCACCATTTCCGATATTCTCACGCAGTTCTGTCCAGGCACCGAGACCTTGATTATGGGCGACGTTACCTATGGAGCCTGCTGCGTCGATGACTATACCGCAACAGCGTTAGGATGTGACCTGTTGGTACACTATGCGCATAGCTGCTTGATCCCCGTTTCCACCACCAAGATTTCTACGTTGTATGTTTTTGTGGACATCTCCATCGATACTAGCCACGTCATAGCAACTCTGAAGAGGAACTTTCAGTCTGGCAAGACCATCGCCATGGTAGGAACTATACAGTTCAACTCTACGCTTCACGGGCTGAAGTCAACCTTGGAAAGTGCTGGCTTCAATATCGTAATACCACAGATCATGCCTTTGAGCAAAGGGGAAATACTTGGATGCACTTCACCAGATCTGATTTCAAACCCCAAAATCCCAAAGATCGATATGATTCTATATCTCGGTGACGGACGATTTCATTTGGAGAGCGCCATGATAGCAAATCCCTCGATCCCAGCCTATCGCTACGACCCATACTCTCGGATATTGACCCGAGAAACTTATGATCACGAAGAAATGCTTTCTCTCCGCAGTCAGGCTGTCAATGGGGCTCGGTCTGCAAAGAAATGGGGCCTCATACTTGGGGCACTTGGCCGTCAAGGCAACCCTCATACACTGACGCTCATCGAAAATCACCTCAATAGCCAAGGGATTCCATTCGTTCGGCTTCTGTTGAGCGAGATTTTTCCTGGCAAATTGGCACAGATGAGTGACGTAGAATGCTGGGTGCAGATCGCTTGTCCTAGGTTGAGCATCGACTGGGGGTATGCCTTCCCGAGGCCATTGCTCACACCGTACGAAGCTTTGGTTGTATTAGGACAAAGGCAAAGTTGGAGCGAGACGGGAAGATACCCTATGGACTTCTATGGAAAGGAGGGACTGGGAAGGACAACCGAATTGGATGCAAGTCGACATACGAAGATGGTCAGTGGCTGAAGTGTTTTGGACTATACGCACTGAACCTTTTACCCGTCGAAGTTGCTCTCGCCACCTTTTGCAGGTCTGTTGCATTTTATCGTGGCCACGACAACGTCTCAAATCGCAGGTTAGGGAGACTGATCTATTCCCGATGACGGTAATCCTTGCAGCCTATGTAAGGCTGAAGCTTGAGCTCCAGCAGTTTAGGAAAATCAAAGGCGCCCGGGGCCAATAAAGCCGATACCACCCGTGAGCGCGTGATAGCAACGCACGGCCGCCGATGATACACAGAGGTGACGCAAGGGACATAGCTACCATGACGAAGAACAGTTATCCTTTATGATGCAGTCCCGTCGATTGGACTAGCCTAGCGGACAAGCAATGGCGATGTCCCATCACAACGCCATTGGTTTCGCGCGGAGCCTTTCACAATTCTCAGAAAGGGTAACAACGACAGTGGCTACAACAATGTGTTCGGCCACAATCTGCGTTCACGGTGGAGTAGTCGTATCGCACAGTAAGATACCAAGGACGGAAACGACACTAGTCCATCACTTGATGTCAATGCCTTCACGGCGTCATGAATAGGAATGGGGTTACAAAAATTGTAGATATTGCGCTTATTACGGCGCCTGAGATAGAAACTAAAGCAATGAAATGACCATTTTCTTTCTTAACCCCCTTCTACCACAATTTCCTCACGACCCAAGCCAGTATCCCCAAAAAAATCAAATTCACCAGCAAATCAATCAAGAACCCCTTCCCCCCTTTCCTCACGTCACCCCACGCTTCTCTACCGAAGTATACCGCGCATACTGTTATCGCCGACCACAACTTTTGGAGCGTGTCAATGATCGCCTTGCTGATTGGATGCTCGATTTTTTGGTAGCGGGTGAAGAACATCCAGAATAAGAACATGGTCGTCAGGCAGAGGGCTGTCAGGAAGGCTTTGAGCGCCCTGCGGCGTCGAGGGGACATGTCGAGAGCGTTGATGTTTCTGACGATGCGCCACGTCTTGGTCAAGGGGCTGATGCCGCCTAGACAGACGTGGTGGATATCGCTGCTCTTTTGGTCGTCGTCGCTTTCTTTGAGAGCCCAGATGCTCCTGCCGATTTCTAGGTACTCCTCCACGTCGTTGTCTTCAGTGCGTTTCGCAAGGCTGCATTCCACGCCCCAGAAGCAAGGTCGTGTCTCCGGCCCGGTCGGAGGTTGCAGGCGCTGAGACCCATGGCCGGGGAACCATGGCCGATGTTCTTCGATGCGCCGCTCAGCAACGGTCAGCACGCGGTTGACATCGTATTGTGTTATGTCGTCGCGGGCAAAGAGGTGGTTTGTCATTCTTGCTATAGTGGAAAAGGCAAATATTGTGGTGGTACTGTAGTAGAGGATGCAAAGGACTTCGTCGGTAGTCAGGTTAAGTCCTGTGCGAGATGGAGAAAAGTCGCGCGTTGGGAAGGAGGCGTGGGGAGGTGTTGAGTCGTCAATCTGAGGCTGCGGTTTAGTCATGCCGTTGGCCGGTGCAGGTGTTGCGGTATCTCGTGCTTCATTGATCATACTGCTCAAGGTCTGGGAGTGTCGTGGACCTTGCTCATAGGGAGGTGAATTGTTCCCTGGTTGCCTGTCTCCACGGAGGCCGCGACTAGAATGACCTAGTGATCTTAAACTCAATTGACGCCTGAATTCTTCAGGGTCTGGAGGCATCACATCAGCTAGGGTTCTGGTGGTTTTCTCCCGTTCCAACGCTTGTTGCATCTTTCTAGAGCTTGCTGGAGTATCATGGACTCTTGAAATTTCTGCCATCTCTTGGCCCAGTGCTAAATGCTGGACGTCTCGTCCTGGGTAATCTGTATTGAAGACAGACGGTTCTCGCAGAACGTTATGAGGAACCTGTCCCCCAGCCGCAACGGAGGAAGAAGGACTTATGGGGTCTTGAAGGATATTTATTTGGGCCATCCAGACAATTGCGATGTTTGACGTTTGCTTGCCAACACACAATAAGCATTTACTGAGAAAAAGTGATCACTCCAAAGGCTTGGAGGTGCGCGTTGAGCCATTTTAGAATCTCTTTCGGCGTCTCCATGGTTCCGGATGCAGCAGCATCTCAAGAATCTGTTTTGTTGTTTTCGCTTTGTAAAGAGCACCTTCAGTCAATCAAATGAAGTCCGTGCTCGAAGCACTTGGCAATACCTACAACACTTTGACAAAGGGATACAGCTTTGTCAATGCCTCATCCGGCAGACATTAACGAAACTATGCAAACCTGGAATGACTTCGAGGGACCATCTCTTAAGGCTTCTGTCAACATACACGAGATTGCTTCCTACTACGCCGTCATCGGCTTGTGGCGGTCGACTGGTCACTCTAGTCGTAATGGGACAGGTTGTCTGTGGTGACATTGATGGACCCGAGGTCTAGGCTGTAATCAGATGGTCACCGAGAAATCAATGACAACGAGGAGTTTTCCTGCAATATAGTGACAAGCCATATGAGGGCAAGAGATATCAATTATAGGATTTCTGCGATGATGTCTGTGCTTGTCCAGGTACAACGTACTATGTAGTAGGACGAGGTCAGCCTTATCCGTGGATCCCTCTTATCTCCGCTTTCTCCACAAGAAGGCGGGACCAATAGAGCTGCCGTCAGTCAACAGTTGCCCTATCCCAATGTCGCAGCAATCTGCCTATATTCAAAGACAGGTGTCGCTGAGTAGGTCGTCGCTGGATGGAACCCTAAAGGCTATGAACGGTGATAGCACTAGGCTCTCCTCGGGCATTCACTCCGAGCCGTGGATGACATCAGACCAGCTTGACTGGAGTCCAGGCGCATCACGTATGGTCAACTCTGCGGACAGAGATGGATGGTCCCACACGCTTTATGAGAGCGCTCACTGGGCATGATGATGCACCAGTAAGTCAACGATGAGGTTTGGAGTGAACCAGACTAACTTCAGAAAGGACTCGCCTCCTGCGGTGCAGTCATCTACTTCTGAGCCGAGCACCGTTGAAGAGACATCGTTCAATTCCACGGCTTCTAGTCCAGTTTCTACCTCAACTTCGCCGGAAATAAGGGAAGAATACGAGGTTGAACGTGCGCGATTCCTGTGTGACCTTCGCAACTACATACCCCTCGGCGTGATACGAGTACATACTGGGCGCAACAGCGATGGGAAGAAAGTCAGGTTGATGGTCGATCATACCAATAAGCCGGCAGAGTATCCGAGTAAGTCGATATTGGTTATGGTCGAGAAAGAATGGCTCCAACTTGTGCGTATAAACAATATTTCAGACCCATCATGGATGGCAATTAGGGTATACGTCCTGCCAGAAGACGTCGGAGGGCACTATAAGCGTGGTCAGATCAACGATTACCGACGGCATCTCAAGCAGCTGATAAGCTATGTCGACACATCTGTCAAGGGGTGGAACGCCGAATCTGGACAGGACTCCACAACGGCTTGCAGTCGCTGCCTTGGATCGCTTGGTCAGGAGGAGTCATTGTTCTATATCTTCAACACCTTGGATTCACCCAGACCCAATCCTGCCAATGTGCTAGAACCGTACTCGCGAAAAGCGATGGTTGGTTCTCTGAACGGTCATATTCCCGGTGTCCGCCAGGAGCTATATCCGTATCAGCGCCGGTCTGTCGCTGCCATGATACAGAAGGAGACGGCGCCGGTCAGGCTTACTGATCCTAGGATGCGGTTACACAGAGGGCCTTGCGGTGACCAGTTCTATTACGACCACTCAGATGGCCGACTACTCTTGCAACCGAACTTGTATGAAGATCAGCGGGGGGGCATCCTCGCTGAGACCATGGGTTACGGTAAAACTCTGATCTGCGTTGCTCTTATCCTGGCTACACGAGGCCACTTCCCCCAGATCCCAGAGGGCCGTCTTGCAGTGGAGCAGTCTACGAGATCCCGTACAGGTAGTCTCCTCGAAATGGCCGCTGCTGCTGCGGGTCGTTCGGGACGACCATGGAAGGCTCACCTTCACGGCTTAAGATTGAGAGGATATCATTACGAAAGTTGTACAGAAGTGCTACATCAGAGCGTCTGTAAGTACGCCGAGCCATTATATGTTACCCGAAGTGGCAATAGAAAAAAGGAAAGGCCTAAGGAGAAAATGATAAAGATTTGCAGCACAACATTGATAATTGTCCCACCCAATCTACTGGGACAATGGAGGGGTGAAATCGCCAAACATACAGAAGTTGATGCTTTGGACGTCTTGACAATTGATCACTCTACGAAAGACATTCCCAATGAGGACTTATTGAGGGGATATGATGTGGTTCTTATAACACGCACCCGGTTTGATCAAGAATATAGGGACAATGATTTACATACTGGTAAGCGAGGCAAGGGTGAAGAAGTATTCAGATCGCCCTTGTCTGAGCTAAGGTGGTTGAGGGTCATCGTTGACGAAGGTCACAACTTCGCCAGCTCTGGTCAGAAGACGAACGCTATGGCAATGCTAGACAACATGCATATAGAGCGGCGATGGGTTGTCTCTGGCACACCATCAAATGCACTTATTGGAGTTGAAGTGGGCATGGCTGCTGACGAGATTGAGGATATAACGGAATCTCCGAGCCGAAGGTCGAAGCGCGTGCTCCAGAGCCGACAAGCTGTAGATTCCTATGCCGAGGAACGCAAGAATCTAGAGAAGCTTCGGCTGATTGTTATGAACTTTCTTAAGCTCCGCCCCTGGGCAAATTCCCGGGGTGAGGATCATGCAGCTTGGAATCGCTACATGGGTGTAACTCGTTCCACTGGCAGCTTTCAAACGTTGGCAGATCTGCGAGGCATTTTGCAAAATTTGATCATTCGCCATCGCATAGAGGATATCGAAGCGGACTTGACGCTGCCCCCTTTATTCAACAAAGTCCAGTATCTCGAACCCTCCTACTTTGACAAATTGTCCATCAACTTGTTCCTTGCTGTTCTAGCGACCAATGCTGTCACGTCCGAGCGGACGGATCAAGATTACATGTTTCATGCGAAGAACAGAGCCGTGCTGGAGACGCTGATTAATAACCTCAGACAATCGTCTTTTCACTGGGTCGGTTTGAAGGAGCACGGCCTCTCAGAACCCATCCGGATCAGTAAGGACTACCTAGAAAAGAATTCCGACCGTATTTCCGCAGGAGATAAAACGTTGCTGCTGGATGCAATCGATGTTGGCGAGAGGGCGTTGAGCAGCTCTGCCTGGAAAGCATTTTCTACGTTACATGAGATCGGTGTTCTGGTCACCGGCTTTCCTCAATTCTGTTCGGAGACATGGTCGTTGGACGGCCGATTAGCAGAGCCTTTGCTTCTGGGCACTGTTCAGGCAAGGGCTGCTCAGCAGTATGTGGATGAGCGACTAGCAGAAGATGATCCTACTACAGGACTATCTGGGGCCGGTATTAGAGCTATGTCCAGTGCACGTAGGCAAGCTGCAGAAGAAGATGTTACAGCCGCAAAGAACAAGAAGGATGATGCACTCATTGAAGAACCTAAGCTAAAGGATCATACCTCAACTGTCAGACTTCGCGCCGATGGTCTGACCTCAACAGCAAAACCAGCATCTAATACCCTCGATTCTTCATCCCCGCTTGCATCTACTACAATCGTTGGCTTCACCTCATCCAAGTTATCATATTTGGTCTCCCGGGTTTTGGAACTCTCTTCTAGCGAGAAGATAATTGTTTTCTACCCAAACAACAACGTCGCATTCTGGATAGCAGAGGCTCTAGAACTGGTCAGTATCAAGTTTCTTATATACTCGAGCACCCTCACAGTGGCCCGCCGAGCCACCTACCTTGCTACCTTCAACCAAAAGGCAGACTTTCGTGTCCTCTTAATGGACATCAAGCAAGCAGCCCATGGCCTCCATGTAGCAGCTGCAAGCCGGGTCTTTATAATCGAACCCGTCTGGCAACCTGGAGTTGAGAGCCAAGCAATCAAACGCGCCCATCGTATTGGTCAGACAAGGCCTGTGTATGTCGAAACTTTAGTCCTTCGCAATACTTTCGAGGATAGAATGCTTCGGCGAAGGAAGCAGATGAGCACCTCAGAGCTAAAAAAGGCAGAGAAAAGTCTTCTGGATGATTACACAATGGGTGAAATCATAAAGAAAGAGAGACTCATTCCTTTTGCACCAGAGGAGACAACCGCTGCAAATCAAATGGCTTCGCTTCTTGTTCCTCAGCAGTTCTTTGGAAGAGCCCGTGGTTTCGACCATGGTGAAACAGAGGACGACCTTGTTTTCGATCCATCCGACAGGATGCGTAAGGTAAAGAGGAAACGAGCCGTTGAAGTGAGCGGTGGTGTTGAATCACGCGGAACCAAGAAAAGGAAGCACTCGATTAAACTTGCGCACAATGACGACATAATGACTTCCGAGCAGATAACAGCTAGGCCGCACGAGTCAGTGCCCAGGTTGCCAAATCCTTTGGTCTCGCTATTTGGCGATGGCAGTAATGTGCTTGGAGTTGTACAAAGAAACAGCAATAATATGGAGCTATAGGATATACGGCGGCGTTTGGTCTAACGGCTCATGATTTTGATGTGGTTGACGGTCAGATGGAATTTCATGGCCATGTTAGAGGAGAGAGTGCTTAATATCGGCATCGACTATACTGGAAAAATGGGCTGGTAGTGATACCCCTTATTATGATCTATATTCTCTGGCGCACAGGTGCTTGGGAAGCAGTTGCACTTATCTAGGGCCAGGACATACAGCTACCTTGCTTTATAACGAACAATGCGGTTCACGACCACTCAATCAATATGCATACACAATCCTGAGAGAGACTTTGTAGTCATGTCTCTTCATTACAGTGACAATAGTTTTATAACGTATACAGGTCTGAACGTGAGATCACTATACGCATCCTACAAGGACGGAGAAGAAGTACTGCGAATACCTTTTAAAAAGAGGGTGGCATCAATCTAACTGACATCAGAAGTTCCAGGAACTCGGCCATGTACTATATCGGAGGCTGAGATGATTCATTCCAAGGAGTGATGCATATCTTGTTCACCTGAGGGGGATTGTCTTAGACATCTATGCTACACGCATTGAAGTGACATACCTTGTTCATTCCAGCTCGACATTTCCCTTTGACATGGGACTGTAGTCATCCTCATCTTCATATTCAACTCCGCCTAAAGATTCATCCATTTCGGTTGAATCCAGGCCGACATTTATATCCCTGAGTTTATTGGTCTTAGCTGTCATGTCCTCATCGTGTCTTTTGTCATGGACTTACTTGTCTACTGCCAGAACTTCCAACCCCGGTATACAGTCGATCAACGCAATGATAATAAAGGACCCAAAAAAGGACCAAGAGAAGCCAATCAGCACTTCAACGATCTGTATCCAGATTTGATTGAGGTTGCCATCGAAGACAGCACCACCAATGATGTCTACTTCTCCATATGCAGCGACTTCTTTTCGTGCAAAGAGGCCGGTAGCAATGGTTGCGACAATACCACCGACACAGTGGGTAGCAAATGTGTCACCGTTGTCAACCCAGCGCCAACGGCGGGCGAAATCTGTTGATTTGATTCGTAATGCCTGCCTGCAGATAATGGCACCGACTACACCAAAGAAGAAAGAAGTCGGCATGTCAATGAAGCCAGCCGCTGGGGTGATCATGACCAGGCCTGCAAGTGCACCCATAAATGTGGAATCGAGTGACCATCTTCTTGTCTCGAAGTATGTTATACAGGACCACGTAAGCGCTCCTGCAGAAGCACAAAGATTCGTAACACACAACGCCATGATGGATTGGAAGCTAAATGTCAGTGTTGTACCGGCATCGAAGGCCAACCAAGAGCCCCAGATTATGACCAATGCCAACAGCTGAGCAAAAGAATTTCCTGGCCGATGTAGTCTTACATGACCTGGGGTGCGTAGGGCTGATTTCCTGGAGCGAAAAATCGGATATGAGAGGTAAATACTTATGGCGCTTGCTGTGGCACCTGAGCAGATATGGACCGGTGTTCCACCAGCAAAGTCAAGCACGCCGAGTGTGTCCCCGAGGAAACCACCGCCCCAGACCATATGGGCCAACGGGCAATAAATAAAAGTAGCCCAGAGGAAGATGAAGGGAATCACTGGGAGGAGCCTCCCGCGCTCACAGACACCCCCAACAGCGATAGCACAGACTGTGGCTTCGAATACCAACTGAAACTCGCTGAAAAGAATTGCTGGGATAGTCCCGACGGGCTCCGACAGCACACCTCTGTGGAAGACGTATTTGAGATCGCCGATAACAGAGCTCCCCTCACCATATGCCAGTGAATAACCGACGCAAAACCATTGAATCGAGCATGTTGCAATGGTGAGGATTGCGGGCATCACTGAAGTCAGCCCATTACGCCTCCATGAATAGCCACCGTAGGCTATTCCGACCTTCAAGCAATCAGATATGGCATTCTACACCAGACAAGAGAGTTGGTACTCACTGTGGGCACGATAGTCCAGCAGAAGACCGTACAACACAGTACGAACAACGTGTCTATCTTGTCACACTCTTCCCAAGCTTTCAGCACTTCAGCAGCCATCTTTTGACAGCTAAGTCCCAGATAAGCCGCTCGGGACACGAATCAGCACGTGGTGACAGAGGTCTAGAACACTGGTCAATCTACGAGACAGCAGAACAAAGGGACATCAAGATGTAATTAGTCTTTCAAACACTGCAGACATCTACACAGTATCTGCAGAGAACCATGTGGCATATCTGGACCATCTCTACGGGTGTGTCCTTGTCGGCGACAAGAAACCAGGGCTTGGCCTAGATAAGGAATGCTTCCTTGTAAGCTTAGGTTGGTCTCGTTATCTCTGGACGAAGGAATGAGCCAAGCTCGCCAGGACCAAACTCGGGAGTAACTATGTTTTATCTAGCAATCATGGCGCTTTATGTAATTGGCTGATATAACGGGAGACTCTAGGAAACTTGATAGTCTTTGATAAGAACGATGGAGACTTCTGGGCTTCTTAGGGGCACGCATCCCGGGGGCACTTATCCACTTGTGGGAAATTTAACCCGATAAGATCCTCTTTTCAGGTCCAAGGGCATCTCACATATCCGCTGTACCTCTGAAGGAGCATGGGCGTCCTCGGCGTGTCGATAGCATCTTTTTAAATGTTGTTGTTGCTGCTGTTGCTTGATGCTGATGGCGCTGACAGTAATCGGAATATTGCTTCTTACCTAATATAGATTCTGTTCTCTCATGCAGTTCTTGGTTCCTCAGGTTTCCATTTCTTGACTTCTTTTTCATTCTTTTGGCGCAGTTGAAGTCGACTAGGATATTGTTGTCCTCAGTCTCCTCATTGTCGCTCCTTCTGCATAGATTCGCTGAAAGCGATACGGGCCAAAATGACGGGCTCGGTTGATGAAAAGAGGAACTCACAAACAGCGGCCCCATTGGACAACGAGGCTGCAACTCGATTGGGGAGCGTTCATGACCTCGACAATGTCGCGCAGCTCGGATATAAACCGGAGCTTCGTCAGAACCGGTCGATGTTCACGTTGCTGTTTCAATCACTGGCGATAGCAGCTGTAAGTAATGCTCCCCATGTAACATGACACAGTCTAACGACCTGATTAAAGATACCGTATGGCTATGGTGGACCTCTAATATCCAGCATCTACGGCGGTGGTGAGCTATTTCTGAGTCGTCTGTTGATCTATAGCTAAGCTTCTCTAGGCCAGCTTCCGATGTTTTTGGGTTGGATTATGGTTTTGATTCTGGATGAGTGTATCGCCGTCTCCCTCGGGGAGCTTGCTTCTCGATACCCGACCTCGGCAGGTCCATACTACTGGTCGTTTCAGCTTGCCAACGCGAAATGGCGTACCGTGCTATCGTTCATAACTGGCTGGACGTGGCTGGTGGGAAACTGGACCATCACTTTGTCGGTCAACTTTGGTTTCGCGTCCTTGATTGTGGCAGCAGTCGGCCTCTACCATCCTGACTGGACAGCCGAGCCATATCAACTCATGCTGATATTCTATGCCATCTGCATAGCGACCTTCTTCATCTGCGCATTTGGGAACAGGTTTCTGCCCACCGTCGACACGATATGCGCAGCTTTCACGGCCATTACAATCATCATTACCATGATCTGCCTTGCAGTAAAACATGATTCGGGAAGACATTCTGCAGCCTATGCGCTTGGTCACTATGACAAGTCTCTTGCCGGCTGGGGTGGATTTAGCTTCTTCATTGGCATCCTTCCCTCGGCTTATACTTTCAGCGCGCTCGGGATGATCACAGCTATGGCAGAGGAGTGCGGTGATGCCACAGTCAAGCTTCCCAACGCCCTCTCCCTTTGCGTGCCCGTCGGTGGCATCGCAGGTCTTTTCTTCGTAAGTCAAGATCACGTAAAATTTTTGAAGCATGTATCTCCTAATACGTCCAACAGGTCATACCACTTTGCGCAACTTTACCCCCTCTCGCTGATATTCTCGACGCACCTTCCGGTCAAGCCCTGCCATACATATATGGAGTTGTCATGGGCAGCCCAGGCGGTGGCTTAGGTCTTACGGTCCTCGTCCTCATCATTACCTTGTTCTGCTCCATCAGCATCACAGTCGCAGCTAGCCGTTGCACGTGGGCCTTTGCGCGCGACAAGGCTATCCCACTGTCCCGCCTATGGAGTCGCGTCGACGAGACCCACGGCGCTCCCATCTGGGCCCTACTCCTCACGACCGTCGTGCAGATGCTCCTCGGCCTGATCGAGCTCGGCTCCTCCTCTGCCTTCCTCGCCTTCGTCAGCGTCGGCGTCATGGCCCTCGCCGTCAGCTACGCCATTCCTGTCTGCATCTCGATGTACTACCGCCGCAAGGAGGTCACGTCGGCGCGCTGGTCCTGCGGCCGCTTCGGCTGGATCTTCAACATCCTCGCCGTGCTGTGGATCGCGTTCGAGGTCATCCTGTTCAGCATGCCGACAGCCCTGCCCGTCACAGAGGTCAGCATGAACTACGCCTGTGTCGTGTTCGTCGGCTTCATGGCTCTGAGCGCGATATGGTACTTTGTTCACGCTCGGAAAGGTAAGGAAAATTTTATTCCCTTCTTCTTCTCCTCTTTCGTCCTCACGATCTAACTTTCTATCAGTGTACAAGGGCCCGCCAGAGTCCGACGGCATCGTCGCATAACGAGTGTATTTCTACTACGAGGAGATGCAACCGAAGAAAGAAGAAGAACCAGAAATAGGGGGGGGAAGGACAACGAACCTTCGCCGCAGATTTTGTACAAGCCAAAAGAGGGGGGACAATACCAAATGTTCAATGTTTCATATACACATTTATACCTTACTTATGTACCTACCTACCTTAGCACGCTACATTTAGTCCTGTACCTATACCAATTTTCGACATTCTTATAAGTCTACGCGTAGTACTTCCAATATGACATTTATCTTTCGGGGCATTCGTTCGATTTCGCGGATAGGGATAGAGAGAGAGGGGGTGGGGGAATGTGTTTGTGGGGATGGGCTGATGAGTAAATACAACGTACATAGGTGTCTAAGACGGCCGTTAAGGAGGTTTGTTTTGAGATGATTTCTCTGACGAACGGGATCGTGCTGATCGCCGCTTTTGTACATAGCCAGAAGCAAAGCGGGTCTGGAACAACGTGTACACACACACACACACCTAGGAGGTAGGTATCTATCTAGATATAGCAGAGCAGCTAAGAGAGCCAAATAAAAAAACTTGGGAAAAGGAGAGCACACTTTCACATGTATTTCTTCAGACCCCTAAGTCGCTCTTTCGCCGTTTCGAGCACGTCGTCGTTTTTGCACACGGCGAATCGCACCCAGTCTTCGGCCAAGTGGGCTCTGTCCTCGGTGTAGAATTCGCTCGGCGGGATGGCGGCGACGCCGAGTTCCATGATCAGGAACCAGACGACTTTGAAGTCGCGGGGACGGCTGGCGACGTGTTCGGGGAAGTTGTAGCCTTCTGGTAATTTCACTTTGGAGAGGTTGGCGAGGACGAAATAGCCGCCTTCGGGCTCGCTCCAGGGGATGCCTAGTTCGGCGAATACCTCGCAGAATCGTTTGATTTTGCCGGACATTTCGTCTACGGCGGCTTCCCAGAAACCAAGTTCACTGGCCTTTTCAAAACCTATGGCTGCAGCTTCTTGGAGTGGGGACACACTGGAGTAGCATATCCTGGTATGGGCGGCAGCCACGTACTTGATGAGCTGAGGAGGCCCTATTAAGTACCCAACGCGCCATCCAGTGGCGTAAAATGCTTTCCCAGCAGATCCGACCGTTAGAGTAATATCTGCGAGTTCTGGGGAAAGGGCCGCTATCCGAGTGAAAGGCACGTAGTAAAGACGGTCGTAAACTTCATCTGATAGTATGATGATCTTGTGCTTCAGACAAATTTCACCGATTTTTAACAATTCATCCTTGTGTAGGACCTTTCCTACAGGGTTGTGAGGAGAGTTGAGAACAAGCATCTTGGTTCGGGGGGTGATAGCCTTTTCTAACTCGTCGAAGTCGACTATCCAGTTCGATGCTGATGACGTTTTTTCAGCACCATCCTTGGGAGGGTGCATGGGGACGTATTTAATCACGCCACCAGGCATCTCGATGTTGCTGATATACTGGTCGAAAAAAGGTTCAAATATGATTACCTCGTCACCGGGTTCGATGAAGGCCATGAATGCGCTCAACATGCCTGTTTATGTCAGCACATCCTCGCAGCCTCGACTGGTTTAGTACCTTCATTGGCCCCAGTGGTAATCGTCACCTCTGTCTCAGAATTCAGCTCCCGGCCAAAAAAAGGAGTGTATGCATCTGCAATTGCTTTCTTGAGACGTGGTCGGCCCTGCAGGATGGTCAATTACGTCAACGTATTTTCGATATGCATGTATGCCCACCTTGGTAGGAGAATACTGATTGCAGTCGACCCTATTGAGTGCTTCCTTCGCAGCATCAATAACAAATTGGGGTGGATTATAACCACTTGTAGGATCAGCATCACCTCATTGAACAGCCGTCATTAAAACCTACAAGAACCCTTGACCCATGTTCACTGTCGCCCGATCTTAGTACGGCATATATTGGATGGAAAGGGTCTCAGAACACACCAATAGGCTGCACAGGCGATTGGGCCGCTGCTTCGTTGACGATGGACCTTATATAACAGTCAGTGGTGCTTCTTGACCCTAAATTTGACCAAGAGCTATCGAAGTCAGTCATACCAAACATCTTGCTTTTGGCCTGCCACCCGCTGTGCGGGGGCATATTTGGCACTCATGGTGGCAGTTGAGTGTAGAGATCTAGTAGCAGCGGCGGGGTTACGCGGGATGATAGGTAACCGAAGAGGTGCTGAATTGAGGGTTCTACCAAACAGTTTTGATAACTGAGGCCTCATGAGAACAACTTCAACAATCTCAAAGGGCACATTCAGAGATATGAAAGAAATATCTAGCAACGGTGGTGCCACAGAAGACCGACATCGCCAACGACCCCAACCTGATGTGGGACAATTTCCTACTGACGTGATTATCTTCTCCACAACTACAACCCGGACAAGGCCGCTCTCGATAAATAACAGTTTCAATTGGGAATCACGTCTCCAACGCAAAGTGATAGTCGACGACGCGTTGGACGTGTTCTCCATCGAGTCATCTTCTCTATAGGAGCTTATGGGCATTCAACATCACCATGGTCGACTGTCCAATATGTGGTAAATCTGTGAATACGGCAAGAATTAATGCACATCTCGATTCCAATTGCCAGGAGTTCGTTGAAAGTCCTCCTGCAAGTCAGAATGCATCATCCGCACCCCTATCCAACTTCTTTCAGACTCCTACCAGTAAAAAGCCTGCCTCTACGAATCACTTGAAGCCATCCAGTGCAAGCACATCTATATCCCGTATTAGTTTGAATGATTCCGAGAAACGCAAACGAGAGGATATAGATCATCCTTCGAATAGTCCCGAGGATGAGTATGGACTTCCAACACCCTCTTCCGACATGCAGGCCCCTAAACGGTCGAAGCCGAATGCCTTCCAGAAAGCTGCGCCACTAGCTGAAAGAATGCGCCCGAAGACGCTTGACGATGTCTGTGGTCAAGAACTTGTTGGCCCGGATGGAGTGCTAAGGGGACTCATTGAACAAGACCGTGTTCCAAGTATGATCCTATGGGGCGGCGCAGGGACCGGGAAAACTACAATTGCAAGAGTGATAGCAAGTATGGTCGGCAGTAGGTTCGTCGAGATCAACAGTACAAGTTCTGGGGTAGCAGAATGCAAAAAGATTTTTGCTGAAGCCAAAAGTGAGCTGGGCCTAACCGGTCGGAAGACAATCATATTTTGCGACGAGATCCATCGGTTCTCAAAGTCACAGCAAGACGTCTTCCTTGGCCCAGTGGAAAATGGCCAGGTCACTCTTATCGGAGCCACTACTGAAAACCCATCCTTTAAAGTGCAAAATGCATTGCTTTCTCGCTGTCGAACCTTCACTCTCCAGCCGCTTAAAGAGGACGACATATGCAGGATCTTAGAACGGGCTCTGGAGATTGAGGGTCCGAACTATAACCCATCAGCATTGGTAGATGCTGAACTTATTCGTTATTTGGCAGCATTCGCCGATGGCGATGCACGGACTGCATTGAACTTGTTGGAATTGGCAATGGAACTATCACAGCGTAAAGGGATGGACAAAGATGGCCTTAAGAAATCATTGACCAAGACCCTTGTGTACGATAGAGCCGGTGATCAGCACTACGATACGATATCGGCATTTCATAAATCTGTTCGTGGAGGAGATCCGGATGCAACGCTTTACTACCTTGCTCGTATGATTCAATCTGGCGAGGCTGCCTTGTATATCGCTCGCAGAATGGTTGTTATGGCTTCTGAAGATATCGGCCTGGCGGACAACAGCATGTTATCTCTTGCGACAGCTGCTTACACCGCCGCTGAAAAGATAGGCCTACCAGAAGCCAAAATTAATCTTGCACATTGCGCTGTGGCTCTCGCGTTGTCGAAGAAGAGCACCCGCTCATATCGGGGCATCAACAGCGCGATGGCAGCTTTGAACGAGCCGGGAGTAGCTGCCTTGCCCATTCCGATTCATCTGCGCAATGCACCAACACGTCTAATGAAGGAATTGGGATACGCTAAGGATTACAAATATAATCCTGATTACAAAGATGGAAAAGTAGTACAGGAATATCTGCCAGAACAGATGCGCGGCCGTCGATTTCTTGAGGATCGTGATCTCGGACTCGAAGAAGATCCTGACCTGCATGGCCCATGATGGCGAATCCAACATGTGATGTATACCTATTGTCAAGCCACCTAGTCAACGTACCCAAGGGCCCTCATCGTTTACAGCAGCCTCGTTCTTTCCAATCTTCACCGTGGAAAATCAAAAACGAGATGGCTTCAAGCCGGATGAAGGAGAGTCCCGCGATTTCCAATTTGGTAGGCGGTCGCGGGGATTGGCGACCGAGGATCGCGATCCGATTGTAAGCGATGTTTATAATCTTTCCAGACAGGATCTTACCATATGTTTTGTTCGACGCAGGAGCATCAAATATCCAAGGTGGGATCTCATAAGATCCTTCCAAATTGGTATAGGATAAAAATCACATCGAGAAACCTGGCGTTCAAGTGTGTACAGAAATAGCGTCACCTACAAATATGAACAGGAGCAACACCGCCCAAAAGGGCAAGGCTACTGGAGCAGACGAGAAGGCAGTATGTCTTGAACCATAACTGCACACGTTGTTCTGACGCTTCAAAGGTATCAAGCAGCCTGCCTTCCTTTCAGAGTTCTGCAGGTGTACAAAGCCGTGCGAGCCACATCTATAACTTCCAATCAGCGGCAAACACCTCCAATGCCTCTAGCACACCTAGACAACACGTCCCTCATCCAGCCACTCCGACCCCACGAACACGTTCTTACGCCCAAGCTGCGTCACAGGGCCGACGCACTAGTCAAGAAACGCGATGCCCCAATGCTGCTCTCCTTTCGATGCCTTATAATGCGCAAGAGTTCCCCGACCTTCCTCGGACACCATCCAGACCCCGTTACCCGCCGGCCTTGCCGGTCCATGGCGATGCACCATATGAGTCATACTCTGTGGCTGCTGCAAAAACCCGATCGAATCCTCAGCCCCCATCTGCACTTCCAGCACTGAAAGCTCAGCCGCAGCAGGCATTCAGGTTTGTCGATGAATTAGACAACGGTGGCAGACGAGAGCGCAGGCAGGATGACGACTCGGACAGAGAGAGGAAAGACAAAGTGGGAAAGATGGGAGGTGCTTGCTGGCATTGCAAGAAGGCTTCGAAGCGATGTGATGGCAATGATCCTTGCTTGCGATGCGCACGTAAGCACAGAAGGCCAGGCTCGGATCCACGCACACATTTTAATCATGATACTGACGTGCCTACGGAAGAATTCTTCAAGATAAGCTCACTGGACGTCTGCCAATGGGCGAGGAGGTTCTCGCATGACGAGTGTGCTTTGGATACTGGTACCCGTCTCCGCATAGAAATCACCGCGTTTGGAGATCTTAATTCTTCGCTGTTCGAGTTTGCATTCAAGCAGATTGATGCCCATGCACACTCAACACGGCAGAGTGTATTCGATAGTGGGAGGTTTATGCCTACGTTCCTTGATTTTGTGGGCGTGTTAGCAAAGATCGCTTCAAGCGGAGAGGCAACTGGAGATCCGAAGTTCGAATGTTCTGCAGCTGCTAAGAGTGTCACGGAAATGCTCTCGGTTATCAGAGTCTTCCTGCTATCGCCGATTACATTCCACCTTCTTGATTCACCCGTTGCAACAAACTTTTGCGGCCTCGTGCTTGCAGAGATGGTACAATCCTTTATACAACGGAAAGAAGTATTGGAAAGAGAGAACTCAATTCACACTAACCCAGAAGACATCTGCCTTAGAGGGTGCGAAGTAATTAAAGGTTCCATCAAGTCATATCTGCGAGTCTTGAGGACCTTTGGGGAAATTCATTGCCCAGGAAAGCTAGGCGAGCTCTTTGCACCATTGCAGGCAGCAGCATCTGCTGCCCTCACCAGAGTGTCTGATCTCCTTCGTATGGCCAATCCCACTTCGCGACAGCGAAATTCGAATCGCGCAAGAACCTCGGTGGTTGAATCATTCGAAGATGTCATCCCAGCAAGAATTGCGCTATCCAACGAAACTACCATACGCTCTGTCACTGCTCCGTCGATTCCAGATTCTATATCACACGGCGACGGTATCACTGTGACAGACCTGCTCACGCCGAGGGAGTCATATGCTTCAAACGGCCATTTGTTTGAGGATAAGTTCATGACTACCCAAAACACTGAACGATCTCGACAGTCACGACCCCTTGAGAGACTGTCTATGGTTAATGCAGCGCCATATGCACCCCTCGAAAGGAATCCCAATTTGGTTCATGGTCGCAGGACGCGCAGCTGGGTCGGGGAACATGATAGTCAGACTGTTTCGGAATATACGAACATGGCAGGTCGGTTTTCTGAGCTGGGGTCCACGGTTGTGCCGTCATTCACATCGACAACGACGTTATCACAACCAGAACAAGACTTTGAAACTCTCATCAATGTTAGCCTTGGAAAGAGCACCCCAGACGATGCTACTACGTCGTATCTCCAAGGGATCGAGCTCCAGAATCCCATGAAAGCACAGTCGGCTTCGGAACGTTTCACAGAAGGTTACGAGCCTAATTCCCAGCTTAGATCCTCAATGCCAGAATATATCGACCCCAGACGTCTAATGAAGGACCCTTCAATTTATATTCCGGAATTCCCGAGCTCTCCTATACTATCCTTCCAAGAGACATGACCTTGTTATTATCGATTCCGAAGGGAACATTGTCTCCAACAAAACGGACGAAGCTCCAGGAAATCAACGTCAGAGTCTCCTGCTCGAAAGAGAAGACTCGATTTCTCCAACTTCTACAAGCCTCTCGAAATCCAGAGGCATACCATGCCTGCTTCCAAGATCTAACATCATTCCCCGCCGTCCCAACATCTGTTCCTTCAAGTTGTCTTCGTTTAGGGTTTTTCTTTCTATCCTATTTTCGCGTCGGAAAGAGTGCCCTGGCAATTGCTTCTAGAGCCAAGGTTATACAGAGGATCGAGTCCTCCTAAAGCCTTTCCACTGGCTCTACCCCAAATCCACAGACTGTTTCTAGGGCGTACGGGGTAAATTGTCGGGCATTCCCTTTTCTTTGCTCTCAAAGCGAGCGCGTTATTTGTTTATTTGTTCCTTTACATAGAGATACCCATGTGCATAGATCATTCCCACAAGCAGTAACGATGTAATGATAGACCCGATTGAGAGATATGAAGACATGAACAGGATATATTGCAAATTGGTCGTATATGGTCATTGAACAAAATAAGAAAAGCATGTCACCAACCTCCTTTTTCATATACTCCAAGGAGTTGTCTTTTGTGATTTTCTGGTTCACCCAAATTTTCTCTGGTTGGCTACTCAAAGTTTCTTGACGGACTTTTACAGCCCTGGTTGGGGGGGTGGGAAGAGAAGGACCCGCATTTTGCAACGTGCAATAACGTCGCAGTACAACCTTCGAGTTGTCCAGTCAGGTCGGTGTATATAGCACATTGCCGGCGACTGGGATAAACAGCAGCTCATTAGCACAATAGTCTTCCATGAAAGAATGACAACAGATCCGTCTAGACAAAATGGTCCTGTATTATATGATGTATGTGCGCAGATGATTGGGGTTATGTTCGTTGGAGCCGGTAGCTCAGTAACACCCCGATCCGCCATATAGGGAAACATTCAACATGGATATTCCTACCCAAGACCTCCCAGAGAGTTGATGATGGGAAGGAAAGCAACTAAGAGAAAGATGTCGGAGGAAACGGAATATGCGGTCTCCTGTCAACTAACATTCGACGACCGAACTTTCCGAAAAGTGGGGAATCAACTTATCAAAGTATATTCCGGTACTATGCCCTTAATGTCGAGTATTTTCATGGGCATCAAGGGTACGTCCACGAACAGCATCATTTTGAAAGTGACAGAGAAGTGTCCATTCTCATCAAGAAAGTCGCCTTGATATGCGCGACTATGACCCTAGAGCGTATCGGGATTAATAGTTTCCCTTGATTGTTCTGGCTCTAGGATGGAGATGCCACTGCTTGGGTATGCTCAAGGGCAAAGCATGGAAATTCGAATTTGGCCTTGCTTTCGGGGTCAATGTGGGAACCCGTACTATACTGAAAGAGATAGTAATTGTGGACGACGCCTATGAGACCGACGAAAGCTCTATAAATGTGCCGCTTTTGTGCTCGGTACTCACCATGATCCCTAACATCTACTCTTGACCTAGAAATAGTGAAGGGGAATCTCTGCGACGCATCAGTCTCTCTATCTTCAAAGCAACTACAACACCCCCAACGGTCAGCGTTCGACATGCCTAAAGTTACCGAAGCAGGCGATAAACGTCGAAACAACGTCACTGTTCGGCTCCCTAAAGGGGTTGAAACTAGAACATTGACGTATAGCGCATTTTCCGACAAATACTATGACACGAAAAGTGAACGAGCACGAGATCCGATCTCAGGCCGCTGTATCACCAAGCCAAAAGGTCCCCAGGGGAATAAACCTCAAGGGGTGATAGGTGCTGTTGTCGATTGGGATATGGGACGAATCAGCCCCAAGGTATTCGACAATGTCGCCAGCGAGGTCCAGAACCTCCGACGATCCATCAAGAGCTCCACCATGGCTGTATTCGTGTCCGATTTGAGACGAGCGCTGTGGCCCTGGATGTTCATTGTTATCCTTCATAGGGGTCTCGCATTCAGAATGCAAATTGTGATTCGAAGTAAGTCACTCCCCTGTCCTCGTGAGATCGGTTGCTTGTAGTCTCCGGGACGTGATTGTATCTTCGGGCAGTGCAAGGCGCGGCGCGGACGACGACCATTGAGATTCCCAGCGTGCAGGAGTGAGATAGGATTGTGGCTGACGTCCGCGACAGACATCGATGAATATCCATATAATCGGCACTATCTCGAGTGCCGGTTCGCTGAAGATGGCGGCCAAGAGCATCGCATGACGTTCAGAAGTCTCTGCTTGTCAACCTTTACGACTTACTTCATTCAGCAATATGAGGGGTTGAAGAATGCCAATCACGCCGAACTCATTCAAGAGGAAAGAGCCGATACTGCTTTACATGTCTTGCAATCAGAACATGTATCATCCCAAAGTCGAGATACCTTGGATTTGACAGCAGCTGCATTCAAGACATGTTCGTGCGAAGCAGCTGGTGGCAGATTCTCTAGACTGTCATCAAGATTCAACGAAGTGGTGCTGGAAGTCGCCAAGGAACTGATACGATCACCCTCCAGCTTCGCCTCTGGACATTTGACAACCGAACTAGCTATACACTCTCAGCATGTTGGGACCACCGCCGGCGCAACGAAGGAGCATCCTATGGAAGTACCCGATGACGGCTCCGATGAAGATTTCAGGAGTACTGACAAGACTTCTCCGGAATTTTTCGAGACACCGCTTACATCGCTCCAAGTTACCCCTGAAGTAAGGGAACTTTCTGATTCTGAACTTACGGACGCAGATGCCGAAGGCGAACCGGACTCCGACCAGGAGCTTGAGGATAACTCCGACGCGTTCAAGGAAACAAACAGCGGCGATAACGATGAAGTGCAGTCAGACAACATCTGTACGGAGAACGAAGAGGCCTTGATGAGGCAGGAGATGGCCGATGCTTGGACCAACGAGGAATCCGATGAAGAGAATGTTAGCATAATCCAAAGCTGTAACAGCGGCGGCGTCCCCATGAGAAGACGGGTGATGGTGCTGGATAGCACGGGCGACATGGCTGCCTGGAGCCCTTGAACACGATGCCAATGTACTGGGGATTTCAAATATCTAGACGTGCATCAGATTCGCGTGGGTCCTCAGGGATTGAGAAATGCGAGACGTGGAGGTTTAGGGGTTTTCGTGTTGGAATAGAATAGAAGAAGTGCCATACATGACCACGAATAACATGATCAAAGAGATATTAGAAAAGAATCAGTGACGCATAAGTGAGACAATTCCAAGGTTGTGTATAATACCAGCTGATATCAGGAGAGGACAAAATATGTTCACTATTTCCAGCATCTGAATCAAGTTCAATACTCTGTATGAATCGATGACCTTCATCCACACCGTTCCTTGATGCAGGCAATTTGACCTTGGTTTTCCGTCCCTTGATGGTGAGAGGATGAGGCATAGTAAAGTCTGAGATGAGGTATGAAAAGCAAATGGAATATTAATTCTTAGTTAACTTGCTGCCTTCATAAGGTCATCCCCGCTAAGCCCACTATCACAAAAGAAAGGCGCTAAACTATTTTAGAATTATGATTTGAACTCGTGAAAACAGCGCGGAGAGACGAGACGCCAACATCTTCCCAAGGTTGAACACTTAATCGCAGCATAATCAGCCCTTCTTCATCGATCTGTTCTTTCCGCTCGTCTATTGCGCTGTTTAATACATTGAGTCTTTAGATACTCGGTGCTTGAGTCGCATTTGCGAGCAGGCTAGGCAGAATCGTCACCATGGCAGACCAGCAGAATATTACCAATATCCTAGCTGCCTTAGGTGCGTGCTATCTTCCGCATCACGCGTGAAGCTCGAAATCATGGTAGCTTTTACTGATTGGCGTATAGCAGCTCAAAGATCAGGTGGCACACCGCAAGCCCCTCAGCAAATACCTACACCAGCATACGGAGGAAGTTTCACACCACAACCCCCTGGAGCTTATGCGCTTCCACAACCTATCAACTCTGGCAGTGTTGATCTCAGCTCTGTCAAGCCTGTAAGCTCAGGCTCTGTCAGTATTGCTGATGCGATCGCAAAAGCCCGAGGCTTCGCGGCAGAGAAAGGTGTCAGTTATGATCCGAATAGAGGTAAGTCATTTGGTCGCGCGCCGTGCAATTTTCGGCCGATGGAGCACACTTACTTCAAGCAATGCTAACCGTAAAGTAGTAAGCCGTGGACACAGAAGGTCTAGATCACCATCACGCAGCCCTCCGCGTGGCGGCCGAGATACATTCCGCGATAATTACAACCCATATCGTGACGAAAGACGCGGTGGAAATGATCGCGGTTACGGCAGAGAGCGATCGTTCTCTCCTCAGCGTGCTCAATTCTCTCCACAGCCGTCTCATAGTTATGGCGGAGATGAGAGGCCGCCGATGTCTAGGACGAGAGGAGCTTCCTCAGAAGCCGACTCTGAGACAATACCCATTGAGAAAAATCTGGTAGGCCTGATCATCGGACGCTCTGGTGATACTTTGAGGAAGGTTGAGCAGTCGACTGGCGCTCGAGTGCAATTCATGGAAGGGCCAGAGAGCAATGGTGCAACGCGTCTTTGCAAGATATCTGGAAATCGTGCTTCCCGTGCAGGCGCTAAGGCCGAAATATATCGAATCATTGATGATAATGGCACTGGTCCTGCTGCTTCTGGCAGAAGTCAGGTTAAACCGGGCACAGCACCCAACGGAGAAAACACACAGATCATGGTTCCTGATCGGACTGTTGGCCTCATCATTGGCCGTGGCGGCGAGACTATCCGAGATCTCCAAGAACGAAGCGGTTGCCATGTCAACATTGTTGGAGAGAACAAGAGCATTAGCGGATTACGCCCAGTTAACTTGATTGGTACATTACAAGCCCAGCAGGTAGCGAAGGATCTAATCATGGAGATTGTGGAAAGCGATACCAGAACCAATGGCGGAATTCAGAAGCAGGAGGCCCGACCCCCTAGAGAGGAGCCTTATGGCAGGGGTGGGCCTCAAGATAAGATCAACGATCGCATCATGGTGCCTGGTGATGCGGTCGGCATGATCATCGGAAAGGGAGGCGAGTCCATCAAGGAGATGCAAAATACGACGGGATGTAAGATCAATGTACAACCACCACAGGGGCGTGACATCGAACGCGAGATCCAGCTTGTGGGAGGTAGAGGTGCCATCGAGGCAGCTAAGAGAGCGATTATGGATAAAGTTGACGCAGCAGTATGTTCTGACTCAACAGTTCCGAATGGTCACACTAACGAGTTTCAGGATATTCGTAGCCGTCCAGATGGTCGACCAGACCACCGTGACGATGATTATGGTGATCATTACTCACAAGGACAACAGCAACAACAACAACAACAACAACAACAGCAGCCATACTACCAGCAGCCTCCTGGTCCTGGTGCTATTGGACCCCCTCCAGTGGCCGGTGGCGAGGATCCTTATGCTGCCTACGGTGGCTATCAGAACTACGTTGCTATGTGGTGGGCTGCTCTCGCGCAACAGCAGCAATCACAGCCAGGTGGTCAAGGTGAACAGCCGGGACCTCCTGGAGCATAACATTTCTACGACTCTACTTTGATCATGCTTAAGCCTATGAGCTTATCCCTCACTTTTGCTTTGACTGCATTTTGACACCTTGACTGCAACCGAGAAAGGATGACTAGCTTTCAAATGGTCGGACACGACATGTCATGTTGCAAGCGTATGCGTGACACATTGCTCACTTGCCACATGCCGTTGCATTTTTGCATGATCGTTACAGACGTGATTTCTCGCGCACACAAGACGTCCTATCCGCAGGTTCCGTTGCTCAAGTGGTCGATGTCTCCCAGTGACTAGAATGGCGCCTGATCGTTGACTTGCAGCATTGGTGCAGCTGATGGTGAAGGGAATGATCTCGAGTGATGTGTTCGGATGCAGCTCTGCGAAAAGCCACGGCATCATGCCGGTACAACGCAATATGCTTGCTTGCTATGATATTAGGTTGTGGGACGGATCCAGTCTCCATTGATCTGCTATGCTGTCTTCGTATCCCAATCACGGTAATGTGCTCTTGGCATTGGTTGCGCTTTTCACTGGATCAATGATGTGGAGGAGGCGATACATTCGATCCATGGTACTGATTCTTTTCATACGTTGATGCTCTGACTTATTGCTTTGTACATCCTCCGTTGGATGTTGTTGACTCGATATCATAAAAGTACATGCTTGTAAGACCAAAGGCGGTTAAGCCGCATCAACGGTGGGACGGGGCTTCTACGGGCGACGAAGCCTACTATCTTCCTTACCTAGTACTATGCGATTTTTGCTACAGCCAGTGAAATCCTATGGGAGCGAAACTCTTCTATGGGAGTTGCCGATTGTCGGATAGATCTCACAACAACCTCCTCCACCCATGGGGTGTTTCCTGTTCAGGTCATCAGCCGTTAATTATTGTTTAGCGTTAAGTTAGTGAGCGCGTTCTGTGGCTGAAAGTAATTATGTTCCTTGAAGTTCCCACCCAATAGTAGTTTGAGACAGGAAAACAATTTGATTGGTTTACTAGAAATAAAATCTTGTTTCATGCTACTACTTACTACGTAGTACGTACTTAGCCCTCCCCTGCCCAACTCACCACATTAGTGGCCCCCCGGTAATTTGTGTAAGTGTTGTAAGTTGTAAGTGAACCGTGTTATGTCATCAGTGTCAGGCCTCCAGAACAAAGACGACCTCGTTGATGGATTTCCTTTCTGATCAAAAATCTTCTTCGTCTTAGGCACGTCTTGCTTCTCGCGTGCCCATCCGACCGTCGCGGCAATTCTCCAAAGTCGCACAGTGTTCTTTCGTCGTATCACCGTCATTGTGCTGAGACAGCTCGGACACTTGTGCTTCTCAGAACGGTTGGCGGAAGAACACTGTGCGGCTTCCAGCGACGGTCGGCAAACAAGCGCAGAATGAGTGATCGAGCGCCAGTAAATCGCATGTCTATAACTTGAAGTCGCCTGTTTCAAAACATTCGACTGGCTGTTGTTATGGGCATGATGTTTCAATTTGATCGACTGGTCCTCGTCGCTTCTCTCAGCGTCTGGCCGGTTGTCCGCTATTTTTGGGGGTTACGCGCCGATGTGCCTCCAAAGCCAATCAAACCGGCAACCGACTGCCAGATGAGACCAACCAGCCATTATCGACCTGTGCTTCTCGAAACACGAGACCTCAAACTTCGAGAACTGGTAACCATTGTATCGAAAATGGCTTCGCGGTTGGCCGACGTGGCAATGTCACGAACAATAGGTGAGTGCCATTCACTACGGATTCTTCATTGTCTATGTCCTTCTATTCCTGGCTTCCATTCTTTTATTGTCTGTATATCCCACATTCACCTCATTCTTAGATGTGTCACTTCTCTGCTCTTTTGCTCCTTATGCGCCTTTTCTTTGTTCGACCATTCACTTAGAATAGATCGCGTCTGCCTCGAGCCATGCACGCCTAATATTGTTTCATTTCTCAAACATATCTGCCTCTATCCTCATCTTCTACCTCCATACACCACTCTTGTACAATCGAGACTCATCGAGCTCAACTCTACTATCTCATACCTGTCAGAAGAACATAATCAGATCATTTACTAATCAAGCGCTGGTCGCTCTCAGAACTATTGTTTGCCTGTTCATTGCCATGTCAATTAATACTGCCTTTATGGCTAACCCTCCATCTCTCTCTGCTGGCAACCAAGAGGCGCCAGTCTACTACTCCAACCCTGACCCACCACGACCTACACCTCACACTGCACCATCCATCACTCCCTACCTAGGCCTCCGGGCTCGTCTATCGCAAGTCTGGATAAATCGATGGACCATCCTCCTCTTACTCGTCCTTGCTCGGGTTCTCATCGCCATCGGCTCTCTCAAGAATGACCTAGCTTCGGCTCGTCGTGAGGCTCTCTCCGCGTGTTCGAGTGTCGAAACCGTTGGCAGCGCTATGGCATCTATGCCGCATTTTATGTCGCAAGGTGTCAACGAGCTGACCGCCAGCGGTGTTGAAAAGGCTGTAAATGGCCTCATGGATATGACCATGCTCACTGTGACAGGCGTCGAGGAGATTGTAGTGTTCGTCATCAATATGATGACGTCGACCTATCTCTGTTTGATCACGCTTGCTGTCAGTGGAAGTCTCCATACCGCCATACAAGTCGTCAAGGATGCCGAAAGATTCCTCAATAAAACAATTGGTGATATCGGGAATGACATCTCCGGCAGTCTGAACACCTTCGAAACGGAATGGAATAAATTCCTCAAGACTGTCGACAACGGATTGACTGATATACTTGGAAAGCAAGTTTCGCCACCTTCGTTGAATTTGAATGCCTCGTTGGACGCGCTATCACAAATGACCCTTCCATCAACATTAGATGAGGGCCTCGATAAGCTCAACAATTCGATTCCAACGTTTGCCCAAGTCAACAACTTCACGAACAATGCCATCAAGCTCCCCTTCGAGGAGATGAAGAAACTGATCAATGAGAGTATGGGAACCTACACGTTCAACAGATCTGTTTTTCCGGTACCACAGAAAGAGTCTCTCACTTTCTGCAGTGACAATAATGGCATTAACGACTTCTTTGACGATCTTATCAAAGTTGCCTATGATGCTCGGAAAATCTTCATCGGCGCCTTGCTCGCAGCAGCGATCATTGTCTGCATACCCATGGCTTGGAGAGAGGTTAAGAGATGGCGAACGATGCAGGAACGAAGTCAGCTTGTCCGCTCAACCGCTCACGATCCGATGGACGTTGTCTACATTGTGAGTCGTCCCTATACAGCTACAGCGGGGATCAAGGCTGCTTCGCATTTTCGTCCCACTCGTCGTCAGATCTTGACACGGTGGATCTTCGCCTATGCCACGTCAACATCCGCTCTCTTCGTCCTCTCACTTGCCTTGGCGGGACTCTTTGCTTGCGCATGTCAAATTGTGCTGCTCAAGGGTCTGCAGAAAGAAGTCCCTCAGCTTACCAACCAGGTCGAGGGCTTCACAGACAAGGTTGTTGCATCTCTCAATAATGCGAGCGAGAAATGGGCCGTCGGTACAAATGATGTTATTCAAACCACTAACAAGAAGATCAACGATGACTTGTTTGGCTGGGTGAATATATCCACCACGGCTATCAACAACACGCTGAATACATTTGTTGATGACATGACCGATGTTCTCAATACAACGTTCGGCGGGACCGTCCTCTACGATCCGATAACAGAGGTTCTCAACTGTTTGATCACCCTAAAGATTGTTGGCATCGAGAAGGGATTGACATGGGTCCATGACAATGCTCACATTGATTTTCCATTGATGTCCAACGATACGTTCACCATCGGCGCAGCTGATTCGCTTCTTTCTAAGAACACCGACAAGAGTCAATCTTTTCTCTCGGAACCTGGTGCTGCTGCGTCGGATCAGATATCGGGTGCCATTCTTCGGGTGACCAATGAACTTGAGAATGGCATTCGAACTGAGGCTTTGATATGGACTACCGTCTTGGGCATATGGTTCCTGATCCTGTTGATCGCCATCATTAGAGCTCTGATGCTGTGGAATAGACGCGACAAGCCTCGTGGCGAAGGTGGAACACCGAACACAGGTGATCCTTACCAGGCAGACGCCAATGGTTTCCACGACATTCCGTTGACGACAATCCATGAGCCAGATGTTCGTGGCCCTGCTCCGAAATATCAGCCTTCCGTATCTGTGAGCGAGTATCATAGCAGAGACAATCCGTTTTCTCACGAAGACGACTCTCAAGATCAAAAGCTCGGTTTCGCGGGCCAACGTGATTACTCAAGTTCTCTAACGCGGGAGGATTCCAAGATGGGACACATCCGACAGTCAAGCTATGGCGAAGTCCTTGGTGAAGGTGATGTGAAACGATGACAATCTGACAAAAGTTGCGAACAAAAGAGCGGTGGATGAAAATTCAATTTTTTCCAGATTATTGCATGCTAGATGTTTAGCTACTGGGTGGCTGAAGGTCTAGTGGAGTGTTTGTTGTATGAAGCATGCTTTGTGCTAGGTGTTTGCGTCGCGAGTACCAGTTCTCCTTCCCTGCCCCTTCTCCAAACTTTTGCCCTGTCCGCCTCCTCGGCAAAGGCGGTCCTGTGGCACTGGCTGTGAGTTGCGTGATGGAGTGGAGCATAAGTCCTGTCGATCTTTTCTCGGGGACGAAGTGTGTCTTGCCGCGCGGAGTCTCGACTCCTGCTGCTATGTTGTTGAGCTATTCTCTGACGTCTTCTTGATTGTCCCATCTCACCACCTGATCAGTGGTGAAAGATGCGAGTCGTGGAGATTGACGGTGGAGCTGGTTCTACTGTGCTGCTGCTAGCATCCGACTTTCACATACCAGCTTCGGTAAGGTAGTCCATTGACCCTCTTACAACCTCGACCTCTTTTGTTTTGATAGTGCCAGTCTCGGCTGTGCTGCTACCGTAAAACAGAAGGTGCACTGGTGGTAAGGTGTGTTGTCGAGGATCATCGCTTGCCAGAGTTGGTTGCGATTATCGAATGTCCCGCGCGCACCAAATCCTTTGTGGAATTCCTTCCAAGCCGCCGTGGAAGGAGGTTCAGACTGATCCTCTGCCTTCCTTCCATTGCGATACGGGGCCATTCCAACCAACCAATGGTGTTTGCAGATCAGAACAACCCGAACGAGGTTTGCCAACCACCTGCGTTGAGTGTTCAACGAACTGACCAAAGTCACTCCTTTGGGGCTGAAAAAAACCCTCAATCTCCTTCTCAGATTGTAAATACGGCAATGATCATGCACTGAGTTCGGTCCGGCTTTGGTCAGTCCAGATGCTCAGCGCAACAAATCTTGCAAATACCAAAAATCTTGCGATGGAAAGAAATGTTGGCAATGGTCACCTTTACAAAGGTTCTATCTCATGGTTCCTTTAGAGTAGATAGGATGCTAATCAGATATGGGTCCATGCCCGCTTTTCATCACAACAATTCCTTTCCCCTCATGCACATGAAATGATCTAGCACGGAGGTACCTGGGTAGCGATATGCGTATTCGTGCTTCATATCAAGCACGTCACTCTTGTCTCATTGTATATTGACGAGTCCAGGTGCTCCGCTACACGTGAACTGGCATAAATGGATTCCGTAAATTTCTTGATCCTGACCTCGGTGTGCGCCTGACGAATAGCGAAGCACTTCCATGTACTCGGCGTGGCTTGTGCTCTTGGCAGAGGAAGACGGAAGTCGTGCGATCTGACGAACCACGTCCGGGGTAAGCCTCCACCGTACTTGGCGCCAAGAGAAGCTGAGTCCTCGAGCCTCGGCGAAAGACGAAATCGTCCATCATATCTTCTGCTCTCGCCCACTTGAGGGCGCTGAGCATGAGTACGTACTCACGTGTTGATTTCGCCAAGGATGTGACCTTCTTGGCTGGCTCGTAAGCTTTCCAATGACTAGATGAATTGCAAAGATGAAGGTAAGGAAGCAACTATATAACAGTCTCGATGTATCCACCATATCGCAGTGGTGGAACGTCGAGATTGTGGTATATGCCTCTTTACGTGTAGGTAGAGTATAGATCCTACTAAGCAGTCACTCACTCCTCCCTACCACGCCCTACCAAGAGCAAACTTCAATCTGCTCGGGTCGATTGACTATACGTGGTATAATGGGGCGGGAATCTTACAAACGACAGGCCTACGATACACATCCCTTCCTCTCATCTCCAGAAGAGCTTTATCAATGTTTGACATCCGATCCTGATACTGGCTTGAATCCAGTCCAGGCACAGGAGTACCTCCGCAGCTATGGACAGAACAAGCTCGAAGGGAACGGCGGTGTGCAGTGGTACAAGCTTCTATTCAAGCAGATGTCTAATGCGATGATCCTCGTAAGATTTGGCCTGTACTCTCGACTTCTGTCAATGCTGATATTTCTCAGGTGCTAGTACTCGCAATGGCACTCAGTTACGGAGTTACCGACTTCGTTGAAGGAGGTGTCATTACAGCTGTTATAGTCCTCAATGTTGTTATTGGGTTTTACCAAGAATTCCAGGCTGAAAAGAAGATGGATTCGCTCCGCTCACTCTCGGCTCCTTCTGCAAATGTACTTCGTGACGGTAATGAAATGACGATTTCCTCTGCCGAAGTCGTTCCTGGTGATATCGTCTCGCTCAAGACAGGCGATACAGTCCCCGCCGATCTTCGTCTGTTTGACCTGATGAATCTCGAGTGTGATGAAGCTATTCTGACAGGCGAGGCCCTGCCGGTAGCGAAGCAAGTTGAGTTCATTCCAGAAGTTGGCAAAAAGGAAGACTGTGGTCTTGGGGACAGACTTAATATGGCTTACTCATCTTCGACAGTCACTAAAGGCCGAGGGAAAGGGGTCGTTGTCTTCACAGGGATGAACACAGCTATTGGTGCTATTGCTGCATCTATGCAAAGGAAGAAAAGAGAACCCACTCGTTCCGTATCTTGGAAGAAGTATGGCACCTTTCAACCTTTGAAAGGTGGACTTCTACGCCTTTGGGATGGCGTCGGCAAGTTCCTCGGTCTTACCGAAGGGACACCATTGCAAATCAAGCTATCAAAACTTGCATACACACTGTTCGGCTTTGCACTTATCCTCGCTATCATTGTCTTCGGTGCCAATAGATTTCATGTCACGAACGAGGTTGCTATCTATGCTATTTCGACAGGGATTGCCATCATTCCGGAGTCACTTATCGCAGTCCTCACCATCACCATGGTGGTTGGGATGACGGAAATGAGAAAAAGGAAAGTCGTAGTTCGCCAGCTCTCTGCCTTGGAAGCACTTGGAGGTGTTACTAACATCTGTTCGGACAAAACTGGAACTCTCACCCAGGGTAGGATGATTGCTCGAAAAGTATGGGTGCCTGGCCAAGGTACCTACTCTGTTGAGAAGTCCAATGAAGCGGCAAACCCAACAAAAGGTGTAGTATCCTTGGGTCCTGCGCCGACCAGAGTTGAAATTGAGGAGCAGAAGCAGAAGCGAGCAGCTGAGCACGATCGCAGACGCAGCACAGCCGGACTGGCTTTCGACGTTCCTCGAGAAAAACTTGATCGTGATCAGAACAAGTCATCGGGGCCGACCACCAGGACCAACGACGCACAACCACCTGAGGTGACACCAGGCTTAGAGGCGGTTTTGACCTCCGCAGCTCTATGTAACCTTGCTACCGTTCGCCAAGTGGTGGAACATGGAGTGGAAAGGTGGAAAACGACAGGTGATCCGACCGAGGTGGCTCTGCAAGTATTTGCAACTCGCTTTAGATATGGTAAGCGGACACTCGAGGGTGAGCGTGGTTGGACACAAATAACGGAGTTTCCGTTCGATTCCAACATCAAGCGAATGACCGTCGTTTATCGTCGTGATGGCAATGACCACTCTTTTGTATTCACAAAAGGCGCCGTTGAGCGAGTAATTGATCTCTGCACGTCAGTGGGCACTGGTGAGCACAATCAGCAGATGACGCCAGAAGCCAAAGACGGGATCTTAGAACAGATGTCAATCTTAGCAGAACAGGGGCTTCGTGTCCTAGCTGTTGCTGCACGTCAAGTTGCAGCAGACGAGATCTCAGATCATGCTGGTACTGATCGCTCGCGGGCCGAGGCCAACCTTTGCCTCCTCGGTCTAGCTGGTCTCTACGATCCGCCACGTCTGGAAACCAAGGACGCTATCCGGGAGTGCACTGAGGCGGGGATCCAAGTACACATGTTGACTGGCGACCATCCATCCACTGCGGCAGCTATTTCCCGTGAGGTCGGGATCATTCCTCGTGATAGCTCAGTTCTGTCAAAGGAAGTCGCAGACTCCCTCGTCAAGACTGCTGTGGAATTCGACAAGATGGACGACGCTGAAATTGACAAGTTGCCGACCCTTCCGTTGGTCATTGCGAGATGTACACCCGACACTAAAGTCAAGATGATCGAAGCTCTTCACCGCCGTAGACGATACGCCGCTATGGTGAGTCCTGATCTACTTTTAATGTCACGTTTAACACCTTGCCCCCTTTGTCTCTCTTCTTACATAGAGCGAGCACCTGCATTGATGCTAATCCAGCATGTTCTAGACTGGTGACGGTGTCAATGACGCTCCGTCTCTTCGGCGTTCCGATGTTGGCATTGCCATGGGCCTCAATGGTAGCGACGTCGCCAAGTCGGCCTCAGACATCGTCCTGACAGACGACAACTTCGCTTCTATCGTAAACGCCATCTCTTCCGGTCGACTCATGTTCCTCAACATCCAAAAATTTGTTCTACATCTCCTAGCCTCCAACGTCGCCGAGATTGTGCTGTTGATCGTTGGTCTCGCCTTCCAAGACCCAGACGGCTTCTCCGTCTTCCCCCTCTCCCCCCTCAGCATCCTCTGGATCAACATGCTCACCTCTTCATTCCCCGCCTTCGGTCTCGGCCGCGAAAAAGCAACATCAGACATCATGCGACGGCCGCCTCATGATAACAGAAAGGGCGTTTTCACATGGGAAATCATCACTGACATGGTCGTCTACGGCACCCTGATGGGAACTTGTACACTCATGACGTTCGTCTTGATCGTTTACGGGCCCGGCATCGACGGTCTAGGCAACGACTGCAACCACGCTTATAATCCCAGCTGCGACACCGTCTTCCGCGCCCGAGCCTCCGTCTTCGCCGAACTCACCTGGCTGATCCTCATCTCCGCCTGGGAAATCAAAGATCTGCGCCGCAGCATGTTCGCCCTCAACCCGGCGACTCTGACCACGCACCCATTCCCACTCTCCTTCTTCCACGACCTCTACGCGAACCGATTCCTCTTCTACTCGGTCGTCCTCGGCGCCCTCTCCGTCTTCCCCGCCGTCTACATCCCCGGCCTCAACACGGACGTGTTCAAACACAAGGGTATCACGTGGGAATGGGCCCCGGCCGTCGTCTGCGTCTTCGTCTTCGTCGCCGGCGTCGAGATGTGGAAATTCGTGAAGCGCGTGACCGGTTGGTTCGCTCCACACAACAACAACAACAACAACAACAACAACAGTAATACTAGCCACCGCCATCTCACCCACTTCTCCTCCTCCTCCTATGCCACCACGCCATCAACATCGAAACTAGACCTCCGACAAGGCTTCTTCTCGCTCTCCCGTACACTGACCAGGACCAGAAGCGAAACATCAGCAGCAGCAGCAGCACATACAGAAATGGTCCCCACGAATACGGACAGGTCAGACGTAGAATCCAAAGAAGTTGTTGGAATCGGGAATAGGAATAATGAGCGTGTTTGAAATATTAACACTTTGTCTAACAGAGTACCTACAATACTTGTCCCTCGTTTCTGTTTGAGAGGTCCTTTTTCAGTGTTTTTGTTTACTAACATATCTATACCTACACGTACTTACTACCTTCTACAATATATACCTATGTATCTAGGAACTAGCTAGTATTCCTAGGATTCAACATGTACGTGCCAGACATTAAATTGCCTAGGTCATTTTACTTTCTTGTATTAAAAAGAATATTCCTGGGGAAAAAAAATTGAGAATTTTGTCTCGTTGATTGTTTGACTAAAGTAGATTGATAAATTACACGGAGGTTTGGTGTTATATGTAGGTAAAGAGTATACATATATATAAAGGCTTTTTCAAACCTCTTACCATTCATTACCACACCTCCCTTCCTGGCTGGCCTCGCTATTCGCCATGATAGGAATACAAAGAGACAAAAAAGGAAAACAGATAGCCATGGCCCGTGATTTGAGATAGGAGAAAGGTGTCGTCGGGAAGGAACTGGAGGGTTTGAAAGATGAGATTTTGGAGGATCGTATTGACTGTGGTGGCGATGGTCGTTGCAGGGTGGGAAAAATATAATCTTCGCAGAGGGAGTTCTTGGTTGAAAGGCCCTTTTTTCTGTTCTTTTTTTTTTCCGTCGTGGTTCGTTGTCGTTAAGAAAATGGGCCGCGTTGGCGACGTTAAGGAAAGGGAAGCAGAAGGGAATAGGTTAAGCACTGTGTGAGGAATCTGAGTCAGTACGAATTTTGTGAGGCAACAGCGACAGAGGGAAAGGATGTAGAACTTACAGCAAAGCAATGGTTAGATCACCATAGATCTTGGCTTTCAATTCCACTTCGACGTCCAGATTTAACTCCAACTTCAACTTCAAACCCTCTTCGTCGTCGATGCTTTTGCTTTGCTTATCCGCCGTCTTTAACCTCTGGTCGGGATTGCCTGGTCTCATTGGGATCTCACCGCGCTGGGCGCGTGCATAGGTCACCGGGCCGTCCATGCTCGTCTCGTCCGGACCAATCCATTCAAATGGTTGCATCGTATTTTCTGGTTGCTCTTGGATCGGAGCCATGGCTTGCGAGGATGCTTGGGCAGGTCCAGATTGTGCGTTGCCCGAGGCTTGGTTCTGTTGGACAGATTGTCGTTGACGTTGATTCTGGCGACGACGGCGGCGGGATTGAGATCTGGAACGTGATTCATAGCCTTGATCTTCGACTTCGTTATCCATGCTGGATGATACCTCACTGTCGGAGCGTTCGGGAGGAGCAGGACGAGACTTGGATTTAGTCTCAGACATAATATTATGGGTGATAGATCGAAGCAGGAAAGCTGAGGTGGACGGTACGAGTGGTTATAGGTGTAGGAGGGAGGGTTGAGGATATAGAAAGGTTGGACGGTAAGGTAAGGGAAGTGTGGCAGTCAGGACTGATCACACGGTAGATGTAGGCTAAGAGGGAAGGAAGCCTACTTGTCTGTTGGTGATTGATTGTAGCAGGGAAAAGAGCACAAAGAGTAAGATGGCGCACAGCAAGATATGATTCAAGGTAGACAGATGAGCACGGCTACGTAGTACATCATGCAACAATACATCTGGACTGCAAGCTGCGACCACACTGCATCCAATAGTACAACTAGTAGACACTGGGACTTTTGAGTCCAGGATTTCGACGTGATTAGTGTGGCCCATGTCGATTGATGTAAGAAGTGCTATAGCAGCAACGAGTTATGACGGCGCCAGGGGATCAGCAAAAGTCAAGAGTGACGTTACCTGTCAACCTGCGAGCCTGTCTCGCTGTGTGGCTTGTTACTACTACGAAGTACTAAGGCAAATGAGGCAAATGAAAGGTGGTGAGCGAGCCTCGGCGAGTGAGGTGAGGTGGTGAAGGTGGTCTGTGTTTATTGCCACAAATGCCCCATTTCTTTTTGCTGATGCTGATCTTCTCTTTTCTTCCATTACTACCTAGTAATCTCCCTTTCTTTTCCCCCACCGAAAACAAGTTTTGCATGTCTACCTGGTACTACGTAGTACGTAGTACACCACGACTAAGCACATAAGAAGTTTAGTTTGCTATATGCGACAATCATATTTTCCGATCTCCCGCCTGCCACTAGTTATACTTCTCGTGTGGGCAAGGCAATCTTCGATCTCAAAGAGTCCAGAACGCCCAAGAAATCTCGATCAAAACTTATCCTCGAACGATGTCTGTCTTGGGGAAATAAGTCGGGAATTGCTCGTCTCTTGATCACAGAGACAAGAACGACAAGGTTAGACTTCGACCGTTCACTTTGGGAACCGCCGAAACCTAGCCAGATTCTCGGGATAAGCGATCAAGAACACTCAAATTGATGGGTGATGCATCAATGTAGAAGCAGCATTGGACAAACCTAGTAAATGATAGGCACCGCTTCGCTATGCATAGACGATGAAGATGATCGCTTCGGATAACACGGTTACCATTCCCTTGAGACTTGCTGTCTTCACATTTGGGCGAGTTGGTCTGTTGAACAATTGTTGTATCACTGACCCTCGGTGGAGCTGCCTCTCACCACCATGTCGTCAGATTATTCTACCCAAACAAAGGACTTCCAGAATAGGCTTCAAGGGAAGACCCTAAAGTGAAAGAAAATTCGCCGCGTGTATCATGGTAACACTCCACTTCCAACGTCAGTCCATGAAACTTGTCAGATACCCTGTCGGAAGATTTCCATTCAGGGCAGAGATGCTGGGACTGAAAAGAAGACCCGAAGACATCCCAATGATAGCCGCACTTTTAAATTGCCGTGGCCCTACTGTACCCCTAGGATGACCGGTGGAGTGTGCCTGACTACCTCTAACGCAACGCACATTCTCTCCCTAGGGCCGGATATGCGACCTCTTAAGTACCACGGCCTTACTGTAATAAGATATACATGTCATGTACTACGGAGTAGCACCAGCCACCTGGCTAAAGGCAGCAACACTTTCAGCGTCATCTTTCTCCCCAGAACAATGAAGTGGGCTGCCGGCGCATGCGCTTGCTCCTCGGGGCTGATACCACTCGCAAGGACGGCCCTCGCGGCGTCCAAGATTCTGGAGTCAGTGTGACGTCGAAAGTATCATGCTGTGGGAAAACTTATCAACTGGTACAATTACTGGACGATCGATGGAATGGTCTCATCATACCACCCCTGCTTACTTGATTTCTGTATCAGCACATCGTATGCTATTTCCAACCTCGCTTGTCACACCCACTTCTCGTGCATACTTGTGTCATTTCATCCTCTAGTCCACTAAACGATCTTCCTCTCCTTGCAACTTAAGCATCATCTTACCCTGAACATATCTCTGTCTTTCCCACTTCTTCACAATGGCAGATACAGAACAACAGCAACAAGGCGAAACAACATCCACCAACGAATCTCAACTCTCGGCTGGAGCAAACGGTGCTGGCTCAGCATCCTTAGGCGGCGGTATCAACGGATCAGCTTCCTCGAAACAGACTGAGAAGCGCAAGCCTCCCAAACTAGGACAAAAGGGCGGCAACAAGAGCCAAACCAACGGCACTGGTGGTGACGCTCCTCCTACCCCTGAAGCAACCCCTCAACAGGACGGTGAAGCAACCGCCGGCGGTCCTGAGAAGAACACACAGGACGGCGTCTCTCCATCACCACAACCCAAGATGTCTGCCCCAAGATCTCAATCTCGCCGCCAGTCTCGCGGTCGCGGTCGATCAAACTACGCAGACTCTGACACAGAATCCATCGCCCGCTCAGACGTAGAACCCCAGGGTGGTCGACGAAACCGCAACCGCAACCGTAACCGTGGTGGTCAGCCACAACAGCAACAACAGAACGGTGGCGGTGGTGGCCCTCTGGACGTCGTCAACGAAGCCGGTGAGACGGTCAGCGGAGTGACAAACGGCGCTCAAGATCTAGTGCAGAACACCGCCGGCAACGCCGTGAACCAGGTCGGCGACACTGCCGGTAAAGCCGTTGGCGGCGTACTCGGCGGCGGAAAGAAAGATGATAAAGAGGAGGGCGACGGCGACAGCAATGAACAGTTACGACTGAGGCTAGAATTGAATTTGGACATCGAGATTCAATTGAAAGCCAAGATCCACGGTGATTTGACGCTTGGTTTGCTGAACTAGAGAAAGAGAATGGAGATGACGGGACACGAATGTATCATTTGCTTTTTCTATCTTTTCTGTTATAAAAACTCATCTTTACCACCACCACAACCCCTCTCCTTTGTCCATCATACCAACATCATTTATTTTCGCGTACTTTACTGTACCATACTACGTACTGTCTAGTCTCTAGTTTATCATGAGGTCAGGTTTCGGTGACTTCCTGGTGTTTGCCGAATTATATATTTTATATATATTTCTAGGTATCAACGAAATCACACAAAATACAAAAGGCATTTTCTCTTGTGAGAAAGTTGGTCATCTTTTTGATAGGTTTTGATGAAGTACCTGGTACTAGGTAGTAACATCACATCTCTGCTTACGAAACCCAATGGATGATGATAACTGTTCTCTTTTGTCTGGTTGTAAGATACCTGTGTAGCATATTATAGTATGACTTCCATACATTTCTTGTTAGTATCTATTCATTCGCTCGGTTGCTTCCTATCTCTCTCTCTCTTTGTATATATAGGGCTGTGGGGGAAACAATTGATTTTAAAAAGAGAAAAATCCTTCTACTCATCTCAGTGAGTTGCTTTCCCGACGGGTCCTTTCTTATCTTCTTCGATCGCAGCTACGATCTTGTCGAAGCGTGTGTAGGCCGGGAACCCGCTGAGCAAGACGGTGCCGATCCACAGCCACCAGACGCGCGAGCTCGGCCGGACGTTGAATTTGCGCAAGCGCGACCGTGCAAATTGGACGGTCTCGACGATGTGCACGCCGACGAGGACGCCCCAGAGGATGAACGGGCGGAGCACGTGGAAGGTCTGGATGGCCCATTCGGGCCAGTAAACGTTGATGACGCGGTTCAACAAGAAGGTGCCGCCGAGCGCGAGGCGGTGCGGTGAAAGGAGGAACCCGAACGCCCAGATGCTGAAGAGCGGGGCGAACCAGCCGAGGAAGTCGGTGGGCCAGGGGCAGACGGTGACGGTCGTGTCGGATTTTCCGAGCCCGGCGAGCGATTCGTGGTGCATCGCCACGCTCCTTTCGCGCGCGTCCATGAGCGATTTCATCGGCGGGTCGAGGGGGATCAGGTGGCGCCCTGCCGACGATGAGATCGTGAGGTGGGTGAGGGTGATGTCGTCGAGGCGGGCATCACGGGCACGTGACGCGGGGACTCGGTTGTAGTGTTGGAGGTAGTTGGAGAGAGAAGACTGGTGGTCGGCGTTCATGTGAGAGATGATACGTTGTTTCATTGCAGCCTCTTTGGTTGAATCCGCCGGAGCGGCTCGTACGGTATTGTCTGGAGACGCCATGATTGCTGGTATGTTTAAACAACAGCGACAGGACCCCTTAGAGTAGTTGGCGACAGCGAGCTCCCGCTTATAAAAAAGAATAAGAAGCGATATAACCTAGTATTTGGGGCAATATAGGAACCTTTCGATCACTTTCAAAGCCTGAGCAGTAAAAAGGGGCTGATGGTATATTCCCGCCTTCACGTCAACAACAAGTCGTCTAAAGCTGTCGGATTTCGAGAGAGCACTGATAAGAAACCGATATCGCTTCCACACCAGCAAAGCCGAAGATATAATACGAACAGTAGTAATAGCAAGTCCTTGCTGATACAGTGACCGGTTCACATATATACCAGAGCTCGTGACGAGTTCTTTCCACCAGAATGGCTTGCTTCTTTGGATAGATATATACTACCCCGAGGCTTTCGGATGTGTAGTTTCCGGACTCCGGGCGTCGTCGTCGTCGTCGAGATAACAAATAATTTGGTCGGATTGCGAGTGTTCGAGGTGACTAGTGATCGGCGATGGATCTGGATGGTGCGTTATCGGGCGGGCGGACGAAATCCGTTCGAACTTTGATTACTCAGCCCGAAGAAACAATTGATAAAGGAAGCGGCGTATCTTAGTTATTTACTATGGTACTTGGTAGAGGGGTATATAGTTAGATAGATACATACGAACTGCAGTAGATTTCTACTTCAACCTATACCCTACTCTTTATAGACCTGGACCCGCTCTGAGAAGGACAATTCTGTATTATCCAAATTATTCGGATCAGGATGGTGTTGACTGTCCAGCACTTGTGTATAATCATGCGTCCGATGTACATAGTGTAATAACTTCAATTCCTAGTATTGGACTTCTATATTAGAGACCGTCTTTAGAGGGGTATCCTTTACATGATGAAGACGTAGCAACAGTGCGTATGCAGTCAACACTACGCCGCCCAAGACCAATACCTTGCGCCGTATCCCTTTCTATCTCAAGCCCTATGAACAGGAGAGGTCGTATAGACCCAATTACCTATATTGGAAGGCCTCAGAGTGCTGAAATTCGAGCTGCCGTTCAAATCGAAGGTGTCATTACTTGACTTTCCCCATGATCGTCTCCATCCCTCTCTCAACATGGACTTCTGCCGCTCTCGTCTTCACAGCGTTCAACATAGATCTTTCAAAGTCGTCTCTGCTCCTCAACACACTCTCCACCCAACTTAGTTGGAGGTCCCAGAACTCGGTTTTGAAATCTTGGTAAACGTCCACAATTGCTGCCTTCTCAGACTCCAACAGTCTTACGAGGTAATCCACAACTTTCCATTTGGGTTTTATGGTCTCATTGAAAGAGCCGGGGAACCGGCCAAAGAAATCAAACGCTGTTAGGATGTCTTCACGGAATTTGTCAGGGAAGGGCTCGGTGCGACGGAATTTTACTCCTTTGTTGCGGATGGCGGTGAGGTAGCGGATAAGAAGCTCGTCGGAAAGTTCTTCAATGAAGACATCGAGGAGGGATGGATGGATGACGTCGGAATAGTCATTAACGTAGTCCTCGAAGGTGGATATCATGCGTTTCACGGCGTATTCATTATACCATTTAGCTGGGATGAACAGGTCTGGCAGTACAGGTCGGAAGTCGACATTGAATATCAAAGAGACGAAGCAATTGATGCAGAAGGTGCTGAGATCGACATAACCATCGCGGAGTGAATCAACATCCCCGCTTGAATCGAGGAGATATTTCTGCGAGACCAGTGGCGTGAAGTCGTTACGGAAGCGCGTCAAGTAGCCCAGTTGAGCGGCTACGTCGTCAGCTGGACCAGAGTCGTCGATACAGGCGATTTGATCATTAGCGATAGCGATTAGCCAGTCTTGTAAACCGTTCAGGCCTTCTGTAAGCTCTGGAGTCGGAACTTTGAATTTGGATGCTTCTTCGTTCACTAACGTCGTCCATTGTTGTTGACGATTCTTGAGTGCTGAGATCATGGCAGTGATGACTCCTTCTACGACATCCTCGCGTTGAGAGTCGCCTGCTGCAAGTGTTTGTTCCCGAAGCATACGCCACATATCTGGTAGTGTCTTTGTCCGGAACTGGCCAGTGGCGTCCTGGTCCAACGAATCTGCCGCTCTGGAAAGGAATGCGTTTCGATCAGTGAGATACATCCGGTCGATCCATTCGTTTAGGGCTTCCACAATGAGATTTCGCCATTCACGGACTAGGTCCGCTTCCTTGTTGTCAATAACATGTGGCTTGAGACTGGCTTGATCGACTCCAAGCTTTCTCATAGACTTATAGTATTTCTCAATGTAGTGTATGATGGCTAGGATCATTTGAGGCGGTGTTGAGTCAGTATTGACATACGACATCAAGTAGTCGTGCATGAGCTTATGGTAAGTGTTAGTCCAGGTCTGAAATATCTTCCATTTCTTCGGGAATAAGTTTTGCATGCCCTGTTTACAAGCAAACAGGTCATTGAAAAACCACTTGAGGTGTTTATCTAGCTTCTCCGGATTGTCTTCAAAATCAGCTTTGGTCTCTTCGAATTGTGCCTGGCCATAAGCCTCGATACACTGGAGGAACTTTTCCTTGTATCCTCGTATTGTCTTTGGACTAATCGTGAAAGATGTGAATTTGCTGACAAGGTCTTGATGGTCCTTCTGTGCTTCTTTAAGGGCCTTCACTTTTTCATCATTCTTCTCCTCGGCAGCTATCACGATGGCCAGCCTGACAACTAGGCCTGGATTGTCACGCTGGACCAGTGGTATCAGATTCATGCAAATCGATCCGATATGATCATCGAATGTGAGTATAGCTTCATCGAGGTCCTGGAACCAGTCCAATAATGTATTTTCCAAGCTCCGATCAGGAGATCTCGAAATCTGGTCAACGGCTTCGTCTCTGAAATCCCGCAGCTTTGTAAGCTTCATGTGTGCCTCTAGCAGGTTTGGTTGATTCTCCAGATCCTGTTCATCATCCGACAGTAGACGCTTTACTTCCTCAAGGTCACCTTGGAAGCTGGCAAGTCCTGATTGCATCGCGCGGGCAGCCTCAAAGTTTCGATGCACTTTCGCCAGATAATCTATCTGGGGAAAGTCTTTTCTGATAGCCTGTGCTTGCTCGCAGAGATCGTGTATGCTCTTCATCTCATCTCGTATTTGTGCAACCAGCTTCTGACCTTCGGACAGCGTACTCATACCCGTCTGAGTTGCTTCCAGTTGGTCCCTCAATCCTTCACGCAGCCTCGCATCTATGTCACCTTTCTTGCGCATGAACTCCCCTTTTAGCGCGGGGATCTTTTCCAGGTCGTCAGATGTTCGAAGCAGTTCCGCGATGCGCGGGACGACGATACCGCTCTCCGTCGTCGTTTGGTCTGCCATATCGTGTGTAATGTAGATGTAGAAGGTCGGTCTCCTGGCTTTGGCTACATCGATCTATCTTAGGTCCTCCAACGTATACGTGTGAGGGTCATGTAGTAGACGTCTTCCTAGATGTTACCGCGTATAGAGCTTAGCGAATTGGGAGGCGCTCGTGGTTTTGCTTTGAATCATTAAAGTGAAGAGAAAGGTCCTTTGAAGCCCAGCGCCAGCGCCTGGCCAAATACTAAGTTATTGATTTCCTAAGCGTCGTGTTACTTCCAAAATACTACGTGCTTCGCGGTTCCTGCACGTATACTACGATACCTCAGGGACCACTTGCGGCGCGGCGGCGGATCCTCCGTGATCTCCAGAAATTCTCGGGAGCTTCCACTGCCCATCTACCTCTACCCACCATCTGAACTTTTGCACGATTCTACGTACATGGATTGATCGCTAATCATCTGCGGTCAATTGTGCCTAGCATCTGTTCACTTACATTACAAAGCGGAACGAGCGACATAAATCTTACATGGGACCAATGCCATCATAAGGGTCTGGTGTCTATATTTTCAAATTCATCGATCGCAAACACAAGACTGCCGCATCACTCGCAGTTTCCCATCCACCTCATCCCCCTTACTGCGCTCAACATGTCGACATCCGCAGCTGCCTCCAGCTTCTTCCGCATAACTCTATTACGTTCTCCGATTGGTCTCCCGTCGAAAACCACAGGCGTCCTCAAGGCTCTGGGCCTCAAAAAGCGAATGGCTACGGTCTTTCACCCTGTCTCCCCTTCAACTGCTGGTCAAATTTTCTACGTGAAAGAGTTGGTTGCGGTCAGAGAGGTTGACAGGAAACTTACGAAAGAAGAGGTACATAAGAGAAGAGTACCGGAGAAGGGTTGGTACGTCGAGACGCCTGCAAACGCCACAGCAGAATGAGATATTCATCTGCCAATGGGGGCAAGAAATTACCCTTGTGCGTCACACAGCTTGCATGTGGAGAGAATCGAGATCATTAGAGCAACTACGCATTTGCGCTGGATGGCGATGATAGCGCTGCGTTCCAACGTTGTTTGATGGGGCAACAGCACATTTGATACAAGCGACGGACTGGCAATGCGAAGGGCCACAGACTACGGACTGATGGAGGAGATCATCAACCAATACTTCATGTCGGTTCAACACACAGACTTGTTCCGAGCATGGTAACTATACATTCTACCATGACAGGCTCGGAATCACACAGAATCATACTCGACTCAAGACTATCGCAGGCCGTACAGACAGGGCACATTTGTAACAGTAACTTGGACAGCATGGGCGTTTATGGAAGGGAGAAAAAAAGGAATTTATCTCATATAATGTACATCCACGAAAGTGAGGCGCCGGTTCTCATAGAATGTATATATGTTTAAGTCTCAGACTAAGAGTCACTTCCACCAAGGTAGAACCTGAAAAATGTCATGTTGCTCCATGGCGATCAACATCATATCATCTCTTCATATCTACTGTGCAGGTAGATGACTACAAACAGTAGAAATCGGCATGATTACACCTCGGACTTGTTATGGTCGACCTTGAAAAATCATGCGCCGCGATGCCATCAATACACAAAGCTGTAGCCTCTCAAGACATTGTCGAGTAGGACACAGGATTGAAATCCTTGTATAGATGAACAGTATTTGCAGGTGATGTGGGCAAAAGTCATGGTTTGTCCCCCGCTTCACAAGCCAACGGCCTCAGCAGACGCTTGGGAATATGACGCCCTCACGATCCCCAGACCACTGTTCCCTGCACGAATGCAGGCAACAACGCCACCGAGTTCAGCCTTCCATCAACCTTTCCGTCCGAAGAAAAAAAGGGAGGAAGGCGAGCTCAAAGTGAACATGGTCGAGAGAAAGTGAACTTATTCTCAGATCTGTCGACTGGATGATTTACATTATGAGAGAAATGTGCTCCTTGGGTGAAGTCGATATCGTACAAGCAATCAACCTGACACGCCTGCAAAGCAAACGGTCAAGGATCGCGAGTACACAGATCTTGTCTTGGTAGAAAAAAGAAAAAAGAGAAGGGAAGAACGACGAAGATTTTGTAGAGCGAAAGGTTGGAGAAATTGATGCCAAGCAAAGGATTTGTAGGGGTCCACCTCGATTTGTTAGTAGCAACTTATCGTAGTACATAGCACTAGGCTTCCTCGACCTCCAGAACGGCGAAGTGACGACGAAAGATTGGTGCGGGCATAGTAACAGAGAAGTCGCATCCTTGGCGAAGCCTCTTTTACTAGTTCCTCGGTGGTTGAAATACTCGTGCAGTTGCTCATTACTTGATCGGCTGTGCGACTGTATCTAGTGCTGCCTGCAACGACATCAATTCTCAAAATGGCCGACGCAGTATCAATTGAAGAGACGAACAAGATCCGTAAAGCGATCGGTTTGCCGCCACTCCCGGTCCCTGGTGTACCCGCAGCTACAGGTCCTACGTTTAAAGATGAGTCGTCAGACGAGTCATCTGGAGACGAAGAACCCGCCTCAACCTTAGAAACTCGGGAAGCCGCAGGTTATACGAACTGGCAACAATTACGGGATCAAGAAAAGGCCAAAAAAGCACGAGAAGAGAGACTAGCAGCAATTAAGAAGGCCAAAGATGCAGCTCAGAAACTTGTCAGGCTTGAAGGCAAGGGACTTGGCGATGAAGAGAGTGCTGATGTCGACACGAAGGCCTGGTTACTTGGCCAGAGGAAGCGACAGAAGAAAATAGAAAAGGAGCGCGCCAAGAGGATGGAAGAAGAGTTAGCCGAACGAGAAAGGCTCGCGGCTCTAGAATATAGCAGCAAGGATCTTGCGGGCGTTCGAGTGGCGCATGAACTCGGAGAGTTCGATGAAGAGACAGGCGAGCAGATCCTGACGTTAAAGGACACAACTATCGATGAGAATGAGGAAGAAGGCGATGAACTAGAGAACATAAACCTCAAAGAGAGGGAAAAATTGCAGGAGAGATTAGAGCTCAAAAAGAAGAAACCGGTCTATGATCCTAATGCTGTGGACGAGGATGGGGAAAGAAAGGTCCTCGCCCACTACGACGAAGAGATTGAGGGCAAGAAGCGAAAGCGATTCACTCTGGACGGCATGGGAGCGACAGAGGAGCAACGAGAGGCGAAGAGGCAGGAGGTGGGCGAACGTATGAAAGCACAACCTATCACTCTGGACATCATACGAGATCAGCCGCAATCGGATTACATGGATATTTCAGAGATCAAGATCAAAAAGCCAAAAAAAGACAAGAAGAAGAAGACGAGGCAAAGAGCTATGGACGAGGATGAGGATATCTTCCCTACACAGCAGCCGAATGGCAGCACTGCGAATGGTGACTCGATGGAGATTGAGACTCCTGCAGTGGCATCTAAGCCGGTCAAGAAGTCAATCGAGACGTCTTTGGTCGATGATGAAGATCTGCAAGCATCACTGGCGCTTCAGAGAAGAGCAGCGTTCAAAAAGCGAAAGAGACAGCGTCCGGAGGACCTCGCTCGACAGCTACGAGAAGAGTCGTCTGGTAACATGGATGTCGACGTCGAACAGGAAGAGGAGCCTGGATTGATCATAGATGAGACCTCTGAGTTCGTTTCCAATCTCCAGAAGCCATCCCTTCCAGAGCCTAGACAGGACCAACGATCGGTCCAACCGTCTATCGAACAACCTGACCAGCCCAAATCCGCCACTCCTGATGTGAATATGGAAGAATCTGGCGCTGACGATGCCGATCAACACCAAATATATGCCAACATCGAAGACGAGTCGGAACTCCTCGATCGCCTCAACAATCGTTCTAGATCCGCCACCACCCCCGACGTCACCACAACAGGACTTGATGAAGAAGTTACCCTCGACAACCAAGGCATTGGTTCCGCACTCTCCCTCCTCAGGCAACGAGGCATCGTCCAAGAACACGACACAGCTTCCCTCACAACGCTCCATCGTGACCGACAACAGTTCCTGCTCGAAAAGCAAAAACGCGAGGCCGAAGGCGAACGCCGTGCTCGCCTCCAACGTGAACGGGACCGTGCCTCCGGGAAATTCGACCGCATGTCCGCGCGCGAACGCGAAGAATACAGCCGCCAATTCAACAAGCAGCGCGACCAGGAAGAATCACGCAAGCTCGCCGACGCATTCAACCGCGAATACAAACCGGACGTACGCCTGAAATACGTCGACGAATACGGCCGCGAAATGAACGCAAAGGAAGCCTTCAAATCGCTCAGCCACGACTTCCACGGCAAAGGGTCCGGCAAACAGAAGACCGAGAAGAAACTGAAGAAGATCGAAGAGGAGAAGAAGAGGGAGGCGGCTAGTGTGTTGGACAGTAGTCAGGCGACCGGATATAGCAACGCGCAGGGTGCGGCCGCGAAGAAACAGAGACAGGCCGGTGTGAGATTAGGTTGATTGAGAGCAGCAGTTTAGCATCGAATGCTCTTTCTCGACAGCATCATGATGATGAGGATGGATGACGATAACGAGTGTATCACCTTCTACACATAGGTATACATAAGTATATACCTTGGTAAAGTAGGTATCTGAGCAAATCCAATCGTTCATTCATACGCTCTAAAGATATATTCACCGCCGCTACTACTACCGTTACTGCTGCCCTTACTACTACCGCTGCTGTACATAAGGTCCAACGTCATCCAGTGCAAACTCAAACCCACCATCCATGGTCCCTCTGTACCCATCTTGATGATGCTGATGTTGACGGTCACGACGATGCCGATTATCATTAGCAGTCTCTTCGCCTCCACCCTCCCCTCCTTCACCTTCAGGATCTGCACAACAAACACCCCAAACCCACAACCACCAAGAAGATACCACTGCCATTCTCTTCCTCTTGTTTTCATCACCACCGGCCAGACCATCATCCAATCCCTGCTGTTGTCGTCGTGGTTGCTGCAGTCCTCGACTCCCTTCAAACCTCCCACCCCCTTCCTCTTCTCTCGCCCTCCTTCCCCTTTCAGCCTTATCCTCCTCTCCTTCCTCCACTTCCGCACCTCTCTCGTGAAAGACATGTCCTTCAAGACCGTGCCACTCACTTCCACTGCCATGCGCCGCTCCCGCTCCAACTGCATGTCCGCTCATTCTCACTCCTAATCTGCCTCGAACAGGTGTCCCGTCGTCCGCGATGGCGATCACTCCGCTTCCCGGCCTAAATCTTTCACGACCGAGGTGATACCTGGCACTGCCAGCACGTCCAGACGCTTGGTAGTCGCCACCCCACAAGCCCATCTCGCCACGACCAGCAGCACGGCCGATAGCCACGGGATAAGTGCTGTTCATCATCATCAAAGAGCCGGTAGTGACCCCCGGCGGTAAAAAAGACATTGTCCCCATCATCCCTGTCGTGTTCGACGACGAAGACGTATTCCCAAATCCGGAAAGGATCCTCCCCCGATACATCCCACCACCGGTCGACCTCCCACCGGACACATAAGGCATCCCCCGCAACTCCATGGCTTCCCTGGACCCAAAGCTCGGGATCCCCGGCGGCGTCGGCCTGCGTGGACTCGGTGGCAGATACGGCGGTGAAAGCGGATACGTACGTGCATCCTGCTGTACCAGCATCAACGAAGACGAAGACGAGAATGGTGAGGAGAAGGGCGATGCACACTTCGACGTTAGCCCTCTTTTAATCTCTCTACGATACCCGCTCCGAAGACACAGGTTGCTTTGCTGTTGCTGCCGCCGCCGCCGTGAATCTCGCTCTTCAAACTCCTCGACATCGTCAAGCGAGAAGAACCGACGCGTGATATTCGCCAGAGGATGCTGGTGCGTCGGAGGCAGGGTCCGCAAATGGGTACGATGTTTGGTAGGTTCGATGTGTTGGGACTCAACCAGTGATTGGTCAGCGGCAGCGAACACTTCGCCAGAACTTGCAGGAACATTCTCAGACGATGCTATCAGTTCAGCAATAAAAATATCCGATTCATTGTTGTTATCCCTACTGTTCGTCTTGTTGATGATGGTGGTGGTGGGCATGTAGTAGCTTGTTGTGGTAGTATCCGATGGTGAAGAGAGTGAGGGCGAAGCTTGGCTTCTTCTGGACATTGTCGAGGGCTGCTTGGTCTTTCTAAAGTCTTATTGAAGTAGCATAGACAGGCAGGCAAGCCTAGGGGAGAAGAGCGCTTATGCCAGCCAGTCTTGGTCCGGTCCTTTATTATTGATATTGCTGGCTTGATACAGTCGAAAAAATATATTCCAGTGGTGACCGGACCCAATGACTCGTTTACGGGTGATGAGAGAGCATGGTCTAACAATGGACACGAGGGAACATGGTTCGAAAAAAACAAATTGTTTAGCGAGAGTATTTAAAAACAATAGTCAATTGGCAGATGAATTGTGCCTGTAGAGCAAGAAGATATATAATAATGTTCATACAAGAAGACATAAAGATGATAATGGCAACGCAAGGTGTATACTCTGACCTAGACATGGCAAGAGCAACCAAAAAGTGTGTGCTTCAAATGTAGCATCGTTTGACGCCGTTTCCAATCCGCTTCTCATGCATATGCTCGCCTCATCAAAGATGTAAAAAAGGGGCAAACAGTATGATATGCTGGATTTATGGAGAACCCATTTTCCCAAGTGTCGCTGTCTATCCGTTCCGAAATAAAAAATCGTTAATAGTATACAAGGCCATACATATGCAGTAGGTTCTGACATGATTCATGATCATCAATTATTGAATGGACTCGGATTGACTGAGATTCGAACGATGTGGTTGGGCTTGCCGCTGCTGCTGTTCCTTTCGGATATTTCTAACCAGTGCTTCAAGACGACGGCGTTCCTCTTGTTCAGCCTGTGAACTGGGTTAGCAGGAGTTCTTCATTTGCGAATAAGTTCAGCATACCCTTAGTGCTTTCATATTCTCAGCTCGCGTGTCTCTCATCATTTTCTTGAACTCGTTCTTCAAAACCATTGTTGAGGTCAGTTCTACCGGACCGCCTCCTTCTCTGTTCATTGTATTTGGACTTTTCAAACCAAGCCAGCGAATTTTCTCATCATTCAATTGCGCTTCCAGATTGTCACATCGCTCACGCAGACTGTCAATGATCATCTCAAGCTGATCACGCTCCCGTTCGAATTCGATACTGGCCTTTGTCATCAGTTCGTAATCGTCGATAGTCTCTCTCAGCTCGTTTTCAAGCATTTGCACCTTCGACTGAAGTTCTGGGGAGTCTGTCTGACTACCAGATGGGTTGGTCCGAAGATACTCAATCTCCTGGATTAGACTGGTAGTTTTATCATTGAGATCTCCCTTCAGCTTCTCATGCTGCGTTCTCATGGTATTCATATCCTGCATCAAGTTCGCATTCCTTTCTGTAAGGTCAAGCTGTGTTTTCTCGTGGCGATCCTTGAGGTCATCCATCTCTCGTAGAAGAGCCTCATGCTCCTCTCTGAGATAGTCGAGGTCCCGCATCAGGCCGATGTTTTTGTCATTTAGGTTATCGATCTCCTTCTGAATAGCTGGGTTGGCAGAAACATCCGCAGCCCTTTGTGCTCGAGTTCCATAGGCGCCATCAAGTTCAGCTCGAACAACAGTCAACTCTGTTTGAGCTCGAGCAAGTTCTCCTTCCAATGCCCGGATCTCTTCTTCGGATCGTCGGGCCTCAATCTCGACTTGTTCTTTAGCCCCGGAGAGTTCCCTCAGTTGTTGCTCGTGTTGCTGCGCACGAATCTCAAGTTCGTTTCGGGAATCAGATAGTGACGCTTGCAGCTCCGCGGATTGTTGCTGCTTCGAAGACAAATCGGACTCAAGGCGGTCCACAGTTTGACGATAGACTTCCCTCTCTGCTTGCAATGATTTCGACTCATCCATAAACCTTTGTTCTTCTCTCAGAGTGATTTGTTCACGAGCCTCATCTAGCTGTTCCATCATGAGCTCCACCTGGTCTCTTGTCGTCTGGTTCTCTTGCTCCGTGACCGTAAGTGACTTCTTCGCCTGTGCCAGTTGTTCCGTAAGATCGGTAATCTGAGCGTCTCGCTGAGCATCTGATTTGGTATTGAGTTCCCTCTGCTGTTGAATTTGTGTTGTTAAAATGGCTTTCTGTTCGATGAAATGCTCTACACGTTTGCCCAACTGACCAATTGCTAAGCCAACATACGATAATTGCGAGCGAAGGCTGCGGCTAGTTTGATCTGGTGGCGGTATCACTGGCGTCTGTCCACTATTGGAAAGTGCGAGCATGTCGTACAGCCGCAGATTTATCTCCTGTAATTGGCCTTCTGAGTCAACGACCGTTCTCTGAGTGGTTTCAACTGTCCGTGCTTGAGCAAGGCTTATGGCATCAAGACTCTTCTCCAAATGGTCAAGCCGAGCCGGTAATTGCGAGCCAATCAGGAGTGGCCCATTGGTAGTAGGAAGCGCGGGCTCTTCGACAGATAAGCCGGAGTCGAGTTGCTGCAACATGTGCTGGAGTTTTTCAGTCAAAAGACCAAGCCTTGACTCAGCATCCTCAACAGCTCTCAGATCAGCCTGTGTGTCGATACCAGTGCCCTTATTGTTGCCAGAATCATTGAAGAAATCTACCGTGCGATATAGACTTCGATCATCGAAATCATCGACTCCGTCAAAACGTGGAATGCTTTGGTGGTTATAGCTGGCCATGCTTTCGGGACTTCTGGGGAGTTCTTCGCGCCTTATGTTCTTCTTCAGCCCCTTATGCGTCAATTGCAGGATACCGGCCGTATGCTCAAGGATCCTGCGTCGCAGCTGTTGGTCTCTCTGCTCGAGCTGCCATATCTCCTCGGCCAATTCCTCACATTTTTTCATACTTATCGCATACTCTTCATCCGTTCTAGAAAGAGTCGTGGCGCCGTCGCTAGACTTGCGACTCATCAAGCTTCTTCGTGTCTTCGGTGGGGATCTAGGCATGCCATCTGGTCCAACTTCGGATCCGGGTTTGCCATCCTTTGGCGAATACAGTCTGTTCAGTGACTGCGCTGCATCGCGTAGTTTGCTTTCTAGTGCGAATTTCCTGCGAACGGCTTCCAACCGATTCGTGATTAACACATGCTCCTTCTTCAGGTCTTCCATCTCTTCGTAGGACAAAACTTCGAAATTGGCGCTATCGCCCATCGCTGTCTCCATGAGAAGATGCATTGCCACGGGATCCTGGATGTTCAATAATGAAGAGCTTTTCGGATGGTCGACATTGAGCTACACAAGTTATATCAGTACTGACCAGGCCTAAGGGTAGGGCGTGACATACAGGGTTATAGCGAGGCATCTCTGTCTCTGGATCCTTCCGTGCGTTCATCCTGAGTACTTGGGAGGTAATTGTAGGCCTCGGACTCCCATAATTGCTTTCTGACCTGATTGATATGGTGCCAGAAGGTATGCGACGCGAATTATAACCGTACCCGCTCATAGTGACGGTTGTTGACTGACGGGAAGATATGCTCGCTCAAGAAGTAGGAGATGGGACACTGAGACGTCGCGATCTACTTCGTCTGGTCTGTACGAAGATTCATATCGATGGGTCCAGCAGTGCACACATTCGCGCTTGTTAGGGAAGAGCAAAGAGTATTGACGATGTAATGATTGATGGCTCAAGCGGCCACCGTCAGCGATGACAAACGACGGGTCGCGTCCTGTTCAGTAGCTCCGTTGTTGTTTTTTTTGAGTGACCTTTCTGCCGATAGTAGACAGAAGCTTCTGGGCACAAAACATTTACAATTACATCGACAGTTTAATCAAAAGGAGTTTGGCGATCGTAAACCAGGAGATCTCGACTTGGTATCGCTTCCTTTCTCGAAAAGGTCAACTAAACAGGGGTTGATGGATGTTGTCTCCAGTGTTATTGTTGTACTAGTACGGTGGAAACCACCCGCTGGTATTGGCATTTCAGGATAAACCGTTTATGGGGGAGATTCGTATCATCTCTCATACTACGTAGTACATCTGTCTGGTAATTACAATGTTCCATACTGTACTACGTAGTAAGTCTCTTCTACCCTTTTCGCATCTCTCCACTTCGTCGCTGCGATGGATCCTCTAGCCACCAGCAATCTCCCATTGAATCGGACGGGAAATGCTTGCAAATTTCCTAATACAATGCGCGCGTCGCTCATACAGGGACAATCCGTAATTACTTCTAATTCATGAAAGGCAATGTGAGCGCAAGCTCGTACATTCCATCAGAGCATGACAAACGCGACCTAATAACGCGTATTGGAAACGGCTCATCATAAATCGTCATCAAACGTAAATACTAAAAATACAAGCCGAGAGAAGCAGATCAAACCCGGTGATCCAAATTGTTTCGCTTGTCCCATAGCCACTGTTAGCCCAGATCAGCCGCCGCCTCAGCCCCATCTGACATGCGTACGTAGTACTACGGTATTACGTCGTCACCGCCCGCTGCATCCGTATTCGGATAGCAGTACAATAATGTCCACAGTGCAGGCGTTGATCCCATGCGAGCGCCTTTCGTCTTGCAGTACGTCTCTCCAAGCTACTCGTGAGAAGCTATGGGTGACCCTTCACAGGAGGTGACTTCAGACCCGACGAAGACCTTTGGACGGCTGCTGGTGATTTGGCTCCGGATGGTAACCGGTCCAGCTTGGGTGGTCGCGAGCCGGATGGCGTCTTGCTAAGTGGTGGGCTCTTAATACCACTTGGCTTACGATCAAGTTTTGGAATGGACGGTACCCCGCCGACCTTTGGTGTACCTGCAGGGGACCCGGCTGCTTTCGCACTCGTTCCAAAACCGAACTTGGGGAGTGAAGGCACATTTTTCGGTATGTATGCAGATGCTCTTTCCGTATAGCTCTGCGCTGCTGGATCATTCACCTTGGCTGCATCGGCAGCTCCAGGCGTCGTCTGGGCACCTGCGGGTGGCGCACCAGGCACTTTCTTGCCAACTGCAGATACATCGCTACCAGATGTCCCTTTAGGTACAGCAGGAGAAGCGTCCCTACCGCGGTAGGGGAGGCTGGGCATACGCGAAGCCGCCCACTGAGCATAACCCTGGGTAGCTGATGCCCCATCTTTGCCAGCGCTTCCAACTGTCTTCCCCGCAGCCTTTGCTGCTTGCGATGGATCTTGAACAGCTTGAGTGGCCGTTCCCGCAGCCTTGTCGACATCCTTGGTTCCGGGAGTGTTGGGTAGGTAGAAGTACTCCATCGCACGTGTCATCAAGCTCTTTTTCGTTTTCGCATTGACAGCTGCTTCCATCTCCTGGAGTTCCAGCTCAGCTTCGGCTTCTTCGTCCACTTTACCTCCCACGGATTCTCGGCGGATTAGCCTATTCTTTTGCGCCTGCAATGATTGCTGCTTTTCCTCTTCTTCCATTCGCTTGAGCGCGATCTGCTCTTGCTCAACCGCTGCCATATCAGTGTCTTCAAACCCGATCTTCTTCAATATACTTCCCACAAGGAAGCGGTATCGTAGATGGCCCTTCACTTCGTTACTCACGTCGTAGTTCTCGACACCGGCAACACCTTCCACCTTTTGCAGACCAGCAATACCATATTGAACGCTACTAGTTCGATACATAAAACCGAGAACGTAGTCCTTCTCGGAATACACATTGACCAATCTGCCCGAGACTGCTGAACGCAGTATCCGCCAGTCATTTGCATCTGACGGCGTAGGGGCCCCCATCATAACTACACTCTCGACCAGTCCAAAAGCTCTTCTCTTAGCGAGGCTTCGGAGGCAGGCATAAATGAGACGTGCTCCTAGCGAGTAGCCGATGAGTGTGACGGGACGTTCTCCCTGCGCTTTATTTATCAAGGCATCAGCGAGCACTTCCCCAGCCTTTTCTGCCCGGCCTTTCGCGACACTGAAAGGGTTGTCGATAAGGCGGGATACTTTCAACAGACCCAAAGGCCACATAGCTCCCATGAGCTCTGCAAAGATTGTCCTTGAGATCACTTCTTTCTGGGCATATCCCCATGCAGCTGATGTAACCATGGAGTTGATTGCATTTCCTAGGGTCAGAAGATTTTCCAGTTCCCATCGAAGACCAAAGACTTCGGCTCCTTTGCCCATAACCTTCCATGGCTTCACCACTTCGTCCTTTTCTGTGAGCCACCCGGATATGCATATCGTGACTCGAAGCTTATGATCATGCGTGCTCGCTTGCTTTGCTCCTTCTTCCTGCTTTTCGCTGGTCTTAGCACCACCATGGACAGGAATGAAAGCGAAGTCTTCGACCTCACGCGCATACTGGTCCATCATTTGACCAGTCATCCTCCCTCCATAAGCGCCAAACAAGCCCCCCACGAGGACCGTACTTCCTGCAACCGATCCAAGATAGCCAGCAGCTGCAGTAGCGCCCAGTCCGAGACCACCCATCACTGATCCAACACCGGCAGCGACGAGGGGTGCTGCCAGACCACCGGTGACTCCGATAATGGCAGCTCCTGCGGCCGTAGCAAGTCCAACTCTCCATTTCCTGTTGTCTTTGTTTGCCTCTGCCTTTTTCTTCGTTTCTTCTTCGGCGGTCATCTCCTTAGCAGCTTCGAGAAGGCCTTTTGCTACCTTCGCTTCGTCTTCCTCAAATACCTTCAAAGAAAGTTTGAGCGAAGAGGTCAGATTAAGCAGTAAAATCCGTGAGTGGGCATTGTAATGTTCCAGCGACAGCAGCAAAAGAAATACGGCGTGCAGAACTAGTGTTCGTTGCTGAATTGATAACTTGGTCAAAGGGTTTTTGGTAGGAGGGTAAAGGTCCTTGAACTTGACAATAGCTTCAGATCTGGGGGTTGTATTGGCCGGGCCAATAGCCTTTGGATTGACTACTGCAGGTCGACTTTTCTGTGGCTTCGCATCCACCTCCACTTGCTTTTGTGCTGTAGACTTGCTGTTAACCACCTCACCGACTCGCAGAATGACATCTTCTCGCCATCTATCGTAAGCCTTTAGAGCATCACTCTTGAGCATCTTCATTTTGGGCGACGCCAACTCCTTCAAGAACTGCTCGTGGAGCTTCCTCTCCCTATCAAACGCTTCGACATCCGCTGTGGCAGGGTTGACCGCTGAACTCATGATCTTCTCATCCTCAGTTAAGCCCTCTTTTACAAGGCCCTTATGCTCAAGGGCAGCAGAAGCGCTGAACACATCCAGAATGGTTTGCCGCATAGACTCCGTAACGTTGGCCAGCAAGAGTGTCAGATCAGCCCTTTGTGACATATCGAGTATGGTTGTCAGGTCATCACCATCCTTCCTCCCTTGGGTTGAGCCAACAGAGGAGCTATTGGGCTGTGCCATGTCTTGGAGAGATCTAAGATTGTCAAGAAATCATACAAAGTAAAGTCCACCACTGGTGCAGAAAGGTCTCAAAAAGACGGCTTGTATATTTATCTCGACGGAGAGCAGAAAACTTCACAAGCAGCTGCTCAACGCTCTGAAAATTGCGCACAATACAAGATCGGGGTTGTGGATGTACATTTACTACGTAGTGGAAGAGATGTGGCTCAGTCAAGAGGCCCATGGGGCTTGACCCGTTCGACAGATGACGTCAAACACGGGAAGGATAACACAGGGACTACGTAGTCAAGGTATGCAAGGCTGAAAACTTTACACCCTGATTCGCTATCTCGCTTACCATACAACTATGTAGGTATGGTAGAATATGCTTCCTCATCTCAGGTCATTGCAGATCTAGCCGTTCGAGACTCACTACATAATATATCGTGATCGTAAACGAGACGCGGGGAAACTCAGTCTAGAATTCATTTCTCATAGAGACATAATTTCCCTTGTTCAAGGATCTTTACGGCACACTAATCTCCCATTTTCCATTTACTCTTATGGAACATCGAATCCCGCAACGCCAGATAATGCTTTCAGGAGTGATCGCAACTCACTTTATGGAGGATTCCGTTGAATCACCGGGCTAGAGGATGGTTCCAAATCTGCGAAATCAGCCCCAACTTCTCCGCAACACTGTGGTATAACTTACCCGAACGTCTGTTTTATGCTGCGGACATAATATCCCTCCCAATTTCGCTTGACAACATCTTCTTGACCTACCGGAACACCAGTCCATGTCACCCTCATGTTTGTCACCCTGTCGACATCGTTCTGATCAAACTTGACCTCCAATGTACTTAGGTGTCCAGCAGGCCATTGGGCAAGCCGCCATTTCTGTACAAGGAGTGTAGGCTCCTCCAATTTGACGTATTCTCCAGAGACGTTGCCATCAAAAATTGCGAACTTACCCCCTTTCTTCGCACCTTCGAAGACCCGCGGTGGAGCACGAGTAAAGGCTGCTATTCTCTGGGGATCTACAAAAGTCTGGTACAATTCTTCGGCCGTGGTTCTAAATTCATCGGTAGCAGTGACGGTGGTCGTATTGACCGATGTTGTGGAGTTGGTAGCTGTAGTCGTACGCGGCTGCTCAACAGGGTTGGGTGACTTTTGCTGATGCCATGTTGGCTTTGCAAAGCTTGCAGATGGATTTTCTCCGGGTGCATGCTGGAGGTCTTTGCCATGTTCAGCAATCAAAGCCGGGCCCAGTGTTGCCAGAGTCTGCCGTAATTGAGGAGTAAGCTTTGAGCGGACTAGATCCTTGACGGGTTGTTTATCCGTGGATCCGGAATAGATGTCTATGTCGAACTACACCAGTATATTAGTCATAGTGATCCATAATGCACGAAAAGCGAATGCGTGTGAACATACAACATACTCGCTCTCCTCGGTGTCGTGTGCAATTTCTGGAATGGTGATGCTACCGCTCACATCCTTTCCGTCCTTTGTTTGGCCTTCATATTCGAGTTGGGCTTTGATATCAAAAAGAGTTATAACTTTCCCCTTCCTTTGACTGACATCTACATCGCCATCTGCTGAGATCAACTTTGTTATCTTCGCGGTGACGCCATCCTCTTCGGATGAGATCTTGGTCAACTCGGAGCGTAGATATTCTTGCGCCCAGGCCGAGGCATCCTTGTTGACCCAATGCCAGTTGTTAGGATTGTGAAGCACCATCGTCGACGATTTGAAGTAGACGCAGGAAGAGTTATGTGGTTGAAGTACGGGGATTTCTCTGACGTATATAGTTAGCATTGATAATGTGACTTGAAATGCTGAGGATCAAAGATTGATCAATATTGGTGCAATGTTCAGAGATGCAAGGCCATAGGCCCGTTTTGCTTGCTAATCCGCATGAAAAGAGTACAAGTCTTCTCGGACTGGTGCCAGCGAATGTCTCATCCTAGAAAAGTTGAAAACGGCAACAAGATTTGGGAGACTTACTAATGGTTTCCAAGCACAAAAGCCAGTATACCGCCGCGTCGTCGACACCCTCCAGATCTATAGAAGCAAGAGTTGAGAAAATATATGTGGCCGTGGTCCCTGACTAAAGGTATCCCACTCTCGGGGGCGGAAGGCTCTAGAATTGATCGAAATCGGCAGAATGCAAGCTGTGGGTGTTGACCGCCCAAGCCTTGTTGGAGAGCATCATAATTACCTTAAATAGTGAGCGGTCAAACCAAGGAGCATTGGTCACAAACAAGCATTCCAGAAAATCAATCCTCAAAGAGACAAAACAGCCATGTGTGGTACATGCCGCATGCTGGGCTGAAGTATAGTCTAAGGCATTGAATTGTGTCTTAATTGCATTGCTCAGTCTTCATGCGTGACGCGTAAAAAAGGATCTAGAGAGAGCAGCATGCAGAAAAAGGCTTACAGAAACAAAAGAGTAATACAGATTATTGAATAATGATGATCAAATTTATAGTGCCTAGAACTGCCCCTAAAACGAGCACGCCAACTTTCACCCAAGTTCAGTTCATACAAGCGCAGCTCGAGCGATTGTGACCTTCAGGGGTATTAAAACTGCGATGCATCTAGAAGCAAAGTTGTAGCATGTGTCCACTACCGGTGCTTGCGAGCCTGGTTAGATATCGTACCAACATGTAGGTACATTTCCTACATCAGATACAGCAATGATTTCTTGTCTACTACATACTATGTTACGTAGTAGAATCTGTTTCCACATCAAACCCGTATCTGAGATGATCACACCCAGGTGGCATCATGTTGGCCATTCCCTGAGCATACCACGATCTCATTGAATGAATACTACGTAGCAGACGCATCCTTATGCTGCTATGCTGCTCTACTCCATCATTGGAACCATTGCCGAAGATCCTGCCGAGAAAGATGACGCTTTTGGCAGGTCTAGACTTGGTAGAATCGCATCACGATATACTACGTAGTACGTAGTAATGCATCGGTGATGCAGAGAGCGCCCGAGACGTCAGGTACATCACCGAAGATCGGACGAGCGCCCGATCAAAAATTCTGCCATTCTTCTCCCCGCAAAATGGGATGAATTTTTACCGTTTTTGGTTACAGAAATACGTATGACCGACCACTCGTCGCTTCAATTCAGTTCTAAATGTCGTACCAGATCGTTATATACCTGTACCGATCAGCCAATCAATCAGTGGTCTGACAATTTTTCCTCGCATCACTCGAGTGCCATCATCTGTAAATCCCACTTTTTCCCTTTCCTTATCAATAAAGAGTCATAATTTCCCACCAAGAATATCACTCGACCGTGACTCAGTCTAGGCATTTAAGATCTTCTCAATCACCTTACACTTCAATTGTACTTCACATCTATAGCAACAGAACCCAGAACCCTCTTCCTACTCACCGTCCCGGGAATCCCAGAAGCCTTCAGTCTTTCCTTTGTCAGCGTAATCACGATGTGCCCTCCTGCAGATGATGGCCATGTCAATGGCGTTAACGGCGTCAACGGCCATGCCAATGGTGCCAATGGTACCAATGGTACCAATGGAGTAAACGGAAATGGTCGGTGATTTGGTGCTATTCATCATTGACATCGCTAACGTCGAACTTAGACAAGACGGATTTCACTGCCATTCAAACGCAAACCCACAACTCAAGAAATCCCTATCAACCGGTTGGAGACTTCTTGAGCAATGTCGGCCGATTCAAGATCATCGAAAGTACGCTACGTGAGGGTGAACAGTTCGCCAATGCTTTCTTTGACACCCAGAAGAAGATCGAAATTGCGAAGGCTCTGGATGAGTTCGGTGCAGACTACATCGAACTTACCAGCCCAGCAGCATCTGAACAATCACGAGCTGACTGTGAGGCCATCTGCAAGCTCGGTTTGAAGAGGTCCAAGATCTTGACCCACATCCGTTGCCACATGGATGATGCGAAGATAGCTGTAGAGACGGGTGTCGATGGAGTGTAAGTGACTATTGCGTAGACGTGTCCCGCATGCACACTGACAATGCGCAGAGACGTGGTCATCGGCACCTCTTCCTTCCTCCGGGAGCACTCACACGGCAAGGATATGACCTACATCAGGAATACGGCCATTGAAGTCATAGAATATGTCAAGTCTAAGGGCATCGAAATCAGATTTTCCAGCGAAGACTCTTTCCGGTCCGACCTCGTCGATCTCCTTTCATTATACCAAGCTGTCGATAAGGTTGGCGTCAATCGTGTCGGTATTGCAGACACTGTTGGTTGCGCATCTCCGAGACAGGTCTATGATCTCGTCCGAACTCTCAGAGGTGTTGTGAGTTGCGACATCGAGACTCACTTCCATAACGACACTGGCTGTGCAATTGCGAACGCTTTCTGCGCCCTTGAGGCTGGCGCAACACACATTGATACCTCTGTTCTCGGAATTGGTGAGCGCAATGGTATCACCCCACTTGGTGGATTGATGGCACGTATGATCGTTGCCGACAGAGACTATGTCAAGAGCAAGTACAATTTGGAGAAGATCAAGGATATCGAAGACCTTGTCGCCGAGGCCGTGCAGGTCAACATTCCGTTCAACAACTACATTACCGGGTTCTGCGCCTTCACTCACAAGGCTGGTATCCATGCCAAGGCCATCCTTAACAACCCAAGCACATACGAGATCATTGATCCATCAGACTTTGGCATGAGCCGATATGTCCATTTTGCCTCAAGACTGACTGGTTGGAATGCCATCAAGTCAAGAGCACAACAATTGAACATCCAGATGAGCGATGCCCAATACAAGGAATGCACTGCGAAGATCAAGGCTCTGGCTGACATTCGACCAATCGCTGTTGATGACGCCGACAGTATAATTCATGCGTTCTACCGGAACATCAAGCATGGTTTGAACAAGCCCCTTTTAGAGAATATGACCGCCGAGGAACGGGCTCTTCTGGAACAGAAGGAACGAGAGCTCGCTGCTGAGCCCGAAAAGCGAGCACTTGATGAGCAAGCTGGAGCCGACGCCGAGACTGAGCGGGTAGTCAAGAAGGCTAAGACCAACGGAATCACTGCATAGGTGCACACAACCTGCTTGTGTAGGGATCAAAAGCTATATATCAACCTCCTTTGCATGCATTTGGATGACCACATTAGAGAGGTTCTAAAAAGTGTTCTTCTTCATGGGCACGTTATCTGGAATTGACTTGGGGCGTTGTTAAAATGTATCGTATATACCTCTTATCGCATTGTACTCGAAATCAATAGTTTCAGACGAATTCAATAGTTTCCAAACGATGTCGGCTCTCGCAGTATTGTGCAACTATGAATCACAGTAAGTTGACCAGGATCTCAATGACATGAAATGCATCCTCGGTTGCAATCCCTGAACCGTGGTCCTTGAGGCGCTGTGCTTTTTATGTCACATGCAAATATCGGTAAACTAGCCGTAACTGGTTATCGGTAACAGATGGAACTCGGGAACATAACGACGGGATCTCAATGCTGGTTCCTAGAATTGGAGCATTATAAAGTATGAGTTGCCCTTATCATAATCTCAAATTCAGGAAGATATTGAGCTCCTAGTGGAAGCTCCCATTCAAGCCATGGGCTCCTCTCCTTTGCCTGTCAGCTTACAGTCGAGGCTGAATAGTCCCCAGAACGTGTCGCGATTGCAAAGCCTGAGCACCAAACTCGTCCTGTAAGTCCAACCCGATAAAGGAAAATGGGGGCGAAGTCGATCCTTCTAAATCATTCGCATACCGTATGCTTACTCTGGGTATAGATTACGGAATCTTGTCTTCCTTTTCTTTGTGTTAAAATGGTCGAAAAAGTCATTCTACCACCTGCGCGGTCATGGGCTCGTCGGAACAGTTGTTGCGGCATATCTGTCACTGAGGAAATACGTCTACACGCTCCTTTTGAAGTCGCCGGGCGTGCGCAAGCAGGTAGATGAGCAAGTGACCTCAGCCATATCTGGGCTGCAAGAAAGACTAGTCCCCAGTGGTCCGGACGTGACAAGGTACACAGCGCTTCCTGAAGAGCCATGGACCAAGGAGCAATTAAGCGCAGAATTGGCGAAGTTGAGCGAGATGAAACATACGAGATGGGAAGATGGAAGAGTAAGCGGTGCTGTCTATCATGGTGGTGCAGAACTCTTGAAAGTACAAGCGGAGGCGATGGAAAGATTTGGTGTCGCAAATCCTATACATCCTGACGTCTTCCCGGGCGTCCGAAAAATGGAAGCTGAAGTCGTTGCCATGGTCCGTATCAACTCACAGAACGTGAGTTAGTCTGGGGTGCTGACTTGGTGAAAGGTCCTTTCAATGTTCAACGCACCTGAGGATGGTGCCGGAGCCATGACGAGTGGAGGCACGGAGTCGATTCTGATGGCATGCTATTCAGCACGCCAGCGGGGATACAAGGAACGCGGGATTACGGAACCGGAGATGTAAGCACTGTTATACCGTTGGTATACCAAGCTCATTCATGGACATTAGGATCATCCCAATTACGGCTCATGCAGCTTTCATCAAGGCGGCTGATTACTTCAAGATCAAGCTCCACGTTGTGCCTTGCCCTGCTCCAACGTATCGAGTTGCTATCAACAAAGTTCGCCGCCTTATAAATCCAAACACTGTTCTACTTGTTGGCTCAGCCCCAAATTTTCCTCATGGCATCGTCGATGAGATCCCTGCGCTTTCACGTCTTGCTCAGGCTCACAACGTCAACCTCCACGTTGATTGTTGCTTAGGTTCATTCCTTATGCCATACCTCAAACGGGCAGGATTTCATTCTCCTTGGGAGGAAGAAGGCGGCTTTGACTTTCGTCTACCCGGTGTGACTTCCATCTCAGTGGATACTCACAAATATGGATTTGCACCCAAGGGTTCGTCAGTGGTTATCTATCGAGCATCCAAGCACCGAACTTATCAGTACTTTGTTTCCCCCGAGTGGCCCGGAGGTGTTTACGGCTCACCAACGATTGCGGGTTCTCGACCTGGTGCTCTCATAGCAGGCTGTTGGGCTAGTCTCATGGCGGTTGGTGATGCTGGGTACCTCGAGTCGTGCCACAAGATTGTGGGCACAGCTAAGACGATCGAGAATGCCGTCCGCGAGCACCCGAGCTTGAGAACCACGTTGCGCATTTTAGGGGAACCGGAAGTAAGCGTGGTCGCATTTGAGAGTGTTGATCCCGCCGTATATCTCTACGACATTGCCGACGGGATGTCTACGCGAGGATGGCATCTCAACTCCTTGCAAGATCCACCTGGTATTCACGTCGCTGTGACGACACTAATGATATCGAGCGTGCAGCAACTTATCGATGACCTGGTGGCTACCGTTGACGAGTTGAAGGAGAAGGCATTGGAAGAGGCCAGAGCTCACGGGGGCAAAGTCATAGAGAAGAAGCGAGGCAACGCAAGCGCTCTTTACGGAGTTGCTGGCATTTTGCCGGACAAGACAGTTGTGAGGAGGTTGGCCGAAGGGTTTTTGGATACATTGTACAAAGCGTAGAGGAAGAGCGCATAGCACCCAATAAGAACGTCATCGAATCTTACATCCTCCTCTACCGCGGAATTCATCCAGACATAGACACTGCTGGACGGTCTTCTTGCATCTCTGGCGTGTGGCGTGTAGGGCATGACGATATAGAGCTTGGACGTCCCGATACTCCATGGTAAACAGGGAGACTGCTGGTTCACCAAACCACAACAAGAGTCTCTTGGTCTCCATCGTCTGAAGTCTTTGAGACGTAGGACGCATCACAAGCTTCAAGTATCCCTTGGAATCTCGGGTAACGGAGGACGACCGACCATGTAGACTAGAGAAGCCATTCTACGGAATCACAGTAAGGTAACTTGCGATATTATGTCGAGGCTCCATGATCAGACCACTTACCGTGCGCTATTCTATCCGAGCATGGAAAATTACGGGTAAGTTAGTTGGAGTTACGAGGGCTCCATTTAACCGTAAACTTGGGGTGCGGAAGTGCCTCGGTGCTCTATTTACCCCAGTAAGCCTGGAGAAGCGCCAATTCAAGCCGAGAGCTTTGACCTGGAAGAGTCACACTGTATTGTAGGACATTGTGAATTTCTGCAACCCTCACCCGAAGCTATCTCGACCCAATTCCTATTGAAGACGCATCTTTTCTGCTTATTCATTCGTTCCCGGTCTCATCTCCTTCTACGATTGTGCCATAAAATGCTCTCAACTATTAGACCGGTTGCTCGCCAGGCGGTGGTCGGCCGTCAATGTGTCTACCGCTTGGTCGCAACAAGAGCTGCTTCAACATGGGAGGGCGTGCCTCAGGGACCTCCAGATGCTATTCTCGGTATCACTGAAGCTTTCAAAGCCGATAAATTTACCGAGAAGATCAATCTTGGGGTTGGTGCCTATCGTAAGCCATCGCCTGAGCGCCAATAGACCGCACACTTATACTGACGAACCATGTAGGTGATGACCAAGGCAAACCATATGTCCTACCATCCGTGCGAACTGCAGAGCAGAAGATCGTTCAGAAACTACTCGACAAGGAGTATGCTGGCATTACTGGTGTAGTGCCTTTCACCAGCGCTGCCGCAACTCTAGCGTACGGTCCTGACTCGGCGCCGCTGAAGGAAGACCGCATCGCAATCACACAAGCTATCTCCGGTACTGGTGCGCTCCGGATAGGTGGTGCTTTCCTCGAGCGCTTCTATCCTCATGGCAAAACCATCTATGTCCCCACCCCGACATGGGCAAATCACAATGCTGTCTTCAAAGACGCTGGCCTCAAGGTTGAGAAGTATCGATACTACAACAAAGATACCATTGGGCTTGACTTTGATGGTCTGATTCAAGATCTGAAGGCCGCACCAAAGCAATCAATGATCCTTCTCCATGCCTGCGCGCACAATCCAACTGGCATTGATCCCACCCCGGAACAATGGAAACAAATCAGTGATGTGGTCAAGGAACAAGGCCACTTCCCATTCTTCGACATGGCTTATCAAGGTTTTGCCAGCGGTGATACCGATAAAGATGCTTTTGCCGTCAGATATTTCATCGAGCAAGGCCACCAGATCGTGCTTGCTCAGAGTTTCGCTAAGAACATGGGCCTTTACGGTGAACGATGCGGTTCCTTCTCGATCGTTTGCGCTTCTCCAGAAGAGAAGAAACGTGTCGACTCGCAGGTCAAGATCTTGGTTCGCCCATTGTACTCTAACCCTCCTGTTCACGGTGCTCGCATTGCTGCCGAGATCCTCAACGACCCATCTTTGAACCAACAATGGCTCGGGGAGGTCAAGGGTATGGCCGAACGAATCATCAAGATGAGAGCCCTGCTCAAGAAGAACCTTGAGGACCTTGGTAGCAAGCATAACTGGGATCACATCACCAGCCAGGTAAGACGTTTTGTATCACCGCAAGCTGACTGGACGGCGCTGACCGGAGTGGTAGATCGGCATGTTTGCCTACACAGGATTAACGCCAGAGCAGATGGACAAGCTGGCTAAGGAGCACTCAGTCTATGCCACGAAGGATGGACGTATTTCCGTTGCCGGCATCACATCTGGCAATGTGAAGCGTTTGGCTGAGAGCATCTACAATGTCACAGGCTGATCGACCCTTCCAACGGTGAACGCACCCCTGACGAAGATCCTCCGATAATTGATGAACGAATCCAGTAAATCATCTTAGCCTTTCTTTGATCATTATTCGATTTCGAGCGAGTTTGAAGATGAGTCGAATGGTCAGACGAAGGAAGGTACTGTGTACAGAACTTTTGTTTGTTTTCCTTTTTCGCTACGCTTCTGAGCAGAAGAGGAAGAAAAGCGCTTGGTAGATTTAGAAGCTTCTCCAGTGGCAGAACAGTCTAGATTACCAGGTATTCTGAGATTCAGACCACGGCTGCCGGATGTCTCGAGGAATAGGTTCGTCCGTTAGCTCACGATGGACTATACCAATCCTCCGTAACCAACTATGCAGCTATTCCGCCATGATGTACACGTAGGCAACTCCTTTCCATTGGTCTCCAACTCAACCACAGACCTGTTGCTCCAAAATTATTTCCTCAAGCATCCATACACTAGGCAACAACCGTCCAGAACGAGCAGTAGAAACGGCCAGCTTAGGATTAAAAACCCAGAGGGATCTACGCAGGCATTTGAGACTTATAATGCGGTCTGGGTAGGACAATAGTTCTGGTCAAGGTTCCAAGTGGTGATTGATGTATTAGGTTCGAGGGCGTTGTGTTTGTTGGTCTAGACCGACCAAGCAGTAACCTAGACAAATAGAAGGTAGGCATGGAGATCCATGTGGTCGACGCTTACGAAAGTATACGATTGTACCACGCATATAGAACGGCCACATGGTAGGTAGCTAGACAGCATGTTCTGAGAACAAGGACGAGGGCGAGGTATCAAGGACCCTTTTCCCGGGGTTTTCTGTTCTTCGGGGGCTTTGAAAGAGGTGGGGGGAGGGGGGCGGATCGTGCTGATTCAGCCCTATGCGAGGAAGCGAACAAGAAACTCAGTTGTTGCATCTGGTCAAGTTAGGCTGCTTCGGGGCTCGCCTTTTGTTGCTTTTTTGTGGTGTGGGCATTTGTCAGTCAAGATACTTCGCATTTTGATGCCTTTTGTTTTGAACTTTTTCGGGTTGAATGATTGGGAGCGCAGAGCGGAAAGAAATTGCAGCTCGTCTAACATCGCCAAAAGCGTCCTGTGCTGGGAACCGTGCATCTGAGGACCGAATGAAAGTCACCGAGGCACTCATCGCCGCGTGCCTTGGGGAACACCAAGGACGCCTAGCAGTACGATGATGCATCATGATTATAGGAATCGTTTAGGCGTTTAGTCGATCTGCTGTCGACAACACATGAGGATATTGCCTCTCTGCCACAAGCAAGAACATCTGTCATGTAAGTATTTCCCAGCAACTGAATACAACGTACAGCTGAGGACTCAATTAGCACCTGGGCGAGAGTCAACGAAAGTTCTCCCAGGATTCCGGAAGAGAAGAAGATTTCTCGGTGAGCACGAGCTCATAGTTTCAGAGCATCCACGGAGTATAACGCTTTACTGGTAGAAGATTGACAAATCAATCGAAACAATGAGCATTGACAAGAATCAAAGTTCCGGAGCCTCGCATGTAGATACCGAAGGCGACTTCCTTCTACTACGTAGTACAATTACTACTATGGTACTATGGTACTATATACTCACGGTACGATATCGCTCCCCTCTCGTCCGATGACCAGCTCGCCAGCCCGGACAGACAAAGTTCTACGTAGTACTCATGACCCACTAGACTGATGGATTAGATACGTATCGACGATCTTTGTTGCCAACTATTCCAACCTGGCTCGCTGGCTGGCTCATTTTATCGTATTGTCGATGCTACAGTAACCCCTCCAAGGAGAAAGGCGTCATGGGAAGCCTGGGAGCATTTGTGCTGGTACCCCTCCATTCCAAATCCTGTCCGAGCAACCAACATTTCATTTCTGAGTTGTCCCGATGCAGCGTGCACCTTTGAGTGGTGGGCTAACCTAACCACCAAACACATGTCGATCTTCCTCTCTTTTGCTCTTCGACTGTTCGAACTTCTCGAAGCCGGCTACATATTGGCAAATTATGAAGGTCTGCTTTGAAGGAAATTGCTTTGAGGAAGAGAGCCTCATGCGCTATGATAGTAATTACTACCGAGTAAAAAGTAACTTAACCCTGCATCTCCACGTCCCAAACAGGGTCTTCAAGGGTCTTTTGGGGATCGGCCTTTTTGAGCATGAGCCGGAGCTCCATTTCCCTGGTCGTGGCTCTGCTTGTGAATGGCTGATTAATACCATGCTCGGTCTGATCTGGGCGGACTGTACGGAGACTCTACAGGTGAACTGTGCCCATCAGCATACATAAGTATTGTACCCGGTAAGCCATGATCATCATTGCCAGCGGCGACATCCACCACTGCTCTCTACGATTCCGAACACCTGTAAAACGATTCATTCCATCGAGGAAAACTAGAGGTTCAGATGGACATAGGGTCCTTGAAATAGATGCTGTATGAAGTCGGGTAAACGCAGGTACCTCACTCAGGCTCGGCACGCTGCTTGTCTCTTGACTTTACTAAGAGAAAGAATCGTGAAAGAGCCTCGAGGAGCATGGAGGGGTACTTACGTAGGTTGGGACTGTTCATCCGAGGGGTTCAAGTCCAGACCCTCTTCTCTTCTGTCAATCCTTCGGTGGTCTTGGCCTCACGTATGCATTGCCGATCTCTTGCATCTGCTCGTTGAATTCATCGCCTATGCCCTCATTACATATCATGGTAGCGACAAAACTACAGAGCATATTATATGTTCTATACATAATAATATTCTCTCTTGTTCAGAGTAGCTTAGCAGGTAGTAGAAGGTAGGTACCTACCTACCTAAGGTATGTATGGATTGGGTAATCAATCATTAATCATTGACCTGACCGAATGCAACTTGACCGTTTCTGCACTGTTGACGATTCCAGACTAACGGAATGGTAAGTTACTACCGTACGTTAATAATGGCAGTTATGGTCTGGTCAGGTCTGATCAGGTCTGATCAGGTCTGATCAGGTCACGTCAGACCGCATTACGCTGATCATAAAAAGATTTAGTTTGCCGGCCGACGAAAGTAAAAAAAAATAATTAGATTCGTCTCAAAGAGTCTTGTTCTTGTCCTTGTTCTTGTGTCACTGCAACGACTAGACACAGAGAGACTCAGTACCGCGAATCTCCCCGATTCTGTCTCTCAACATCAACACCTCAATTCCGCATTTCTTCATCTAGACGAATCTGTCAAGTCTGATTCTAATTCTGATTCTGATTCTGATTCTGATCCTAATTCTGATCCTGATACTTTGCAACCATCTTGCTCTACTCTTCTCCTCTCTCTCTCTCTCTCTCTCTCTCCATCATCGCCGCGTCCGCTGGGATTCAACGATCGTCTCCCACATCCCAAGCAGACAAGACCGAAGACCCAAGACCCCACCTGCCATATTGGTCAATTATTATCGGCCGGTGCTCCTCCTCATCTCACCACCAGAAAAAAAACCACCATCTCGCATTGATCTCATTTCTGCGTTTGGATGTTTATAATTTAATATACGCTTACAATCATATCAGACCGGTAAGCTCCAATCTCTTCTTTTGCAATGCCTGCTTTCTACCCGACCCGTCAACCTCTTCCGTTCATGAGTGATTGGAGGGAGCGAAAGAAAGAGGGCGAGAATCATCCCATCCCATCCCACATGTGGTACCCAGCACAGACGGGATTCCGACGATAATACCGCTGCGTCGATGACCAGTCGCGTGATCCAGTGACTATCATCTACCAGTCTTGTGTATTGTTATACGAGAATGCGTTTGTTGAGCTTTGTGATCATTCAGTCACTGACAAGTCACATGCAGCCACTATTCTACTGTTCTCGGGACCTGATATCCCAATATTATCCAAGTAAGTCATATAAGCCATCATGAAATGAGCTTCTCACCCTCAATAATTGTGGTGCTGACTTTGAAATGCTAGACTCTTCCTACAAACCTGGTGTACCTTCAGTCCTAGATACTTGCACGTCGCTCCGCTCTGCAATACTGCCCAGTCAATCTCCCCCCCCCCCCACGCCATCCATCCTATCGGTCAGGACACCAACGACGGCCATAGGATAGCATAGAGATCGATCTTGAGCCGGTGTGTCCATCGGAAGCTTCTGAAGACCATTCCATCTACTATCTAGTCTACGTCTCACATCTCATCATGTCTCGAAACATAGCCGACGACGCTGTAAGTACCCCTCTCCTCACCTTGCCTACAGTGTTTGTGAGCTTCTTGGAATGCGTCCCCCGTTGAAAATTTGCCTCCGAGGGTACTTGGGAAGAGTGTTTCGACGTGGTGCAAGAGCTACCCCTTTCCCCTAACCCTACCCGTATCTAGCGGCCTGTTCTCCTTCGATCTGCTAATTTTTTATCCACACAGACCGATGACTCTATCGATTTCGAGCAGCACAAAGACGAGCTCGATGTCGCGACTTTTGAACAAGTCCTAGAGATGGACGACGAGGACGAGGAGCGAGAGTTCTCGAAGGGTATCGTTTTCGGCTTTTTTGAACAAGCAGAGGGAACTTTCGATAAGATAGAAACCGCCATGTGAGTACCCCTGATACGTGACATCATTCATGTAGTCCGAGTCGCGACAGTGGCTTGCGGATTTGGCCTGTTCATCATGATTGTAGTCTTTTCTGTAATTTCATAAAGCCGAGTTGCTGACGTGTGGTCCCAACAGCAAGGAGAAGAACTTAGAAGAACTATCAGCACTCGGGCACTTTCTGAAGGGCTCATCAGCGACTTTAGGCTTGATCAAGGTCCGAAATGCTTGCGAGGAGATCCAACATTTTGGGCATCACATTGACCCTGACACTGGATCGAGCGCGAATTGGAGTGATGAAGAGTGCCTCAGCAAGATCAGTAAGGTATTTGAGCAAGTCAAGAAGGACTACACGGAAGTCTCAAAACTGCTGAAGCGGTTCTATGGTGATGGCGAATAGGGGATGGGAGGTCGATGGGATATCGGTTTGGGGAAATTGGGAGGTTGACATTGTTTCGAAAACTACCTATCGGTAGTAGTTCACTAGGTTCAGAGGAGATAGGAAAGTGGTCGAAACGTCTGATTCAATTTCAATAACTTGAAAAATCACACGCGACCCGTAATCGATCATAATCAGCGACAGAAAGGCAATCGTTAATAGACTAGTAGTCATGCTCCTTTCCACGTATGATGTTACAGAGTATCGCTTTCTCTCTCTCTTTTTTTTTTTTTTTTTTTTTTTGATATTGATATTGATACCAGGATCTCGACGAAAGGTCTATATTATATACATTGATAGGGACGAGCATGTAAAAAAGAAAAAGGGTTGCATCTTAAATCTTGATCTAGTTTCTAATATCTAGATAATTAGGTAGGTAGTTTAGGGGACCCAGGTACCTATAAGCGTAATGTGTCTGTCTGTCTGTCTGTCTTCACACCAAAAATTGGGAAAAGATGTCACACACACACACATACACACACACCCAGAAGGGAAAGATTTTTTGCAAGATGGCGATGGTATGTTATGCTGAATGCGTGTTTGTGTTCATGTGTGTGTTGTTCACCTGAGCAGCAACAGAGAGAGAGAGAGAGAGAGAAAAAACAAAAACAAGAGGTTTGGGGGTGGGGGGGGAAAAAAAAAAGAGGAAGATGTAGGATACGGAAAGGTCGTCATGTCTTAACTACAGGCCGATGACGAGCATCAGGCCGTATCCAAGGGTGACAACGACGCCGTAGGCGATGATGGATGCGGGGATGCCTCTTGTGAGGAAGTGTTTGACACGGAGGTAGCGTTGGCCGGTTTCGGGGACTTCCATCATGATTGCGGCTGGAGGGAGAAGAAGGTTAGTGAAGATTGAGCAAAAGCAAGGCCTGTTTTGGGGACGAGGTTGGAAGGGGGTTAGGGAATGAGGTAGGAGAGTGAGGGTATCAAGGCAACAGGAAGAGACTTACTCATATTGGGGAATCCGCTTGTTGGTAAACCCATTGCTGCACTGCACATCAATGCACTCCCCATGACCAATAGGTTCGGATGAGGATTCGGTTCCATACTCGCGCCGACTTGTTGTACCAGTGGTAAGACAATCAGAGCCGCAACAGTATGTGATATGAAGGTCGCTACCACGAGAATCAATGATGCGAATACGACTAGAACACCGTATATAGAAAGATGTGAAACCTTCTCGGTGATAGCTGTAGCAATGGTGTGGAGTAATCCTGACGAGGAGACAGCTTTTCCAAGAGACAAGCCACCAGCTGCGAGGATGATGATCGTCCAGAGGAAGTTGTTGAAGTCTTCTTTTGTGAGGATTCCTGTGCCAAAGAAGAGGACGAGAGGGATGATGGCTATTATTCCCATATCGCCGAATACATGCTCAAGTTGATGGGATACGCACCATAGAACAATAGTGGCAAGCGTGACGAAAATTATAAACCATTGGCGGCCGTCGAGTTTGTCCTTCATCGGACGAATTGGCACAATGGTTGTACCGCGGCCTGGTTGGAATGTGACGAGGAGAAGCACCCATATCAAAAGGATAGAGATGATGCACACGGGGAGGGCGACGAAAAACCATACTCCCCACGAAGGAGCTGGTGCCATATTCTGCAGAGCGATGATGTTCTGAGGTGAAGCAATTGGTGATGCAGCTCCTCCAATATTGGAGGCCAATGCAATACCCAGAATCAATGCTTTGCTGAAAGTCGAATCCGCTGGAAGATTGCGGAGCATTGGCTGAAGACCATCGTTAGCAAGAGAACATTGAGGGAACAGACAATCTTACTTGAATAATAGAGAAGCAGAGAACAGGAGCTGCCACATTAGATATCCACATGCTCAGAAACATTCCGACAAACATGTTGGTAACCAGTACTGTCCTTGGTCTTGTACCAGCTTTGCTGAGAACGAAAGTAGCCATCATCTTCGCAATGTGGTACTTCGAGAGAGCTGCTGCAATAGTGAAGCCACCGAGAAGTAACATGATGACCGGTGTCCACATAGCTGAGAAGACTGCTTTCGTAGCTTCTTTCGAACCCAAGCGACGATGCGGCTTATCTTCTTCGCACATGATCTGCAGGACGACAACCAAGAACGGGATCAGAAGAGAAGTGACAAATAACGGTATGACTTCAGTAGCCCACAGTAGACTGACGAAGACAAGCATAGCAAGACAGTTCTGTTGCTCTGGTTTCTCCATGATCGGAACAAAGAGTAGGACCACAAAGACAGCAATGATGAACAACAAAGTAAAGAAGCCAGAGCTGAATAACCATGTTGGACAGTGATACCGTCCGATGGGGGTGACAACCTCCTTCATGCCTTTGTATTCTCCTTCATCACCTTGTAATCTGACCTTTGACGGATCTTGATCGTCTCCGAGCAGCGGTCGACGGATACCAAAGTTCGCAGCCTGCGCCTTCCGTTCGATTCCAATCATTTCCCGCCAGACAGTATTGCGCTCCCATACGACATGTTCTCGAAGGTGGAGCCTTAGTTCTCGTTTGGCAAGATTGACATCACCGTTCGTTACTACTTGGGCATAAGCATGCTCAATCTTGGAAATGTTGGTATCGATATTGTTGAGCGTTGAATCTCGAAATGGATATGCTGGAGCAACCTGCTTTTCCAGGTATGACTTTCGTAGATCTCGGTCACACACCTTGTCGTATTTCTTGAGAGCTTTCTTAAATCCCGTATAGTTGAGCTGGATGAAGGATTTTAACTCGCACAGGGAGACGTAGAGGCTGACTGTCCGCTTCTTCAAAGTGATTCCAGAATCGTAGAGCATCGAGAACTGCATGTTTGTGTCATGATCCGTAGTAGTGGTTACACTTGGTCTCCGCCTTGAGGAACTCGCAAAATCTACCGAGCTTTGGAGATCGTCTCTGCTTATCGCAGGCGGATGACCATTATGGTGATCCCACCCGGTTCTGCTCTTCGGCTTCGACTGCTTCTTTGTCAAGGGCTGTCCTTCGTCTCCATCATCATCACTACTACCGTCCATTTGATCCTCCCTATCCATGCTCAGCTCACTCGGTCTTCGATCTTTCTTGAACAGGGCCCGACCAAGCATACTGCTAGAACGGTTTCGCGTTCCCCGTTGCTCTGCATCCAAAACCTGATCCAGATCAATACCATCCCTTTCAGCCTCGAACTCTTCCCCTTCCTTGAGTAACGAGTCAACCTCGCCATAAATTTCAAGCTCTTTCAGCTGATAGAAAGAGCAGACTTTTTCTAGTTCGGCATCTAGCATGCGCTTGAATGTGGTGTCTGGGTCAAGCTGCTGTCCCGAAAGTAGGGGCGAACTTTCTGCATCTTGCAAGGCTTCGGCTGGCGCATGTATCTGCTTTTCGAGGGTATAGATACTATGATAACTTAGTGACAATTCCGGTGTCAATCTGAAGCATGTGGTGCTCACAGTTTCTTTATGTTACTATATGCAATGTAGTGGCTGCTCCAATCGGGGACCGCATTGAACTGGATGCTGTGAGAGAACTTCATCTCTTCAGCTTGCGCAAGAGCTTCGAGTTTCTGGAGACGCTTTTGTTGCCGCCGGGCCTGCCGGTCGGCGTCACGAGAGCTCTCGGCTTGTTGCTCTACCCCGGATGCGTCAAATGCACCGAGCACGGCAAGCTCGAAAGTGTCGTCGTCGAGTTGCTGGTCAAAGGAAGGATCGTCTAGCTTCTTGTAAGACAGGTTGCCAGCTCTCAAGAGCTTGCTGAATGCGCAAGCTCAGAATTGCAGTCGTCCCAGAGAAATCAAAAAGAGGTCAGCAGCTAAGTTGGTGTCATGTAGTGTGGGGTGCACGGGTCGATATCTCTAGTCCGAAGACTGGCTGCACGATTTAGTAGGTTTATTCCGACAAAGGATCACTGGGTCCATGCGAATGAGAATCTGGCCAATTTGAATCAGCTAAGGCTAAGTGTAGCCAGCAACCATTTGACAAATGTTACGTGCAAGTCATGTCAACATAGCAATCTAGATAGCAAACAAGGCTGATCGCTTTGCTTCTGCGCAATGACACTTAAATAACTTAGTTGGCTTGCTGCTCCTCGAAGGATTGGCTTCGCATCGGCCAAAGTCACATAATTAATGATATTAAGCAAACGTAAAAGATAGCGGGGCATCAAGAACGGCTGATATCCGATTCGCTGATACTATCAATATGAGATTCCGACAATTCATTAGCAAAAGTACCGTAATACTAGTAGTATGCGTTGGGAATCCATATCCCGATCTTCTCCCGATCAGTATCTAGTTTTACTATCAACGGTCTACATGCTTCATTCCATCGTCTTAATATTACTATGTACTGCAGGTACACAGAGAAGATCAATGATATTTAAGCTGTCAATATAATATACAGATTCTGGTTGAAGAGGTGCTACCAGATGTGGATCATCTGACAAATTCTGATGTCAGTGATTACAACCCTCTGGTCCAGATGAGGTTGAATAATGTAGAGCGAAGCGATCCTTTTACGGGCTGCAGCGCAACCGCAGGCAAAGCCTCTTTGAGAGGCAAGTACTATGCCCTTCCATCATCGGTCGCTCGTCTTTGATGAAACCCAATAAAGCATATTTCGTCCACTGTCTCGCTGGAAAATGTAGAACTCCGTAGAGTATGGGTCGTCCAATAGTTGAGGACAGCAATGTGATTGACTTTAGCCCCTGATCTTTCGCTTCGAAGGTCCGCCCAGACCTTTGCCTCGGAATCCCTTTGTCGCTTCGTCGTACCAGCTCTCGACAATCGAATGGGATTCGATGTTGTGTTGTCGCCAGGCTTTCTCGCTACCAAATTCTTTCTGAACGGCCTTGGGTTCACCTTCCCACTGGAGTCCCCAGGGCATCTTCGATTCAGTGCCGTCATCTTCTTCCGCCATCTCAGGACTTTGATCTCGCGCCACAAGTTCGTCTACCTCCGTAGGATTCTCTTCTTGCCATATACGCCAAAAGTCCTGAGCGTTCATATTATCGACCTTAACTTCTCTCAATTCTCCTGTCTCTGCATCTTCCACTTGGCGGTAGAAGTTCGTCGGCTCCATGAGTCTCGTAACGAAGGGTGTTAACTGATAAGACCGTCAGTAATCGTCGTGCAGTCTGGGGTTCAATGCATACTTTGAAGTCTTTGAAGTCTTTGGCTTCAGGGCAGGCGTATGTCCTGACTTTGCGATAGTCTATCACATATTGTCCATGAGGCGTGTGTGCTCCCATACTACCGGTCTTGTTCCCCTTGTAATATCCTTTATTGACAGCCTTTGTGATCAGTTTTAATCGTATTCGAGAACATTGTGGCGCTGTGGGTTTGAACATGGTGCAGAGCAGACGGGTACTCTACCCGTCTCAATCGGGGGACCAGGGTCGTAATGTGAACCGTTGCCCAGCTGCTTTACGGACTTTCAGCAGGAGTAATCAAAGCTGTGATATCACCTCGAAAGAGACTTGAATGGGCATTCGATTACTGTAGCTTGTGTCGCAGCAATCTCGAAGTAGAGCTCGTACCTTTTGGAGTATTTGCACTTTTGGCACACTTCACTTAACGTGAATTTTTAATTTCACTCCCCACAGCGCAGCGGGCCATTTTGATACTGATATAGTAGTTTATGAGACCTTTCTCGACGACTCTCACTCTCGATCTCGAAAGATCTCAGAAGAGCTATCGTGGAAGGAAGCAAATATGGCTCGCCACGCATTCTCCAGTTTGCCTTCGGCCAAAAAGTCGAACTCGAGTGGTCGAAAGCAAGTCCGGAATGCGAAGCGGGCAAATCTCAATGCACTTGCGCTTGCAGAGTCGTCCACCACGGACAGGCCCAAACTAAAGCATGGTCGTCTTGGACAAATAGATGATGATTCTCACAACGGACAAGAAAGGTCTACTAAGAGGAGGAGGGTTGAGACGACTGCGGATGAAGATGATGACGATATGAACGATAATGGTGGTAGCGACAGCGAAGGCAATGAATGGCATTATGGCATTGCGGATAATGACGATGACAGTGATATCGATAGTGATGAAGCATTTGGTGCTAGCGATGAAGAACGTTTCGAAGATTTCACTTTCCGGGGTAGCAAACCGAGTAAGAGAGGGAGATCTTCAACAAAGCCTTCTAGGCGCACAACTCGCGAACTGGATCTTTCTGAACAGGAAGGGGAGGCTCAGGACAGCCCTGATGAAGGACAGGAGAATGAAGATGGTGATGATGATGACGACTTGGGTGACGAGGCTGTCGATCTTGCCACTGCTTTAGATATGAATATCGCAACAGAGAAAGAGGAAGAGGAAGCACGGCAGAAACATGGCAAACAGGCAGGGACCTTATCTCATAGTGGTTCCGATGAAGGTTCGGGATCAGACGAAGACGGAGAAGAAGACAGCACAGATAGCTCGATCTTCGACCCTGCTGACGACGCCCAGGACGGCGGTGAACATTCAAGGCTATTGGATTTCGTGGAGGACCTCAACGGGCAGCGTGCAACATCTAAGCGCTCGAGTCAAAAACAGAGCGCATCATATATGTTTGAGAATCCTACTGAATTTGGCATTAAGCCATCCAAGAAGCTCACTGCTGCCGACTTGTTGTCTACAGTCTCAGATCCTCGGCTTCGACAATCTTTGAAAATTCTGCACAGTGCTGAGAAGGAAGAACCAAAAGCAAATGCTAGAGGCATTCCTGGGAAACTTGCACCCCCCCTCGCCAGACGTCAGCAAGACCGTCTGGATCGTGCCGCGGCCTATGAGAAGAGCAAAGAAACATTGAACAGGTGGATTGACACTGTCAAGCAAAACAGACGAGCAGAGCATGTCTCTTTTCCACTTCCTGACCCAGCTGCCGAGGCCGTCGTAGGCTCCAAACAGTTGCTTCCTACGTCAGTATCAGGTCCAGTGACCACTTTAGAAACCGCCATACAAAACATTATGGTGGAAAGCGGCCTAGCTGATGGTCATGGTCAATCAGCCGAGGAGAAACTGCAATCCTTTGAGGAGTTACATGAGAAGAAGCTTCCAATTGAGGAAGTCCAAGCTCGCAGAGCAGAATTACGAAAGGCGAGAGATTTGATGTTTCGGGAAGAGGTGAGGGCAAAGCGCATCAAAAAGATCAAAAGCAAAGCATATCGACGTGTTCATCGCAAAGAGCGAGATAGGGCCGCTCAGGAAGAACGCGCTGCGCTCGCCGCCGCCGGAGTATTAGATTCCGAAGAAGAAAGAGAAAAGGCTGACCGACGGAGGGCAGAGGAGAGAATGGGTGCACGCCATAGAGAGAGCAAATGGGCTAAGGGTATGAAGACCACTGGCAGAGCAGCTTGGGATGATGAAGCCAGAAGCGCAGCGATGGATATGGCAAGGCGAGACGAGGAACTCAGGAGACGCATTGAAGGCCAAAGTGGCAAAGTCTCGGGCAGCGAAGGTGATTTCTCTGCCTCGACATCCGATGAGGATGACGATGATTCTTCTGTAGCTTCCGGAGGAAACAGCTCCCAGTTTCTCGACAAGCATTTGAAAAAGCTTGAAGCGCAAGGTGACGACACAGGTTCAGGATCACGTTTGAACTCACTCGCATTTATGCAGAGGGCGGAGGCTGCCAGGAAATCCGCCAACGATTCAGAACTACGCCAGATCCGCCAAGAACTTGGAGATGATGCCGAAGATACCCATTCAGACAATGAGGAGGCATTTGGCCGAAAGCGTTATGGCAGTAGTGGCATCAGGCCTACAAGTGAATCGCTGCCTTCATTGATACGTAACGAATTTGAAGCGCCTTTGTCCGGGGATGAAGAGGACGAAGAAAGCAATGACGCGACGACACGAAAAGCAGCAATCAAGTCTGGACGGGCTCAACCTTCCGCGCAGACCGTACAGAAGAAGGTCCCAAGCAAGCCAATGCAGGTCACCAAGCTCGCGGAACCTGAACACGATACCCACGCTGGAAACCCATGGTTGTCTGGCAAGGGAAGCGACAGAAAAAAGAAGGAATCCTCCCGAGATGTCGTGGTCTCTGCGACCGCTCTTCTAGATGCTAACAAGCCTTCCTCTGATGGTTTGAAGCACAACACGACGTTACATAAAACGACATCCCGCCCAGAGGTCACTTTAGCGGTGGGTTCTGATAATGAAGAAACCCTCGAAGATCATGACGGACAACTCACACGCAACGAAGAACTTGTGAGATTGGCATTTGCTGGCGATGACGTCTTCGAGGACTTTGGAAAAGAGAAGGCCGAGACCATGCGTGAGGAGGGTGACCAGATCATCGACAATGCTTTACCTGGCTGGGGCAGCTGGGCCGGTGAAGGCATCAGTAAGAAAGCGCTCAAGGCACAAAAGCGCAAACAATCTAAATTCAACACCGTGATCAAAGGAGTGCAGGAGGATAAGAGGAAAGATGCTAAACTCGACCGGGTGATCATCAATGAGAAAAAGGTCAAGAAGAACAGCAAATACCTCGCGACGGAGTTACCACATCCTTTCGAGTCCCGACAGCAGTATGAGAGGTCACTCCGATTGCCACTGGGTCCAGAATGGAGTACGAAGAACACCTTCCAAGACGCCACCAAGCCTCGGGTCCTACTGAAACAGGGCGTAATTCGACCTATGGAGAGGCCTATGGTCTAGGCGACGTCTTCGATAGTATCTTAGACAGTTCAAGTATATTCAAATGCCTAATCATTCACGCTCAGAATGAAGCTTTTTATGATGAGGCAATATTCTGAATACCATTTTGCTCAACAATGCATGTAAAATGTCCTTGTGCAACCTGGTATGTGCAAGCTGTCGTAAGATCATGTGTCCGTCCGGTTCTCGAAAGACTGTTGCAGCATTGGCGTTGCATCTCTAATGATTTTCGATTCGGGTTTGAGACATTGCACCCTTTCTGTCAATAGCTCTTTGAGAAGTCCCATTGTAATTAATTGGACGATCATTCTTTTGGGCAAGACAACGTCCACATTCCAGAGGATAGATTTGAATGATATAGGTACGTTCCCTGGGTCAGCGATCCTCTCACATTGATTTATTAATACGCTCAGATATTGAAGAATTTGCGAATATGATCTCCGCCAAATAGAAGCAAGAAGAGTAATACAGTGTCAATTTCCGCCGGTGCTTCGGATGCCTGCCCTGATATCGGGACTAGTGCTACTCTATCAAGAGGACACTTGCCAAGTGAGCAAGGACTAGGCTTAGATACAGAACCCAACGAATTATCTGAAAGCCTCGAGCTACATCCCCGTAAAGGCCATGGTAACATGATGATATATCGTCGATCACGCAGCGGATCCATCCACCTGTCGGCTTGTGGCTTTCAGTGGCACGAGCCAGTCAACTGAAACCAGGAACGTAATGAAACTTGATCAGGCGGGAGATGAAGCCCTACTCAAGCCACCACTCACCAGCTACGGAAGCGAGCATCTACTACGTACTTCGTTACAAGCGGATAACCCTATTTCCAACCGCTGCAAGGGCAACAACGGCTCCTTCGGAAGAGAGTTACCCTTTGTAACCCATACTCAGACCTTGATGCTAGGCCCCCAAATCGGGATTCAATGTTCTGTTGTGCGTGGGCAGATGATGTTTCCAGGATTGTGGTCTTCTGAGAGCCTCAATTTACTTCGAGGTGCCTGCTGATACCCAATGACTGACTGTGCAGGGTTGCTCAATGTGCCCTTAGGCTCTCAAAGCTTTTCGCCTTTACTCCTTGCCAGCACCACGTCCTCGCGCGCAGAGACAAGCAATGTCACATCAGATCACGCATTTTGAGAGATCAATACTGGCAATTCACGCCTCGACTCAGAACTGAGATTAGTCTTCGAGAGTATATGCACCTCTGTATATAAGGTGAGAACCACGTCTCTATAGAATCAACTCGATGGGACTGTCAGCCTTGGATACGGTCAACTGTAAGTGGGCAGCGTTCGTTCTTGCTCCTTTTCCTCTTGTAAAATATTCCTCTTTCTGGTTAACTCAAACCGAATCAACGGTAATGCTTTCCCAAAAGTTTTCTCTGGTAAGAGCCACTTTCCGTTTTTCTCATTTGAGCCTCACGTTTGGAATTCCGGCATGACCTGGACTGGTTCTGGTTGCAAAAGTCTCTGCAACCACTCAACACTGCCGACATAATTCTACCTCAGGTACCTACGATTCACGCTCTCATTCTTTCGCTTATCGATATCACGCCAGCTACGGGTTCGAACTAGTCGAAATTCCTCGGTGTCGAATTTGACAGACAACCACATTCCTCAGACAATCACGCCCCACCACGATCTCCACGAGAATCATTGTCGTCGCATCGAGGCGTGGCAGAACCCAAGGACAAGTGCCACCATCACGGTGATCACTGCCGAGCTGTCGCTGGTCAGCCTAGATCTCGCTCTGGTATGTGAGCTTAGATCCATTGGACAGCTAGTCCATCGTCCCAATTAGGCAATCTGTTGTCCTCAATTGTTCTACTTGAGGACCTCATCGAGTACCTAATTAATTCTCCTCTCTTCACCTTGCGCAAAAGCATCTCTTTTTCTACCATAGGGAAAAGTCCAGAGCTCTTCCAATACAAAAATCCTTCCGAATTAACTAAGACTTCGTCTTCCCTGGCCTCTGATTGAACGCTCCTGTTGCTGGCTACGTTTCTGGACAAGGAACTGTCATATCCCACTGAATCCTCTTGAGCGTGTAGCCTCACAGAAAAGAGGATCAGGTTCTGGCCTGATTCTCTTTACTTTCTACAGCCTTTCCTCTGACACTCCTCCATTCCACCATGCCTCCGAAACATCAGCTCGGTTTACTAACTATTTCTCAGGTCCTTTTCCTGGCCGGAGCTTTGCCTCGCCCGCAAGCTGGTCAGTATACCAATGGCACCCAGGTGTTTGCCAATAGCACCGAGGTGTCTGCAGCCGAAACCACCGTTTTCCCTGCTGTCAATATCACATGCACATGTCTCAACGATACCATCGCTACAGCGCGAGTTAGTGAGGTAGATGTCGTAACGCTGACAGATGATGTAATAGTGAATGCCATCGCCACTACATATCAAACTTCTTTTGTGACCTCCGTGATCACCATCGATGGTGACAGGGTCTTGACTTCAACTTCTCTACCCGACGTCCAGACACCTACTGCTACGTCTGCCACTGGAACTGCACCTGACACCACCGGAGTAAGAGACACGACAGAATAACAATTCCAGATACTAATCTTGTTGCAGATTGTCAATGCTACTTTAGAGACGTCTGGAGCCAACACTGCTTATCCGTTCCCAACACTCATAGCAGGAACTGTGACCACCGCGACACTTTCTCCCCTTGACACTTCCTTCCCCTTTGCTAACGCAACTGAGACTGGTCCCGAAACTACAACGACCCAGACTGTCACCATACCAACGACGACACACGTAACTTCGTTCGAGACTATAACAGCATTCACAACGACCGTGTGGTACATTGAAACAATAACATCCTACACCACACTTGCATATCCCACCAGAATTGCAGGCGAGTTGACGACGACCTCGACAACAAGTATCTTGACATCTACTTGGACCACTTCTGTTGTTGTCACCACTACCGTCACTGCTCGTTCAACTTCGAGCTCTATAGGAGCAACTACGGTGACCACAGGCTCCGCATTTCCGTCTGCTATTTCAAGGGTGGAGTCCGACTGCACAGATACAATGGGCTGTGATGGTCAGAATATCTTTTTGCCCGTTGCTGTGGGCGATATACCGTCAAACATTGAGCGTCGTAGCGACCATCCTGTCGCTAGGCTCGGAATCAATAACCAGACCACACCGACCGAAACCAACAAATTCTATGCCAACTTCTTCCTGGGGAGTCAAACAGATGCAACGTTTGTTCATCCATACAGTCTTGCCTGGAGCGCTGGAACCGGTAATGCTATGAGCTACGGGATGGCTATATCACATGTCGATGATGATCAAAAGGTCTTTGGTCCAGCTCGGACAGACATCCCAGGATCTCCTGCTTCCTATTATATCAATCCACTCGCTATCCAGTCCATAATTTTATCAGCTGTGGAGCTTGGTAGCACAACCGTGCTTACTTCCGATACCCTTCTAGCGTTTTCCGCAAACATCAACCTGCAGCCTGAGAATTACGCGACGTCAAAGATCACCTTTCCAGTTGTGCAAGGAATGGGGTTCGTCACAGCACTCTATACTAATCTCCAGCCGGCTGTTCAAAGCAGTGTCTTTTTCAGGACCGTCACATCCGCCGGTTCTCCTAAGGCCGGAGTCTACAAATACCGGGTCACGCTTGAAGATGGAAAATATTGGTTGATCTATGTGACTCCTTCAGACGGAGTTGATCCTAATTTCCAACTCCAGTCCAACACGCTGTTGCAAGGCTTGCCAGGATTCAATGGTATTATCCAGGTAGCCAAAAATCCCGGTAATGCTAGCGAATCAATATACGATGCGGCAGCAGGTGTCTATCCTACAAGCGCAACTATCACTGGTTATGCCAGCGGGTCACTCGGTACCTACAGTTTTGCATGGTCTAAAGGCGGTTCAACTTGGAACACAGTTCAAAAGAGAGCTCCATCTGCGCCATCGAATTCGACTTTGCTTATGTTTGCATTGCCTCATCATGTTCAGTCCATGGACTCAGTCACGAAAGGCAAATTGACATCGTTAGAGTTGCAGACAACGACCAAAGGAGTGGCCACGGCTGTCCTTGCGGACTCTTGGACACTAGAGGAACCAAATTTGCCAATCAGTATGGGGTTCGCACCATGGCGCCCAAACAGTGGCAGCCAGACAAACCTCTCCCAAGAAGCAGTCGCAGCAATCAATGAAGTCGCCGCGGTCGAAATCTCGCAAAACATGACGGCACAGGCTGATCTGAACAGCATGTATTACGCTGGTAAAGCCCTCAGCAAGTTTGCACAACTCGTTTGGACGGTGAGCGCAATGGGCCAAAATGATGGCCTTGCAGCTGCCGGGCTGGCAAATCTCAAAGCTGCTTTTGCGATTTTTGTCAATCAGCAGCAACAGTATCCATTGGTGTATGACACGGTTTGGGGAGGCGTGGTGTCTTCGGCGTCTTATGTGACGGGCGACTCTGGGGAGGACTTCGGCAACACTTATTATAACGACCACCATTTCCACTATGGCTACCACGTCCACGCTGCAGCAGTCATCGGTGCCCTCGACCCGACCTGGTTGGTCAACAACAAAGACTATGTCAACACACTTGTTCGAGATGTCAGTAACCCTAGTCTTGAAGACTCGTTGTTCCCCTTCTCTCGGTCCTTCGATTGGTTTCATGGCCACTCATGGGCCAAAGGGCTCTTCGAATCTGGAGACAGCAAAGACCAAGAATCTACGTCAGAAGATGCCATGTTCGCGTATGCATTGAAGATGTGGGGTCAAACCGTGGGTGATGCTAGCATGGAAGCCAGGGGCAACGTGATGCTTGCGATAGCGGCTCGAAGCTACCAGAACTATTTTCTTCTGGAAAGTACGAATACTAACCAACCAGCTAATTTCATTGGCAACAAGGTCACCGGAATCCTGTTTGACAACAAAGTTGACCACACCACATACTTCGGCACCAACCTGGAATATATCCAAGGGTACGTTCTCACTCGTGCACTCGTTTTGGCCAGAGCTGATCTTGAACAGGATTCACATGCTCCCTCTTATGCCGTACTCGACCTTGACACGCACGACGAATTTCGTGTCGGAGGAATGGGACACTTATTTCGCCAATGGATCCGTGGACCCGGCGCCGAACGTTACGGGAGGATGGAAAGGTTTGTTATATGCTAACCTAGCTATTATTGACCCATCAGCATCATGGAATTTTTTCAATCAGTCAGACTTTGATGCCAGCTGGCTGGACGGAGGAGCCAGTAGGACATGGTATTTGGCATACGCAGCAGGTCTGAGCTCCTTGACATGATGAAGTTCGTTGCGAGAACCGTTATGGCATATGCTGACCGAGCGGGTCTTCCCCGTGATCATTTAGGTCTAGGTGCAACAGTATGATGACAACAAGTATACCTGGTTGCGAGGTCATATAAAACGGACAAATGTGTACAGAATGGGAATACGGAGTACTTTGGGAGGAGCAGTAGCATTGATGTATCATCTGCAATGGGGTGTGGTTCTTTCGGGTTCATCCTTCATCGCATGAGCAGCGGTTTTTCAGAGAGCATGGGTGGTAGTTGTCATTTATAATTTGGTGAGATTGGACCATTGTCCAGACACGTTTAGAAAGAAGATGGATTTGACGATGAATACCCCCGTGGCTCTAGTTCTAGCATTAGCATTGGCATTCGCATCATCAATTTGATAGCATTAACGCTTTGACTGTTCGAATCTCTTTAGGAGTCGAGTGGTATGTACTCTTTTGTTTCCCTTTTGATGACGGAGGAGTTGAGGTGGTTTCCTGGAAGCCTGAGGTCGTAGGTCATAGGTCCATACCTGTATTTTCCCCTCTCTTCATCTCATCTATCAATTAATACCTTACATCTCACATGGAAAACAAGACGTTGTTGAATGTGGGGTAATCAAGTTCAATGCCGAAGGATCTAATCATCTATTTTCATTGCCTGATCAAGCAAAATTCCCTCAAACGCCAAGGGGGGCTGTGCAGCATTTACCTTACTGTTAGATACAGTTCTTGTACTACGTACAGCGAGACAGGTAAGTCGTGGGAAACATTCGGCCCTGTGGTGATCTACAGTGGCTGGGGAGATTGATTACTGCTGTATCATATGGATTGTCAGAGGTAAGTTTCAATGTTCATACCGTATACTACGTAGTACGTAGTTCAACGGGTATTCGTTAAGCGAACTTCCAAGGTACTATGAAACTAATTGATTTAGGTACCTTACTGCCTTAACTTACTACGAAAATGCGTACGTACTGTATTTCGGGACACTGTTTGTAATTACCTCCAGTAGGCCTCGGTGGAAATATGGGATCTTGAGGTTCCGTCATCGGGATGGACGAAACGGACCATTGACTCCTACACCCACTTGGTTCATCACCACATCTACACAATACAGTGATCATCGAAGCTCACCCTGCACGATAATCTTGCTCTTCTTGATGACAAGGGAGTGAGAAGAAAGGAAACGTTGACTGGTCGGAGCTGAGGTACTTTTGAACTTGTTGCACTCCCTGGTCTATCACAATATTACCTTCCCGTCGTGGGCTTCTGCTTCATCGACTCGACTATCTACAATCCAGTACTAAGAGTTGGCCAAGAAGCTAACACGTAGTACGACCCCTGCACGTCCTCTTCTCCTCGTTTTGGGTCTTATCCTTTGGGTTTGGCTGCACTCTTGGTAACGTTAAGAGATCTTTGCAACAGCTGCGGTCCACAGCTGCGCACTCTTTGTTCTCCTGCAAATGTGTAAGTTTGACTTTTAAGTTCTTCTTGGTCGTCTCCGTCATACCTTGATCTCTTCTTGGCACAGCTCTTGCAGAGCTCTTCTTCCCAAAAAATCATCTGCTACCTTTGCAGGTGGCAGTCAGTATGATCGCAACTGCCCGACCCTTGACTATCTTTGACTAATTTATACCCTTCTTTCTCCCTCAGCTGCGACCGATTTGCGGAGGTATCTGCATCGACAAGCTACAGGCGCTTTCAGAAGAACAGACTCCAACAGAATGCCTCAACCAGGTCACCCTGGTGACCCAAACGCCACCGCTCTCCCAAATGGGAGCAGCGAGAGTACACCGCTTCTCGACAGAGCACATGAGAATATTCACAATGCGCTCGGTAGAGATCCTCATCAACCGTTGTACAAGGACGGAAGACGTTACATCCGCTGGCCGGCCGTATTCGCTCACATCACATGGGAAGTGCTCAAGAGCAACTACGTAAACCTCCTGTTGGTGTTTGTGCCGTTGGGTATCGTCTCTGGTGCTGTTGGATGGAATCCGACAGTCGTATTCATTCTCAACTTCTTTGCAATCGTTCCATTGGCTTCACTATTGAGTTTTGCGACGGAAGAGCTGTCGATTCCGCTCGGCCAGACACTCGGAGGATTGTTGAATGCTACATTTGGAAATGCCGTGGAACTCATTGTATGTTCGCACAGAAAAGATGTCTCAGGCAGGTGCTGATAAATCTCGCGCAGGTCAGTATCATCGCATTGCGCGACAATCAGATCCGCATTGTGCAAGCCAGTATGCTTGGTAGCATTCTGTCCAACCTCCTGTTGGTGTTGGGCTGTTGCTTCATTGCAGGCGGTATCCGTTATCATGAGCAAACCTTCAACTCCACCGTTGCGTCGACAATGTCTTCCTTGATGGCTGTAGCATCAGCATCCTTAATCATCCCCGCCACGCTTTATGCGGCGTTGAGCGACTCCAACGAGTCGACATCAGACAACATACTCATTCTATCCCATGGAACCTCGATCATTCTTCTGATTGTTTACGTGCTCTACCTCGTCTTTCAATTGAAGACCCACGCTGACCTGTTCGATGTGGAAACACCAGCAGAAGAGGAGGAGGCCGAGGAAGCCAAGATTCTCTCTCCATACGCTGCTGGTGTCGCCCTTATTCTCGTCACGATCCTCGTCGCTCTTTGCGCCGAGTATCTTGTTGACAGCATTGACGCTATTGTTGAGACTGCTCATATCAGCAAGACTTTTATCGGTCTTATTCTACTTCCTATCGTTGGCAATGCTGCAGAGCATGTGACGGCGGTTGTGGTCGCCTACAAGAACAAGATGGACCTAGCCATTGGTGTTGCCATAGGCAGTAGTCTCCAAATCGCCATCTTTGTCACACCTTTCTTGGTCATTCTCGGCTGGATCTTGGGCAAACCCATGACCCTTCATTTCGAGACTTTTGAGACAGTTGCATTCTTCCTCTCGTCTCTTGTCGTGACTCTGTTGATACAGGATGGAAAGTCGAACTACCTCGAAGGTAGTCTTTGTATCGGACTGTAAGTCTTATGCCTCCTTTCCGTTGACTGTAGCTGATCTGTTGCTACTACAGATACATTATCATTGCATTGGCCTTCTACGTCTACCCAGAGGAGCACGGCGCTGGTATCGGCATCTTATTCGCCAAAGTCATGGGCGGAGGGCAGTGAATGCGCCACAGTCCTTAACCTCTCCTGTACTACATCAAATTTCTTTTGTTAGGAAGCTGCAGAAATTGCAAAATGGTCGATGTAACAACATGGCATGGATGGCCTCAGCCTTTCCCATAGGTTTTGTAAAAGAAAATAATCTACTCTCTATGGCTGATACGTTTGCAATCGAGATTGCCATAGATCAGGGGAGTTGTGGTCGGACTTGATTGGGAACACAGGCTGTATTCTTCAGTATCGCAAGCAAAATGGCCAACGATCATCTTCAAGCGATTCCATCGATCGTTACACACGTAATAGATGTAGGGTCGTAGATCGCGGTGAGCTCATTGTTAACTTAGATCCGTTTCGCTCGCCTAATTAATTATCGATCTCCAATTCGGTCGTGGACTGCCCCATCTCCAAAATCTGTAGATTCTTGAAAGTCGACATCATCTCTTTGATCTTGCGACCACCATCACCCACCATCCCAAACACAACATGCCGCCACGACTGTATTTATTCAGCGGCAGTCACTCGCTTGCACTCAGGGCTACCAAGCGCCTAGCCACAGGCGCACCGGCCCGACAACAATTGAGGTGCATCACCGCAAATGAAAAGCCATTACCGACGAACGAGACGCCCGAAGCGAAGGGGCCCAATCAGGACCAATTACCTCATGTGAGCGAAGAAGCTGGAGCTGTTGGGGAGATAACAGGAGAGGGCGGCCCGGATCTGCAGCAAGGGACACCAGTGCAGGAGGTGCGTTTACCCATTCCATGGTGACATCTCCAATGCTACAGGGGAGTCTTGTGACTGACGAAAACTTATCCTTCTAGATTTTCGAAAGGGACAGTGATGCTCAGAAATATGCGCCAGAGGTCTTGAAACAAGATTCCTCAAAGCCGAAGCCACAGCAAACACCAACGGGGACTAGATCATATTCAACATCTGCCGTAAGGCGACAAGAAGAAATGGTCAGGCGGACCTCTGTTGCACCAGGTGCACTTGAGAGTATGTTGTCTGTTGCTCCACCTGAGCAAGGAACGAAATTCGGCATGGTGCAGAAGAAGTTGGAATGGACAGACAATTTTAAGCACCGATATCACCCGGTTGTTGAACAAGTCACAAAGATGATGATGAGATCTGGCAAACTTGCTATGGCACAGAGGGTGAGTGCAGTTCACGCAGCGATATCGAGGCCAATTGATCTAACGTGGAATCGAACAGAACATGGACATCATTCTCAATCATATCCGGACGGCTGCTCCTCCAAAACCGTCCCCGAACGTCCTACCTATCATCCAATCCTATTACAATCCTCCGGTGACGGGCTACATTCCTCCTCACACCACCAAGGCCGTGAAAAAGCAGCTTATCGACCCCGCGAACAAGCCAGCCGTTCCCAATCCACCAACTGTGATCCCTTCTCTCCTCCCACTTGACCCTGTTAAATATCTCGAATTGGCTATCGACTCGGTAGCCCCCTTAGTCAAGATCCGCCAACAACGTGGTGTCCTCGGTGGCGGCCAGTCTCTCCAAGTCCCAGCCCCATTACCGCAGAAACAGAGGAGGCGAACGGCGATCAACTGGATTCTTACCGCGGCGGACAGAAGGAAAGAGGTACGACTTGCCGACCGGGTCGCGAGGGAGATCGTCAACGTAATGGAGGGCAGGAGTAGCGTGTGGGGGAGACGGGAGGCTCTGCATAAATTGGGCATTTCCGCCAGGAGCAATGTCAGATTCCAGTCAAGGAGGAAGAGGTGAAGGTGAGATTGCCGACTGCAGCGAAGAATTCAGAAGAGATTTCGTGTTCCGCTATTCCAATTTTTGTATTATCCGGACATGAACACTTTGAGAAGTATGAATTGGGGGGTTCAATATCCTGTATCAATATACATGCCTACATCTACAATAACGTCTTAGACAGTGCGTCCATCATAGCATTATAGTGGTTCTATGGAAAGCAGTACTTGCAGTAATGGATTGAGGTATGTTGTGCAACCATCGAAGCAAGCAATAATATAGATCTAGTCCAAAGCAACTGAAAGGGAGAAAACACGCCAAGGCTGGGGTACAGCATTACTGTATATATTGTTTAACAAATCCCCCCAATGTTACTTACAATCTGACCAGACCATATCATGCAACATCGGACGAAGGATTTGACGATTCGCTTAGCAAAAAAATCCAAGTGTCGCTTCTGCATAGTCCCTGAACGATGACTGTCTCTGATGTCGCTTTCGATACGAGGACGATGGGCCCTAGACCTCCTTCGGCAGCTCACGATGTGTCGGTCAACCATGGATGAGTCACAATAGATACACTGTTGATGTCTCAGTTGCTACATCACTGCTTGACGTACGGCATTTTTGCTCTTGCACTAAATCTTGCTGTATCGTCAGACCTGAGAGATATGAACATGATTTCTTGGCTTCTAGGGCTAGCAACTGCCTCTACATCGTATCTCTTAGCACAGCTACCGGCTTCCAATGGATACCAATGCCATAGGCTTCCATCGGTGTTGGATCTATCTATTGACGACGTGATTCAACTTGCTCATCATTGCCAACTCACTAGTGCTGAGCTCGTGCAAGTACATCTGGAGAGGATTGCGGAAGTCAACGACAGATTATCCGCCATCATCGAAGTCAACCCCGACGCATTGGATATTGCTCGGAAGCTTGACGCAGAGCGTGAGGCAGGCCATATCAGAGGACCACTCCATGGAATTCCCATAGTCTTGAAGGCCAACATCGCCACGAACGATTCAATGGACACAACAGCTGGTTCAGTCTGCTTGAAGGGCACCCGGCCACAGGAAGAAGCGACTGTGGTCAGTAAACTTCGAGAAGCAGGAGCAGTAATACTAGGCAAGAGTAATCTAAGTGAATGGGCTGGTACCCGCTCTGCATTTAACACGTCGACGTGGGGCTGGAGTGGTACTGGAGGACAGAGTCGTGGTGCTTACCGAGAACTACAAGATCCTGGCGGGAGTTCCAGTGGGAGTGCAGTTGCAGTCTCTATTGGACTGGCCGTTGGAGCTCTCGGGACCGATACGAAGGGTAGCATCATCGTCCCAGCGGAATGGAACAACGGGGTCGGTATAAGACCAACTCTAGGTCTCGTATCCCGACATATGATCATTCCATGTACCTTACGCCAAGATGTTGTTGGCCCCATGACACGAACTGTGCGCGATGCGGCTTACATACTGTCTGCAACTGCTGGCAAGGATCATCGAGACAACTACACACTAGTCCAGCCTTTCGAGAGCCCTCCAGATTATGTTGCCGCATTGAACTCGTCGTCCTTGCAGGGCGCTCGCATAGGAGTCCCTTGGAAGCAGATCAGAGCCGAGCTTTACCCTATTGGGTCGGAGGAGCATTTCAAGGTCGTTTTAGAGACGTTCAATGCTTCTATTGCTATTGTGAAGTCGCTTGGAGCGGACATTCTGAACGTGTCGATCCCGTCTCTCGATAAAAAGGGCGAGCCTATGCCATGGGACAACCCATACAGCAACACCTACACCGACGCAGACTTTCTACCATCTGTTAACTCCTATCTTTCGAATGTCAAGAGGCCCAACGGTATCGACGATAGCACACCGATAGACTTTGACGAAATCATCGCCTGTACCAAATCCAATCCCATTGAAGAATACCCCAAAAGAGACATCTCCCAATGGGAAGCAGCAAAAAACACTCCTCTCAGCCCTTCCTCTCCCGAGGCATGGGCCGTCTACCACCGCGTCTACCAACAATGCGGCCCGAACGGCATCTTCCGCACCCTGTCCTCCCACAACCTCTCCTCTCTAATCCTCCCAACAAGCCTAAGCTTCTACCTCCCCTCCCACGCCGGCTCCCCCCTCATCACCGTCCCGATGGGCTCCTTCCCCCCCTCCGCGAGCGTCAAGTGGCTGAAAGAAGACCATCCGGACCCGTCGATGCGATCCATCGTCGCTGGACCCGGCATCCCGTTCGGCCTCGCGTTTCTGGGAGCCAAGTGGAGCGAGGAGACGTTGTTGAGCCACGCTTATGCTTTTGAGCAGGCGACCAAAGTTCGCGAGAAGGTTAGGCCGGTAATCGCGCCGAGGACGGAGTTGGATGTCATTGGGAGATGGAGGACATGGAGATGGATAGGGAAGTAGTAGTGGTAGTGGTAGTAGTAGTAGTAATGATTCCCATTCATTACTTTCCGTTATCTATCTACCTAGGTACCTAGGTACCTACCTTTGACCTAATATATACAAAATCCTCTCACCGAAGGGGTCGACCGCACGAGAGAGAGAGAGAGAGAGAGAGAGAGGGAGAAAAAAGGAGACGATATAAGTAATTGATACCTTATCCATCCACATTCCATTGATTCCATTGATTCCATTCATTCTCTTTTCCCCTCTTCCATCACCGTCTTCTTTCCTCAAAGTGCTCAGCTAGTTCTCTAAGATAGATACCTACCCACCAGCCACATACGTTACATACCCTACTGCAAAAATCGAAATCAATCTAAGAAAGATCGAACCCAGCCCCGCTCTCGATCGAATACTTGAGTTTCTCCCGCATCTTCGCCTCGGACCTGTACCGCGGCAACTTGAGCAGATTGACGCACGTGCTCGTGCTCGGTAGCCGGTCCTCGCCGCCATCTACGGCGTCTGATGACATGCCACCACCACCACCGCCGCCGCCGCTGTCCCGGATCGAGAATTTGGGGTGCAAGTGACCAAAGCCGCCGAGCGGGGCTCGCGGCGTCGACGTGACGAACTTGAGCAGTTTGCGGCGGTCCTCGTGGGAAAAGGAGCGCATGACGGTCCAGAAGGTGCGGATGACGGGGTGTTCGAGGCCGTCGTCGCCGATCACGTAAAGGCCGCCGTACTGCGTGTTGCGCCGGAGGTCTTCGATGTCGATCTCGCCGCTCGTGTCGCCCGACACGAGGGTCTGGAGTTCGTGCTGGTTGAACATGGAGAGCCAGCTCGAGGAGATGATTTGGCCGAGGCCTTGGATGAAGGCTTTGGTTTGGTAGTATTGCTGCGACACGAGGCGGTGTCGGGCGACGAGGGAGATGTAATATGGTCGGTTCTTGTTTGTGACTGACGTATTGGACCCGTTGGGGATGAGTTCGTGTTCGACACTTTTGGTGTGGCGGTTGGAGTCCACTTCGGGGAGGCTGAAAGTATCAGTGATCGTGAAGGTGAGGGAGAAGTCTTCCACATTTCCAGCATAGTTCTTCAATTGAAGCAACCCTTGGTACAGTCCTTCGTCAAGATCGCGTAAATCGTTCAAGTTAGGTTTGTAAGCGCTTTCGTTTGACGCGGCCGTTGTTCCGCCAGTCAATGCCCATTTCAGGAGAAAGAAGCCAGCAAAGTTGACATCCACCAAGATCCCTTCATACATGCACTTGCCGATAATACGTCCCAGGAACTCGTATCGTCTCAGCAAATCCGAGACGCCCTCTCTCCATTCAGGGCTTCCCTCTCGCAGAAGGGCTTGCCTAAGGAGCTCCTTTCGCTCTTCAAGAGCTCCTGGATTCGGGTACAGAAGATGCTGATCATTCTCGACAAACAGTCCCAAGTCACCGTGAGGATCAAAGGCTTCGCTGGTGACGCTGGTCAAGAACTCTTTGGTAACACCACCTCCATCAATGCCTGCTTCGATTGAACCAAATTGATCGATGAAACTGATTTGTATAGGTTCTTTCAGGCCCTCCCCTAGTGCGTAGAATTGGTCAAAGGCGGATTCGAATGTAGCGCCGCGCTTGATATCGGCGTGATGTCGTTCAATAGTTTCGCGACCCAATGGCACCCCATCTGGGCCAGGTGCTGAATGGTGCATTAGCGACATTCTCCAAGTATCAGGGTCGACAAATCCATTGCGCCTCCGTGACTGGTCGTTGTGCACAAATTCACGGAATATATTTACACGAGTGTCGAACGGTATGAAGAAAGGCAAGTTTCGGAGTAATTCCAGACGTGGTGCTACAGATTCAAGCATTCTCCTTCTCGTAGCCTTCTCTTGTCTTCTCTTCAAAACCTCTGAACGGAAAGTCTGCTGTGCTCTGCTAATTCCGAGCGGAAACCGCGTTGAAGTCCTCGGAGAAATTGAGATATCCAACAAGTCGTCATTGTCATCCTCATCACCTTCTCCTTCGTCATCATCCTCGGCAATGAGGTGTCGCTTCTCTTCCTCCGCGACAACTGCCGGGATGAATCCCGCCATGTCGACAGAACTTGTCATGAGCCAATGGTCCTTGGGTAAAAATCTTCTCCGCGAGTCTCTCTCGTGTATCATCCTCAAAAGGCCAGTGACGAGACCCTTTAGGTAGTCTTGAGCTATTCCCAGTATACCTGTAATTCCTTGGTTCTCTGGCTTCTCTTGCGTGGACCCCACCTGTGGTATTCCGCCATCGGCCCCGAAATAGCTGCGTATACTCGCCTTATCTGGGACCGCGGGAGAGTCTGAGAGCTCTGACGCGTTCCAATATAGCGTGAAGCCTAAGTGCTTCAGAAAGTGAGTTAGAGTTTTAACGTCTCTCAAAGGGAGTGCGCCTTCTTTGGTCCATCCTTGTCCAGCCTCGATTGGCATAGACGGCACATCCTCCCCTCCTCGCAGGAATTCTTCGTCATCCATGAATTTCAATATAAATGTGTAAAGTTCTAGGAAAAGTAGAATCACCTGCCATTCCTTGCTCCAGATTGCGGCATTATGAGGAGCCTTTGACCTTTCCGAGGTTCCTCTCGCTCCCGTAGGGGGCTTGAGCAGCGCCAGTGTCAATTTCTGGTCTTTGCTAATATGATTGAAGATTGATGTATATTTCGCAGATTGCCAAAAGTATCTAATCGGTGATACTGGCGGTGGCTGGCCAGCTTGCGAGGACGAGGAGCCAAGGAACATCCAGCTGCGAATGTCGTCGGCTTTCCTGGGGAAGACTCTCAAAAGTGTTAGAGCATAGGTCGCTAAAGCCACCGCTTGAACCCCTGCTTCTCCCCCCGAGTCGCCTGCAACCGTCTGCGCTAGAAGACTTGACACACTACTCTGTTGGACCAAAGTTCTGATTTGTTCGCGAACAAAAGGGGGCAAAGGCTGTGGGAGATTCTTCGTTGATGACCCATAGTTTGTGTTCATTACAGTATCTTCAATTTCCATGCGCGCAGCGAGCGCTTCAGCAAGAGAGCTGAGCAACGAAGAGACCACGGAGACATAATCCGGATCTTGAGTCACATCTGGATTGTTGTTGTTCTGTAGTGTCTGATTTCGAGCATAGATGAAATGGGACAGGAGCCATAGTCGTCGGTCAACATCATCTAATGGAGACCTTCTGGGATCATCTGAGAGGAATGTCGCCAGAGCTGAAGCGAACAATTTGTAATTCAAATGAGCAAATAGTTTTTTCAGGTTCCTTTCCCCAAGCCGTTCCTCCAGATCTGGTACACATAGGAACTGGAGAGCAAAGCTCGTGTAAGCAGCGAGAGTTTGTGACGTGATAGGTGTGAGCAACGCAAGAACGTCCTCGATGATTGTATTTCCAAGAAGCTGTATGTAATCTTGAGAACATGTGGCGCGAGCCAACAGTTTGAAATAAGATTGAGAGGAAGTGGCAGCCATTTCTCTGGGTATCAGCTGCGCCACGAATCCAAGCTGCTTCATGAGCTCAAAAGCGAGGCTTGTAGACTCCTCGGAGCTCAGCACTTCGTCCATTGCATGAATGATCAGGACACCTAATCTTCGCAATAGATTTGCCTCTCTAGGAGTGAGTGCAGAAATTCCACAGTCTACACTGATTCTCATCCTCGATCCAAGCCAGACTATCCTTGTCCTGTCGGATCCATCATTCACTTGGGCGAAGAACGTCAATAGCCTTATTTGCGACATCAACTGTTCCTTACTGCCGTATGCTTGCACAGCAGGTGACCCTCTCCATATTGAATGCTCTGATGATCCGTTGACCCGTGTTTGAGGTTGCACTGATATCTTAGAGCTGTTGTCCGAGAACCCCGGCTCGTTGCTATCCCACTTGTTCCGCCACTCTGCTCTGAGTCGCCGCCGATCTGACCAGCCCCTCGCTACTCTTTGTACTGTTTTCGCCCTGGCTAGCTTTTCTCTCTCCCGCTGACGACGCTCACGCTCCGCCTGGGCATTTGCAAGGGTGTTGGAGTGGGATGTTGTGTTCGAGGAAGAAGACGGCAGGCTGGCCCATGGATTCTTGGTCCGGCCAGAGAGGTTGACATTCCGAGGTCGTTTTGAGGCGCCAGTGAAAGTCTGGTGCATCTTGCAATGTTACATGTGCGGCGCAACCCAGATGCACGACACTGAGCATGTGCTTTGAGGGAAGATGCTGAGAGGAACCAGTCTTTCACATGGTCGATCTTTTGTATGAACCGCCTCAAACGATATTGGCCCGATGCGGGATGACGGAAGGCCTGAGCTAAGTAAAGTTGGGCTTACGACGTTACAAAACTTATCTTATCGCCCCCCCATAATTACCTAGAACCTTCGAACGTCCGGGACACCTTAAGACTGCAACTTCAGGGGTCGAAACCACCACCATAAGAACTACAGATCAGTAATTTGGCTTAACCTCAACATTTGGTTTTACAATTCACCTTCATTTTGGGGAATGGAGCTTGGGGCACTATGAAATGTGCAAAATCGTGGACGGATCGGAGCAGAGAGGTTGTCTATCAAGCAACTATGCGAGTTGCCTGCTGCGTAGTAGATATGCCGACCGATAGTCCTACACACAGGCCAATATGTCAATCTCATACATATACTTTCTCTTTGCACCTCTTTGGCCAGAGGCCCCAACCTGTTGGAACCAACAGTATCATCCCGCAATTACTAGGAGCTGGTCCTGGGGCGATTTGTAGGAACCTGACCATCCGATAACCCCCAAATGGTGGTGATTATACAGGACCTGTTGCCCCCCAGCAGGCCTAGTCTGGTGGTGGCTTATTCTGTATTTCCTCTCAATGCTGAATTGTTCTCGGGGATGTCCTAATAGCTACAGGTGACCAACTGTTTCTCTCTCTCTCGAGTAAACCTCTTGCTGTATGTCTTTTCCATATTTACATATTTCGACCGGTCACCCTTCACCATATACCAAGCCATTTCTTCACTTTTCTTCTTTGAGGTTGAACAGGCTCATCTAAACTTCCTGGGAGTGGTTCGCCATTGGCGCCAGAGAGCGCCGCCGCTTCCGCTTGCTTCCTCCTCAGTGCTTCCCGTTCTGGATTGGTCAGGCCGTCATCCCAATCGACCAGGCCTCTGACATCAACGCCTTGGTTCTCCTCCGCATCGAGATCTTCCATACCGTGGGCGCGCCTGTACAATCTCCTTTTCTGGGTGTCCAAGAGCTTTTCATATCTCAATCGTGCGGTTTCTGCCGTCATATAGTCGGAATGTAGCCGGTAGGTCGATATCCATTCCGAGACATATTGGACAGGATGCCATGGCAACATAGAAATTGGCGGAATGAGATCGGCGTATGGCGAAGTATGACGGAAATTCATGATGATCGAACTGATGCCGAGGAGGATAAGGGTACCCTAGGACCCGAGGTTCAGCCAAACTTCGCGAGACATGAAAGTGAATAAATAAAGCACCTACCAGTGTAATGACATAATGAATAGTTCTGTTGGTCAAGAACCAATTCGAGAATGTACCCTTGGGTGGAAACATGTGAGGGTAATGTTTCGTCTTTTGCGCCTCAAGCTCTTCTGGCGTCAAAGGAACCCCAGGATAATTTAAAACTCGAGGGGTGCGTTTCGTGAGACGAGCTGGATGTGAAGGGGGCCGGAATTTGTCTGGCTTCTCAAGCGGAATTGGCTTGCCCTTGGGGTAGGGGGATGTTGACGAGGATGCATATCGAGAGATAGCTAGCGGTCGAGGATTGATTCGCGAGTTGAAAAGATGTGGTCGCGAGGACAAGAAAAACTGGACGAACCGAGCATTCTGATGTACTTCTAATATTGACTTAGCCATAGGGAGAGGTATGTCGTATAGAGTCTATAGAGCCGTCACGCGAGTATATAGCCTCGGACAGCTCAGTGTTGAATTATCTTCCTTTTTACTATTTTTGGGGAACGGAGCCTGGCGGTCCAGAAGACTGCCAAGCGTTGGAGTAAAGTCAATAATACTAACGTAGTACATTGACCGAAGATGAAGATTGTTCCGATTCACCCGTCGTCGCATTTTGGCCCTTCGTAATTATTACATCTATTAAGATAGTACTCCAATATGCTGCGGAGAACACATTGATCTTTCAACGTCGGCTCTCACTCTAGCTAGTGCATTCATCTTATCAAGGAGGGACTTTAGGCAGAGCTCGAGTATTGGACTGGCTGAGAGGATCAAGAGATTGCTTATTCTTATCTCATAAAGATTTCGCCGTCAATTTCAAGTGTACGAGGCCTCCATGCTCTTTCTTCAGCTCTGTATTTGCTATAAAATGGACATTTGCTGCCCTGCCTGTGATCATTGCTTCTTCAACCGTGACGGATTTACCGTGTCAATGGCATGACTTTAGTGATCATCAAGCATCACTCTGCCATGAGATGCTTGTGCGTAACGCTCATTTAATTTTGAATTGAGATGGTCTTCTCTCCAACATTCAATGCTTGCGTGATAACTTCAACATCGATAGTCGCCTTTCCCGTGCGCACCTGCTCCACATCTGGCACGTCTGAGTGTTTCACTCCTTCGAACAATGAATCCATCTCCTCAAGCGTTTGATTTTTGGTTTCGATCCAGAAGACGCCCTGTGAATTTGTTATTGTGGTTCTAGGAGGATCATGGGGCACAAATGATGGAGGACTCACGATGAGAACCAGTACTATTATGTCCCATGATCCATTGATCATGTACATCCTCCATCCGATATTTTGCAGACCAATCGGCATCACGAAGATCAACACGCAACTTCGAAATGTCAGTATAGATTCAAGTCCCAGACATCGAACGGACATACGAGAAGCAACTGGCCACAAAATTGGAGATTGCTATCCCATTCGCTCGGATCGAATAATTCATAACCTCCGATGGATAGAGAAATAAAAGCGGTGTCCATGCCATAGAATAGGCGCCTTGGAAGATGAACATAAGAGCAACGTTACCGTATACTAAACTGCTAGATGCCCCTGTTGGATCGTCCGAGTACATCTTAGCCAATCCACCGATGAGGAATAGACAGATGATAAGAAGAGATTCAGCGAGCATTGCCGTAGCTTTGCGACCCCAATTGGAGGCAAGATGGGTTCCTATAAGTGACATAACAAGGCACCATGCATTCAAAACGACATTCTGTGTTGGTCAGCAATTTTGCAATCTCATCAAAAGATAGATAACGGGACTCACGGCTTTCAATTGATCAGTCCTGTCCGTAATTCCAGCAGTATCGAGTTCTGCTCCAAGATAGTACGAGGCGATGATATTGCCGGCAATGCAAGAAAAGGTAAAAGCAGATCCCCCTATCAAAACTCGCTTTCGAGCAGTTGGTGTCTTGAAAATTCCGGTCGGACTCATGCTACTACCGTGGCTCTTCTCCCACTCAATTGTATCAATGATCTCCTTGAAAATGGTTACCGCTACCGGGTCCGTCATGTCTCCTTGGGAGTTAGTCAGCGCAACAACGGTGCGCGCCGCTTCGTAGTGACCCTGATGGACGAGCCATCGAGGTGATTCGGGACTAACGAGGGCCTCAGTAAGTTTAAGAGGTAGATATGCCTTGTGAGATATAACATACACAAAAGGGAGAATGGCTAAGCAGAGGATCGTAAAGATGGATTGTAACAAAGACGGACAACGCCAGGCCCAGGTCGACTGCCACTGGCCTGTTCCGAGAGTGATACCTGCAGCCAGAAGTGCTCCAACACTGTAATCGTCGTCAGTCCATAGGGTGGTCATCATCAAAGTTTCCAGCATACTAATAGCAATCATTGAGTAGACCTGTTCCCCAGGCACGCCATCGGCTAGGGAATGTCTCAGATAGGTAGATGCCTGCTGCAGCTCCGGACAGGGAGTGACCCATACCAAGAATGATGCGGCCAATGACAAACATGGCGATATTTTGTGCAGCGGTTTGCAGGGTGATACCAACGAGAAATAGTATTGAGCCCCAGAAGATTGCTGGTCGCCTGCCGGTGTAATTTATCACGTAGCCTATGAACAATGTGCTCAAGGCAGTGCCCATAAACAGAGATGCTGTGTTTAACCCCGAAGTTGCGGCATTCAAATGGAAGTAGTCGGTGTACGACGGTAGAATATTGAGGCCGTTCATCATTGAGCCGTCATAACCCCAAGTCTGAATCATCATCAGAAATGTGCTCTAGAGCCAGACGGATGAGAACTCGTGCTTACTGTTGATTGAACCATGGAACATAGTACCAGCAAGATGGAGACCGTGGTGGTAGATTCTGGGGTCCATGCGGACAGCCAAGTCCCGGTGACGGTCTTTCGCAACATCGTTGAGAGATAATATATCGTCTTTGTAATGACTTTGACGGGTCGACGCGAACCCAAAATGTCAACGGGCAAGATACATCAACGAACACTACACTGGCAATGACTTCGATCTAAATATCAACATAACCATGTATCATGTTCTCCTTCTCGCATCTGCGCGCCGATTGTATCGGACTTGGGCGTTCCAAGAGATCGTCGTGATAACGCTTTCCAACTGCAAATTGGTTGAGGCCCACCTAATCACACCACATCCATTGGGCATGTAATGTTGTCTATATCAGACTCACCCGAAAATATGATCATGGGACGAGATGCTAAGTCCAAAGGCATTCTTTCTGCTCCCTGACTGATAAGAGGGTAGCATCCAACAGCTGGTACCCAGTTATCGCTCTTGAGTGACATCTGCTTTTTCTACCCCAGAGAAAAGCGAGATCGCAGGCAAGTTCGTCACAGAGGCTCAGATATCAATGCACCAAATGTGATAGGACTGCTGAAGTAGTCGTGAGGCAACAGACATCCGTGCAGTGAAGGAGCCTTTCCGAACAGGTCTTGCTGAGGGCTGGCCATTCGTTTTCTTTTTTTCCCCCCTTTTTTGTTTGTGAGGCCCAGGGAGCATGATGATGAACATGGACATATGTCATAAGCGACGTCCAGTCATCGCCATCGCTGGACTTTCGAGTGAGAACTCGACCTTTACACCATCCTGCACGTCCTATGCTGCATTCAAGACCCAACGTGGCGAAGACATTAATAGTCACTACTCATGGTTGAACAAAGGCATGCCTTTGGCGAAAGCTGCAGACTGGCGGGGAATACTTATCGGAAATGCACTACCCGGTGGTAGAGTACTCAAAGAAGCTTTCGAAAAATTTGCAGATGAGATCGTGGATGGTCTCCGGTCTGTCATCGCGTCATTGCCGAAAGACGTGCAGCTCGATGGGTTTTGGTTCGACATCCACGGCGCCATGTTCGTGGAAGGCTACGAGGACATCGAATTCGAGCTCTTACGCCAGATCAGGGCTGTCACTGGACCCACGACCATCGTCTCCGCTTCCATGGACCTGCATGGGAATGTGTCACGCGAACTCGCCCACCAAGTCGATTTGATCACGTGCTACCGCACAGCCCCTCATGAAGACACATTCGATACCAAGGCGCGTGCTTGTCGGAATTTGGTGGAACTGCTAGAGCAGCGACCATGCGGGTCACGGCCGTGCAAAGCCTGGATTCCTATTCCCATTCTACTACCCGGCGAGCAGACGTCAACGAGGGTTGAGCCGGCAAAGCATATATACGAGGCGGTGCCGGATGTCGAGGCAATGACTGGCGTGCTTGATGCGGCTATCTGGGTTGGCTATGCATGGGGAGATGAACCACGCAACCGAGGAGTGGTAGTGGTAACGGGCTGGAAAGAGGATGTAGTGGCTGCCGGTGCCGAAACCCTAGCCCGCCTGTTCTGGAAATCTCGTGAAGATTTCCAGTTCGTGGCACCGACGGGGTCCTTTTCCACATGTCTCGACTCGGCGCTCAAATCCACCGCAAGGCCATACTTCATATCAGATTCGGGTGACAACCCTACTGCGGGGGGATCAGGCGACATGACCTGGGGACTGACTCAACTCCTGGCTAGGCCTGAATTCAGAGACGCTTCAGGTCCAACAGTCATCTACGCAAGCGTCCCTGGGCCTAAAGCAATACAATCCTGCGTGGCAGCTGGAGTTGGGGCGACAGTCACCGTGACCGCTGGTGCCGAAGTTGATGCCATCCACGCGGGCCCCATTACTATGACCGGTAGAGTCCATTCGATCAAACACGGTGACATCGATGCTGTGGTCGAGGTTGTGCTGCAAGTTGGCAGCGTGTTCGTAATCCTTACACAGCTGCGAAAACCATATCATAAGGAACACGATTTCACAGACCTGGATCTGTTGCCTCGCAAGGCCGATATCGTCATTGTGAAGATCGGGTACCTTGAGCCGGAGCTATATAACATGGCGCAAGACTGGATGATGGCGTTGACGCCCGGCGGTGTAGATCAAGACCTCAAGCGGTTGGGGCACAAAAGGTTGCGGAGACCAATGTGGCCGTTTGATACGGCGTTTGAGGGGGAACCAAATCTCAAGGCGAGGTTCATTCCTTCTTCAAATCTGCCACTTAATGGACCGGATGAATGAGCTTCCCTCGGAGACAGAGGGCGATGCAGCTGAATGTTGGCATGTAATGTGGACCGACTTAGTAAAGTGATGGCATATGGACACGGCGTAGACCTCGATGTGCTATGCCACACTTGAAAGGCCTGTGTCTTACACGTAGCGGTAGCGTCATCCATGACATGGACATCTGTAAATTAAGAAAAATTTAGGACGTTCCATGAGCGACTTTCAAGGCACTGTCTAGGACATACAAGTGGACTGGGGAGCATGATGAATATCATTGTACTTGGACACGTCAATAGACGACGATGCCATGATACGAAAAGTCTCTTGCGTCTCTCATTCAGGACGATTGCCAAGGATGCCAAGCGCAGCCTCGGCTAAAAGCTCAGGAGAAATCTTATCGCTTGTCCCTCGATAACCAAATTACGCCTCGTCACTTTTATCTTAGGGACCTAAGGAAATACTGCACGATAGTAGAAACGAATTTCGAGGCAACTACCTTGATTTGTTCGTATCATGGGTCAAATGAGTGAACGTTGAGGTGAGTTTAGAGCAACATCTAAGCTAGGCAGGCCATGCTGTCTACTATAATGCGACTCTCGCCATACAATTGTCCTTACAGATAAGCCTAAGTCCCTAGCTTGACCGTATCGCGTTTGGGCAAATCCCAGACCATGGTCGTTCATGCGATATCAAACGCGTCAACGGGAGCTGCCTGCTCGCTGCCTGCTCAGCATGGAATTTTCAGATCCTTAGATTTGAACCTGGGACAATGGTTTCAACTCTTTGTTCCAGTTCAATAACCACCGATGCTCATGATGAAGTCGAACTCGTCGAACTCGTCAACATGTCTGAATGACGATACCTTTGGTCCTGTGGTTTCAGGGTGTCGAGACGACTTTGACTTCACAGTCACATTTGAAGAGGCTATATTCTCCATTGCTCCCTCAGTTTGTTTCCTTGCTCTAACATGTCTGAGAATTATCTGGTTGAGTCGGAAATCAACTATCTTGACTGCATATCGCTTCCAAGCTTTGAAATTAGTGAGCCAGCATTCTGCGCTGAACGAAATCACTATTAACAAGCATCAGGGAACAATTGCCGTGTATATATCGTTGCAATTGGCTCTCTTAGTCGTGGGTGTTCGGACAACCACCCAGCTGAAGTCGATAACTACAATCTCCCGTAGCTTTGCCCTCCTCGACGCTGTGCTGTTTCCGTATCTGTCGGCGCTGGAGCACTCAAAGTCACGGCGGCCATCAATTCTCTTTAACACGTACTTGTTCCTAACGCTTTTATTTGATGCGACCCAGAACAGAACATTGTGGCTTCAGCAACAAAGTCCGGTCCTTGCACAAGTGTTCACTGCAGCAGTAGGCGTAAAAGTGGCCATTCTGTTTCTCGAAGCTCAAGGCAAGCAACGATGGATGAAGGATGACCTGCCAGATCCTGAAGAGACTAGCGGAATATTCAGCCTAGTCTTATTCTCCTGGCTGAATGGTCTTATTGTTACGGGATACCGCAAGATCCTGTCCGCCAAGGACTTGTACCTCCTCGGTAACAGATTGTCGGCGGACGCCTACGAAGGATCATTCTGGAGGAAGTGGTGGCAATATTCCGGTCGTCAGCATCGTCTGATCCGTTCGTTCCTAGTGGCACTGAAATGGCAATTTCTTTCCCCTGTCATCCCACGCGTTGCTCTAGGGGCCTTTGCCTTCAGTCAGCCTTTCCTTATCAACTCAGTCCTTGACTATCTACAACAAGAGAGTGATCACAGATCGCGTAACACCGGGTACGGTCTCATTGGTGCAGCTGGCCTTATCTATGCAGGAGTTGCTGTCTCCAATGCACTCTATGGGTACCTCCACCAACGATCATTGAGTATGCTGCGCGCATGTCTCGTCACAGCGATCTACCGTACCACGACTAGCCTCCCGGTATATCGCAAGGATAACTCGGCTGCAATCACGCTGATGAATTCAGATGTCAATTTCATCCAAGAAGCGCTCAATGAAATCCACGAGGTCTGGGCAAATCTCATTGAAGTCGCAATTGCGAGTTGGCTCCTGGAGAGACAGCTCGGCGCAGCATTTCTGGCACCTCTTGGTGTCATCATGTTTTGTGCTGCAGTCTCGTTTGCCTTGGGCAAGTTCACCGGCAAAAGGATGGATTTCGTTATGAAGATGGTGCAGAGACGAGTTTCTTTGACGGCTAGCGTTGTCTCCAATATGACTTCTTTAAAATTGTCCGGGCTCGCTGAACCCGTGGAGAAACGCCTCCGAACATATCGGGAGGATGAAATAAATGCTGAGAGAAGGTTTCGAATATTGACCGTTTTCGCAGCCGTCGCCGCCTATACTCCTCTTCTCATCTCGCCCGTTATCACGTTTGCCGTTACGGGCAAGGAGCTTACGGTCACCAGGGTGTTTACCTCGCTTGCTTATATTCAGTTACTTTGTAATCCCTTGACCGGGCTTTTCCAGATGATTCCGCAGGTAATTGCAGCTGTGGCCTGCCTGACGCGTGTCGAGATATTCTTAGTCTCTAACCCGCCGGCTTGCAATCCCGGATCAGTGCGAGACACGATACGGGTTAGCCAGGCCATGAGCAATCCGGAGGTCTCAGTCCCTCTGGAACACGAAGTGTTGTCCGCTTCAAGAGACAAGACTATTACAATACGTGGAGGGAATGTCGGCTGGGAAGCCGGCAAATCAATCCTAAACGATATCAATATTCAAATCCCTAGTTCGAAACTTACCATGATTGTCGGCCCAGTGGCGTCTGGTAAAAGTACGCTTTGCAAAGCTTTGTTGGGTGAAATACCCTTTCTAAGAGGTTTGATCAACACTCCCAAGTCTCGCATTTCTTATTGCGACCAGGTACCTTTCCTTGTCAATGGCACGATCCGTGACAACATCATCGGCTTCGGAGACCCGAATGAAGCGTGGTATGATCAAGTCCTCAGGGCGACAGCACTAATCGATGACATAGCAACCTTTCCCGGCGGGGATAAGTCGATTGTCGGTTCCAACGGCGTTACTCTGAGCGGTGGACAGAGTCAGCGTGTGGCAGTGGCTCGAGCTCTTTTTGCTCGACCAGAACTGGCAATATTTGACGACGTACTCAGCGGTCTGGATGCCAAAACTCAAGGGCATGTCTTCGCTCATGTCCTCGGGCCGGAAGGCCTCCTGCGGCAAATCGGCGCGACGATAGTTTTCTGCACTCACTCCATCTCCCACCTTGGTGTCGCAGATCACATTATCGTCCTCGGTAACCAAACTGTTCTTGAGCAAGGGACGTTCCAAAGTCTTATGGATCGCGATGGCTATGTGCGCAGACTAGGGGTCAAAGAGAAGCGGAAAGCGACTGACGAAATCTTGGATGATTCAGGTGCTATCTCCAACCCCTACGTCCCGGACGAATCTGCATCAGAGAATGAGGACTGGGCTCGACAGCTCGGAGAGCTTGCAATCTATAAACACTACTTCTCTCACTTCAACCAGGCCACATTCCTATTATATATCGTTAACGGCTTGGTATTTGCGTTCCTCTACAATTTCAACACGGTGTGGCTCGAATTTTGGTCAACTTCCGTCCAACATGGGGAGAATAGGTTCTGGTTCTACCTTGGCATTTACGTACTGCTTCAGGTTGCTTGTGTCATTTTGATCGTTGGTTTCTTCGGTGTTGGTGGGTTGTTCATGACGCCTAGGGCCAGCCTACTCCTTCATCATCGAGCACTGAAGACTCTCATGAACGCTCCACTGTCGTACTTCACCTCTGTAGACATTGGAGTCACAACGAATTATTTCTCACAGGATATTTCAATTATCGACAACGATCTAGCTCATGCCCTCTCGAACTTTGTCGGCACCGGTCTAGCGGTTCTGGGGCAAGCAGCTGTAATAGGGGCTGCGTCACCATATGTTATGGTCGGCTATCCAGCTCTTGTTGGGCTGCTATACGTCGTTCAAAAGATATACCTGCGGACTTCTAGACAACTCCGGTTCCTTGAACTGGAAGCAAAAGCGCCACTTTAGTAAGGTACTCTTCTCGCCTCATCGGCGAGCTGGGCTAATTCGAATTCTCTAGTACTCACTTCATAGAAACACTGAACGGACTGGCAACAATCCGAGCTTTTGGTTGGGTCGGGCAACACATCACCTTGAACAAACAACTTTTCAATGAGTCACAACGACCAGCTTACCTCTTCGGCATGATTCAACAATGGTTGAAATTAGTGCTCAACATGGCCGTTACGGTCCTCTCTGTCATATTCATTACGCTTGCTACGCAACTTGATTTAAGTGGACCGGGGCTTACTGGCGTTGGGCTAGTCAGTATCATGTCATTTGGTTCCATGCTCACCAATCTCGTCCGGATCTATACCCAGCTTGAGACCGCGACTGGAGCTTTGGCCCGTCTAAAGCGCTTTGGAGAAGAGGTCCCGGATGAGAATGGTGACGGCACGCAGAACGATTCTGTCCCCCAAGGCTGGCCATCGCATGGCAACCTCGAGATTTCTGACGTCTCAGCAGGTTATGAGTAAGCTTCCTGCAAAAGCTCCGAAGCTCAGCGGAGTTACAAGCGCTAATATAGATCTAGGAAGCTCCCGAGGAGTTCAGCAAATGAAGGTAGTATTCCAGGCCAAGATGTCCAGGTATCAGGAAAACTCGCTCTCCGCAACATTTCATTATCCATCGCAGCAGGGGAAAGAGTTTTCGTCTGCGGCAGGACGGGCAGGTACGTTGAATATTCATTCGATTACCCCTCAACTTTGTATTGACACAGCTCGTAGTGGCAAATCCTCTCTAGTCCTTTTACTCCAGAGATTCCTAACTCCGCTCGCTGGTCATGTCATCATAGACAACCTGCAACTTGACCAAATCCCACACTCTATCATCCGCCAACGAATGACCACCCTTCCGCAAAAACCTTTCCTCTTACCAGATGGCAGCAAAGTGCGCGACAATCTAGAGCTCAGTATATCTGCGCCGCTCAGTGCATCACAAAGTGATGACGCCGCGTATGCACTCCAGGCAGTCGGTCTATGGGACTTGATCCAAGAACGAGGAGGCCTTGACTCGGAGCTGAACCCGGACTCTCTAAGTCAAGGCCAGAAGCAACTGTTTTGTCTAGCCAGGGCAGTGCTTCGAAGCCGTATGTGCAACAATTCAGAAAACACGGTGGAGGCACATACAGGGCCTCGAGTCCAAAGAGGCATCCTGATTCTAGACGAGTTTGAATCCAATGTCGATAGCCAGACCAACGAGTTGATGCAGGCTATTGTCCATCGCGAGTTCGCCGGCTATACGGTTATTTGCGTAGGGCACCGACTGGACACCGTCTTGGATTATGACAGGGTTGTGGTCATGGAGAAAGGCAAAGCCTCTGAAGTTGGTAAGCCTGGGGAGCTGCTTCGGAAGTCGGGAAGTAAGTTTCGAGAGCTTTGGCTTGCGGGAAGGGCCGACGAAGATGGGCATCGGACCGATGAGGGAGATGACCGGGAGACATGAGCATATGCTGAAACGAGTGATGAACACAGAACATCGAGGGCAATGATAGAATATATAGTGCGTAAAAATAGACCTTTGAAAACTGCTTGCTGCGAGGTCGATAGAAACAAACAGACAATTCACCGGAGGCCGATAACATTAGTACGTGCCGTTTATCAAGATATCAAGGTATCCAGGCGCATGTTGTAGTTGCATGACAAGCCCAGGAAATCGATTTCTCACCATCAAAACATCATAGGAATTCATATATGAAAAAAGACTTGACTTCCCGTCCTCAGGTTGATCACTTAATACCCGATTTATCTGAGGAACTTCTTCTGGGTAAGGTACCTATTACTGTAGGTATGTATAGTAATTAGTAGACGTTTCCCCCCCCTCTCCCTCCTCCTCCCCTTTAAAAACCCCAATCCATTTCATCAACTATTAGGTACCTTACCTTGGGTACCTACCACTAACTTACGGGTTGGGGAGATGATAGTTAATGATGGAAATGGTAGAAGGTAGAAGGTTAAAGGGGTATATATGGTAAGTAGATAGGGGGAGTGGAGGGAGTTTGTTTTGCAGCTTTGAGTGACTGGTTTGATCGATTTGAGTCTCCAAGGGAGTGGTGCATAACGAGGTATCAGGTCGCCTACAGGTACTTTAACTAAAGAAGAGAAGTGTGGTCTTTGCTTTGAGGAATAATTAGATAGGGGTGGCACCTGAGGAATCTGTATTTTAAGTGTAACTTATAGGTAGATCAAGGTAGGTAAGGTACCTGAGCAAAGCCCGTTTTATTTTGAGGGGGAAGGGAGAGGTTACGTAGTGGCAGCGGGATCTTCTGGTTATTTCCGTGAGTCAAATATAATAAATAATGATAAATAAAATCAAAATTTTGGTAGAGTGAGAACCCCAACCCCCTTACATGTCCTGAGCTTTCTTTGACTGAACGGAAGGAATAGTAGTAACCTTGGGTATCTGGTCGTTACATAGTATTTGTTTTTCCAAGTAGATACCTACTCACCAGAAAGAAGAAATTCTAGGTATTGGTGATGATGGTAAAAGCTTGACCTGTATTGCTGGATTTCTTCCTCTCGTCTTACCGTAGGAGATGGATCATACCTGGCCAATTGCGTATAATTAGATCAAGTGAACAAGTGAGGCTTATTGCCTTCCAGTGGTACTGCGTGGTGCAGGGCGGATATGGTCGGAAATCTGGTAAGTTACGATCTGAAACATTGAAATGATGTGCATGCACCGGCTGACTACTACGATATGACTGCCTCAAGGTACACAATTGGCAAACAATCAAGCCGGTGACTTATGATACATCGTGTATCAAGGTAAGAAAGGAACCGAGATGCTGCCCCATGGCAGCCCTGCTACGCTCCCCTTTCACCTGACAAGCTGAGATCCCATAATATTGTGATCTCAATTTATACTGGTCCACTTCTTCCCCTTTCGGGTGAAGAGGAGAAAGGGGGAAAAGGGAAGCAAATCTGTCTCGCTGTTCTTTCGTCGCCTTCCTCCAACCGATTCCAGGGGAGGGTCGTTCTATCTCTGACGAATGGGAATGTTACCAGTTCGTCGCATTTCTCCAAGGGATGGCCACTGAACCTGAACCACCCGCGGGCTGAAAGATGATGATGATATTGCATGGCCAAAAAATAGAAATCAAACCCGGAAAAAAAATAAAATAGACGGCTGGGGCGCCAATGGATATCGATTGACATCACAAGTCAAATCATTTGCGGCCCGTTAGGCATTTCACGGTACGAGACTGTACTACGTATATCCGTCAACGAGAGGAGGCGATTAGACTGGAGTCTGTCTTTTGACGATACAGCTCGACAGGCAACTGGATAGAGATATGTCAAGTCAGTCTTTCTCCAGTAATGCCGCTACAGCTGAATCATAGTGAGATGACGAACGGACGGTGATACGGCAATGTTAAATCCACAGATTCCGTTAAGGAGCAGTTCTGTGAGATAGCGATGATTATGAGTCACGCAACCCAGAAAAAGAGGAGGTGCAAGTGTTTGTACAACTCAGCAAAGTGATGCAAATATATTACCGCAGCAGTCTATTCCGTTGCGCCAGTCCAGACGGATTGTCGGCATGTGCATGAATGAGGTGTTGATAGTAATTAGTTAACAAAAGATAAAAAAGAAAAAGGATGTGTGGCTCAATTGCAACTAAGGTAAACGGTAGGCCGCCTACCACAAACTGTTACGGTTATGACCCATACAGTAAATAACATGGAGCCGGCCGATGGGTTCAGGGTTGCCAAGTGCATGCAGACAGCGACCACACAATACTGCCATCTCTGGAAATATGTGATCGGACATTCAGATGAAGAGATTTTGATATTAATGTATTATAAAGGCTGAGAAGACTTGTTTTGAAAACATTCAGGATCAAGATAGGATAGCCCTTGTAGAGCAGTAGAAAAGTGATTGATCTCTTAGACAAGTCGGGGTCATTCTCTCTCCAACGTATGGTAACTTAGTGTAACTGCGAAACCAAGGTAAAGTTAGTCCGGGCAGGGCAGGGCAGGGCAGAGCAAAATTATCAGGAAGAAACACCTGCGACATCCCCAACTCTTTCCCATCATCAACCTCAACACAACCACCATTATTGACCTCTTCTCCCGACACGAAGAGGTCTGCATAGGATAGTTACTGATCAGTACTATTCCTTGAGTTGTCTTTGTCTCTCATCCGAGTTTGCAGCTTGCTCTTCCGCAAAGAGCGAGCTCCCAAATCTCGTGAGACTTTTTTTCGCCTTCACCCGGCTTCCACAAAAATCCCGTCGCATCAACGCGATATCTCTCCTTTCAGATATTTGCGAGCGTTCGAAGGTCGCCAATAGTTCATTTCTTGGTCTCAACCGTCACTGGATTTGACATCTGGCGATTCCTTTGCTAAACTTATTTCTGCTTCTTCCCAGCATCTAATCCATTTCAGCACGTCACGATTCGACACTTTGATGAATACAGCTGCACTCGCGACTCATCAGTCTGATCAGTCCAATAGCGCCTCTGTTCAGGGTCTTTCCACTGCTTCAGCAAGGAAGTCTCCTGGCGGTGCTGTCAAAGGACAGCCCTCGTACGCCTCCGCAACGAAAAGCTCGTTTTCACCAAATGCGCCGCTGTCAACCAACGCAAATATGGCTAATGGAGGATCAGCAGCGGTGCAAATGAACAGCTCAGAGTCAGCTTCACCGGTAAACGGTAAACCTTCGATCACACCCGCAGTTCCTGCTCTCGGAGGTGCGCCGACCATTGTCAATGGCAATAATGTTTTAAATGCTTCAGGCCAAAATCCACACAGCAGGAGCCCGTCTTTTACCGTGAGTTCCAACGGTGTCACAAGCACTGGACCGCAAGGGAAGGTCAACAACATACAATTTGGCTCCAATCCTACAGGTAGTTCGCCAGTAGCTGCACCAGCTACCCTGTCAAACTCCTCGAACAATCTAGGTGTCACGGCTCAGATGAACCCACGCATTACTTCGCCTCAGACGTCACCCTCTCCTATCCCACAGCCTGCAACTACAAGCGGTGGACGGCCACCTTCAAGTCTGCAAGGCCAGGCCAGTGGAGTGAACTTTGGCAATCTTCCCGGAAACCAAACAGGACCGAGCGTATGTAAACCGCCAATCTATGCCGTACCCGCACTAACCATCGATATAGGGACAGATGGCAGGCATGCCACAGAACAACCTTGGCCCCGGACCACAGCATCTCCGCCGTGAGTCGTCTCAGTCCTCTCATAGTGATATGGGTAATCCCAATATGCCCCCTGGAGCCGGCCGCGGTTACGCTCCCATGCAAGGTGGTCGCGGAAGAGGTGGTTCGTTCCAGGGCAACTATCCCAATGCCGGCTATCCGCCAAACAATGCACAACACCGTCCTTCGCCCAACGCGCGCGCTTCATCGAACATGGGACCTGGATTTTACGGTGCTCGCCAGGGTTTCCCTGGCTCACCTAGTATGGCTGCCCGAAGCCCAGCAATGAACCCTGCCACACCGCAGATGGGACCGATGCAAATGGCCAATCCGGGAATACAGGGCCAGTATGGTCAAATTCCCCCGCACATGGTACAACAAGTAAATCACTCTTCTCATTTACGAGTTTCTCACCCCTCTCGTGGAGACAAGCGAGGTCGTGGTAGAGGGTCTCATTACCCTAAGAATGAGTCGTCCCCCCTACCAGACGCCCGACCTACCTTCGTCCCGCAACCTCTCTCCCTCCCTGATCTTTCTCCCGAAAGCGGTAATTTTGAGCGAATAAGAACTATGCTAACTGAACCACCCCAGGGTTACGGAATGGCTACTCCGTATGACGCAGCAATGTATTACAACGCGCAGTACATGGCGCCTTACGGGGCTGCACCTCAATCCCCACGGCCGCCATATGGCATTCCCCAAGGGCAACCTCCGTATATGCAGCCTCAGTACAGCAATCAAGGTCCACCACCACAAGCACCGTCCATGTCGCGGAACTCGTCTCAGATGTCCACTGCGGATCGTCCTAGCTCGAGCATGGGACAACCACAGACTCCTTCTGTCACATCTGTTTCTGCCCAGTCACAGCCGGCTCCGCGCAATACCAGCAGCCCTGGGCCGAAGACATCACATTTCACGGTACCAACGAAGAAGTCTGCCGCGATCGTGATCAAAGATCCAAACAGTGGTGCCGTTAAGACGTTCGATAAACCACCTGCTTCGCCAGCACGATCGACGCCGCCTCCTCCCAAAACCAGTACTCCCCCTGTCCCGGCGGCACAGCCGAGCAGCTCAGCGAGTCAGAGAAGTATAACTCCTATTCCAACTGGCAACAGCAAAACGGATGAGGAGAAGAAAAATGAAATGCGCGACGCCGTCGCTAGGAAGCTGGCCGAGGATGCGGCGGCTGAGAAGAGGGAATCAGAAGCCAAAGCAGCAAGAGAGCAGCAGGAAGCTGAAACTAAGGCGAAAGAAGCAGAAGCAGAAGCCGCGCGTCTGAAAGCAGAAGCGGAAGCCAAAGCAAAGGCTCAAGAAGATGCCAAGGCCAAAGAAGCTGAGGAGCAAAAACAGAAGGACGCGGAGGCTGCAAAAGCGAAGGAGGCTGCAGACGCGAGCGTCGCGGACAAGAAGTCAGAGGTTGCCAAGGAATCTGAGCCTAGTAAACCAGCCGATGACGAGATTGATTACGATGCAATTGAAGCAGAAATGGCGGCAATAGAGGCTGAAGAGGCTGCTCGTGAAGCTGAGTATCAACGGAAGAAGCAGGCTGAGAAGGAGGAACAGAAGCGTAAAGAAGCCGAGGCAGCCTCAGCATATGAAGCTAACATGAAGAACGCTGAACGTGAAGCGGAGGCGGCCGAAGAAGCTCGCATTAAGAAGCGTGCAGAGCAAGATGAGGATGTTACCAAGTCCCTCTCTGCTCTCAAGCTTAGTAGTGCGCAGACTCCTCAGCCCGATGCCAGTCCCAATGTTGCCACTCCTGATGCTAGCGGCGCCGCTACTCCTACATCAGATGCTTCTATGCCCCCTCCAAAAGCCGCCTTGCCTAAGCGTGAGAAGCCAACGCCACTCAAACTGGAGACCGCAAAATCTGTGGAACCGCCACAGCCAACGCCTGCGATGAAGGCTTTGCAATCGGCACGTAAGATCTCAGATCTCTCTACCATCGCATATCCAACCTCTGTTGCTTCACCAAATCCTGCCCTCAATACCAATGCCCCCACAGACCGCAAGTTCCACTACAACAAAGAGTTTCTGTTGCAATTCCAGAATGTTTTCAAGGAGAAACCATCGATTGACTGGGATGTCAGAGTCCGCGACACGCTCGGAGACGGTGGCGAGACATCCGGCCGTCCTCAATCTGCCCGCACACCTTCTGGAATGCCGCCGCGGAGCACTAGCAGGGGAGGACCTGGTGTCCCACAATTCCATATGGGTCAATTTAACGCGAACGTTCGTCCGGGTTCAACGATGCCACCTCATAACGCTCCAGATCGCATGGCTATGTCGAACAGCAGCCGTAACAATACTATGCCAGGTAATCCCTTCAATATGGGTCGCCCTGCAGGCTTGCCGCCAGGTGGTAATCCCATGACCCGGGTCAACTCATCCCACGGTTTCCCTACCGGTCTCTCTAATTCCACCAAAGTTATGGGCCCTAACAGAACTGGCACTCGAAACAACAGCAAGCGTGACAAGGGTAGCGCACAGAAGGATCAAAGCATGCCGTTGACTCAGAACTTGAAAGTCGAGCCCATCACCGTTTCGGCCTCGGGATGGAAACCACGGAGTCTGGGACAAGGTGTGGGTGCTGGTCCCGCATTGGGTGGCGATGGACATATGCCACCCGATATGGTGCAGCGTAAGGTAAAGTCCAATCTGAATAAGATGACTCCGGAGAATTTCGACAAGATTTCGGGTCAAATTCTGGAGATCGCAGCTCAATCAAAGGATGAAAGCGACGGTCGCACCTTGAGACAAGTCATACAGCTGACCTTCGAGAAAGCCACGGATGAAGCTCATTGGGCACCTATGTACGCCAGATTTGCCAAGCGCATGCTTGAGAGCATGAGCAACGAAGTCAGAGACGAAAACATAAAGGACAAGAATGGCAATGTCGTTGCTGGTGGTAATCTCTTCAGGAAATACCTGCTCAACCGTTGCCAGGAAGAGTTTGAACGAGGTTGGAAGGTCAATCTGCCAGACAAGCCAGAAGGTGTCACAGAAGAAGCCGCCATGCTATCTGATGAATACTATACCGCTGCTGCTGCCAAGCGACGGGGTCTTGGTCTGGTCAAGTTCATCGGAGAGCTATTCAAGCTTGGTATGCTCACAGAGCGTATCATGCACGAATGTGTGAAGAAACTTCTCGATTGGGGTGACGTTCCCGATGAAGCCGAAATCGAAAGCTTGACCAGCCTCCTAAGGACAATTGGCGCGCAACTTGATCTCCATTCGACGTTGGAGAAGGGACCACAGATGATGGAAGTATACTTCGCACGCATTCAAAAGGGCATGGAACTTCCAGATCTTCCGAGTCGTCTGAGGTTCATGCTATTGGATATCCTTGATCTTCGGAAAGCCCGCTGGGTCTCGAAGGATCAAGACAAAGGTCCGAAGACCCTTCAAGAGGTCCACGAGGAAGCACAGAGAGCCGCTCTGAAAGCTGAACAGGAACGTCTCCAGTCCCAAGTACGAGGCGGTCCAAGACCAGCAATGGGTCGTGGAGATGCGCGCAATTTCTCCGGCTATGGCCAGATGCCACCTCCAGATTCAACTTCTAACAGAGTTGGAACCGACGATCTTCGCCGGCTGGGTAGCCGAGCCGCACGAAGCGAACGCAATCCAAGCGGTGCAGCTTCAATGGGTCCAGGAGGCATGTTCAGTAGCGGTAGAACAGCCAGCGGCCGTAGAAACCTGGGTCCAGGTGGTCTGAGGGCAGGTGATGAAAGCGGTGCGAGCAGTCGCACTGCCACCCCTCCTGCTCAGAAGAAAGAGGAAGCCACCAATACTAGCAAAAATGCTTTCAGGTAAGTTAGCTGTCATCAGTGTTTGTGGCCAGGTTTCTCACGTTATTCTATAGTGCACTAGCTGCTCTCGACGGCGAGTCTGCATCAATGGCCACATCTCCACCCTCTACTGCTGGCTCACCTCCTGTCGCCCACGCAAGACCTGCCATTCAGCGGACTCGATCGAAGTCCCCTACGAAGGAAACCTCCACCTAAGCTTCCTCCAGTCACTCACCGTGTACATTATCCTAGCTCGTGGGGAGGTAATAGACAGGGGATGCTTGAAGCAGGGTGGCTTGCTTGAGCGGATTAGCGACAAAAGTTTCACGATACCCGGAGAGCTAGCTCAAGTGAAGCATTTCTCCAAGATGTTTTGAATTGCATGGCGTGGTTTACGTTTCACATCAGGCAAGGTGTCGCATATGCAGCGTCAGCTGCTACATAGAGGAAGACCCATTTTACATCGATGCTTCCACTACTTCGTAGCTGGCTCGATTCGAATAGCACGGGAAGGCCTTCAGACGAGCTTGCCAAGGTCAACAAGTCCAACTTTTGCACATCTTTCGGCGTTCAACAAGATCTTTGTGTTAACAAAAGCATATTTGTGCGATCGCTTTTTGCGCTTATCAACACTTTCGCACCATTTAATAAACGGACTGAGGACAGCGATTCAGGTGGATGGATGTGTCAGCAGCAGGAGATCTAAGGAGCACGGTATGGCGGCGACGACGCACTGCAGTCCGACTGCCGAGTCTGTCATCTGTGGTTGTGAGGGGCAAGGATTGGTGTCTCTAGTATCTCAAGAGGAAAGAGTTTCGATCAAGCGTCATGAGTAAAGGGTACATTATGCGGGTTGTACTTTTGCTTCTACCAACCGACTCTTGTTCAGTCAGACTTGAGATCACTCCAGACCGGGGTCTAAAAGAACGTGTCCAGAGATTATCCTGACCAGTGGCTTCGAAAGGCCTTGACTGGTTCTTTCGTCTTTTGCCTGTGGATTTTTTTTTGATGGTCGTGGACATCTCTCTTCTTGAGAGAAGAGCTTCTTTGCACCCCCCTCTTTGATTGTTTCCTGGTTTCTACTACTACTACTGCTGCTGCTGCTTCTTCATTCATTCATTCTTTTCGAATCCTCCCTTTTTTTGTCTCTTATTTTCGACTTGTAAAATCCTGTACATCGTATTAAAAATTCCAGAAAATTTCCTAAACGGATTTCCGAAATGACTATATTTCCATCGTTACTCTCAGTAAGGTTGATTGTGCCTGTAGATGTAGATGGCTTCGGACTCATGTGTCGGGCTCGAAGATTGGACAATTTTACATCAACTATGGTTTCGCTACGCAATAGTTATCCATATTAATTATATCATACCTACAAAAAGCCATCTCGAGCTTCCCTTTCGGGAGATTATAGTCATTAATATGTCCAGCTTCTAAGCATCCGCAAGCCCAAGGTTGATCTCAAAGTCCGTCCACCGTCCCTTTCTCAGCGGATCGAGCTGATTCAGCTTCTTCAGCCACCTCTTGACGTCCCTGCGCTCCGGACCGGTGAGCTGTGGTGATGGTCTCTCGCTTCCAACATGCCGGTCGTGGTGACGGCCCTCTGCGTCTGCTCTCACCCTCGCTGTGATGAGCACGATGTCGATGAGTCGTTGGTAAATCCATTTGCAGTCATCGGCTCCGTCGCCGTCCGGTTTGGTGGCTCCTGGTATGTCGTCCGCAGCTTCGTCGTCATCAGAAAAGTAATCTTCGTCCAGCATCTCGGATACGAATTCCTTCTCGGTGTTGAGATAGATCAGACGTTCCGGGTTGGAGATGTTCGGTGCCATGGTGGTAGAGGAAGTGAGGGGATCGAGGGTACAGAGGAGGGTCTGGTGGTAGGTCCAAAGACTAGCATCATAAGGATCGAAGAGGGCTGAATGGATCAATTCAAGCTCTTAGGTGAGAACGTCAGTGGCTGCGCACTAGATATCAAATACTCATGGTGGTCTAACATACCGTCCTCAAACATCTTCTTGCGTTCTTCATCTGTTGCATTCTGCTCATTGAGAAATCGTATAATGAGCTGGGTCCTGTTGTGCCATGCTGAAAAATTGGACAGATTCGATTTGATCATCTTCGTCGTGTAGTCAAGCTCTGATTTAGCCATACTGCTGCTCCCCTCCTGTTCATGAGAATCGATATCCTCATTCTTACTCTCTGCAAGCGCCAGGCTTTCCAGTGCTGAGATGATGGTTCTTCGATAGCCCCAGCCGTGGTAGTTCCTTGCGTCACGAGTCAACATCTTACCTGCAAGGACAAGGTCTTCTTCCCATAGTTTTCTGGCGACAGCTGTAGGCAGCAACTCCGTCGCAGACTGCAGAAGCCATAGTCTATGGTTCCAGATCCAGTAACATTTAGGAAACTTGAGGAGTAGAGGGAACAAGAATTGAAGATCTAGTTTAATGATATCCAAGACCTGTCCATCAGCATCAGATCTGGTGAGTGAGCCAGATTGCACCTCTGAGCTGAGATGGGCAAACTCTGAAACGTAAATTCTGCGACGATGATTCCAGATAGTATAGTACTCTGGGTTCTTTGACAAGAGCTCGGCGGTCTGGCGGAGCAGGGTTGGGGTGTAGTTTTGTGCTGCTATCTGCAGGAGGTGTCAGCGTCACAGAGCAACGCATCGCAGTAGAGTCGAATACCTCTTTATTCACAGTCTCAACAAGGCCCTGATACTGCTTGATTTCGTCGAGCTCTTTGTGTCGAGCCTCCTCTGATTTTTGTGGTGCTGCTGGGCCGCGAGGGACGCCGTGCTATATACGGATGGATCTTGAGTACAAAAATCATCATCGTACAGGGTTTTTCTTCAACGTCTCACTTACACTTGCCATCTTTCCAATTTCTTTCTCATCCAACTCGTTATGCCTTTGCTCGATTGTAAGGCAGTCGTCCGCCTTCTGACTTTATCTCGTCATGCAGAGTGTCGCTCAAGTGTATCGAAAGGGAAGAGGAAGGAACAACGGATCGTGGTGGTTGTGGTTGTTGTTGCCTGTGCCAGAAGTTTCAGTCTTTTCAATGAAATCCGCAATGCTACAGCGCTCTGCTCCCAAGTTTCTGAGGACGGTCGCCTTTTCATTCATACTCGACCGTGTACTCGTCGACGGTTGCATATTTTGTTTCTCTTCCTTTACTACGTTCATTTTCATTTCTTCGTGTCTAGAATTCTGGATGGTGCTCTATCTCTCTGCCCATTGCACCTCCCCACAGCACTATGCCAACACGTCTACCCCTGGTCAACGAAGCTGTGTCGTTTAAACCAATGCAATGGCAACTTCCCACACCTCCCTCCTCGCCGGAAGCCAACAAAACTCTTCCAGTGAGCCCACAGACCCCTACTTTGGCCAGAACGTCGCGCTCATGGTTACTGCCATCATCATTCCTTACGTCTCTCTCATCGCCTGGTTCATTCGTCGTCGATGGAAGCGCAGACACGGCATTGACACCGAACCAGTCTCCGGTGTTGAATCACCAATCCCCCAAGGATTTACGAACACCCGCTCCGACAGACGAGCAGCTCCAGAAGAGTCAACCGCCTCTCCAAACGCCGAAAGCGCTGCCTCTGCCGGACCTTCGTGGCCGCAGCACCACTAGACGATGTGTAAGTGCTGATACTGCTTCCAAGGCTCGTGCCCATTTTACGTCTCCTGATCGCTTCGTTACGCCTCGATCTTCCCCTTTCTCGCAAGAGAGCCCTTACAAATCTAGCAAATCACCGCACACTCTCACTCCACATGAGAAGCACACAAGGGAGCGAGACCACAGCCATGACCCCTTTCGTCCACATTCGGAATCTAGATCTCGTCAGGTCATACGGCAGGTTTCTGGTGCAAGGCACCACTCCATCCCTCATTTCGTGCCGCATTTCGTACAGGACAATGAGCCTGCGGAAGTGGTAGGAGATCACAATGGAGACATTGTCGCCCCGAGACAAGTGAGCGCTGGAGCAGTGTGGAATGTCGGTGGAGCTCTACCTGCTTATAATGGGCCGTTGCCTGCGATCGATGATGGCCGTGGCGGGCTGATCGGTGGTGGCACAAATGCTCCTCTACATGTCGCTCATTTCCTGGACCGGGAAACCCACGGACAGGACATCGCAAGGCACCGCAGTAGATTGTCACTTGCACTTGAGATTGATGAAGCGAGGCGGATACTTCGTCATCATGCTCCGTCGCCACAAACCGATCTTTCTCTCAATGCTCAAGGCAGTCCATTTTCACCTGTTCTATGGCGAAATGGGATTTGGATGCGGGAAGGAGTCACGCGAGGTATAAGAATAGCTCTGTTTCATTGATTCCAGGGTGTTAACCATTTGCTCAAGTGTCCAATCGCTCCTCACATCAAGCTCGACGAGCTGTCCCCGCGACCCCTTTTCGTGTCTTGGATGCGCCACGTTTGAGAGACGATTTCTACTGCTCCACGCTCGCCTATTCTGAAACCTCCAGATCGTTAGCTGTTGGGCTCAGTGCCCGAGTCTACCTTTGGTCCGAAGAAGCCGGTGTCCAATTTCCGCCCTTTGCAAATCCTACCCCAAATCACTACGTCACGTCTCTCTCCTTCTCGTCTACCGAAGGAGGCAAAAGTATCCTGGCTGTAGGTAGACAGGACGGCCAGGTATCTCTGTGGAGTACATTCGAGAGCGATATTCGATTTGAAGCACAACAGCCGAATCCTGTGTCTTGCCTTTCGTTTTCGCCCTATACCACCAGTCGGCCATCCGAGTTCTTCCCTGATCAGCAGGTTCCTTGTGAAGACCTATTGGTAGGAGATGATACAGGAAACATTTATTACTATTCGATAGAATGGCCGGACGAGTCAACGCAGCGTATATATCCTCATTGGACGGGAGCTATGAGAGTGCTCGCCAAAGTAAATGCACATTCACAACAGATCTGTGGCCTTGCTTGGTCTCCGGATAGAAAGCATTTCGCTACAGGTGGTAACGATAATGTGGCCTTGCTGTTCAAGGTCTCCAAAGTTCTAGCCAACTATACACAACCAACATCTGTCAGCTTGGAACAGCAGTTGGATTACGAGAACATATTTCCGATCATAACAGCGCCACCTTCCTCGCCAAGAAGGAGGTCTTCCCTGTCACGTCTCTTAGAAAGGCCACGACGTCGTCTTTCAAGGGGTCGCTCGCCACCACCGCAACCTAGGCAACCCCAAGCACGATTTATCTCAGCGTCGGAGACAACCCAACCTGGGATCTTTCTTCCTGATCTTCCAATCACGCCGTTGCAACCAGCTCCTCCAATCACTCGCACGTTCCTTTACAGCGATGATCGTCACTACTTCGGTCCAACCGTGACATACAGCGCTCTTGTCCCTGCGCAAGGCCTGAACACGGCCCAAACACATACCTTTCGTCATGCTGCGGCAGTTAAGGCTCTTGCTTTTCCTGTTTGGCAGCCTAGCCTACTCGCCACCGGTGGCGGCTCAAATGATCGCGCTATCCATTTCTTCCACACTGGTTCCGGTGCTACTCTGGCTACGATCTCTGTACATGCACAAGTTACAGCACTAATATGGAGTAAAACACGCCGCGAAGTATGCGCTACATTTGGATATGCCCAGCCAGAGCATGGAATCAGGATTGCTGTCTTTGCTTGGCCGAGTGGTGAATGTGTTGTCAGTATACCCTGGGGTAATGGCGAAAATGGAGCAACAGGTGGAAGAGCACTTTGGGCAATTGCTTACCCTGGAGGACCAAATGATGGGAGTACAAGTTCAGGGCCCATGCGCGGACGAACAAGGAGAAGGGCAAATGGTGAAAGAGGAGTAGGAAGGAGAAGTGGTGATGAGCGGATCGGAAACGCAGCTTTAGGGCAAGGCGAAGATATCACAGGAAGTCCCGGGTTTCGAACGGCAGTAGACGGTGCGGCGAGGGGAGGGACCACTGGGGCAACGGGGGACGGTGAAGGTGGAACCTGGTGGTCTAGAACAGAACAAGAAGGTTGTATCATTGTTGCCTCCAGCGACGAGAGTGTCAAGTTTCACGAAGTCTGGGCCGGTGGGACGGGTACTGGAGCGAGAAATGGAGGGAATGCACACAAAAAATCCGCAGCCATGGGGTTAGGTGCCGGTCTCGGGACTATGAATGGAGTCTTGGGAGGAAGCGATATCCTCGAGGGGTTGTGCGAAGGTATCGACTCTGCGGGGAGGCTTGGAGGAGGGGAGGTCATTCGTTGAGATGCAAGCAAGGCCAGAAATGGGAAACGGTGGTGGCTCCTAGATTGTGTGATACGAGAGCCGTGTTTACATGCATTCTTTCAGTGATGGGTTAATAGATTCATGAAACAGACTGGGAAACATTGAAGAGCCAGTACGTATTTCTTAGTTGGTTTGTATGGTTAACAAAAAAGAATTGGGCATGCTTGAACGAGTTTTACGTATATTGACTGTTGAAGACTATCCCTCAGACTTTTCTCTATACCTGTTATCCGACTCGAACACCAGAGAGGGGGGGGGGGGGGAGGATATGTTAGATACTCAAGGAGTTAGATGGATGAGATGGATAGGAAGATAGAAATGAGATACAGTAGCTGATATGAACAGAGTCTCAAAAGTATATGTATAATTAGCAACAACCTGAGATATCTTAGGGGGAAAAAAGGGTATTGTTTTGAGGATAAAGAAATGATTAAATATTGATTACAGTAATTAGATGGGAAGTAAAGGTAAGGTACCTTAATTAATGAGATTTGCATCTTTGAGAGGAGAGGGAATATATTTGATTTGATTTATTTTCTTGTTTTTTTTTTTTTTTTTTTTTTTGTTTTCTCTCTCTCCTTCGTCCTGGATCCATTCATTCACTAATTACTACTTCTTTCTTCCTTTTCCTTTCTTCCTCGTAGTACTAGATGACCCCGAAGCAGCAGGAACCTCCAAAGTTCCCTCCATGACTTCCGTTTTGGTCTCGTCGTCGAGGGCTTTGACTTTTTCGGCGCCGGAGATGAAGAAGGTGAGGTCGCGGTTCTGTTCTTCGAGGTCCCTTTTGGCGGCTTCGAGGGTTCGTTTTTCTTGGATGGTCGTTTCGAGTTGCGTGCGGAGGTGGTCGATGCGGGTCATCAGGCGGGTCGTGAGGGATTTCTCTTCTGATAGTTCTTGTTTTAGGGTTGTGCTTTGGGCGTCGAGGTTTGTGGTGCGGTTGCGGAGGCGGGTGTTTTCTTTCTCGAGGGTTGGGACCACGGACTTGGTTAGATGATCGTGTTCGGATTGGATGGTTGTGAGTTGGTTCGAGAGGGTGGTAGTCTTTTCAAGAGCCGCATTGGCCGTTTGCGATGCTTGGCTGGCTTTGTCGGCTGCTTGGCCTATTAGGTCTTCGTAGTAGACACGCTGGGATTCGAGTTGTGAAGTTAGGAGATGGGTATATTCGAGAGAGAGATTGTCGAGTTTGATGCGCGGAATGGGATCGTCGGCGTCGGTATCAATGCCGTGACCATGTCCGTAGGAAGATGGACTGAGAGCGCTGCTGGGGTCATGTCGCGAAGGAAGTTCAACGAGTTTGTCGCCCGATGTCCCACCTCCAATTGTAGGGGCGGACTGGATGATACGGTGCACATAGGCATCGCCGTTGTAATCCCAAACTCGTTTGGATTCCATGTCCATGGCGAAAGAGTGGCCGGTCGACTCATAATGTTGAAATGCATGTGCGGCATCGTATCGACCACAGCCAACTTTACCACAGATCAGACACTGCCAGAGGTTATGATCGGCGTGACAGGTTTCACATTCAATTTGTTCCAAGGAAGAGTCTGTGTTCAGACCCACAGCAGCTGCTCGACGAGATGAAAAGTCATCGTGAGTGTAACGGCAGACCGGACATCCGCCGCCTGACCACTTTTCGAGGCAAGTACAGTGGAAGACATGCTGACATGGAATCGTGAGCAGGCCTGTCGTCTCATCCATTCGCTCCAGGCAGACAGGGCATGTGGGGAATTCTATCAACGATGGAGTCCGGGGTGCAACAGGTTTGGCTGCCGTTGTTGCGGCTGGTATTGACGAGAAAGGATCGTTCTTCATAGACGGAAACGTTGTAGATGGCGTCGTAGAAGACAATGTCACCGAGGCGATGAATACAACGTGACATGTCTCCGGCTACTAGAGAGTCAGACACATATGCCAACAACCGATAGAGGTAGACTTACCTCCATACTATTGAACACTTTCCCATTCCATTCCTTCTGCCATTCCTTTGCTTTCTTGCCATTTCGAAATTTCATCAAGACCATATACCGGTTTGCGCGAGCGGTTCTGATCATGCGGAAATGGCTAACTTCATCCCGCGTCTCCTTTCCGACAAAGCCTAGGAAGTCTGAAGGCGCGAGATAGGACGGAACAGCCAGAATACATAACGTCGTACAATTCTGATCCGACGTAGACGACGTATCATGCTTCTTGCCTTTCAGAGACAGCGAAGCCATATCATCGGAAAGTCCAGGTGTTTCTTCGGCATCACGAAAAAGGTGCACGATTCCCCACGCACTATCGGTCGTCTTCTGATCCAGCGGTATATAACGGCCTTTGGTCTGCAGACCGCTCGTTGTACTCCCTATACCTTTCGTGACAAGGTCTTCATCCGACCCATGGGTATTTCGCAGTTGCCGAGCGTCTGTCATATCGGTGCCTTCTATAGTGATGGTATCTAGTCTCTTGTCATCTGAACTTGAATGCTGGGAGTCGGGGCTTGTCAGCTGGGCGCATGTCGATGGCGTCGAAGTTGAAGAGATGGCAGGGGCTTTCGATGAAGATGCAGGCGAAGTCAGTGAATGTCCAGGCTTTCGTCGGTGATTGGGACTCTTCAGGAAAGGCCCAAGAGCTTTCAGGCCGTTGTTCCAGAGCTGACGAGGCTCTATCGTTGAGCCGTCAACGGGATCATAGTCAGAAAACAATTCAAGGTTGACGTGAAAGAAGTAATCCGGCATTACGTCGCCAGCGACATACTGCTATGCAATTAGTACAGTGCGCAGCAATTCAAAAGTGAAGATGCAGATTGTTGTTTGCGGTCAGCGGGGAGATGTTGTTTTGCGGGACATGACTGTTCTTATCGCAATCTCAAATGCAGATGAGTGGCGATAGCGACGGTGGCAATCAATCCTGAATTACATTTTATAGAACAATCCGATTTCATGTTGTGGCAAATACAGCACTGATTCAGTGGCATCGCATCTACTTTGGTACGTATAGACAGGCCATGTAACTTGGTTGAAGAAGTAGAATTCTTCGAGCTTGTTGTAGCTCTCGAAGGGTATGATGCTCGCTAAAAACCTATGGAAAAGCCCACGAATACCCCCTGACCCGTTGTCATGACACGCAGTGATCCTTTAGATCGTAATATCCCATAATACCTGGAAAGAGAAGAACATCCACATAACATCTACTGACCACCGCGCAATCTCAACACCAAGTGGAGAGTACTCTCCTTCTGAATGTTATAATCTGAAAGAGTGCGACCGTCCTCCAGCTGCTTGCCTGCAAAGATCAGGCGCTGCTGATCTGGTGGAATGCCCTCCTTGTCCTGGATCTTCGATTTGACGTTGTCGATGGTATCTGAGCTCTCCACCTCCAAAGTGATGGTCTTGCCGGTCAAGGTCTTAACAAAGATTTGCATACCACCACGCAATCTCAATACCAAGTGCAGGGTTGACTCCTTCTGGATGTTGTAGTCGGAGAGTGTGCGGCCATCTTCGAGTTGCTTTCCAGCGAAGATCAATCGTTGTTGGTCTGGCGGGATACCTTCCTTGTCCTGAATTTTGGATTTTACGTTGTCGATGGTGTCGGATGATTCCACTTCCAACGTAATGGTCTTACCGGTCAAGGTCTTAACGAAGATTTGCATACCACCGCGAAGACGGAGGACAAGGTGGAGAGTGGATTCCTTTTGGATGTTGTAATCAGACAAGGTACGGCCGTCTTCAAGTTGCTTTCCAGCGAAGATCAGACGTTGTTGATCAGGTGGGATTCCTTCCTTGTCCTGGATCTTCGACTTTACATTGTCGATCGTATCCGATGACTCAACTTCGAGAGTGATGGTCTTTCCAGTGAGGGTCTTGACGACTGCGACCGACATTAGTAACTGATTCAGAAGCTTGCACTGACTCGTGGCGAGAACTTACAGATTTGCATGCCTCCACGAAGACGAAGGACCAAGTGAAGAGTAGATTCCTTTTGGATGTTGTAATCGCTCAAGGTGCGACCGTCTTCGAGCTGTTTACCGGCGAAGATGAGACGTTGTTGATCTGGAGGAATACCCTCCTTGTCCTGGATCTTTGACTTAACATTGTCGATGGTATCGGAGGACTCGACCTCAAGAGTGATGGTCTTGCCAGTGACTGTAGAAAGCAACCATGTCAGCGTATGCTCAAGTGGCGACTGCGCGCGGCTGGGTGGCGGGGTAACACTTACGAGTCTTGACGAAAATCTGCATGATGGCAGTTGTTCAGAGATATGTGATGGTGAGTAGGAGTCTGATGAATGAGTCTGAGCAAAGGACTTTGCTGATGGAATAGTAGAAAATGATGCGGTTGAAGATGAAGTAGGATAGAAGAGGAAGAGAGGAAGGCGACATGGCAAGAAGAGGAGGTTAAGTACAAGTAAGCGGGTGGAGACGAGAGCAGGTTGGAGAACGCCGAAAGTGAATCCAACTAATTAGCGTAAATGGCGAGATGAGTGACGATTTGGTGGCAGGTGCTGGATGCTTCTACCGTAGTAATAATACTAATACTAATTCTCTTCAATTGCTACCTTGACTAACCTCACCACCTTCACCTAGTTTATTTGTAGTACTACGTAGTACTACGTAGTACAGAGGTATCTGAGTCTGCGTCTGGGTGAATGGGCAAACTCGTGGAGTTAGTGTGACAATGCGCTGATCATCATTAATTGTAGTGAAGGAGATTGTCGTCATTGTCTTGACAGTACAAACATCCATCATGTCACCGTCGGCAATGCCCTCGTGCCACAGCCTCAATCGCTTTGTCATCCATTCAATATATTACGATAATAGTAGCAGAAGAGATTTTCTCATTTCGACTTTCAGATAATTTACCATCTCATTTCCAATCATTCCAAGTAGCCTACAAGGATCTGAAGAAAATCTTTCTTCCTAGCTTACCATCGTCCTCGGCGCAAAGGATTGGACCTCTAGCAAGAGGACTTCACGCAAATTTTCAACCCGCCATCAAACCCTGAGTAATTTTTTTCGTTCGCTCTATTTCGCTCGCCAGCAAGCCACCAAGTCACTAGATAACTCTGCGGGCAAATAAATAGAACTATTTTTGAATGCTTGTTGAAGCTGGTCGTTGTTCAGGTACCGTAAGGACCCGACGCATCCGGCCAGATATCGTTTCCGTCCAGATCGTGGTGGAATTGGCTCCATTTGCGTTACCGGCGAAACCGACCTCTGAGGGCCTAAGTAACGGAATGGACAGTGGGAGCGCATTGATTGTTGGTTATTGGTCGAATTGGATGAGGTCATTCCATCGATAACAACTAACCCAAGGCGCTATTTTCCTTGCTTCGACCTTATCGTCGCTCATATCCGTCCTCCCTGTCTCCGTTGCATACGGCCATGTGACACCTTGATGCATCAATATCAGACACAATGGGAGAGTCAAATATATCCACGGTATCGGGAAGGGAGAGACAAAGATCCAGCCATGTACCATTATGCACAACACCAGGCGCAGAATCTGGTTGTTGGGTACCTGAACAATGCAAGGGGACAACTATACAGGTCCATGCAGTCAGTGTAGATACCTACCAACCTAGGCACCCAGAGCTAGCTACACCACGTAAGGTAGGCAAAATCCATGGTAAAGTGGAAGGCGGGAGCCGGTTGGATCATCACTGATGCATTCTTTTGCTTGTGGGATACATCCAACTGCGCTGCCCGTCTCAGATCCATACCTTCATGCATCAAATGGCGGAATCCGCACTGTTCACTTCGTGCACGTCCTGAGGGGAAGGAGATACGGTGGAGGTTCACATCGGTCTGTAGCAGAAAAACAACGTCAATCAAAGATAGTAATTCATATTGTGCCCACGACAAGGAAATTGTTAGACACGTTCACGAAGTAAGATTGATCCAATAATTATGCAAACGAGCCCAAGGCAATGATGGTGGTTAAAGTGTGACAGATCGTCATTCTTTTCTTATACCTGCCCTAAACTAAAGGTGGTATCAAAGTGGTTCATAATATCATTGCAAGTCATCACCCCAGAATCTCTCTGCTGGGGACGAGCAAGTCGTGAGAAAGGAAGCAAAAAAGACATGCCGGGACAGTCAGGACTTCCTCGGTCATGGAGGAAAGTAAAACACCAGCCCGGGTGCAAATCATGGAATCATGGGTCATTCAGCCCGTGCAGATCGTCTTTCGGATCATGAGTGTCATCAAAATGCAAAATGCTGGTCAAACATCCAAAGAACGGTTCAAGATAGGAAACATATGGCCGTGAAAATCGCTGAATCGGCATTAAATACAAACAAATGAAAGATAATCCTGTCGCTAATGCAAATAGCACCATATCTCATGCATGAACGTATAGTCATCGTCAATCGTGAGGTTGCGACGTGAAGGTAAAGGGTCAAGGTGTGTTTAGTTGGCGCGTATTACAAGCTTAGCCAAAAACTTGTTCGAGAGTGAGTCAAAGTCGTTACGATCGAACTTGACATTCGGTCTGCCACGGAGGTAGTCCTCTGCAGATATTGTCAGTATGTTATCCACTACAGAAGGATGCCACTGCTTACCATATTGTTTGACGTGTTCTCTGACTTCAGTCATTGTATCACACACACCAGAGTTAGAGTTGAGAAGCTGGTGGTGTTTGGAAGTATCCCAATCCATGAATGAGGGAAGCTTCTGGGAAATTGCTTGGAAAAGTCCAACAACAACGCCCACAGGTGTGGACTCCATGTCATTGCAGAATTTCTCCACAGCAGCATGATCAGGTTCACGATAGTGGCAGTCGAACTGCATGCACTCCCATACTGCAAGCAGAACAGAGGCGAGAATGAAAATAGTCGGCCAGTTCTTCAGCTTGTCACCGCTGTATACACTGGAGAAGAGCTGTGACAACTCCTCAAGCACGTCTTTTTGGAGTTCACGCCACATATCGCCCATAGCGCACTTGACGGAGAAGTTGACCATCACTGGTGCAACAGTCTTGCCATAGTATTTGGATGAATCGTCTTCGATCCTCCCATCAAACGGCTCTTCTTCTGGGATCCCTTCAACCATAGTGATGTGCACAGTGAAGTTGTAGGCAAGGACGAGTTTGAGGACCTTGCGAATGACCGGGATCTGGGTCCTCTGCCAGTATCGGAAAGCTGTACGGAGCATTTCCGACAAGAACGGAGTACCTTGGAAGTACTCCTCAACGAAGCCCTCATAGCAACCCGGAGTGTCAATGTGACGATCCAAATACTCAGATATATTTGAGAGCGAGATGCCATCTGACCCAGCAGACCACTTAGCAGTCGGGACTTCAAATTCGGTACTAACGTCTTCCGTTGGCTCAACTTCGATCCAATCCATGCCGAAGCAATGATCATCGCGGACAAATACTTCCCGCGCATTGACCGGTAAGACGTGACCGTACCCATGAGTGATGAAAAGGACTCTCTCGTTGTCTGCGAATCCTTTGATATTGTTGACGGCAAACCCAAGGGTCGCGTGTCTTTCGTAATCCACTCTCCATTCCTTGATGAAGTAGCCGATTTCCTTAATATCAATTCTGGTACATGGAACTTGCCATAACCGAGCATGTGAGGGTTGGCAACCTGCGCAAGGTTCACCTTTATCGCAAGTCTTCTTGAGGAATTTACATCGAAGACAAGCGCGAAGTTTTCTGATCTCGCTAGCTTGCTTACGTTGTTCGGGTCTGAGAGGACCCTTTCTCCTTCCAACTTTCTTTTCGGTTGTCTCCGACTTCGAGCTCTGCGATGCCTTTTTGATGACTTTCTCTGTTCCCTTCGAGATCGGGCTCTTTCTTGAACCTTTCTTGCTAGTCGGAGATGATGCAGATGACGGTGAACATTGCGAAGTAGGTGACCTAACCGGAGATGTTGATTTCTTGTTTGAGGCAGGTACTGGGATGGGTCGGACCATAGCAACCGGGCTCACAGCTGTGGAGGAGTTCGACCCATGGTCAATGGACAGACGATGGGGATGGACATGGGGATACTCGAAGTCAGTGTTGGATTCTTCCCCCGGTGACGGCAACCCGTGAGGAATAATCTCAAGGTGACTGATTGGACCATGTGACGCCTGCTCCAAGTCCGAATACGACGACTCAGATAATGTTCGGTTGTGCAGAGTCTGTGAAGGATCTATGTAAAAGCCACGTTCGAAAGCATCCATAGAGTGGCGCGCCTCGATAGTGCTCCATCCTTCATTGCTACTCGAACTAGTCAAAGAGCGTACCTCGAGATAAGTATCCGTCGGCGACGTCGAAGGTTGATGGCCATAGCCTGTCATGTCGCTGTAGGTATCTGCACATGCGCTCAACTCCTGGTGGAAATCTGGCCAGGTGAATGGTATGCTATCTGTTGTCTGTTGGATTGGAAGGAATGTTGCATCCAACGCCAGTGTGCTTTGGGAGCCGGCCTGCGTGGTGGCCATCATGTTGATCGGCGACGTCTGAATTGCCATACTGTAACTGCCACTGAACGACATTTGCGTCGAAGGATCATCGTTTGAGTAGGTCATCTGGTTCGGCAGCGTCTGAAACCTCCAGTCACCCAGATATTGCTGTTGATCCAAGGTGAGACCGTTGTGAAATGACTGTGCCGCCGTCTGTATAGATGTGGCCCCCCGCCGATTTTGTTGCCTTATATGTTGGTCCATTGGCATCTGCCATGTCTGTCGAGAGAGGAATGGATTCGGCTGGCCCCTCGAGTCATATTCTAGATTGACGAGGTCGTCATCGCTAGTCAGGCCCAGGTTGGTCATCCTGAGCGGTTCTGTCGAGGCGGTTTTTTTAGGAGCAAGGTATTTCAATGGATTGGTTTCGTGACGATAGCGGCGATGAAAGCGGAGGAGAAGTAAGCAGAGGGAGGTAAGACAGACTTCAATGGGAGGGAGAGGATGAGAAGAATCCCGCCATATCGGCCATCGGGGGATTGTGAAGATAGTAAAGGATGTGGGTGAAATGGTGCGTTGGCTGTCCTCCAAATGGCGGTGAAGTAGCGAAGAAATAGCGGGGAGGCCGGGTGAGCAACACGAGCAGCGGTTTCCTACGCTGCGCTACCTTAGGTGGTTCGGATCCATTTACGGGTACTGGGGGGGACGATACAGATACGTACTGTACCACGTAGGACACAGTGCACAGTACACAGTACTACGTAGTAGGTATCGGCGAGCAGAGGGTGGGTTCTGCAGCAGCCAACGGGCATCACGATAATCCTCTGGCAGTTGAGCTCGGTTCGTTTGGGTGGGTTAAAGTGAGTGACTTTGAGGGTAACTTTGCCCCATACGCCGTGTCATGTACAGTTAAAGGCGGTAAGTTGTTACTAGTTATCATGGGGGAGAGACCTGGAGGATCAGTCAAACCGTTTAGGTATAGAGTAAGGGTAAAACACCTGAACCGAGGCAAACGTGGATATTGGCATGGCCACTGAGAAGAATCCTTCTGGGGGGGGCCGAGGGGGGGTTGAAATGGGGAGTTCTGCTTGTCCTGCACTTGTGTGGTACGGCAGTAGCTACCTTCAGGTATCTCCATCCCTTCAATACTACATACAGTATTGTACTAGGTATCACAAATACTTACTGTACGGCTGCACCTGCACCTTGCCACTCCCAAAAGACCCTTCCTGCTCCAATTCTTGGCTGCGGATATGCCCGATAGCCAGTAAAGAAGAAGACGAGCTCGCAACCTGGGCCAGATAGGCAGTCAATCACTCCAGCTTCAAGTAACCTGCCGTCCTACTATGGTCCTTCCCTTCCCCGCCAAGTAACGAGCACCAGCGAGTAACGTAAGTGCCAGTACGATTCAGTACGGTACAGTTTGAAGTAGGTTACCTTAGGTGGGTGATCGACTCGCCTAAACTGACAAGTTACCGGCATTCACCAGCCAATCGAATATTCATCTCCATCTTATCACCGAAACCGATCGAGGATAACCCTCGCCGGCACTATTACTATGACACCTGCGACTGATTGACTGCACGGCTACCTGAACTAGGATAAGATAGGTATCAACTATACCTCAGTCTATAGCAGTTATTACTACGTAGTAGACAGTATGAAGGTAGGAAACCGGACAAGATACTGTCCATCCCAACCTTTCAGAAAGAGAAGCCCAAAGTCCTCTTCATCGGTCTGATTAAAACAACCAGTCCTTACATGTCGGACGCGTGGCTTGGAGCTGAAATGCTGCCGAAAACAAGGCCTCCCTGGAGGCATGCAGGATCCTGAAGGACGGATTAGCGCGTGATGATGCCTCTCCAGTGGGAAGAACTATATCCCATGAGACTACGACAATCGTTCTTCTCCAACTTTCTTCCGTTCTCGACAAACAGTGCGTGTAAACGAGGATGACATGACACAAGCTTCCGGAGGTAGGTACAGAAGGAAAAGAGCGGAAGGGCAAAGTCTCGGCTGGTAGACTGGCAAACTATCCGTGCGTTGACATCAATGTGCTGAAGAAGAGACGAAAGGCAATGTGAAGAGTAACAGGGCAAACCGCTGTAACGATCATGCAATCAGAATCGAATTAGCACGCATTCAAAACGGTACAGTGTGGGAAGAACGGGCTGGCCACTTCACGATCTGCGAGAACGCTCAATATGGTCAATGCTGAACGTTAGTTAGGCGACTGTTGAACCGGTTCAGTACGGTCTAATACCCACAGCTGCACCTCAGCCAAATCAGCAAAGACTCCGGCTTGATCCCTTCGGTGTCTCCTCAGCATTTTGGCACATTTTGGTTTTCATTGAAAGCCTTTCCTTGTAAATGGCGGCATCCGCTTATGCAGGTCATGATATCGTGCCAATCAACTCTCCCTTCGCATGGGTCGCACGCCCCCCCCGGCGATGATCTCCCATCATGCCCTTTTCTTTCAAGTGACTGCTGATCGGTTTGTTGTGGGAATTGCAAATGCACGCAACTCCTTCTATCACACGAGTTGGGTAAAGGATGCATGAGAACATGCTGTCTCACTCGTGCCAAAAGACAGTGGTGCACAGAGAACTAGAGTAAGATATATATGGAGACGGAGACAGAGTCCAACTTCTACATACCAAGTGGTATCCTAGGCAGATACTCTTGAGTCTCGAGATTCAATTCACACCACTAAGAAGCGGTGAGTATCAACTATTGCCAGAAAAGGTCCACCTTTGTCGAGGTAATTGGTCTATCAGATCTAGGGTTGGTTTCAAGGATGAAGGATTTCGTTCTTGCGGTAAAGCGGGAGATTCACACGGAAGGGGTTTGAGAGGGATTCCCTAGTCTGATTAAACATGCGATCCTAGCGATCATCACGATACGCTATCGGCTCGACAGCGATGTCGTGATATCGTCCGTGGTCGTGGTCAGCTGTCGGGGAGCGGTCTGAAAAATCAGGTTCTCAAGTAGGACAAAATTGCTGTAAGGACCGTTTCATTGAAAGCCACCATAGTGCAGTCATCCTGGCACACCGTTGAGGTACCGATGACGCCTCATGCAGGTTATGAAACGTTTTCGCAGCGCAAGCTCAATGTGGCACACAATAGTCTCGTAATTGCGCATGCAGCAGCTCAGCGGCTGCCGAGAGCGAAAACTCTCTAGGCGATGAGAGAATTGGGCCAATGCTCGAATATAGGATTGCTGTGCGGAGGTTGCCTGACATTTCAGATATCGATATTCGAGCAGATCTGTGTGTATCAAGAGACGCTGCTAGAGTGCTAGAGTGCTATAGCAGGCCTCGGCCACATGACGCCGTGCTTGCAAGGGTACCTGGTACATACTTCGTAGTACTGTAGCAGTCCACTATACATCGGCCGATTGGCGGCTCTCTGGAGATTTGCGATAGACCAGAATACTTCACATCTCTTACTGCAAATAATGCATTACCAAATAACTCGTAGAAGATGTGAAAGTGAGAAAGAACCGTGATGCAATATCTCATGAATTGAAGGTGATGATAGACGAATGGAATCATTCGGGCCTGTTAGATGATGTCGGCTGCGGAGTATTATTGTAGCACTCCAAACAAAGAATTTGAATTCGAACAACAATACTAACAACGTCTGGGTAACCTCATCTGGAAGCATGGACCTCGGTGTATCGACCAAGAGGCTCTCAATAGCCGTCTGATGCGTTCATCCAAACGCAGAGTCGTCTTCAACAGGGCTGTGGCACATAATAGAGACGGTGCATCCATCGTCTCTCGGTCCTCGACTTCGAAGCATACAAGACCGGACTCTGAATCCACAACAGTGAAGATGGCGACCGTTGATCGAGATCCTTCATTCAACATCCCGATTCACTTTACGCACAAGGCCATACCGCACGATAGACTCGTAACAGAGACATCGAAACTCCAGGATGAGACTGTATCCAAGTGCCTCCCATATCTGCTTGGCACACAGGATCCTGCCCGGAACGTTTTCGATTTTAACGAGTATGGCGTACCAAGACTTGAGACGATAGACCATATCGACTTCCTTCACGCAAATCTGGAGGACTTCCCAGCGCCGTTTGTAGCAGCGGACGCCAGCCGGCCGTGGATGGTCTACTGGGCACTGAATGGATTAGTCTTGCTAGGCGAAGATGTGAGCAGATACCGCAGGGAGTATGTACAAATTCTCGATTTCTGTCAGTTCTGAATCTTTGTTATTCTCTCTTTCTCCTGATTTCTCGCCTTGTACACGGTGCCTTTACTACCTTTCTTGTCTATGATCCGTTCACCAACATCAATTTCATGACAGTGTTCTGAAGACTTTTACTCCTTGCCAGAATCAAACTGGCGGCTTCGGCGGCGGCCATGGGCAGTTGTCCCATCTAGCCGGATCATATGCCGCTCTTCTGAGCATTGCCCTCGTTGGAGGCAGAGAGACCTACTCGATGATTAGTCGTGAAGCAATGTGGCGCTGGCTAGGTCACCTTAAACTACCAGATGGCGGCTTTCAAATCTGCAAAAATGGCGAAGTGGACTCGAGAGGCGCCTATTCTGCCATGGTCTTGATAACGCTCTTAAATCTCCCATTACACCTCCCCTCGGACTCACCAGCAAGGACGATAGGAGGTCTAGAGACCTTCACCGACGGCCTCGCGGAGTGGATATCTCGCTCTCAGACGTTCCAGGGTGGCATCGGTGGATACCCTGGCAACGAAGCCCACGGTGCCTACACGTTCCTCGGCGTCGCATGCCTCTGCCTGATGGGATCTCCTCACGTGATGCTCCGGAAGTATCTCGACCTTGACTCCCTAATCACCTGGCTATCAATGCAACAGTACGCTCCCGAAGGTGGCCTGGCTGGACGAATCAATAAGCCCGTGGATGGATGCTATAGCCATTGGACCGCTGGATCATTCCCTCTTGTTCAGGCTGCTCTACAGGGGCCCTTGACAGAAGAAGAAGCGAAGAAGTACGGACCGGTAGATCTATTCGACAGAGAAGGACTAGTGCGGTACACTCTGAGCTGTTGTCAGCAGAAATATGGTGGGCTGAGGGACAAGCCGGGGAAGTAAGTCATTCTTCTCGTTTTCGTTCGTTTCTACCGTCCTACATGCTCTGTCCCCCGCACCGACACCGCATATCTCTGAGAAACCTCTTCTTCATTTGGCCACTAACATTCTCACCTCCCGGCAGACGCGCCGACGCCTACCACACAAACTACACCCTCAGCGGCCTCTCTCAATGCCAACACTTCAACTACTACACAACTACTCCTTCTCCGACCACCACCTCCTCTCTAACCTGGCACTCCCTCCCGCTCCGTCCCCTCCTCACCTCCCTCCACCCCTCCCCTCCCCAAACTTCAGACTCCTCTATACCCCGAAAGCAGGTCTCAGAGGAAGAAAAGAAAGAAGAGCGAGACACACCCTCCTCCTCCTCCTCCTCCTCCTCCTCCCCCCGCATCGTCTACGACGAAGCAGACGAACTCCAACCCATCCACCCGATCTTCGTGATCTCTCACACCGCCGTCAAAGCGATCCGGGAATGGGCCGAGAGCGCCGAAGTCTGCGCTGGGGACAGTGAGTGGATTTAGTAGTAATCGACATCTTCTTTTTGGCTTTCTTGTTGGATATTGGGAGGGTTGGTGTTCGAATGAGGATTCGCTATACATCCATTCATCTCTGGGAACTCACAGAGAGGTGGGGGGGGAGGGGAAACAAGGGAACAAGAGGAGGAAAGAAATACTTCTTGATCTCTATTCTATCTATCTTAGCCAGATAGATACCTCTCTACCCTTTTTTTCACTATTCACTTTATATAGCCTCCGTCTTTATGGTCACTTTCTCCTTCTTCTTCATCTACCAAAAGTTTCAAAGGCAGAACTCCGAGGGCGTATACAAATCCATGCATGCATGCATCTATCCACCTACTTAACCCCCCCCCCCTCCTCTCCTCCCAACAAAAAAAGTCAACGATACTTACATACATACATAGCTCCCTACCTACTCGTTTACGATTGATTCGTGCCCCCGTAACCACTTCCCTTGTTTACCTTGTTTATTCCTATTTAGCGCCGTCGGCGTTTCTATCGAGGGAGTTGATATACAGAGTCTGAGCTGATATACATAGTCTAGGCTGGTGTACAGGGTTTGAGCTGATATACAGAGTTGGACCTGATATACAGAGTCCCCACGCTATTCTTCTGCTTTCTTCACGGCGAAGAAATAATTTCCCCATGTCTCCAATCCCCATCCCTCTGGTGTCCAGTTCCAGCCCAGTCCAGGCACATAGGCGACTCCTTTCGTCTTCATCAGTTCGTATCTGCCGTTCTCTTCCTTCTGGAACCACTCTTGTAATTCATCCGGTCGGATGTACTGGCTCCATGTGTGCGTACCAGGAGGGACGAGGCCAAACACTGGCATCTCACCGATGAGCTTGGTAGTAAGGTAGGAGACTGGATGGCGGGATATGGTGGAGAGGATGAGCCACCCGCCGGGGCGGAGGTGGGTTAGGACATTGCGCAGGAAAGGGGACGGGTGTGTGATGTGTTCGATGACTTCGAAAAGGGTGATTATATCGAATTGGGGGACTGCATCGGTAGAAATTTCGGAGGAAGAGTTCGACCGTTGAATGTGTGTAGAGAGTTCCTCGATAGACGTGTTGATGTATGTCAGTTTCCGGCCGAGCGCGGGATCGTTGCGCGAATGCGCTTTTGCAATTTCGATTACACCTGGTGTAGGATCGATGGCAGTGACGCTAGATGCATTAGGGAGCCGAGCAGCGGATTCAGCGAAAATACCTCCACCACAGCCTACGTCAAGGTAGTTGTATACCGCTTCTGAATCTGCAGCGTAGCTGGGATCGGATGAGAGGCATTCAGAGATGAAATCGTGACGAAGAGGATTCATGAGGTGCAGGAGTCGCGAAGAACCTTGGGGATCCCACCATTCGGAGGCAAGCTCAGAGAAATGAGAAACCTCGGTGGCATTGACGGACGACGAGAACGGTTTGGCGGCGTTGGCTTGAGGATCATGGTGTCGCCTGGATGTGGTTGAGAATGGTCTCCTCGGTATCGCTGTGCACGGAAGACGCCTTGTCTTTAGGTCCAGCCCGCGAGCTGTGTGCCTTTTGCATGGTCGGGTTGCGCTAGATGAAGCTTGCAGCGTGGTGAGCTTCGTTGCGACCGAGGTCACAGACAAGTCCTCGAAGCTGCTTAGGACCGAAGCCAACATGCGAAGATTGCTTCCATTCCTTAAAGGCTGTGACATTGTACAATGCCAACCCGTAGCCACTTTTCGATAGGGTGAGCGAGACACCTTTTTGGCCCGATCACCATAGACACACAGCTTGGGGTTGGGAAGAGCTGAGGTCGAGTTTATATTGGAAGCTTCTCCAGAATAAATTATGCCTACAACATTCTTCCCCACACCAGCGGCCCTGTCACTGTAGACGGTGCTACCTCTTCACTCGCATGATACTAGTGCCTCCCATTGGGATCTCGCGATCTCACAACCCAGGGACTGGTCGTGCTGCAATCCTATATACAACCAAGGCCAGCAGTCTGCTAGTAGGCCATGGTCAAGCATAAACACTACAAGTAAACGTCGCAACAGGAACATCAAGATCGTGAACTTCACTTATGAGCCTATTTATATGACACTGTAATACCTAGGGTCATATTTACTTCCGCCGATTCTTCTTGGAAGGCGGCTTATCAGGCGTATTGTCCAATTCCAAATCGTCCTCTTCGATAGAGACATCTGATATGGGGTCATCATTGATGAAGTCATCCATCTCAGAATCATCCTCGTCTTCGCTTTCTCCCTCTTCATCACCAGACCGATCCAAGTCGTCATCGCTTGGATGACTTTCTTCGGCCTCATCATCTACAACCCCACCCTCCTTTTGTTCGTAGGACTCCTCCGACTCAGCATCAGAATCGTCCCCGGAAGCGATACCATTGGCCATTGGCATGTCTTCGTCATCTTCTGACTCAGCGTCCTCATCGATAAGCTCTTGAAGAGACTTGCTCGGACCCTTCGACCTGGATGGCTTGCCAGTAATTAATAGCGGGTTGGCTTCGTCTTCGTCGCTGCTAGACTCCTCTTGCCCTTCTATGTAGATCACATCTTCCTCGTTACGGTCTGTATGAGCCCTCGCATGACGTTCGGATTGCATCTGCTTTCTGAGGCCTATTTGTGCGTCTAGCATGTCCAATTTACCCTTCAAAAGAAGAAGGTTATCGAGTGAATTGGCTCTTTGGTTCAGAACGCGGAATAGCGACTGAATCTTTTCAAGCACGTCACGTCGTCCAGCTATGGCACCTCCATGAGCGACACATACCCACTGAACCCAAACGAGCAGATGTCCATACCTGCCTGGCCGACGTGATAGGCGGTCAGCAAGTTTCTGGAGGAGGGTCGCTGCGAGGCTTGAGTCGAGACGTTGAATGGTAAGGCGAACAGTGGTGGTATCTGTAGTGTGGAAGCAGGACTCAAGCAGGTTCTGATCGTTGGTGCGGAGAGATTGTGTGAGAACCGTAGCGAGTGAAAGACCGGATGGTATTGTGAGATCTTTCTTTAGGCCCGAGACGGCATCAGGATCAGTGGGAATAAGAGAGCTAGCGATAGCGATCGGCTCAGGATGCTTCTGTGCAAGCATCTCTCCAAAAGAGGGCTCGGCTCCTTCTGTTTCTTCGATGGCTTCCATCGCGGAAACTGCATCACTTGCATCACCAGCGTCAACCATTTCTTCATCCTCATCTTCTTCTGCAGAGGACTCTGCTTCTTCACCAACCGCTAGTAATTGCCGGGCGGCATCACCTTCATCTGACTCCTCCTCTTCTGACTCGTTTTCCTTTTCAGCGTCGACTGCGGCTGTATCTGCACTGGTTGGAAATGATTGTGTCACAACAGCTTGGGAGTCATCCACATAGGTCTTGCCAACCTCGTGTACTCCATTCTGAGACACCGAGTTGAGCAATGAAGATGATCTTCCGCGAACAACATCTTTGATACCCTCAAAAGCAAGAACGCCTCCACCGTCTGCTGCTCCCCATTTGACACGGTCAAATGCAGGACTCACTCCAGACTCAACCCATGAGAAGACAATGTCTTCACCGTCAAAGACTGCTGCTAAGAGTGGAACGTGCTTTGTGGACTCCCCAGGTCTGACAAGTCGAATGGTAGCATTGGGTCTAGAAGGACCTTGTCTTTTACCCTTCCTAGGCGTACCGCTTGATGTGGGTGCTGTTGGCGCAAATGGAGCAGCGAACAACTGTACAAGCCCATTCTTTGTTGTAGCCGCTAGTATCTCACCATTATTCGAGGTGGTGAATGCTTCCACCTCGAATTCCGCTACAAGAGTCTTGACTAATCGCCGCTGCTGAATATTATAGAGGTTGATGTATCGATCTGCATCCCCTGCTAAAAAGTGCTCTTCGATACCTTCTCCACTAACGCCTGAACGTAAGAGAGTATGAACCTCGTCTTTGAAAGCGTCAAAGTTGGTAGTCTCTTGACTAGTCCCTGTAACCAAATCAATTGCATACGGAATTGATGAAGCGCATATAATCTGGGGAGAACGGAGCGTCGGACGGGCGAGTACGGATATAGAGCTTGTGGGGAGTGAGATGGTCCTATGGAAAGACTTAGCAATGCGCAAGAAAGAGGAAATGGAATGAAAGTACCTGACTGGCTTCTGGGTGGTGATGTCCCATTGTACGAGCTTTGCGTCTCCTATGCTCCAACCTTCTGAGTAGCCACCTTCTGTGAATTTGAACTGTTTGACATCCCGCTCATGGCCGCCTTTCAACGTCGCTAGGATTTTGCCCTCAGACGGCGAGAATAGCCTGATGTCAGATTCGCTGGTAGCCAATGCAATAACCGCCTGCTCAGGAAGAAATTGCTCGGCCGTACCATTTGTCTGCTGCCTCTTCCGCTTCTTGTTCTGCTTTGGTGAATGCTGCGCAGCTGCAGAATAGTAACCCCAGTCTAATGAATTGATTTGTGCGCCTGCGCCAGCAGAATATTCACAGCGCAGTCGACCAGTGTTGATATCATGCACCCGCAGTTGCTGAGAATCAAAACCCTGAATGACCGATGCAAATAATGACAGCTGCAACTCTGAAGGCGCAAATGACGACCGTAAGATAGAGGACTTCTTTGCGGTTGTGTCAGGAACTTTAGACGAAGCAGTCGCAGATAAGTTTGCAACAGGCCCACGGGAAGACTTTTTGCCAGCCATTTCGAAACAAATGTACTACTGACGCAGAATACCCAAACAAAAAACCGACGAGGACGTTCTGGTAACTGCTAACATTCAGCAACAGCACATAATGTCCGAGAAAGAAAAGATGGAAGAATGCTATACAAGGTGGACGCCTGCTAAACAGTTGACAGACGGTCTACAGTATCAAATTTCACCTATTGAAAAAAAGTTATGTTCCTCGATAATAATCTTTCTTTTCTCCGCCGCTTATTACCTAAGGTCCCTCAACGATGTTACCTATCGCCAATCGAGCCTTAGCGCTTCTCCAAGAGCGTCACCATGGCTCACCAGCTTCAACAGAGACCGCTGACAGCTTCATTGCCAGATATATTGCACTGATGTACAAGGTATTGCTGCAGATGTACTTTTGGGTCGACCAAGCAGAAACTACCTGATCTGACTCTGCGTTTGTTCAATCCTCTTTTTTGACGACTGTCCACCATCAAGTTGCACCGTTTCATCAATGTTGTCTTCTCGGTGCACTCATCTGCCTTCGTTGCCTCTGAAATTCCGAATAGCCTTCCAGCGAGTCAATGAATGGTACATCGCGATGCCTTTGGGCACTGGACACTTTGCGACATTGTATTAATGCCTTCGCTCCCATGCCTGCCGTCAGTAATATACATCACATGGGCCCACATTGTCGCGATTGTCTTGACTCGCCTCCAGCCTGATGGCCTGCATATGCACCCCAGCGATTCCATCATAGGTCTCTGTAGACGTTAGTCCACGAAGCTGAACCCAAGCCTTGGGGTCTGGGACAACCAGCAGCAGACTGCACGGCCCTTCCCAAGCATTCGATGGAGAAGGTCACGGGAGAGAACAATATTCATTCCTTCCTTCCAGCAGAACTCTTTCCACGAAACACTTAGATAGATTGCAGTCTGAGTTGAACGTCCTCATCAGACCCTCCCGTGCACTATGAGGCATCATGTCCTGTTTTGGACAATATTGCTAATAGTCGTCCACCTAAGGGTACTTGCATGCTTCGTGAGTGACAACGTCCTAGGAATGTTCAGTGATCAACGCATCTGCTGAAAATGCCTCAGGCAGACTGAGGCTCATCAGGAGACTTTCGCAATACCAGTATATGAGTCCTGGGACTCCACGACAATAGACATCAGCGTCAGCATTACTCAGCTGTACCACGTAGACATCACTTGAACCAAAGTAGGCTCTTGTTCATAATCCATTTGATCCCACTGCATCTTCTGTACAGCCATTTCGGATGTACAGGATGGAGCGTACTGGTGTGATGTATAGGAGAAGCTGTGTTCAACCTGCGGATAAGTAGACCTTGTGTTCACGGAGTGAAGCGGAAAGAGTAGGTTAGATAATTGCAACTAAAGGGGTTTTGGTTACAATGAGTGATGTATTGTATTTCAAGGTTGCCCTTTCAGGGTAATATTGTGATAAGAGGTCTACGTACTAAAAGTTATTCTGATAAGGAAGTTTAGGTATTGACTAGCAGCTAAGGGAGCTCTTTCTACACAATTTTCTTTATTAAAAATTCCCTCCTCTCCGAGGGACCGGTGAAAATTTTAGGTCTCTGTTAAGGGCAGGTTAGGCAGGTTAGGCAGAAATATGGAGGGAAATAAGAGTTCAAAAGGGGGACCACCTTGACTTGAGGGTAATGGCGCTAATGCCATAAAGCTAGCTCGAAGCAGTTATAGTGCAGGTCAATAAACCAATGAGAAGCTGATCGCACGGAGCCAGGACAGATTAAATTTCGCGTCTCAGTTGTCATGGTTTGCAAACTCGTACTTAACCCAGCGCAACCCCCTCTCCTATTTTTCGACCTCCCTCCTCTCCCATTTTCTCCGATTTCGCCTGGAACATCTGTACAGTGCTTGGCAATTATTCTGCCCACCTTGTCCCACCACCCAATTTTCGAATCTTCATACCGTGGCGCGAAGGTCACTCGACTCACCGCCTGCCCAATTCAATTTGGATCAGGTTCTTCGCAAACCTTCCAGCTCTTTTCCATCATCCTTTTAAAACCTTCATAGTGGGTCTATTACCAAATCCTTTGATTCGCTCAACCATAAAAAGTCTCGCATCCCGCCTGCTTGGACGCGTCGCACTAAAGACCTGGGAGCCCGCGGTATCAACACAGCGCGCGACAAGTGATCCATAAACATTCAGATCGGAACCCTCACCTCTGAGGTTGTTCCTCGAACTTGAACAGCGTCCCCTCATAAGGCGTCATCACATTGTAAGTAACTATGCATTTCGTTTTCTCTTCATTGTTGTATTCATCGTCCCTTACCTGATCGCCACACAAAACTCGGCAGTCGGCGTTAGAAGCATTGGTGTCGGTTTAGGGCCGGATCACATGACCTCCGCATTTTCTTTTGGCTATTTCGCCCATCCCTCGTTTTATTAGGGTCCCGTTTTCAATTGAAAAGCGACCGCCTTTCTCCTTGGGAAACTTCCTCTCTCATATCTCCCTTCCCCGTCAAGTCAGGTGACCAGAATTTGCCACCGAGCTCATCGCCACTAAGGCTACGATCGCTGACTCATCGTTTATCAACAGAGGCGAAACAACATAAAAAGCCTGTTCAGGCCTTTGATGTCATTCTAATATCGGGGTCTCATTCACTTGATATCCTGAATCTGTGCCATTCGACGACTTGTCAATTCTGCGTCAAGTATTATCACACTTTCAGCCTTTCGAACCAAGGGTGTTTGGTGCCGAAAAGAAATCCAAGTGGCCATAATTCAGAACGAACCGTCATCAGCTCTTCACTGGTAACTCTGGTGGAGATTGACGACCAAGTATCGTAGGGTTCTAAGGGCACATCAGCCAACATTCTCACTTGACTTGGCGGTCGAGATGAATGGGTATGCCTCTCCCTACTCTCATGATGTAATCAAGACCTCTGACCTCATCTCCGACAGGACCACTACCGAGGGCATTCAGCCCGTTTCAGATTTCCTATCACAGAAACCGCAGTCGGATGCACCTGACACTTCAGACTTAAATCCTGTGGCGAAAGCAGAAACTACTTTGCCAGGCTTTCCATCTGAACCGAAGGTGGATGCGCCAGCTGAAGCTGCGGATTCACAGGCTGCACAGGCTGTAGGCTTAACTACGCAGACTGATCTTGACGTCAACGCAACGAATTTTCATCAAAATGCAGATATTTCCGCAACTTCTGATGTTGCTGCAGCCTCAGCCTCCACGTCACCAAACGGTGTTGTCTCGCATGACAACGAGAGTCAACTCAACGGAGCTTCAGACAATTTAGGCAACCCGCCAGTGGTGCCTGAACATGACGCGAAGCCGTCACCACAACCTCCGGTGCCACCAAGCGAAGTTGCATCATCTCCGACTTCTACCGCTGTAGCTCCCCAACCTTCAACTTCCTCACCTCCCATCCAAGCGAAGTCTCTAGAAATTCCCACCGAAATCTCACCTCCACTAGAGCAACAGCCGATCTCGGACATTCGAGAGGCGCCTGAAGCGGTGCCACAGGAATCCGAGACTGCACATCGCATCAAAGACGAGAAACACCAGAAAGACTTGGAACGCGACCCAGAACTCGCACAAGCACTGTCAACAGGAAGTGAAGCCCCGGTACAGAGATCGCTGAAAGACTCCACGATGGCTGAAGATTTTCCACTACAGCCTGACGCAGGTATAGGCGCCTCTGATGCTGTAAAAACCGGCGATCAAATGGACACAACTCTTGACCAGCTTCCTTCGTCCGTGCCAACTGACCCGATAACGGTGGTATCTCAACCAGGATTTCAACCAGAACCTATCGTTGAACCTACCGAACAGCCTCCAGCACCGGCTCCTACCCCAGCGGTACCAGCTTCCACTGATGGAGCGGCACCTGCAGACCAGACTATGGCAGAGGCGCCACCCGTACAGCAAAAGATTGCGCGGGAACGCGAGGATGACACAACAGATGCTGAGCCTGCTTCGAAACGTGCAAAGACGGAGACCGACAGTGCTGAGCCACAGTTTAAGATTCCCGAGCTTCCACAGTCCGTCCAATCTTCGACAGCTGCTCCACCAGTAGCTCCACCAGCAGCAGGGACTGATGCAGATCGTATGACGGTGCCGCGCATCAAGCACCTCGTCAGGGGCATTCAATCGGCCAAGAAAGTACGATGTTCCAGGTTCTACAAGGCTCCCGTGGATCCGGTGGCTATGAACATTCCGACTTACTATGACATCGTCAAACAGCCCATGGACTTGGCCACAATGGAGAAGAAGCTCAAGTCAGATCCGACAGAGTACGCTACTGTATCAGCTTTCACAGCAGATATTGAACTCATGCTGACGAATTCCATTCGCTTCAATGGGCCAGAGCACATTGTGTCGAAAGAAGGAAGGGAACTGCAAGAAAGATTGTTGAGAGACGTCAATAGCCTTCCACCTGCTGACTTCGAAGAACCATCGAAGGCAGAGAAGAAAGCACAAAAGGTCAAGACAGAGCCCAGCAGGTCTATACCCGCTCGAAGACAATCGATCCCCACCCCTGGTGCTGCCAGAAGTCCACCCGCGTCAACCGCCAACCAGACCTTCGCTCTCACCCCTGATGGTGTTCCTCTGATTCGTCGTGACTCTAACGTTGCTGACGGTCGCCCGAAACGTGCCATCCACCCTCCGAAGCGTAGAGATGATATTGGAGGAGGACGTCCTAAAAAGAAGAAGTTTGAATGGCAGCTCAAATTCTGCAGGGAGGTTCTTAATGAACTCAAGAAGCCGAAATATTACAACTACGGTCAATATTTTTACTACCCTGTTGATCCAGTCGCTCTCAATGTTCCATCCTATCACAGCATTATCAAGAAACCTATGGACCTTCAGACTGTCGAGGCCAAGCTGACTGCGAATGAATACGAGAAAGCCAAAGACTTCGAAGAGGATGTCCGTCAAATGTTCAAGAACTGTTTCAAGTTCAATATCAAAGGCGATCTTGTTCATACTGCTGGTGAACAGTTTCTCAAGATCTTTGAGGACAAATGGGCAACTAAAGACGATTGGCTTGACGACCACGAACCGCAATCAGGACCCCCGACTCCTGCTTCCGAATCTGAAGAAGAAGAGGAAGAGGACGAGGAAGACGAAGACAGCGATGCTGAACGCCGAGCGAAATTGGAACAATTGCAGAAGCAGATCGAAATGATGTCAAAGCAGATGGGCGAATTGGCGAACTCAAAGAAGAAGAAGAAGTCAACCCCGCCAGTTGCAGGAAAGAAACCGAAGAAATCTGGCAGTAAAAAGGAGAAGTCGTCATTCCCTGGGCTTTCAAATAAGAAAGACAAGAGCAAGTCCAAAGCGCGACCTGACAAAGAACGATTTGTCTCATATGCTGAGAAGCAGTACATCTCAGCAGGAATCTCAAGTCTTCCTGATAACAGAATGTCGGAAGCTTTGCGTATCATTCAATCAAACGTGCCGGCATTGAAAAACACTCATGAGACTGAAATCGAGCTGGACATTGACGAACTGCCAAATTCCGTGCTCTTGAAGTTGTTACAGTTTGTTAAGAGATTCGTGCCACAAGCACCACCTGAACCAGAACCAGAGAAGAGCTTCACTGCCTCCACTGTGCCATCCAGCAAGCCCAAGAAAAACAAACCCATGAGCAAGCATGAACAAGAAGCCCAGATTGAAGAGTTGAAGGGTCGTTTGGGGAGGTACGGGGATCAGAACTCTCCTGAACCAGGTAGGCTTTTCCATCCATCTGAATCCACGGAGCAGCGACTGATGTACAACGCAGTTCAATCCATCGAACAGGGAGACTCTAGTGGTGACGAGAGCGACTCAGAGGAGAGCGAAGAAGAATGAAGGAGTTGATTGTGCGTCTACTCCAGCTATCTTCACTGGCGCTCTTTGTCTCGTACCTGTACCTACACCAATACGTCATCCAAGCTGGATCATCTCGATCTTTATGAGCACAATTGTCATCATTATGTTATGTTTGAGTAGCACAGTCACATCGCAACTTGGAATCTATTTTAGGAGCGGCAAATCTGCTCTCTGGAGGCGGAAGAGAAACTCGAGTCACACTCCGTATGACTTGCGGCGCTTGTTGCAAGTGTACATACTGCGATCCCGGACCTCTTCACGTCTTTATTGTGGTGGTCGGAAATTGTCAAAGTCGAACCTATGACCTGGGATTGATCTCTGCACTCTCAGGATTTTAGGCTTTAGGGCTCCGCATCAACCAGAGCAGTGGCTTGTTACCCGCCGAACTTTCTGTGCACAACACACCTGTCTATTCTTTGCTTTATTGCTGAGCACGCTCAACCACGAAGGCACCACATGATGCACATGATGGGGCTGTCAGCCTGGTGATGTTAATGGGCTAGCTATTTTTAGAGCGAAAGCGACCGTTTGCGTTCTCTCATATTAAGAAGTGAGTAGGCAAATGGCCGAATTGGACGTTCAGAACTTCGGCGCTTCACGAAACGATGTCAATGATGGGAGGATGGTAAAGGCTTGATTCTGGAGCGGGCGGAGCTTGGAAATCAAGGTGTTTTGTGGTTATTGTGTCGTGCGCTTCTCCATATGCAGATTCTCGACGATCGCCTCTGCGTTGGCTTTCCGCTGTACTTTAGGGAATTGAGCTCTCAACATAGCCAACTGTGGATGTGATCCATGTGTATCAATACAAACGAAAATAACATCAAACTTCACTCTATCGCTACCACTAGATAAATCGGTGGTCGATGTGATTACAGGGAGATCTGCCATCGCTCTTATTGGCAACTTTCCCTCAAGGTCTTGCAAGACGCTATGCTGACTTTAACGTCGGTCCTCAATGTCCTAGATGTTGAAGTATCTAAAATGGCCCCCTTTAGAGACAAAGACACATGAAGTCCTGGAACTTTTGACAATGGCTATACACCGATATTTATCGACTCGAACGCCGCAGCGGGGAAGCAACAGTAACATCGTCGTCAGCCTACAACCAACAGGCCCCGTCTTTCTGCAACACGGTGCTCCTCACGGGAGAGCCCTCCAACGCGGGGAAAACGATTGCTTTAACGATGTCGCAGACTGGGCGCACCGTAGCGAGTCTGCACTATGTGATCGGGTCCGGAAAGGGAGACAACAAAGGCCTGAGCGTCTTCGTCGACATGCATGATGTCTCCTCTAGGAAGCAACTCGCACACCTGCTCGTGTACAAGGTCAAGGTATCAGAGCCCTTCGTGACCGACTTCCACTTGCACGACTCGGTGCACATCGTCTCGGAGGGGTACGAGATAGTCACGACACGCAGCGAAACCGATGCAGCTTATAACGGTTAACACACGGACAGGGCAAAGAGCTAGTGAAATCTGTGCGCACCTAGACGGGAGCGTGGTGACTTCAATTGCTTTTACAGTGGATGGACGGCTGGTACTGGGATGTGAGGCAGGTGAGATCAAGTTGTGCCAACTAGCCTAGGATGAATACCTGGGTAGCTGTGATGGATTGTGTGTGTAGTAGAGCAGAAGCAGGCCATTCTGAAGATGGTCGTCTACGCTTGGTTGTGTCTTAGCGGTCTAGGGTACATGTGATGATAATGAATAATATTAGAGCGCTATATGGCCATAAAGTCCTGCCGCAAGTAACCACCTAGGTAAACCTGAGGTTCTCATATATTATATCATAAGTATCAAGTCACCTGGGGATGGTTGAAAGGGTTTATAGAGCAGCCAACCGCCAAGCCTCACGACCATACCCGAATTAGGGATACTCCCCCTTGATCCGAAGGAGGAATTCCCGGGCAACAACATGAAAGGGATAAGTTAGTAATATTAATAATGATCACAGTAACGACATGAACAGGCGATAAATGACTTGCTGCTAGCAATGATCCCCCCTCTCTCTTCTAAGACAGCGACGCAAAACCCTCAATTCGCATCTCTATACAGTCAATTAACTACCGAAATCCTCAACCCAGACTGTTCAACCGCCTCGCGCTTCCCGGCAAAAACACGTCAAACCATCTCCTCCTCTGATGATGGCGCAACCCAACTTGGAAGAGATGGTCGGCGAGTAGGCGCGGCACATAAAGCGGGCGGCGCAAGACCTGCGGGACCCTCGAGAGCGCATTCACAGAGAGAAGAGCTTTGGAATAGACTCTGGCGGTCGAGATCGCGACATGCGAAACGGGAGATTGTGCTGCGCGCGTTGAGGCATGCGGCTACTACCACCGGGGATGCGGATGTGGATACAGGCGACGTGGGGGATGAAGATGAGAAGCGGAAGATGATGGTGCAACCAGGGCTAGGACCAGGGACAGTGAAAGCGGTTTCGCTGTCTCAAGACGTCAGAGATCTCATGGTCACGCTGTCGCTTGTTATTGAGCACCTGGCCAGCGACGCCAGGACGTCGCCGCTGTCGACATATGAGGTCGATCTTTTGACGCAAGAGTTCGCGGATGACTTGGACGAATATATGCCCGCGATATCTTCAGCAGTAGGGCAAGAAATATGCAGAGAACACGACTTTCTCGTCTTTGTCGTTGATCCAGCGGTGACGAAGCGTGTATTGTCACGACCATCCACCACCTCTACAACTACGCGATCAAGAGGAAGAACAACAACAGCACCTTCTACCACCACCCCTCCCCTCCACACTCTCCTCACTCCCCACCTCACCCACCTCACCACCCTAACCACCACCCTTGCCCCCCTCCTCTCCTCCCCCCTCCTCCTCCACCCCCTGCCCCCGCTCCTCTCCCTCCACACCTCCCTCCTCACCTCGACCCTCCGCACCCTCGAACTCCACACCCACGGCACTTTGACCCGCCACCTAAAATCCCGCACCACCCACCTCTCGACCGTCTCCTCCGGCCTCGCGCTCAAACCCGCCGTGCTCCGCTCGCGCCTCGAATCCTCGCTGTTCGCGCCTGACCCATCCGTGCAAGTCGCGATGACGAGATATAGTCGCGTTCTGGACGCCGAGGTTGAAAAGGTGGGTGACTTGAAGAGCGAGGTTGAAGGTGCTCTACGCGAATACGACGACGACGATGACAACGTAGTGGAAGAAGAAGAAGAACCAAGAGATGGTTCCAGCAGAAGCAGAAGCAACAACAACAAATCCAGCATTCTTAGAGACATCGGCCGTCGCTACGCCGCGCTAATCGCAGAAGAATCGAGCCTGAAACAAGAAATCGCTCGATTGGCGTCATCGTCATCATCATCGTCATTCTCAGATACAGCTACAGCAGCAGTACGAAGATTGATCGTTTGATTAAAACGAGTAAAAATGATTAAATGATTAATGATGATTTATGATTCTGAAAAAGAGAAAAGAAAAATAACAAGAAAACGTTACATCCTCAATACTCATATCCTCATTGTTTTCCTATTCATCATAATCACTAAATTTGTAATTTTGTTAAGTTCGTAGTAATAGTTGTATACATCTCATAGCCAGAAAGAGAAAAAAAAGTAAAATAATCTATATAGAATCCTTTTCCCTTTCTCTTTCTCTTTCTCCCCCTTCAAAACGCCTTTCCCCCCAGAAAAAGAGGTGTACCGAGTTTAGGTACATATAGTACTAGGCAAAGCCTTAATCAGAAGTGAAAGGGGGGGTGTTGTTGTCGTGCCAAAGTAGATATTGAGTGCATTGTCGTGCCGGAGAAGGATAAGAGGACTTCATACGGTAAGAGGTATATATATATAGATGAATGGACCTGCGCACAGGGGGCGGGTTACTGGGAGAAAATTTGTAGACATCATGTACAGAGAAGTGATTTTCTGGTCAGGGGGATTCGAGGGGGGCGAGGACTTTTGTTGTGTACGTCCTTTAGTCTAATGCTTTCCGAAGGTCGTTCCACTTTTGTTTGAGGTTCTCGTAGTTTTCGTTGAGCTGTGGTAGTAAAAAGTGGTAAGCTTCGTGGACAGATCATGCAAAGGACAGGGCCAGGTAGAGTACTCACCTCGGCATGGTTCATCTTGGTCTCCACCAAATCCTTCTCCATTTGTGCCATGAGATCTTCCAACCGTCGATTCTCGCTCTGAACCTCAGTGTTCCTTTGGACGACCTTGTTCATTTCACCACGAAGTCTCTCCTCGACATTGCGGGCTTCACTTTCGGCGACCTTCCTTAGTTCCTCGACTTGGACCTGGAGTCCCTCGTTGCGGTCATGAAGCTCTGTATTTTCGACTTTGAGATGAACCAATTCCGACGCGATCTGCACGTGCTCTGTATCTGATTTCTCGGTTCGCTCCTCAAGTTGTCGTATCAGAGTCGTCTGCATAGCTACCGTGTGTCGGTAGTTCTCCAACTCAGTTTCCCGCTCTTTCTCTGCCCGGACCTTTTCTTCCCATTCCGCACGATACCTACTAAGCATTTCCGGCGTCAACTTGATTGCTGCTGCATCTTGAACTAGAAGATCTGCGCGGTAAACCTCGCTGTCAGTGCCGCCAGAGCTGCCGAAGAAGCCTGATTCCAATATGGACTTTGACGACGGTGCTTGATCAATGTAAACGTCGAACAGCTTTTCCTTCAAGAAATTCGTTAGTGTGAGCATATCGTTCATACCAAGTAACGTTTGCACGTTCCGCTGGATCACTGCCATGCCGAATTTGAGAATCGCTCCCTCTAAGCCTTCGCTAAGTATGAGATCGTAAACACGCATGACTAGTTGTAGAGGAAAGCGATATGCGAACAAGGTCAAGAACCACTGCGTTGCGTATAACTTGGGCGTCACTCCTCGTCGGTTGAGATGACAATAAAGAGCGGGTTCTAGATCCTCTAGTAGCCTCTCGAATTGGTACAGATGAAGATGTAGCCCTGGCATGTCGTGCACGAAGAGTTCCCGGACACCGTACTTGTGCATCAATCGCACCAGAAGGCAGAAAGCTTCCTCTTCGGGCATGTTGAATAACAAAGGCATGATGATGAAATTCAGGCCCTGTGGGTACCCGACAGCCTCGTCGAACAGAGCGTAAGCTTTACAAAGGTTGAATAAAGGTTGCTGAAGGCCAGCTGCTGTTGTGTATTTCGAGTAACTGGTTCGAGATCCCATGTCGCGTTTTATCATTTTTTCGAGCTTCTGGATTGCGGCAGCGTCTTCCTTTGATCTCTGCTTGCGGTCCGCGCTGAGGGTCGCTTGTTGTTTTGCAAATATCTCTTGGTCCCTTTCGTGCGACGGAGATGGGGATACCAGCGCAACGTTTGTGCTTGTTGCCTGTGTGGAATATTCCGATCGTATCGATGAAGCAGACGACGTTACAGATTCCCTCTCCTTGTTGACACCGTTCGAAGTACCATTGACAGGAGAGACAGAGAGGGGTGAATCTTTAATCTCTTTGTCCGTACCTCTCACGACCAGTCCCTTGTACACCATCTCAAGATCGTCATTCTTGCTGTTGGCAAGGACTTGCCATATGACCCCGCGGATGGTCTGAGGAATTCCACCTATGAAAGCTTGCGTTAGTTCTTCAGGGCTTGTCCTGGCGACCGCCTGTGGTCCTTCGTTGACAACTGACTGCCAGAAATCCCAGTCAATCGGAGTCATCGGCGAGCTTGCGGCACCGGCAACAGTTCCAGGAGCCAGGCTAGGGTCGATGGTAAACGATCTCTTAGGGGGGTGCAAGCCGGGATCAGGAGCTACATTTGGGGATACTGGGATTCCCCCCTCCTTCTGTTCAGCCACACTATTTGGACTGCCAATCCCAAGACCAACACTGGCTGTCCTTCCGACGAGGCCAGGAAATGCCCCTGCATCCTGCCCTTCTTCACCTGCTTCCAGGGAGACCCCGGCTTCTTCACGCATCCTCAACACCTTGAATCGGTCTCGCAGAGTCGTTCGCATTGGAGGCTTCGCTGAACCGCCGTTGGTGTCCGTACCCGACTCTAACGTTTTTAGTATGAGGTCGGGATTACTTCCAATCGTCGATATTGATGCCGCCGTATTCCTCCTATTGTTGTTTTCCGAGGCACTGAGCGGCGGTGACTTTGACTCCTTAGGGGCTGACGTGGCCCGATTCAACCAAGAAAATGGGCTGGTTATCTTTCTTTGATGGCTGACGGGTGCTGGGGGAGGAGGGGGCTTGGCCGCTTCTACCGTCTTAGCTGGGGGTGGAGGTGGAGGTGCGCCCCATGGAACGGAGGGTAAAGAAGCAGAGAAGCCAGCGAATCTCGAAGGAAGAGGTGGAGGTTTGGACGGCGCCGCATGGGTCGGGGCCACTTGTTCTGCGCCTTTTTCGGATGGTAGAGAAGGGGAACCGGGGACGGACTCTGTTCTCGATCCTGACAGATTGACATCGTCCATCGAGGTGGTTGAAAGTCGATGCGCAGTCAATAAGGGGGACTTCCCTGCTTGTTTATCCGCATCTTCCTCTCCAGCAACAGCCCCTTCCTTCGTGTGCGTACCGTCGTTCTTGGGTGTATCGACGGTTGGCTCTTCAGGGCTTGATGATGGGTCGACAGGCTTCAAAGCAGGATCGGACTCGCTTGAAGGGGGTCTCCCAGTCAGTGATCGGATCTTATCGTTTGGAGACTTCCGCTGCTCTACAGTGGTGGCATCTTGCGCATCTTCAAAGGACTCCTGTTTCTGTTTAGCAATCTTGATCTCCAGAACATGGACGGGGTTTCGTACATCATAATCGGTATTATCTGCGCTCGATGCACTCGTGTCCATCCTGAGCGGAACCACGACGGGGGATACAACAAGACTTCCCTGCAACCACTTTGACCACTCCTTCACGACGGCATGTACAATTGTCTCTTCTCGGAGGTGATCGAGAAGGGAATCAGGGAACGGGCGAGAGAGTAGGATGGGACGGAGATGTGGGTTGGTGGAAAGATGATAGGGATTGCCAATGGTAAGGTAAGGAAGGGTATGCAGGGTTCCAGGAGGATTGGTTGCTTAATATGGCGGTTTATTATTTACTGTTGTAATAATTGGGAAAACTGCCCCGTCATCAATCAGGGTTGATCAGCAATACTCAGCTGAGTACGGAGTACAACAGCTCAGAGCAGAGATAAACAGGTGATGGAGAGAGAGAATATGATGATGATGATATGATGATTGACAAGGTAACAGAGAATGAAGACGGTTCTTGCCCTTTCTTTCCCATTGATCAATTGATACTAATACTCATTTACATGAATATCTGAGATCCCTTTGAACATCTAATTACCTAAGTTACGTATTACCAGCAGTACGTATTAATCATTACTATGTATTAACTATTATTAGTAGACCCGAGATCTTAGGGAGAGGCTTTCCTTTCCGCCTTGAACGTTAATTATTATTTATGATTCAACGCGACTCTTGGGGACCGCAAAAAAGATGAAACGACGCGTACCAATTAAAGTCGCCCTAAATGAAGTTAATCCTTAGTCCCTGAGAACTTCCCTCTGCTAAAGAAAATAGGGAAAGGCTTCCATCACCTCAGCTGAACTGAAGTCAAGCAGATGCTTATCTCAGGTACAAATAACCTTGGTACAGCTCACTGACTCCTTTGCAATCTCATCTCCAGCATAGTTCTACCAGGAGAAGGAAGGGATGGGATGGCGTTGAACACTCATCATTCGTTATCTACTTCGGCGGTTCATCACCGACAAGAGACTACATGTGCTAGTTGTCGTAGTCCTGACCATCTCCTGGACTTCTTTATCGTCTCATCAGGAGCCACATTCGCTTTCGCATCCCCAATCTCAGCTACCTCTTGCTCTTTCTGTATCAACCCTCCACGCTTCTCCCTCGGATATGCATCCCCATCGCCGACTTCCGAGCCCAGTAATGTAGTTGCAGCAGAAAGCGTTTTCGCAGATCGATCCTGTCCCGGGGCATCGACATCAATTTCATCGTTGCCATGCTCCGAGTTACCTCGACTCTTCTCCTCAAAACAGCCATCGCTTTTATTCCTGCATAGAAGGCCGGGCCGTCGGGCCGTCGGACTTGCTCGCCGTATCGTGTGCCCTGCATCTTCTTCGCTGTGACTCGCCTCATCTAGTGACTTTGGGCCGCTGTGTCTCTTCGTAGCACTCGCGCTCCGTCTGTTCGCCTTTGCAAGATATGCAGCACCCACGGAATGTGCTCGTTGAAGAGGCATTTCGGGGCGTGAACTTGATGACGCTTCACATGACGACAATTTTATGTCGGGGATGGCGGACATTGTGTTTGATCGTAGGGGGGTGAGTGGCCGGGAACTCATCAAAGTCTGCCGAGTTCCTGTTGTTGACATTGCGTCGTCATAGGCGAAATTCTTCGACCATCCCTCTCGAAAGACAACCCAAATCCCGGTCACAACGATCAGAGACCGAAGGTGTTGGTCCGTTTCTACCAACGTCAGTCCCTGCTTCCCCTCTCCTGGCGCCACCGAATTCCTTGTTACCAGTCTAGAGGGCGACTTAGGGGATGGCGGTGATACCGCATGAGGGGATGGCGCAGTGCGTGAATAATAGTCCTGTATTTCCATACCGGTCCTAGTCAAAGTCGCAATGACTGGGTGGCGTCTCGTATCGGCCGCTATAATGCTGAAAGTAAAGCGATGTTCCTCTTGCTGTTGTGCTTCTACCCGCGTTAGACTTGAGGTACGCTGGCGTTGTCGATTTCGGAGGGCCCAACGACAGGTTAGAACTTCGCCATTTCCGTCAACCGCTGTGAATTCGTAGGAACCATTGACAAGCGGGATTGCTTCCCAGCTTGGGCCATGGTTCAGACAGATTTCCGCTCTGCCCCACTGACCACCGTCTTGCTTACGCTTTTGACAAATCGTCGCAACCACGTCTCTATGTTCCCAGCTCTCGTCTTCTGAAGAAATACTTCTGTCATCTGACGCTGGCCGCTGTTCGTAAGAGTCGCTACTGGTAATAACAAGGTCGTTCGGACCGAGCCCGTCCCTGCGCTTGAAGACCGGGAGTAGACGAGTTGTTACTTTGGAGGGGAAAATAGTGGATGGAATGACGTCCAACGCTGGGAACGAACGGCTCTGTTCTGCCAGCTGGTGCAACTGCAGGAGAACTCGAGGTCGTATGTGAAACCGTTGCTTGGATTTGTTGCATGGAGGTGGGTGGGCCAGCCGGAATACTGTTTTTGTGCGTGGTATGGGATTTCCAGGAAGCTCGAATCGAACATGATGGTCTTCAGATTCAGAAGAGGACGATTTCCGATCATGTCCTTCATTCATGGTTGCCATTTCCGCGCTCTGTCGATTGTACACCAGCGAAATGGCGGCTTTGGGAATGTATAATGCCATGTTGCACTGTTCAGTTTCATGAACTGGACAGGAAAATCGAGAGATCTAGACCACGGATTGTCTGATGGAGCACCTTCCTCACAGAATCTTTTCCTAGTGCTGAATATCCTATATCTGTTCAAAGTATCTGTGATGCACCGTCGGAACGATAGACACAGCCCAACCGCGAGCGATCTCAGAAGCGATCAGAGCACGTGTAACGCGAGATGGATTGGGTCTGCCGTACTAAAAAGCGTACCCTTCTTGGCCTTTAGTGCTTGGACTGTGATATGTCAATGCTAATTGACCGCAGGACACTGTTATAGTAGAGGTGACTGTTGTTTGCAAAACTATCGGCAGAGCGGTGCCCACTAAAGCCCAGGAGTGAGAGTTTTCAGGACGACACGAGATTTATTGGTCTTCATCGGCTGCGAGGGATATACATTTGCACCGACAGCCGACTTGAACCAAAGGTAGGCGGTATAGAGTACGGCCGAGAAGGCCGGCTGAGTCTGTCAAAGCCACGGGCCTCAGCTACCAACCAGTCGACTCTGGAAAACTAGGTAAACAAAGGCTCTGGGACCCGAGAAGAGCGTAGAACAACGCCGAGAGGGATAGGTTTGAAAGCGAACACGACACATGTGACAGTGATATGAGAGATATACCTGTCTCGTGGGTTTGATGTTGGATTAAGCAGGGATACATTAATATTTGTGCCGGCGGATTGTCAATCGGTGAATCACGGATTGAGGGTGGCACTATGGCCGTCTCCGGCTGTGCACTATTATTCACTTTATGAACATAACAAAGATTCGGATGGAGCCACCCTTTGTCGTAAGGTTTGGGCATCGGCCAAAAGTTTGCATCGGATGAGAATGTGTGTGTGAAACTCTCTCTGAATTAGAGGGGCATTGTCGGCAGCCGGATGCCAGACGTCTCTTTCCATCCTCTTGGCTCCTGATGGATCAACAGGATACACCACCTAACGTTACCTAGAATACGCCCGTGATCTGAACTGATCTCTGCAGGAGCGCACACAGGGACTACGGTGAGTGAGCAACGATGATAGCTTGCCAACAGATCTCGATCCCAGCTGTGCGCAGGACTGTAGGAAGAACATATTGATACCCAAGCTTGAGAGCCTTTCGCCGTCTCTTACCACTGCCCAGTTGACAAGTCAGTGGAAAGCGGCGAAGCAAGGGTAGGCAGCTTGGCGATGGGGCGGGCTGACTGCTGACTGCTGACTTGTGCCCCAGTTGTAAGAGTGGAAATATCGGAAGCCGAAAGGAAAAAGTGAGCAGAGGCGAGACTAGTGAGAGAGAGGATCTTCAGCCTCAACCCGATCCGCTCGGATAGTCGGTGAATTATATCGTCCGACTCCGTTCATAATTTGTACGAACACGCGAATCCGAAATCATGATTCCCCCACTTCATTAACATGCTACTACGTAGTAGTACATCCGTATCTTGAGATGAGTAATTACTTACGTAGCTGTCTGGTGTTCATCAGACTCACAGATGAAATCGATGATGGTTTCAATTTGTCCGCTGAACGTGGGATAGGTAGGTATCTATTGGGAGGTGTGATTGTGTCAAGTGTTGACAATATCATGATGTGATCTCGCCTCAAATGTCCCATATACTCATTATGTGACCACCTCGGTATGTTGGGTATGTACGATAGACCGGCTCCCAGTGGGCTTCTTGCGGTGACCAGATTTTTCTTGTTTTCTTCGGGCCTTGTTGATACTGTTGATACGCATGTGGGTGCCATGCAGCCATCTTAGTATCATTCAGACTGTACTTCTCACTCTTACAACAGACTCGGGATAGGCCAGGTATGTCAGCTCAAATTATTTCACAAAGACGTGGTTGCTGTCAGTGTTACGAGATCCTTTGGGGACAGATCCAAACAGACCATTTGTCATCAACTTTGAATTTCATCTTGACTCGCCCTCATGTTCGAGCAGGAAATCACTTCGCCGGGCGTGATAACCACACGAAAACTTCTATCTGTGTTTGGTGCATAAAATATATATACCTCCGGGAACGGATTGTGAACCGAGGTAATTCGCGGTGAATACTGGTTTTGTTTTAGCTCCATTCACATTCCAATCCATGATCTCGAAGCTGATAATTAAGAGGTGGAGGACAGCAATCTCTGCCTTACCATACTACGTAGTACCACAGTATCTACCGTAGTAAGACCTATGACACCACACTGCGAGACTGGCGACTGACGACTGACGACTGACGAGCTGGCGACAACTGGATTTGTCCCTCGGCGGGTCGGATCTGGCCAGAAGACATCGCCGGATCCACACTAGGTCCGAAGGATCGTATCGGGAAAGTTTCCTATCGTAGTTTCTATGTACATACCTTAGTAACTAGTAGATACCTCGGCCGTACAAATTTAGGCAAGCTCGGGAAAAAAGGATCACTGTTACTATGGTGGCAGGCAACTATTGTATCTCCCTGAGGTAGACCAGACCTTCCTATAACGATAGTTAGGAACCGAAGGATTTATCAGCTAACGCACGTGCGATGCCAATGCTTCGGACGTTGGCGAAATCTGCCCAGACAGCACCAATTTCTGCGTTGGTGATTTTCTTCGTCTTCTGGAAGCTTTTGCTCTTCGGCTTGGCAACTACAAGCCCTGGCCCTGGATATGATACCTCCACCAGTCTGTTGGTCTCTCAGGTTCGCACCAATGGATCTGCTGGTGTGTCATTCGAAGAGACTCCCGCCGCACTTCCAGCTATCTTCAAGTTAGCAAGATGGGATGCCATCTATTTCACGTCAATAGCTACGAGAGGTTTCCTCTTTGAACAGGAATGGGCCTTTGGTCTAGGCCATAACACACATTTAGGCGTCGTCTCGCGAAGTAAGTTACTCCTGTCAAGTGGTAAGGTGGTTACTGAGACCTAGAACGCAGTTGTGAAGAGTCTCTCTGGAAACAATGATATGCCTGTAGTCATTGTTGGAGTTGCCCTCTCCCATATCTATCACTTACTATCCGTCGTGGTGCTCTATCTGCTTGGATCCTTGTTCTTCTGCTCCAAACCCTCTGAATCATCGCGAACTGCCTTTCTCGCCGCCGCCCTGCACGTCATTTCTCCTGCTGGTCTGTTCTTGTCGGCTCCCTATGCCGAAAGTCTTTTCTCGTTCCTCACGTTTACTGGGTATTACTTACATACGAGAGCTTCACTGGAGTATCAGTGGGGACGCGTTCAGCGAAGCAACATGCTCACCGTCTTGAGTGGCGTGATTTTCGGCCTCACAGTTCCCGTTAGGAGCAATGGCCTTCTCAACGGTCTTCCTCTCTTCTATGCAGCGCTCTCATCGTTCGCCGAGACCATAGATAGTCATGCTGATATCAAGGCACTCTCTCGACTTCTGGCTTTGGGGCTGGGCGGGCTTTGCATTGCGATCGGAGCTTTCCTGCCGCAATACTTGGGGTATATCACGTACTGCATGCAGGATGGTCAGAGACGACCGTGGTGCAGTGCTCGTATTCCTAGCATTTACACTTGGGTGCAGAGCCGTTATTGGTAAGCAGTCTCTCCCTGGCTATTACTTGTGAGACTGACCCAATTCTAGGAACGTAGGATTTCTGCGATATTGGACCCTTTCGAACGTGCCTTTATTCCTACTGGCTGCCCCAATGCTGGGAATGTTGTTCATGTCTGCTTTGCTCGTGTTGAGGCAAGGTCTATTCCCGCAAAGTAATGACGAAAAGAAACCGTACTCAGCTTCTGATCGCACAAGGCGTGATATTTCACGCCAAGCCGCTCTCTCACAGCTCCTTCTGGCAATCACCACCTTGACAAGCTCTCACGTCCAAATTATTACACGATTGGCATCTGGGATGCCGTTGTGGTATCTATGGACTGCACAGCAAATCTTAGACCGTGAGAATAAGCGTAAGAACTCTGCAGGGGGCCTGTTTCAGACTGTTGTCAAATGGATGGTTCTTTATTCTATGATCCAGGGTTGCTTATATGCTTCGTTTCTCCCTCCAGCATGAAGGAAGAGTCTTCATCAGTATCCTAGGGTAAACATAGAGATACGATTGCTGCAAGACTGCTTTCCAAGCTGGCGGAGATTAGTCTCTACATTTCTTTTTCACGTAGCTATACACAAGGCAGTGCACAACTCGTACTGTCCAAATTTACCGCTTTCAATATTAATTAGCGTATCCCGCGTTGTTGAGGAGGAGCGATATGGTCAAGCAAAATGATTACATAAGTATTGTAAACTTGCGGTGTGGATCTACCCAAGTCCAACTGCCAATGAGATCCCCAGACTTTCGGAGATCCTCGAGGCAAGCGATCATGATCCAAGCGGAGAGACAGTCGACCGTGATGAGATAGCTCAGGCGCAAGACAGACACTTCGAAGGCACCAAAACAATTACGTATGAGTCTGATGCCGGGATCATTGAACCATTGTAAAGTTTACTATCTTGTACGACCGACATCAGCGGTAGCCTATTCTCAGTGTAACCTACTCTCAGGCTGAAGCTGCTTGCGAAGCTTACATAGTATATCTGTTCAGGAAGTCCTGTATGATAAACACCTTTCCTGTTCACACGAATGCCAGCTTATGTTTGTCGCAGTTTTACATGAACGAAATCATAACAATCATTTCTCATCCCCAAGTCAATCAGAGTTCACTGCTTGCCTTCACCTCGAACTGAGAGGCAAGCTCCGAGATTACACTGAGCTCCCCGGGGGACGTCTCATCCCATCATGGATAACTTCCGGGGTAGAACAGAAGAACATAACATCATAGCGGCGCTTTTGAATGGAGAAAGCTCAGAGCTCTCACAGGCGACCTCGCCTGGGGCAGAACCTACCGTTGACAATGAGATGATGCAAGACCATTACAAGCACTTTCGCAACAGACCTCGCACTTACCCTTACTTCAAAAACCTCCCCTACAATGTTGAAAATGAAGCCACGAGGCTGCGCCAACTCGCGGATATCATAAAGAACCTATATATCGCTCTCGAAGCCGGTGAATTTTCTCCAGGAGCAGTGCATTGGACGAAAGAGTTGCGGAGTTGGCTTACCCTAAAGTTCGACCCCCCACGAGAGGTTAGAGTCAGACTCACAAAGCTTTACTATGAGCTATCATTGGCGCCTGGGATTGATCCGGCCATCGGAGAGCGGTTTGCTAGCATGTTCATGATGCTTACGAAGTGGGTTTATAACGTCGAAGAGGTAGAATGGAGCTGACTCATATAGACGCAAACACTATCTACGCCCAGCGAAGGATCTCGTTCTCGACTGGAAGCCACTCTACCAAGAGATCAAGTACTATGTGTTGCCCGCTGAATCGGGGCTCATTCAGACCTCCACACTCAAGCGAAATATAAAGACTATGACAAAGCTATGCAGTTTTGCGCAACTCTATTTCAATACTGAGGAATTACCAGATATGTTGGACGAGTTCCTACCATTCTTCAGCACATCCTTTACTGAAGGCGCCTTCGTGGTGGTAGGCTTAATGAACCTCATGCTGCCTACGCAACCCGGCCCAGGCGACAAGCCAGACTTGGTACCCCAGAACTTCCTACCGACATATTTCCATTTATGGTCCTTGGTGAATAGGTCGAGGACATTTGACGTTCACTTTCTCGACTATCTCTCACGCCTTGCGCGAGATCAGCTTACAGCGGAGCAAGTTCCATTCTCAGAATACGGCTTATTTACCAAGGAGCAGGCCACCTTGATATACACTGCAGTATTGCGTCTTTTGGAGATACCTGTTGGTCAAGCGACATCTGCCTACAGTGCATTGGTTGATCTCAGCTCAGGGCTTGGAATCATGCTAGATCGAGACTCTCGGAAACACCCCGTTTCTCATCACATCGCACGATGGATCATCATGTCCATCTCCCCTGCATGCCTCGATTCGGAGGACTCAGTGCTATCCATGTTGGAAGGTCTGATCCAAGCGATTGAAACCTTCTTTCATCCTTCAAACTCAGGGAGCTGGACGAAGACACTTTCTCAGCTGGTTTTCTATCTCACCGACTTCTTCGTCATGCGATGGAATCGGGAACGGAACGGAGAGATGGAGGTTCCTGTGGAACGCAGACTAAATGAAGCCATCAGGAAGCGATTCGTATTGTGCCTGCGAGATGTCATCTTCATGGGCATTTATTCGAAGAGCGGTACTGCCATGAGTTATTCCCTGTCTACGTTACAAGGGTTAGCCTATCTCGAACCTGATCTGATACTCCCTGGCGCTCTCCAAAGAATTTACCCGTCCATGCAGGGGCTTGTGGAAGTCCACCGAACGACTTCTTCACTGAGATCCTTACAAGTTCTTTCGAGGACAATGATCAGAACAAAGGGCTATCGTTGCCATATTACCGCATTGTTGGGGTTGGCAATTCCCGGTATAGATGCTAATGATTTGGAAAAGTCTCTCATAACCTTGTCTTTCATTGCCTCGGTCGCTTACAATATCCCATTCGCGGACTTATCAGAAAACACAGATGATATCTCTGGCAATGCGCTAGCTATGCAGTGGATGAGCGGCGAGCTTGAGCGGATGGAAGAGCAGGGTGCCGATGTGGAACTCAATTATGACCAGCTCGACACTGCGACGGAGGAGAGTATCCTGAGATCATCCACAGCTGGCTTTTCCGAGTTTTTGAGCTCCTTCTTAGGCAGAGTCTTCACGCTTTTGGAAAATCTGCCAGACGCTGCTCGACTGCGCAACGGATCCCCAGAGGAAAACATCGTCAACACTCTGGCGGCCGCTTTCGTTCCTCTATTATCCGCGCTGTCTCCTGAGCTCTACGACCTTGCACTCAACAAGATCGTGGACTTCGTATCCAATCATGTCATACACCAAGCTCGTGACGCTATGGCATTTATCTGTAATGCCCTGTGCAAAGTCGATCCCGAGAAAGCTCTGGACAAGCTCGTGCCTGTGTTGACACGAGCTATACGTACGGAGATCGATGAAAATGGCGCCGGGTCAACAAGAAATGCTGCCTCTGACGTGCTACCTCGTGATCGAGGCCTGGTCTGGAACGTTAGTATGCTCAGTATGTGTGTGGTTCACGTTGGAAAAGCTGTCCTCAAACATCGGCAAGAACTCTTCGACATAGCGGCTTACATGCAACGACATTGCAAGGGTATGCCTACCGTACATGTCTCAAACTACATTCACCATCTTCTCCTTAATTTGACCATGACTTACACCGTTGATTATGCCCCTTTCGAGGAAGATGTAATGCTCAATGGACCGTCTCCAATTCATTGGGGTATGCAGTTCAAACCTACGGAGATCAAACCAAGGTGGCACGTGCCTGTCCGAGAAGAGCTTGAGTTCGCCGTTGAACTTTTCAAGGACCAGTCCATGTCTGCTCTCAATTCACTCCAAGCCTTAATTGGCGCCAATCCTCCAATCAAGCGAGACGGCTCTGGGAAGGACTGGTCTGACGAAGTGTCTAGGAATCTTGTCCTATTGCGGCTAATACTTTCTGGTATTTCAGTCTTATTCGATGCAGAAGGTGTCTCTCAGGGACTGGAGACGAATAACCAAGCCGAGCATCCACTCAAAAGTCTCCTGGAAGAGGCTAACGGCAATGGCCTTCAATCTGAAGATGCATCTAATATGAGTGATCCGGCAGCAGATCTGGATTTCCAGGATGAGCTGACTCCAAAGCCTATCTTTCACGTCCCAGCAGGTTATCGTCTGTCACCGGAGGACCCTTTATATACCGAGCTTCATCGCTTGCGTCAGCAGACCGGCTGGGTGCTTCATGATGTGCACAAATTCCTTTGCGAGAAGCAAGAGGATGATGTATCCTCCTTCACGCCTTTGTACACCGCCTACAGAGCATGGTTTGTCGATGTCGGAATTGAGAGGTCTGCTCGTGTACTGGACCGAGTCACTAAGCTGCTTGCAGCTGATGCTGCGCCCTATAAAGTCAGCGGACTTCGGAAGGACTACCCTAGGCCTATCCTCGTCCGGAGAGCCAATCTGTATCACTTGCAGAGGCTTCGACAAAACGCTGCTCCAAGGCCACGTTCTCCACTTGACGAGCAGTTGCTGTTTGATCTCGCTGAGTCCAGTGTGTCTCTCTACACCGAAATCAGACGGAATGCACAGAGTGCTCTAGAATCTGCCTTTAAAGTCATAATAGGCTCTCGGATGCTAGTCGTCCCACCTTTGCTCTCAACTTTCGAAAAAGCCGTCAAAACAAATGATTTTCCTCGCATCAAAGGCAGCCTCTTTACTTTGCTCTTCGGCACCATCGCCAGGCCTTTGTCTTACCATTGGAAGTACGTTCCGGCCGTCATACGCGCTTTCTTGGAAGCTACTAGTGCGGATAAACCGTCAATCCAGAAACTGTGTAACAGCGCATTCTATCAGGTTCTAGATTATGGTAGGCCATCGGATCGTATGGCGATCCTGGATGAAAAGATTGTAAAGTCTATTGCACCCCCTGACGATGTCCGCAATATCATTGAGCGTAAACAAAAGATTGTTCTGAAGAAACGAGCGCTCACCGAGCGTAAGAAAGCGGCATTAGCTGAAGAGTTCACTCAACTTGCTCGTGCCTCACACTGGAAGAAGGCTACAAGAGCAGCATCAATCGTGATGTCTTGCGGCCTACGATTCGATCATGTTGCTTCTGATAACATGATAGACCTGATTACCACGGGTACCATCGATTCGCATCCTGGACTTCGTGGTATGTATTCGCAGACGCTCGTTGCACTCTTCACGATGCTGGACGTAAGAGCTGTGTGCGACCATGATTTCGCAAACTACATCCAGAGCAAGCAACAGTATCCTGCTAGAATCCAGGTAACGGTTAATGCAGACGACCCAAGGTGGACCGATAAATTTTTAGGTGATTTTGCCCAACCGGAGGCAGAATATTACAACGATCACGACTATCCCGGATGGCTGGTATGGGGCAAAACGATGCCTGCATACAAAACAATGGATCAGGATATTGAATACGATCAACTTGAATGGGCTAAAAGAAAAAACATCGGCAAGTTTCTCACAAGAGAGTGGTTTTCCACTTGTTTCAAGTACTTGAAGCAGGAGCCTCGAGACGCACATGCAGACAAATTCAGGATGGCGAGTGCTTTGATGCTGCATTATACTTTCGAACTCTTAATTAGAGACCAGTTAACTGCAGCTTCCTTTGAAGACATCAAGGAGGAGACTCTGCTAGTCTTCGAAGACGGTAGCGACAAACATCAGCATCGGGCAACAGCCGAGATTCTGGGTGCAATGATCAGCTCGGTGACCGATACCGCAATAGAGCGACGGCGGATCGTGTGGGAATTCGCCTTTCCCATCATTCGAAAAGTCTTTTCTGATCTTTTGACGCCCGAAAATTCAGGCTATTGGTCAACATTCTTGCATATGATATTACAAGGTCGTGACCCACGCCGTGCCTGGCCTCTTGTCGACTGGTTGGCAAGCTTCAGACTTGACATGTCATCCAATGCTGCCTTCAAGGAAAGCTCAAAAATCAATTTGCTTCATCAAGTGATGTTGGATGCAGGATGGCACTTTCAACTTGACCGACCAATCACAGAAGATTTCCTGGCTCATATCGACCATCCATACAAGGGTGTCCGCGAGGCAATGGGCTCTACACTTGCAACCATCTTTCGGACTCGCTATCATGAGTCGTTTGCAAATGTCGGGAGTCTGATAGAAACGCAAAAGAAGTCATCATCCATAGGGGTTCAGCCATACCAGCCATCACAGCAATTTTCGGACCTTATCACCGACGTATTCGATAGGATCGAGAAGTGGCGTCAAGAAAGACCTGCAGGTCAACAGACGCCATCATCCTATACGTCTGGTAGCAAAACTGTCCTGCTCTGGCTGGACTCGATGCTGTCATCATATGAGTGTACGACGTTGCTGCCATTCTTCCCTACGGTCTTTACTGAGGCTTTCTTGCATATGATGGATGTGAAGGAAGACCCAGAGCTCCAGTCGCTGGCTTATCATGTTTTCCGCCACCTACCTAACATTCCACAACGCAGCGGAGAAGATGGCACACTGGTCAATGCGCTCATCAAGATTGGCCGCACATCATCATCCTGGCATCAACGTTTGCGAGTCATGATCAACATGCAAATCATCTTCTTCAGACGTTTGTTCTTGCTCTCCGCCGAAAACCGGCAGAAACTCTTCGACTGTGTTGCAAGTATGTTGGAAGACCCCCAACATGAAGTACGTGCCGGAGCCTCGGCGACCTTGTCAGGCATGATTCGGTGCTCTCCGGTTGAGCTTCGCAATAAGATGGTGGATCAATTCAAGGAACAGTTTACGCAAATGCTAACCAAGAATCCTCTTCCAAAGAAATCAAGAGGACAGCTGTTGGGAGCGATGAATCCCGCACGGTCAACAGGCACAAACACCCCAACACCGGAACATCAAAAACTTGTGATCTCTCGTCATGCAGCAGTACTCGGCCTTGGTGCCTTGATTCAGGCGTTCCCTTACTCAAGTCCCCCACCAAGTTGGATGCCTGAAGTTTTGATCACCTTGAGTAGCAAGGCTGCCAGCGATCCTGGAATCGTTGGGTCCAGTGTCAAATCCATCATCAGCGACTTCAAGAAAACTAGACAAGACACATGGCACATTGACATGAAGGTGCGCTCAAGATTGACCTGTGTTAGGATATCTGCTAACGAATAATCTAGGCATTTGAGCCCGAACAGCTCGAAGACCTCTCTGGCGTTCTTTGGAAAAGCTATTTTGCATGATCACCCCTCGGAGACCAAGCCGTCTAGACACCTGTTTGAGTATTGCATTTGGAGGCGCAGGCTTTTCTCAGCGGATGGCGTTTGATAACAACATCGAAAGTCGGGCAGTCGTGATGAAGAGAACACTGGCGGGCACAGGATTATCCGGACTGTCTATCTACATAATCTCTCGTTCGTTTGGATACTGTATTAGCATGATGAAGTAGACACAATCAATAATCCGAACTCATGATAGTAATTGATGAGAGTCGAAGCCGTGATGTCCTTGGGTGTTCCTACGGTGAATAGCGAAGGCGGACTCCTGCCAACTATCCGAATACGGAGTAGCGTGCCAAGATGGGTAGCAGAAGCAAAGCAAGCAAAGCAAGCTGTCTCATCATCGCATGTTCTTTTCCCTCATAATAACGACAAGAGCATTGGTTCGCTCTCGACAACACACTCTTTCCTTCTCTCAAGTGTTTTAACATCAGGCCGCTACCGAAGTTGAGCAGACTTTGGTCTTCATTCCCTTTTCACTTGGCCTGGGCGGCCTGAGCGCTGACCAGTTGTCATCATGGCGCCTAATAAGGACACCTTCTTCCGCTCTGCGACTATGTCGCTTACGCAGCTATATATTTCGAATGAAATCGGCCGCGAGGTCGTGTCTGCTCTCGGTGAACTAGGAGAGGTACAATTCAGGGACCTGAATTCTGAAACCAGCGCCTTCCAACGAACCTTTACCAAAGAGATTCGCCGCCTTGACAACGTCGAACGTCAGCTGCGGTATTTCAGAGACCAGATTCAAAAGACCGACATTCCTATGAGACCAAGCTATGAATTCCAGAATATTCTGGCTGCACCCTCTGCTAGCGAGATCGATGAACTCGCGGATCGCGCTGAAGCACTCGAGCAGCGAGTCGCCAGTCTAAACGAAAGCTACGAGACATTGAAAAAGAGAGAAGTCGAGCTTACGGAATGGCGCTGGGTTCTAAGAGAAGCTGGAGGCTTCTTCGATCGTGCTCACGGTCATACCGAAGAGATTCGCCATAGTGAAGATGCCGATGACGATGCCCCACTGCTTGCAGATGCGGAGCACGGAGAAATTGGACGAGCTAACGGTGATGCTCAAGGACAGTCCTTTGCCATCATGAACATTGGTTTCGTCGCTGGTGTGATTCCTCGAGAACGGCTTGCAGCATTTGAGCGAATTCTGTGGAGAACACTGAGAGGCAACCTGTACATGAACCACTCCGAGATCCCCGAGGCTATCATCGATCCCACAAACAACGAGCAGACTCACAAGAATGTTTTTGTTATATTCGCACATGGCAAGGAAATCATCGCAAAGATTAGGAAGATATCCGAGTCTCTCGGCGCTGATCTTTACAGCGTTGATGAGAATGCAGAGTTGCGCCGCGATCAAATTCATGAGGTCAACACCCGATTGAGTGACTTGACCAGCGTTTTGCGTAACACCAAGAACACTCTCGATGCCGAGTTGACACAGATTGCAAGGTCCTTGGCTGCATGGCTCATTATTGTCAAGAAAGAGAAGGCTGTGTATTCCACACTCAACATGTGTTCCTACGATCAAGCTCGGAAGACGCTCATTGCTGAGTGCTGGTGCCCCACCGAGGCGCTGTCATTGATCAAGTCGACTCTACAGGATGTCAATGACCGAGCTGGGCTATCTGTTCCTACCATTGTCAATGAGATCAAAACCAACAAAACGCCGCCGACCTACTTCAGGACCAACAAATTCACCGAAGGTTTCCAGACCATCATCAACGCTTACGGTACCGCCAAATATAAAGAGGTCAATCCCGGTCTTCCAACCATTGTCACATTCCCTTTCCTGTTCGCAGTCATGTTTGGTGACTTCGGCCACGGTACACTCATGGCACTCGCTGCCTTGGCCATGATTTACTTCGAAAAGCCGCTGCAGCGATCAAAACAGGACGAGCTTTTCGCAATGGCATTCTTTGGTCGTTACATCATGCTTATGATGGGCATATTCTCGATGTATACCGGTCTCATCTACAACGACGCATTCTCACTCTCCTTGGACATTTTCCCATCTGGCTGGCTTTGGCCAAGCGACTTCAAGGCTGGCGATGCGTTACTTGCTCGTGCAAAGGACAATTACCGCTACCCGTTCGGCCTCGACTGGGCTTGGCACGGTACCGATAATGACCTGCTCTTCGCCAACTCGCTCAAGATGAAGCTCTCTATCCTCATGGGTTGGGCCCACATGACATACTCGTTGTTCCTTTCATTGGCAAATGCCAGGCATTTCAAGTCGAAGATTGACATTTTTGGCAACTTCCTCCCGGGCATGATCTTCTTTCAGGCCATCTTCGGATATCTTGTTTTCTGCATCGTATACAAGTGGAGCGTTAATTGGTATGCCATTGGTAAATCGCCTCCAGGTTTGCTTAATATGTTGATCTACATGTTCTTGCAACCGGGTACGGTGGAAGAAGAGCTTTACTCAGGTCAGGCTGGTGTCCAAGTCTTCCTTCTGTTGCTTGCAGTGATCAACGTTCCAATCCTCCTCCTGCTGAAGCCACTCTGGCTGCGACACCAACACAACAAGGTGAAGAAACAGGGTTACCGTGGGATTGGCGAGACACAACACATCTCCACTGCTCTTGATGACGAAGACGAAGCTCCTAGCGGCATGAACGGCGGCCGACGAAGCGCCGACAGCGACGATGAAGGTGCGATGCTTACTGAGAACATTGGCGAAGGCGAAGAGGAGGAAGAATTTGAATTCGGGGAAATCATGATCCATCAAACGATTCACACTATTGGTAGGATAGCCCTTCCCCAACTGTTCGTGGATCACATACTAACAATAAACAGAATTCTGTCTTAACTGTGTTTCCCACACTGCCTCCTACTTGCGTTTGTGGGCTCTTTCTCTTGCTCATCAACAACTTTCGGTCGTGCTCTGGGACATGACCCTTGGCGGATCTTTCAAGCAAGAAAGCGCTGGGGTCCGTGTCATCTTGATCATCGTCACCTTCTTCATGTTCTTCACCCTTAGCATTGCCATTCTTTGTGTCATGGAGGGAACTTCTGCCATGTTGCACTCTCTCCGTTTGCACTGGGTTGAAGCCATGAGCAAGCACTTTGTGGGCGAAGGCATCATGTTTGAGCCATTCTCATTCAAACTGCTCCTTGAAGAGGACCCTGTAGATTAGACTGCGGGTGTAAATGCCAGACTCGATATGTAACCAACAATCATTTCTTGAATAGCTGTATCTATTACTGTTATATGAAGCAACTGGATCTGAATCTTACGATCTCGGAGTTCCCCAACGCAGACGTCATTGTTTCCACCCCTCAAGTGGGCTAAACCGTCCGTCCGTTCGGTTCGCATTAATAATTGTCGCAACTCATCGAACATCAAAGACTTGTACACAGCAAATGTACTTTTGGCCATAGTCTTGATAAGCCAATTGTATATCTCGTTGCGCATCGTCAATCTCTTTCCATCTCTGCAGTACTTTCCTTCACGTTGAAGAACATATCCAACACCCGGATAATCAATTGAACCGAAGGCGGTCCAAACCCATTTGCTGCAGCGCATTTCGCATTTCGCATTTTCAGGATGACGAAGTTCCAGATTGATATCGTTTCTGATGTTGTCTGTCCATGGGAAAGTGTTGGTTTTCGTTATGTGTTTCGCTCGTGATGAGGTTCTCAGATTGCCTGGTGTCTTGCTTGCGCGCATTGCCGGTAGGCGCAAGCTTACGGGCACCGTGTGCATGAACCATCCTTACGTCTCTGTCTATTTTCATTTTGCGTATCTTGAGTCTAACAGTGTCTCGTGCAGTGTTACATTGGCCACCGGCGTCTCACCACAGCCATAACTCGTCACAAGTCCTCCAATCCATCCGATACCTTCAAACTGCTCTATCACCCATACTACCTCAACCCTCCCACCCGTGAAACACTCGCATCACCAACATTCTTCCCCGTTGTCCCTCCATCTCGACTTCGATTAGAAGTGTACGGCGAGAAATTTGGACCCCAAATGGTGCCTCAGCTCTTCAAGAGACTCGGTGACGCCGCCAAAGCCGATGGACTCAACTTCAAATTCGGTGGCAAAACGGGCCCCAGCCGCAACGGCCACCGCCTAGTCCGCTACGCGCAGAGCCACGGCGGCGAAGACGCCCAGAACAAGACCATGCTCGGCCTGTGGCGCCGCTACTACGAAGAAGAAGTCGACATCACCGAACTCGACGTACTCGTCCAAGTCGGCGTCGAAGCCGGCCTCGGTACCGCCGACGAGATCCGCGACTACCTCGAAGCCAAAGGCTCCAAGCGCGACGAAGCCCTGCGCGACGTGCACGACATCGACCGCGAAACCGAAGACGCCTCGCTCGGCCGCGGCATCAGCGGCGTGCCCAACTACGAGATCGGCATCCAGGGCTACCGAGAGCGCTACGAGGTCAGCGGCGCCCAGGACCCGCGACTGTTCGAAGCCGTGTTCCAGAAATTCAGGGACTTGGAGCGCGAGAAAGGGTTGACCCCCGTGAGCAGTGAAACGCCGCCTCTTACCGCGGCCGATGAGAAAGCTGGTGGTGACCTAGCTCAGGACGAGGCGGGGTTGAACGGGGAGGCATGTGCGATAGATGGGAGTGGGAAGTGTTGACTTTTTCTCCTTCCATCTCTTTCTTCGTCTCCCCCTGCAATATTATTTATGTAGAGAGAGTAAAAACATGATAGACACTGTAATTAATTAATAAATACAAACCAAACAAAGTTAAAACAACTCTCTCTCTATCTTTCCCCCGTCTCTAACAGATAATCATCCTACAATATAACTAATCCCTTCCAAACCAAAAATCAGGTATAACTACACTTTCTCTGCAAGCCAACCTTTTTTTTCGTGTCAATCTTTCATCATCATCATCAGACTATCTATCTACCTAAGCTGGCTAGCTAGCTAGTCCTTCCTCCATCGACCAGACCACCGACTCGTCTTGTCGCAGAACAAGAAGAAGAAAAGGAATGGAAACTAATAGTAGTACTCGAGAAGTCCTCTCTTGGGACTTCATGACAGAAAGTTCTCAGGGGGTAAAAACGCCCCGAATTGAAAAAGGAAAAAAAAAAAAAAGGAAAAAGAGAACACAATAGCCGGCGTACGCGACAGTATCTGTCTGTCTGTCTTGCCTGCCTACTGCGGACTACCTCCTTGGTAAGTTCCCATGCAGTAGTAAGCAGCAGTCAACACCAGAGAAAAAGGAGAAAAAAAAAAGAAACCCAAAAAATAAAACATGAAAAACCCAAACCCGTTTCTCCTTCCTTCCTTCCTTCCTTCCCTCCCTCCCTTCCATCCTGTAAGAGAGAGAGAAAAAAAAAGAAAGAATTCCCACACTTCGGTTTATTTTCCCCAGGGGTATCATTCGCTTTTTTGTTGTGAGATCTCTCTTTGCCCATGAAACCTTGATGACCTTTGATGACAGAAAAGGGAAAAAAAAAAAACAAGCAATACAAGAAGAATTGGAAATGTAGTCGTACAAAATCTTGGCAAGAGCGGTTTATGTGTGAGCTGCCATTTGCGAATAGAGGTAGCGGCGTGGTCCTTAGCAGAGGCCAAATAGAACCGGTTCCGCGCCCCGTCGAGGATGGATTAGTTTCGGGTTCTTTTCCCGAGATTTGAAGTTGAAGGTTCATCGGGCTCGTCCTCATCGGATTCCTCATCGCGTTGCTCATCTTCGCCGGTACCGTTGGCTTTATCCTTGCCCTTTCCTTTCGCAGACCCAGCAGCACTTCCACTAGCCACAACTCCATCACCGTTGGTAGCAGCTGTCGGCGCAGCGTTAGGCATTCTGTTCTTCTTTGGGCCTCCTCTCCATCCGCCTCTTCCCTTCTTCTTCCTCTGCTGGGAATAAGCGTAGGCAGGTGGCTTTGGTACTGGTTCCAAACGCGAATAACTGGCTGGGTCTGCATCAAGGGCAGCGCGATACGAATCCGGCTCGATGGGAGGATCAGTACCGTCATCTTCGATGTCGAGATTGGGTAGGTAAGGAGCTAGAACTTGTGAAGCGTAGAGAGTCGTGTTGTTGAAGGAAGGGAGAGGCGGGTAGATATTTGGATCTTCAGGACGAGATTTGGTGCCGTTGGCTGTGGAGGCCTGAACCTTGCCATTTGATTTTGCCTTTTTAGCGGCCTCATCTTCGCGTTGAATGAGAGTTTCAACGCTCGTCGGCCCATTCAGCCCAGCTGTATTGCTCGGTGAAGCTTTGCTGCGGCCGTTTTTGGTTTTGGTTTTGGTTTTACCTGCGGCCGCTTGACGTTTTGTTGCTGCGACTTGATGACTATCCCCGTCACCTTCAATCACGTAAAAGACTGGATCCTCTCTCTCTTCTGGCGCCGGAAACTTGTCAAAGGTAGCAGTTGAAGGTGGACCTGGGACCGGATGTGTACTGCTCGCCGTGGCGTCGCGGTCACGTTGAATACCATTGTGATTATCTGTTGCAATGGCTTTTCCTTTAGCTTTTGCGTCCTGAACCTGTTCTTCGTTATCGATTGATCCTTGTGTTTGAGCTCCTTCGTCGTTCCCATCCTTCTGCTCATCTCCACCTTTCTCTGTCTTGCTTGCTGCATTTCCTCCGTCAAGCTGCGGCGTGCCTTCGCGATCAGCAATCGTGTGCATGGGAGCATTCTCATAGGTAGCTTCGTCGGATCGGCCCATGAGATAGGGAGTCCAGATCAACCTGGTAGGATCAAGCTTAACCCAATTCTTGGCGTTGTATTGATCAACCACCTTTTGGAAGTACTCAAAGTTTGGCGAAAAAGCATATGCTTTGGTGACGGGGTCTTTCATGAGAGAGTATGATCGCTCTAATGTGTGGATCACATCGTTGACGTCCCAACCTAGTACTTCAGCCATCGAAACGACGTCGACGTTATTCCATCTGATGCGTTCACGCAATGGTAGGAGATACTTTGCTAGACTCCAATCCCAGTATGCACGATATGTAACAAGACCCATATCAGAGAGCGGCTTTTCGGGAGAACCTTGACGGCCTTCAACGCGGGAAAGCAAGTAGGAAAAGTCGATGAGAAGACTTGCATAGCCTTTTCGCTGATGATGAGGCATGGTCAAGATGCATGAGACATTATGCAAGCTCGAACTTCTTTTTTCTTTGCTGAAATAGCCCACGAAATGGTAGCCTTTGGCGTCATATTCGCAAAGGACATAGAACAGGAAAGGTTCAACGTCGTAGTAGAGTGTCTTGGAACCGAGAAATGTTTTGGCGAGCAAACATAGATATTGGCAGTAATCCATGTGCTTCCGACCATCTACCTCGAAGATCGAAAGGTTACCGTCGCGATAAATTTCATCGCCTGGCGGATGTTTGGCGTGGCACTTCAATTTGTGACGATATGCGACATCCTGCGATGATAGATATTTCAGGCAGAACTCGCAAATGAAGAGCTTCCTCTCTCGTGCATACTCCTCAGGATATGGAGCTGCATATTGAGTGTCGATCACAGTGTTACCAAATTGAATCTGAGGTATCTTGGTGGGACCTGACTTGTTGCGTCGATGCTGATGTGTGGCTTCACCGGCATTGTTTGCATTTGCGGCCTCGGCTGCAGCGAATGCTGCTCGTCTGTCAGCCTCCGCTGCCTTCCGTGCTTCTTCGAATTTGTCTATGTCATCTTGTGTAGGTATGTAGTTTGTGTTTTCAGCCTCTTCTGCAGTTAGGATACCTCCATACGGCTTCGACTGGGAATCGTCCATTCTTTCAGCCTGATATGGTCCCAGTAATAGCGTGTCTCGATCGTTGCTCGGTAGAGCTGGAAACTTGTCTGGTATTGGAATTGGACCTTCTGGGGGAGGAGTGATCTTTTTTCTTGCAACTACCAGACTTCGGCGCCCTTGGATCTTTGGTGTCTTGAGATTCTCAACTTTTCGTGATATGCGTCTGCGACGCGGAGGATGGTCAAGAATAGCCTGCAGTCGATGTTTTGGTAGTGTAAAAGCAAGGATGAATTTCGCAGGAGGTTTGTTGTACGGACGTTTCTGAATTATCCTTGCGAGTGGTTTCTGGCTAGCTCTGCGTGGAAGTCGTGTCGTGCCAATGACGGGGGTATGTTCACTTGTTAATTCGCGAACTTCGTCTGGATCAACAACAACCTCTTCCTCGAACTCGTCCGAGTCGGATTCAGTACTTCTTCGTACCTTGCGTCTTGGTCTGCTGTGTGCCTGTTGGTTGTCTGGGGAAGAATCATTCGTAAGTACGCTTTGCCTCCTTCTTCTCCCCTCAACAACCTGAGTGTTGAAAACGGAATGGGCTTCAGGCCTACTGGATGTGGTGGCCAATATATCACGAACCATCTTAGGTGCCTTATCGCGAGGGCGTCTACTCCTCCCTTCATAATCTCCATCGCCGCGAACACAGTTGGGACACTGCCAGCCTTCTTCATCGCTCGCATCGTCCTGATAGCCCTTTTTCTGTACGCATGGCTGGTGTGCTTCTCGCGAGCATCTTGAACATTGGAGGACGTCGTTATCAGCCTCAGGGGTGATAGCCAATCTGCAGAACATGCATGCATCTCCATCTTGCTCATCGTCCTCGCCTTCTGCATCCTCTTCTGCTGCTTCGTCTTCACTGGAACTTCTAGCAGAGCTTTTCAGCACTTCATTATCTATACCTTCGCTACCTGCTTCCTCAGCCTCGTCTTCGTCGTCTTCAACTTCCTCGGACCCCGAAGCGCGATATTCATCCGCGACAGAGGTCTCGGTATCATCAGATCCCGCAGTCTCGCCATCGGAGCCAGCGCCGTCTTCCTCGGTGACGTTCTGCTCTTCTCTGTTGTCGACGTCGTCGTCTTCACCTCGGTCATCACTCTCTGGCGTAGTGATTCCGTCCTCAGACTCTTCATCTGTTGCTTGTGTCTTGACGGCGCCGACAGCTTCCATATCGGAGATTTCCTCCCCTTCTGCATCTTGATCTTCAAAATCTGATCCTTCTGCCTCGGCTGCAGCACCGTCACTGGTTTCGTCGGCATCGTCCTCCCCGCCGTCGTCTGACTGTCGGTCCCCGGTATCTGAGCTCTCCACAACAGGGCCAACGTCTTTCTGCTCTTGCGCAACCTCAACACTGTCGTCCAACTCGTATGGCGCATCAATCATATCATCATCCTCGCCTTCTGCGTCCAGATCGCTGTCTAGGTCCTCAACCGTACCAGGGGGTGTATCTTCTACCTTCGCAGCCATATCTCGAAGCCGAGCAACCCACCACCAGCCACGTCCAGTCAAAACGCCAGATCAGTAAATGTACTCTTGGGCAGCTTCATGACAGGGAGCGCAGCATCTGTGGGAGACCTTGGAGCTCGGATGCCGGCTTTGAGGGCTCGTAGGTGTCTCTAGCAGTAACACGATTTTCTTGAAACAGAGAGCCAAAACCCGTTGAATCGCAGTGAACCTCGACGGTGTTATCGCCAGCGACTGTATGCTCGATCGCCAGTCGAGTGGGGACAATGCTCAATGGCGCGTCCAAGAAGTGGTGCAGAGGGCGTACGCAAGTGTACAATAGCGTCCACAGACTTTTGCCGTTCGAAAGGCGCGTCCAGAGAGGAATTGTTCTCGTAACTCGGATGGTGTTCGTCTGATTTCCTATCTCTCAGCCCGATCTATATCGCTCTGATCACCTGTCGCTAAAGTTATGGATGAGCTGACTGTTCTAGTTCTAGGCAAGCGGCAGCGGGGAAAGCTCCGAGGATCCGATCTTGCTTGCCTCTGATTGAACCTGAATTGGATCACCACTTCATCACTTTCCGATCGCTTCGAAAACCAATACTCCCTTGCGCAACGGGAACACAAGTCGAAATCGAGTTCAACTATTTATGCGCTTTTCTTGAAAGTTGTTGTTGTTGTCGACAAGGTGTAACGATTTCGCACGGTCGAGATGGGTGTTCCTTTTGAGGCTTTGCTGCCCTTTGGCATCGTGGTTGTGGTAAGTTGCGAAATTCAAACAGCTAGCAAACAGAGCTTGGTGACTTACTATTGTGCAGATGTTTGGTGTCTCAGGTGTTGGTCTCGCTTCAGCAAAGTATCTAGAGAACGGTGGAAAGCCACCTCGAAGGACGATTGATGCGTGGGATAGGGTGAGTTGTAGCTACGCTCTCTTTTTGAAAACACGATCTAACTTGTTGTACAGCAAAGTCGGTGACTTTTACCACGATCGCGGGGCTTCTACTAATACATTGGCAGTGATGGAACGAGACTTTAGACTCACAGGGGCATTCCGAGCACAGACGGACAACGTGAAGGCACCCGAAGGATTCGCATTGAACAACCCATGGAAGGTCCGTTGTTGAAACGCACGTCACTACATATCACGAGACGCTGACACAAAGAAGCTTGAGAACAGAATCATCTAGATACGCTGAGCGACCAATGCGGATTGAGCGGAAGAATTGTACATGACAGGGGCATCTACGCTGGGTTCGATAGATGAACCGAATATCGGCGTTAGGGAGTCACATAGATGACACAGGCATAGCAGGATTCGTAGAACTAAGCAAATATAGTCCATCTCCTCATGCTGCCAAAGGCGGAGAGCCAATACTATTGCACTGTTCTAAACTTCATGACGGCGCTTCTTGAGGAGGACGAAGCTCCGTGACCATTCCGTGGATGCCTCGGATCTCCTCTGGTTTCAACTCTATATCGAACCAATTCTTCAACCCCTTAACCCTCGCCTCTTCAGTACCAAACGTCTCTAGAATCTCGCTCTTCCCGTGCACACGGCGTTTGACTTCCGCGCCATCCAGCACCATAGTCCCAGCTAGAGTGTAGTTATCCTCCTCGAGCACCACCTTGAACAACACTAGACGGTACGTGAACATGCTTGATTTATGTGTGCTGGAGTGATAGTTCATGGATATAAAATCGGCCTCGATGAATTCGTGGTCTGTGAAACAGTAACCTGGCTTCCACGGGCTGCCTGGCGTGTCCCTCATCTCAAGAATCCATACTTTTTGGTCTGGATCGGTGTACGGTGCGATATGTCTATACACCAGCGTGGTCTGTGAGGTGGGCACGTTATCTACAATATGGCCTTCCACCAGCGGTGATGGAGCACATGCTCCCTGAGCCCCAAAGCCAACGTCAACGTGGTATTTCTGTCCGGCGATGATGACCAGATTGACCATGTGATTCCTTTTTGTGTGATTCAGCTGAAGAGCAAAAGGTCGGTTTCCACGGGCTGTTCCAAAAGGGCCACTTACCAGCCCATATAGCCTTCGGGATCTCTAGGTGCACGATCAGGCCCAGCATCGATGACGTTCGATATCCTCGCACCAGCAGAGTACAATCGGTACCCTAATGACCGAAGCACAATGCCAAAAAAGGTATTATTCTCCATGCAATACCCTCCCAGATGCCGTTCGACCATTTTCGTATACAACGCATCACTATCCAAACTCAGTGCGTGAAATTGGGCATAATGCAACGCAACGCTTCCGAACGGCACGGCAGCCATGTTCCTCCGCTGCAGCTTGGTCAGGATCTCGAGAGGTTCCCGCTGTACGGCTTCTTTGACAGCGTCTAGTCTTCCCATATCTATCCAGGAGAGATACTTCGACATCTGTTCGTCCGTATAGACGGGTCGGCGAGCGAGCGGATGAGCCATGATGTTGCCGCGGGAGATTCTCTTCAAACCCAAAACACAACAGGAACTGACAGCGCGTAAGAATCAAGTAGAATGTTGAATTGGTAAGAGACAAGAAAAATGCTCATCTGCCACCCGTCGCTCAATCCGAGTGAACTTGCAGAACCCGGGAGAGGGCGACTGGCTGCCCCACGTTGTATAAAGATGGCCGCTAACACGGAACGGCTCTCACAAGTTTACAGAAGCTCCATTGGAGTAGGCATAGGGCTCATTCCCTACGGTCTTTTCAGGGTGCTAAGCGAAAGGCGACTGCATAGGGGCAGCATGTAGGTGGAATGGTACATAAGATACTACCTATGTACTGATCGCTCAGCCATTACAGTACCACCTACGCTCTGGATTTCAAGTCACCAACAAATCTAAATCTCGGGATATTCTTACCGTCATATATCCCTATCCCGGAACCATACCATACCATACCCACTTCCTATCCCATCTATCCGAACAGTATCCGCAGAAGATACTCCATCTTGACAATCAATTTAGAGATATTCAAGTTTCGTGAACCATTTTGTAATTTCTGCGTATATCAGAAGCCCCTTTGTTCCTTTTGAAAACAGTTTCGACAGATGATGGGGACCCTCTCCGATCAATTAGAACTTTTGCACCAATTCTCTGCATGCGATGTAAGACATATACCTCCGCCGTCTGATTCGGCCAGGATCTTGACTGAACGGTGACAGGTCTCCGATGCTCTTGTAAAACTACAAGAGCCTGGACCAGATGGGCTCAAGCGCGGTGGTTTCCTGGCTGACCTTGGTAAAATATGCCCAGTGCGTCTTTCCATGTGCCAGCTAGTCCTAACTGATGTCCAAAGTCCCATTCGCACCCAAATCTCCTCTCAAGGGATCATTGGAAGAGCAACCAAAAGTCATTGCCCCTGCGTCGACACTTCAATTCGTCTCTAGAACAGCTGCCTCAGATGCGTTTCCATCTGAAGGAGACCCAACGGCTATTCCGCAGGACCAACACTGGGTCGACCTGACAGAAGAAGGCACTGTCCTGGTCGTCGACCAACCTCTCGAGCAGCGATGTGCTGCGATTGGGGGCATCATGGCTGCGAGAATGAAAGTACGCGGGGTAAAAGCCGCTGTCGTCAGCGGGAGAGTGCGAGACCTCGAAGAGCTGAGGGAATCTAATCTGCCAGTATGTCTCCCTACTCCTCTTCTACTTTCATGTACTGATATCACAAAGATTTGGGCCAGGGCAAAATCGACCGTGGGAACTGCTGCGGAGGCCAAAGTCAGAGCACGTAATGTTGTAGTATCTGTCCGTGGAGTGACCATCACGCCGGTGCGTTGTGTGTGAACCGTAGCCAGGGTGTCGCTGAACCATTTTCCAGGGAGATATAATATTCTGCGATCCTCTCGAAGGCATTGTGGCTATTCCCAAAGACCTTCTGGGTGATGTGCTCGAGCTCATGCCGCGGCTTGTCGAAGCGGACGACAGGATCAAAAATGATGTCAATGCAGGCATGAGCGTTTTCGCTGCCTTTAAGAAGCACAGAACTTAACGGGATTGTGAAACGTCTCAGTTTTCACCGCCTCAACCGCATGGCTATGCAGGCACCCGAGTGCCCTACTGCGGGTCGTCGTATGCAGTGATAAGGCTAGAACCAGGTCTGGCCGCAAAAGCACACATCGTGGTAGTTGTCTTCGAAACTGTCAGAGATAAACGGTTCGGATGGTGCAGAGCAGCTAGCCTCATATTCCAACGCCGTGCTGAGAGACGTCAATACCGTCATAGAGCAATGAATTTATGATTGTCAATGACTCTAGGTAGCCTGACAGCCTGTTAGAGCAAAAGTAGGGCAAGTGCACGATCCGTGATGTCTTCCAACGCACGGGTAATTGCATGAAAGGAAGACAACGAAGCGAGATATCAAGTCTTCCCTTCTGACCCTGTCGCTTAGTCGTTCAGTGCCAAACCCGGTTCTAAAAGACCCCCAGTGTTCGTATCTGATTCTAAACGGGTGACCTAACACACCATCAACATAACACGAGTGTCCAATATTGAGGACCCACGCACATAGACACATCTTCCCAAGCAATCTCCCCTATCGCCTTCGTTCGTTCCAAGCATAATCCACGACAACTGCATATTGCCGTCCGGTACCCGAATATCCAAGATGGAAGAAGCATCAGGAGGCACGAGCTGTAGCTATGCAACTGGCACGAAGCGCTCATCGTCCCTACCTGGAGAAACCAACACTCCACCACAAACGCCACCCAAATTCAAGAAGGCGCGATCATGCCCCTCCGACGAGAAGCATGTCGAGCTCATCGATCTCACTGGAGAAGATGAAGAGCCTGAGTAAGTTCCAAAGTTCCAGTATTTTTTCAGATCCTGCTTTGAAAGTGCGAGAGACACGCAGAGAGAGAGATATATAAAGTAAGATATGGCTGACTACCGGTTAAGGCGTTTGTTGCAGAATCATCAGACTGGAGAAAATTCTGGGTAAGCGTCGCCAGCAGAAGGAAGAGGAAAAATTAGACGCTGTTTTTTTGAATCCTTTTGGCGAGAGACAGTGGTAGTATAGTGATAGAGGAGCAAATGCTGACATCTGCCATTTCTTGGTATTCAGGGAGTGGGAGGAGTACGATGCAGTAGTTTGGGAGTTAAGTGGTCAGATCCAAGTGAACATCGATGCATCTTCTCCAGAACTTGAGAATATCAACCCTCTATCACTGGCTATCGACAGCAAGAAGGACATCAAGAATGACAGCAAGGACGAGAGCGCGGATGTGATGCAACTTGATCCGAACAACGATAGAGATGCTTCACCGATCAACGAGATTCACGTTACCGAAACCACTGAAACACATTCGACTGCGAGTACACCTTCCGAGTTCCCTCGTCCGATCTCATCAAAATCTTTGGGAGTGAAAGGAAAAGAGGCAAAGAGCTCAGAGAAAGTTCTGTCGGCGAGCGCCATGCAGGTCTCATCCAACAAGTCCTTTCCCAGATTCATGGAAATACCGGAAAAAGTGCAGAAACAAATCTTCCAACTTCTTCTGTTGGATTACGGGCGAGACATGCATCCTATGTACAAGGAAGGAATCATGAAGAAGGGACCATGGTCGGGCCTAAACTGCGAAGACATCGTCGAAGGTCCCAATATCACCATTCCATCCCTCTTTTTCGTTTCCAAGAAGGTATCCGAGGGTTCTCGTGCTGTGTTCTATGGTACCAGGACTTTCCACTTCAAAGTTGCAGATGCAGCAAAATGGTTCCTCAAGAACATCGGGGTAGAGAATGCTTCATTTCTTCGTGCTCTAGTGCTCCAGTTCCAGACCGGGTTTATTTTCAGTTCGAACGGAGCGAGCTTGGAACCATGCCAGGAACGGCAATGGGGCCAATTTATCGGTCTTGCACGCAGAGATCCTTACAAGTTGAATTACCACCTGAAGGTCCTCACCGTCATTCTACACCGCTGGATCAATGTGGGGAAAACGTCGTTGCAGGCAGAAGACCGAGAAGAAATTAGAAAACAACGAATGAGACTCATCGATGGGCTGAAGACGTTTGGAGGAATCAAAAAGGTGAACATTATTACGACAAGCGAGTTCTTGAGCCAGCGAGAGGCAAACAATTTAGGTCTACTCATGCAGCAGAGGGTGAGAGAAGAAGCAAAAGGCCCAAAGAAGCAAGTGACATTAGCAGAGTTGATGGAAATGTGTAGATTGGAGAAGGAGAGAGAGAGAAGGTTGGGAGGTTGAATAAGGGAAACAACGGAACTTAGGGAACTGCTTAGGCGTCGGTTGAGATCTGCATCAAGTTCAGCCTACCTGGGAATTCTATTCAGGAGAAAGTTGGAAGTCCTGAGAGGCAAATGATGGTCGTTGCTAATTTTGGTTCCATAGCTTCCGTTGAATAGCGTCCGCTAGGAGCACACTCCCAAATCCCTTTGGTGAGCCACACCGCATGTGCATCCTTTAGATGGCTATCGAACGGTAGAAGAGAATCAATAATATTGAAGATCTGAATATCAAATTTGTGTCAGCCATGTACGGATGTTGCCTTGCAATGAACTTGTCAGCTGACGTCCAGAGAGCCATCGGATATACGAACATGGCCAGATGTGTAAATTGTAGGAACATTCCGGGTTAGAAAAGGCGTTATTTGAATAATAGGAGGACACGATGTGGCATGTATAGGAGACTCGTCAGCGGTATTACCTCTGCCGATACCGGTGAATAACGAGATGAGACACGAGACACCGTCTCGAATGCGAACATGTGCTGACTGCAGACTCCTCTTCGCAAAAGGGCCTTCCTTAGGGACGAGGATCACGATAGACATTTCGGGAGTGAGGTTGTGGGGTTCTTTCATAGCAGATACCTGCTCGATCGGAAGAGGGCTGCGTGGGATACATCTGAGATTATGGAGAGAAGAGATATCCTGGCTTCTGGCTTCCGAGGCTGGTGGGAATATCAGCATAGCGGAGCACTGCGAGATGGGATTGCGGAAAGGACCGTGTGTGTCATGCAGACCACACATGCGAACCATATGCTTAGCTTAGCTTAGCAGATGATGAGGGGTCCGACGATGACCCATGCGTGGGCGATCATTGGTGTCAATGTCGTGCGGGAACGGGAGGATCTTCTCGATAAGGATGTTGTTGATGTGTTATTCCGATGATCCTGCTGGTTTTGGGCTGTAATCGTTAGATGTTGCTTGAATATGTAATATGCAGGGATGGTGCGATATAATTGCTGAGCCCAGCTGGTGGGTCTCAGATAGGTCATGTTGCTGCCATGGGCCAACGAGGCGCCAGAATGGAAGCGGATGCGCCATGGTGATCCCGTGAATATGGGATATGGTTTCGCACGATGAATATTGTATACGACAAAGGAAACAAATGAGTCATGTGGTTGGCAATTCCGGAACGCGCGTGGCAATGAAGTTTGCATCATGCGACGCCGTTAATGGTTGGAACTCTACTAGCCACCATGTTGAGAGCTGCGGTTGAAGACCGCCGTCGACATCATCTAATGACCACGATCAGAAGGCTTTGCCAACACGCTTTACTCAGATATCCATGAAAAGGCTGTTGTTAAACCTTGGGGTGGTACAGGTTGGCCTCTGGTGGTGGCAAGTTGCAGTATCCTTGGGAAATGTCTTGTATGCCAGCCAGCACAAGCTCCTCGAGAGCATCTTCGATGCTCCACCTGTCCCGTCTGTATGAATACCTTCAAGCATCGGAGGATCGGAGCCATGTTGACCAGAAGCCGAGAGGGCGAGGACCAGGAGCTTTATTACCTCCATAGATCGGAATGCGGTAGATGCCATGGGTCCAATAAAGTGGCGATCAAGCAGAGCTCCCAGGCCCTGCGACCTTGCGATCATCTGAGTCCGTACCACGCGATTTTCCCTGTGCCACAGCTTCAATAAGGTGGTTTCTTCATCATACATATCTACTCCTCCAACAATTCGGATCGATTCTTGACTCATGTAAACGATGATAAGCTCTCTGCTTGTAGTTGATGTGCTATGCAGTGCTTGACATTCCCGTCTGTTGGGATCTCTGCACGAAATGATTGTGGCTGCGACCGAGTTGGTGAGAGTTTGAGCGTAAAGTATGATGGTGAAAGGACAAAATAGGCAAACGCTCGATACTTGAAGCGAGATTTGACGTCGACAATATTCGACAAGCGTGATATTCAAGGAAACCGTACAGTTCAGAGAAAGTCAACGTGGCGGTCTTGCAGCGTCTACACGCACGTAAAGAAACCTTCAAGTGGTTTCACGGAACCGAAGAAAAACTTGTTGGTCTGGTCAAGCATCATGTGGAAGCGGCTGTAATCTACGTGCCGCTTTCTCTGCATGGAAGCCCGTGAAGCCTCGTGGCATAATACTTTGGGGCTGGTGTAATGTCGCTCAGTAGCATGTCATGCACGCATATTGCCGACGCCACGAGAAGGCAATAGCTTGTTTCGCAGCTCAGCCACTGTGGCAAATATAACAAGATCTGGAATGCAAAAGACAAAAGGCAAGCGAAGTGTGGCCCAAGGGGCAATATGCGGCGTCGTCTTCAATTGAGTGAACCCCCAATCCAGAGAACAATATCGCAATCACATGGCCAAATCATCAGCATTGAGACTGTAAACACGCTCCAAACGAGCTACCAGAAAAGCTAGAGGGAGTGATATGCGGCAACCCATCACTCTGGAGAAAACCGTCGGAAATGCTTGTTCGGTATTCCGTGCATCATCAGAACCTATATAGTATATTGCACATGGGACCGTTCGCTGGCTGCAGGCCATTGATGCTGTTGTGGCAATCGGAACCATCGTGCCATGTGGTCGCCGCAACCTCACCCATGGACCAACTTCCATGCAACCGCGTGGAAGTCATCGGGGTGGATGGAGGTGGGATGCGGTGTGGACAGATATAATAAGCGGTAAGCTGCATGACCGGGTCTGATGACTGGTTGTATACGTCTTGTCATTTTCGCGTGGCCCAGCAGGGGTTTAGGTTGTGATACTTCACATCGACCGTATCATTAGCCATCTAACAGCAAGTAGTCTCACAGTTCAGTGGCTTTCGTAAGCGAGGTCGCAGGCAAGATAGTCTTCGTCAACCAATTCGGGATAAGGATTGGACCGTTCCTGCAAAATGGATCTATCGCCACTTCCAGCCCTTCGTTTAGATCATGTCAAAAACAGCATAACTTAACACTGTGATCTGTCGATGGTAACATTACCGCAGATGAGACCCAGGTAATATCCAATAAGCTGACGGTGGCGTGCACTACCTCGAAAGAACCCGGGTTCATGCTGTAGCGCGGGCTTAGCCGAAAAGACCAATGTGCTGCGAACCCACCAAGATAAGTTTGTTCGCAAGGCACAGTATGCTTGGTCGAGGGCTATTGTCTCCCACGGCCAACCTCTCGACTCGACCAGGGGAAACGGATGCATGATTGACAGATGCGGTTATGAAGTTCCGATCACAGTTGCCCAGCTCGCCAGGTAGCTTTGGAGGGAAGTAAGGCGGCTAGACCAGCAGGGGGTGCAGTTAAGGTAGATATCTGAGGAAGGGATCTGGGATAAAGGATCTTAGAGATCTTCTGACCGAGAAATGATGCATGCATCACTTTCCAAATGTGGGTCTACCATCCTAAATGGTCTGTTCGACCTCTCTTGATGCTTCCTCTTGCGATACTGTAGGGAGGTGTCGAGGTGTCGAGGTGCTTCGATCCTATAACGCCCCTCGTTGGGACGCTCTGGATATCGAAACAGCCATGCCGAGGATGAGATTACAGAAAAGGCTGTCATACGGATGCTACCAACCTATGTGGATATGATGGCACTGGCGTCGAGTCCCATTTTCGGTCTCTAAACCAACGTTGTACGGACCGTTCCTTTATGGTTCTGCCGGTTGGCTTGCGCGGCACCGAAGACGGTTCTACGCTGTTTAATCTCAACCACGAGCTTGGCTGGACCTTCACCGGTGTCGTTGCGCCTCTGTTTTTTGTAGCTGACCATACGGAGTTACCGCGCACCGCCATCGATGTCCGACTCATCGAAGGATCGAAGATGTTCATCTTGCCTCCCCTCCCCCTAAAGAAATAAGAGGGCCTAGCCATGTCCAACGCCGACAGCGGCGGCCCTAACAACAGGGATGATTAGGACAATTAGTGGAAGTACGGTATTGCAGGGTTTGTTCATTGCCGCGTAGAAGGATCGCAAAAAGTTGACAGGTCAGAAAGCGAGATAGCCTACCGGGAAGCTTTCCGCCAAATAAGGCCGACAAGGGCATGGCCGCCAAAAGGACAGGGCTTTGATCAGGCTGGGGTCAGTGCAGAGTCTAAGAGCCAGCCTGCCACCTAAGTCGCGTCTCGCGTATTGCCTCAAGGCATCTATTTCGTCGCAACCACTTCCCGAGTGAGAATCCCAGTCCATCCTGGACCTTATTTTCCCACATTCTGTTGGAACGTTTCTGTCATGTATCCCTGCCCATGCAGCGTTGTAGTGCAGTCGGCATGGCAGTCCCAAGGCGCTTTGCAATCCATCGTGCCGCCTATCGATACGTGGTTGAAGATACCCATGTACAGAGTAAAACCCCCGACGGAAGCTGTGTAGCCTTGGATCCGTCGCGCTGTGTCGGGGAACTGCTCTAGCGGAATATGGACATCCCTAAACTCCTTCCGGTTGCCACTCAGGCTCTGGTGCAAACCATGGGGTGGCCATGTCGAATCAACTCCATTTCCAAACATGACCAGGTGTACGGGGGACCAACGACGAACAGGGCACAACACATGGGATTGGGATGCATAATGCACGCCTCTGTCGTCGCCCTTGTGCCAACCAACGGATCAGCAATCTGTGATCCAAGGAACCAGAGTGGCATGGCATGTGGAAAGACGTGTCAATAGTCTTCCCGGCATAGACCGCAAGCGAGCGAACCTTTTGCCCCCGCTCGTCTCCCATGTACAACGTAACTCTATCTATTCTTGCTTTCACATCGGTGGATGGTTTGAAGGGTAATGTCGAAGCTTGAACTCCATGAGTGGATTCTGTTGGGGGGAGTAAATGGATCAATGCTCTTGCGACGGGAGGTAGGAGGTGGTCAGTCCCCATTCCCTATGCATGTCGCATATCTCATCAATAGCTGCTACCTGGGTCGATTGAAATGGCGTGAATACATCTGGTGCAGTAATTAGCCATTCATCCAAGGGCAAGGTCAGCAAGAGACAGACACTATACGTACGGATCTGACGGTCAAGTTGCGAATGGATGCATGTCCTGTAGGCGTTATGCATGCACGGGTCTTCACACAGAAGTAGTATATTGATGTATCATCCTGTCTTATACGCGTAAATGGCATCCTATGCGCATATCTACAATTACTTAATTGGGCTTATAGTGAGATGAGATATTGAATGGCTTCGGCATCTCCCATCGTTCACCAGCGTCCACCAGCGTCCACCATCATACTCCATTAGTACTTCCCCAAACTTGCATGACTTGCCTATTCAATCCAAATCGCCAACAAACCGAGAATGATCAACCCAATCCCTGACTATATCTCCCAGCAGCCAACGGTTTCTCAACAATCATTGCCTCTTGGATTCCGTCACTTTTCACCTGCCTAGGTATGCATCTACGAGTCTAGTTGTTATGCTTTGCTAGAAATGCCACTATCAATCTATCGGGATCTAGGACTTGGGCACTGGATTTCTCATTGCGGTATGGATTGAAGTCGCCCGGCTTCACAATCAGCCATTACTGGATGCCTTCTTTCCGCCACATTGTCTTTTAGGCATGTAGTCACTCCCTTGACATCTCGGTTACACCGCCTGCCCTGGTCATCGGCTCCTGCGCCTGCGCCTGCAACCAGCACCAGCTCCAGCACCAGCATCTGCGCCTGTCCCCGATTTTTCTGTTTGCGATGCGCCTTGCTCTCGAGCACGTCTCTCGTATACTGTACAGTATTCGCTAGCGCCGGAAGGAAGACACAAACATGTCATCTTTTCGCGCCAACATCCCGATCCAATACGCACAACCGTCGAAAGTGCTACGGGAAAGCTGCCAGCAGTCCCGATCTGTCCCATGTCGCCAGATGCGAATCGCAGAGGTCTACCATCCTTGGTTGGCCTGTCATAATTGCACTCTGACCTCCTGTCTCATTGGCCCAACTCCGAATCGAACACTCCTTGTAATGTAATGCAGGTTGAGAAGATCCACATCACCAGTGTGCTACTCTTCTTCCAACTCCCTCAGATATGGGCATCGGCTCGTAGACATGCTTCAGGCTCACACCCCCAAACTTCATACGCAACTTGTGATTACTTTGCAATCTCGACCACTGAACGTGCGTCAAGCGACCAACTTGCCCAATCCTTGTCCAAATCACTTCTAGCATTGTCGTGGGCCCCCAAATCTGCTCTTGAGCGCGGACCCGAGGCAGGAACAAACATTCAAGCCAGGTCCGATGAATGTCACTGGGTTGTGTGATCGATCATCTCGCATCTCTCGGTCGTGAATCCTGTATTGGACTTGCCCATACACACCGGCACTCACACATGGTTTTCGAAGGCAGCGACTACGTGTTCGTGTTACCTGTATGTTGTCCGCAGACACCCCAGGGGCTCCGCAGGACAATTTCACTCGATCATACCATTTGCTAGCCCACATAAGCCATCTCAGTATAGATAGCACGTTGATGAGCAATCATTTGACGTCTCACCGCACTGTTCAAGCTGCAGGTTAAAAAGGCTGTCGCATCCTGTTTATTCACTGACAAGGCCATGGTTGTTGATACTCATACTCAACCTTGGTGCCATCGCCTTGCACCGCAGACTCTCTGTGGATTGAGAAAGGAGTTCTGCTGTCAGGTTTCACCAAGCAGTATTCCAGCTACAGTCTTTTGCCATTCAATCAAAGTCTCTTGACTTCCCCGAACTCTGTCATCGATTGCCCTCGCCAGGCCGCCCACCATTGGTCGATACAGTCTACAGCAGACCTCCACGTTAGACCAGAGCTTATCATCCGTCCCTAATACGACTCGCCGACGCTGTGCGTATAGCGAGACCCCAACCTTTACGCTCATCACAAGGAGCTCGGACCTTCGTGTTGGCAGCCAGAGATCTCATCTGGACTATACATTCGGGATCACAGTACCCATTCTTGACGTCGACAAGCGACTAAGCAAGGACCAAACTTGACATAAGATACGCGTTACCATTTCAAACCAAACACTGCCTGAGACATCTTTCAAAGTTTTCGGCATTGACTCTGAGATAGCCGTTAAACCACGGCTCAAAGCCAAAGAACTCACCCTGCTGGCTCGGGTAACGCTATCTTTGGCCAAAACCAGAAAATACTTCGTCCATTATCACAAGCCTCGACGGGACTGTGCATCTCTAAGTATACGACACTATTCGTCCTCGATAAGTCTCGTCAAGCTCTCCACTGAGATAGCATACTTGAGAATAAGACTACCTCGACCCGTTGGTCTCACTGTGCTTTCTCCATCATATCCGAAAATAAGGTGGTGGCAGGCCGTACAGAGACGAATTTGTCTTTCAGTGGTCAAAACCTTACCTACGATACCTACCACTACACACCTCTCCTCATCTGACAGAATTTCCGAAATACATTCAGTCATTATTCGCGTTTTCCCATGGTCAAGCTATTACTTCTTCGATTGTGTTTGCATTGTTCTACACCGTAAAACGATCTCTTCCACAAATTTCCAGTTTATCTCTAGATTGACGCGCTATCTCACCTATCAAATACTGCATTGCGCAGCCGGAGAGCGTGTCCTCATGTTTGAGAAGTCTCTAGAAACACTTACCACCTATGACTGGCCAAGGTCCGTTTTATATGTCTGCAGCTAAGGGCGTGCCTGTCGGAACTAGCTCTGTGGCCTGGACTGATCAAACAATGCGTAGAGCACGATATCAACTATCATTTGCCCAAGAGCCTGACCGAGGGAGAGTCTGCTCTGGAAAAGACAAAAGTAAGAAACCACGTCTACTATAATAACTGAGGACAGTGCTGACTACCGAGACAGAGGGTGGCATCCTTGATCCTCTGCCTATAGTCAAACTCAGGGTCGAAGATGGGGACCCAACTTGGTAAGCCACTGAGCGATTATAATTCGCTAGTCTTACTGACAAACCAAGCAAATACATATATTCCCCTCATATGTTCATGTTGACAACATTGATACGTGTTGACAAGGACGACCCTCACAAACATGAAGAGCGTGCCGACCTCATGCATGGAAACCGCAGCGCGACGAATACGAAACTGCGCGATGCGAATAATCAAGTCCGTAAGTCTAGTGTATCCCGAATCTTTTTCTATGACGTGGTACTAACTTCCTGGAAGAAGATGCATCGTATTTCCTCTATCCAGATCTTTGCATTCTGGAACCCGGTGAATATAAATTGCAGTTCACCCTTTTCGAGAACCGGATGTACGTTCGCAATGTCAGGAACGCTGTTGCTTCAGGAACTGATCTATGCAGGGTCACCTTTCCGGATTCCACTTCTCAGACCGCTGCAGTTTTCCTAGAAAGTCTAGAATCGAGAGCTTTCCGAGGTGAATAAGTCATCCCGCAAGATCTGCAGCTGTCTCTGATGCTAGTCTAGTGTATACACCAAAAGACTTTCCAGGAATCAGACCCTCGAGTGCGTTGACAAGGCAATTCCACGAACAGGGACACAAGACAATGAAAGTCAGGAACGAGCCTAGAAAGATGTAAGTCCTGAGAAATTATGGGTCCAATTGCTACTGACACACAAACTAGTAAAAGACGTCTTCCAAACTTCCCCCTGTCCGGAAGTAGCAGTCTAGCAGGGCCATTTTTGGGGGGGACTGAATTAGGAGAGCATCCTCTTATGCATGCACCTCACGGCTCATTCTCTTCTTCCAGCTACCCGTCATATTCTCCCCAGGAATTCGAGGCTCGGGACAGATCGGACCGAGAGGATCCCGGCTACATTGGGTACGCAAGACATCAAAGGCCGAGGCTCTCATACGAGGCGGGTACTTATTTTCGAGAGCCCATGTATGGCTCCCAACAGCAGCAGCAGCAGCAGCCGCAGCAGGGGAATGGCAACCACACCACAAGTTACAGACCGCATTCTTTCCTTCCAGCATCCGACAGTCGCTCGAATAGTGATAGTTCGACCCAATACGAGAGATTAAGGAACATGGCAATTTCAGACAACTATTCGCACGACGCGGACCGCGGCACGTACCAGCCTACCAGAGACGCACGGTTTGCACGTTCCAGTACTAGTTCTGCAACCAGCCAGGAACGTACTAATCATGCCTCCATGTGGCAGCAGAATGCGGAAGTTCGAGACTTCAGCCTGTCTACTCTGAACGTCCGGGTCCAAGAGGCCAGACCTTCCGAGACAACCCCCAGGAACATGCCGAGCGTTTCCAGGTTGACCAGTGGCCTGCCGAGGACCCTTGAGCCTGCTGTAAACACCTTGCCAGCGATCTCACCGGGGCTCGACCTGAACAATCATCGCATGGCTGGAGGACATCTCAACGATTCACCTATATATCCCCAGCCTCCTCAAATTCAGGGTCGGCCGAACATAGGCCAGGAGCTATCTGATCCACTACGCGCACTTCAGAGTAATCCTCGTCCAAACGGACTTCCACTTCTTTCTCGCTCTCGTGACGAGGAATTGGATTATTCTGCAAGGCATAGGCTATTCTAAGCACAAGTACAGCTTATGCGAGTGGATGTCAGCTTGGACGCTCTTGAAGCTACTGGTGCGAAAGCTCACCAGGCTATCTCCGTTTACAGCAAAAGGCATATTGATCAATCAACCTGTCATGTGATCATCGGAGTTGAGGGTCAACAAAGACTGTTTACCCGAGGAATATAGACTGCATATGGTACTGTATTGCATCAGTCGGAGCTGCGGTATAAGGGTCATTGGCGTCATGAGATGAGGCGATGCTTCTTTCCTTGTTCTGGGAAACGTTATATCATGCGTGCTAAACGGATGGATGGGTAAAATTTCTTTACGTGGTTTTCTTCTCGTTGAAATGCAGTCAGGTATGCAACAGGCGATGCGGTATTAGTATTTTTAGTTTGTATGTGATATTACAACCTGTACCAAGTTAGATGACTTGTACATTTTCTTCCTTCTGGTGCTGCCTACTATCTCTTGTCTAACTTTTCTCAGCTAGGTAATAAGACCCGGAAGATACCTGACACATTGAAGGTACGTATGATACGCCTTTGACGAAGCGTGACTCCATCTGAGCAACTTAGATTATCTTTCAAAGAAAGTGCGATGCACCAGCTTCACCAGACGCGCTTTCACTTCCGCCTTTGGGACTTCGACATCCTCTCCAACGCTTCTCGAATGCCATAATTCAAGCATCCAATCTGTATTTTGAGGGTTCTATGATTTACTATTTCTCGCATACCTTGTAATACCCATACAGATGGATTCGCACCACCCTATTTTGCGGGCGGTGGATGTGGAAGGTCGCTGGACAGGCCGCCGCGAAGACACAGCGAATCTCGATTTGACCTTCACAGTCTATGGCATGCCAAGAGCCTCCATAGATCTCATTGGTATGATACATAGTCACGCCGAAATCGTTGGGATATGTGAGCCCTGTGACCCTTTCACACATGGAAGCCGTTGTGGTTCAACGACATCAGCAAAGCTGCTGGCAGCGTACCCATTCGAGCTCCTCTTTGAACAGGATAAGAAGGTCAATCATGAAACACAGGAACAATCTAGAGAGCCCGAGACCTCACGCTTAGACCTTCATTCTGAAAAGACAATATCTTCAGAGTGGCAGCACTTCGGAAGCAACATCAATGGCGCAGACATCACGACTAGTCCCAAACCGCCCAAAAGACCCTTTCACGCCGAAGACGATGCTGACAATCCTACTATGGTCTCCGAAGAGGCATTTTCACCACCAATGGTGGCCATAGAGAGATTGAGCGTAAGCAAGAGGCAAAAGGTTGCTCCAAGAGGGTTCATAGACACAGTAGATACCGAGAAGTCTGATACACCAAAGCGCGTTCGCAAACCCCTCCCAATACCGGAAAGACCACCTTGGCGGAGCCCTGGTCTCGTAGAGCGTGTTGGTCGCGGAAGAACAAAATTTGGACATCCCGATGGAAAAGAAAGAAAGATCTCACACTCAGCCGATGCCCGGTTTCAAGGGAAGAAGACAACACAGCACAATCACAAGTCGAACCACACTGAGCGAAAACCCTTGTCTACTCATTCCTGGGACGATGCTTTATGGGGAGCTCCTCGAACTTTCACCTCGGAAGAGCGCAAAATTCGACTGCAATCTTTCGATACGCCAGTTTCTCAGAGGAGTCATAGCCCATCGAGATCAGTCATCCACGCTCAGGAAGCGACAGATACAGATCGTTTCGTCGAATTATGGCTAGAGAGAGGACGTGAGGAGATTTCCTTGGAGCAGCCAGAATCAATTCATTCACAACCCTCCACGCGAAGCATCTGGAAGGAAGATTTGGTTGTGATGGCCAATCAGACACAATGCATGTCTGACTCTGACCGAGAAAGACTGGAACATCAGCTGTCAAGGAATGTCGAAAAGCTCACGTTAGACTCCCAGGACAGCTTTGATATGTTTCAACCTCTCAAGGGGCACCTGGGGCACCTCAACGACATCGACAGCCACAAAGGCGTCTCAGACCCACACTATGCAAGCGAAGGCGCACAAGATCTAGGAAAAGACAAACCCTTCATCATAGTTGACCAAGGACGTGCGCGGTTGCAATTTATGGGTGCATACCCCCGCGATGTCAGTGTCCATATCAAAGTCAAAGCTCATGTTGCTGAGCACGCCGAAGGGGGTTTGATCCTTGACATCCCAGGGTTACCTTTCCAAGCAGGGCAGCTCCATGGCGATATTGGGTGGTACGGTTTCACAATCGTAGAAGACTTTATGGGAATCTGGCACAACAGAGACAAGATAAAATGTATCAAAGAGAACAGTGTCACTGAGTTCCAGGATGGACGGACTGCGGGTAGGTTCTCGCCAGATAGGCCACTTCAGTTACGTTTCTTGTTGTTTGAGGAAACCCGGGTACTGAAGGATGGCCAGTACGAGTTAGATTGGACTTTGAACACGGGAGAAGATGCGACCAGTGGATGCACAATAGTTACGGCAACCTGCTCCATTCGAGTCACGAACTTTATGTTCTGGTCTGAGAATGTCAGCTTTCACGTCTGGATCTGCGGAGGGCCGACAGACACGAACATACACGCGTTCCTTGCCCCCGGATCTCGTCGATTACAGCTCCCTAGGTGCTATACTCGACAATATCACAAGTTGAGGATTGACATATCTTGCCCCACCACCGAGATATCCAAACCATTCGTGGTGACGTGGGAAGCTCAAGTACCTCCACGGGGACTTCCTTATTCGGTCACCTCAAATATCTCGAGTATCAATGATCTCTCTTCCCTCAGCCCGGAAAGTACTCAATTCGGCAAGGATGTCCATGAACTGCGAAAGCCACTGAAAGGGTTGAGCGGTTCCGGGACAGCTCTACAACCCACAACCATCACACAAAACAAGAACGTCGATATATTGTGGGATGATGCATCCTGGTATGATATTGGAGAGCCATTGCTGGACACGGGCATGAACTTTTATGCTGAGTCCAAGAATCCACCTCTTCATATCAAAGGCCCCGAGTGTTCATACATCGGGAAGTCACCGGTCAATTATGACAAGGCTGCGAAAGCTATAGCAGAGGATCGGCTTGGTCGTGGCCTTGCTCTTGAGCCGCCAGATGACTCCCATGGGTTACGCAAATCACTGTCCATGGTTGGCAAATCGAAGCATCCGAAAGAAGGTGAAAAGATCCATAGAGCTGATGAGCCTGGCAGTATTACTGGAGTGGCAAGTGCCCGGGGTGATAGCCAGGTCGTACGTCTCCGTAACGATCATCGGCAGCGGTGGGCGTCCTTGACCACGGTCTTGCACGATATCACTACGTGTGCATACCAATGGGTCAAGAAAATGATCAGGGCCGTCAACCGTGCCTGTTTATTGTGGGCTGTTGTTATGATATGGGCGATGTGGGTGACCTTTTCCATTCTCGAACCTGAATACAGCAAAGCATGGTCTCAGGGGATTCTGGAAAGCGCAGTCAGCCGTGTCCAAGCCTTTGATTACCGAGTGAACAGTGCAGATTGGATCCCTATTATGGACGTCCTTGATTGGTACCATAAGACAGTGCCTGTTCAAGAACCGCACGAGACACTCTTTGTTGATAACGACTTTGCACAGAAGCCATATGCCTTGAGTACTACAGGATTGTGCAATGCGTATGAGGAGAGGCAGAACGATAGAATTGGAGGAGCACCGGGCACGATTGCGGCGTCATCTCCAGCGATTGGTCACCTTTTCGATGCTGAACAGGCTGATCAAGAACCTTGGCTGGGGAGGTTGAGAGACAAGATTGACACACTTCTCGGATGGCCCGGCCCGTTGGATGAGAGAGGTTAGGCTTCGCGACTATCTGGTCTCACCACACAGACTAGGCGGGAGCCGAGGTGGCAAGTATCGCATAGGATAATTCATTTGTTCCGCTTTGTATCGGATAGGAAAGACGATATTGGTAGACTCGAGGGTCATTGGAAGGGCTTGACAGAGCGCGCACGCATACATTTGATATTCCATAGACTCTAGACAGTGTATACCAATCCAGATTCCACAAGGGTCTGCTCTGCATTCATATGAGTAGGTAACTATAGTACCTAAGGTAGGTAGATGGTCAATAGCCAATCAAACACGGCTATCTCAAGGCACTTTGGTCCTGTTCTATACTGGTGATGCAACTACATCGATTCAACCAAAAAAGACAAAGGACTTCTTCCTCTCTCTCCAGACATACTAAAAAGCACCAAAAAAAAAGGTGAATATTGGTCCCTGCAGTGCTCGAAACTGCGACCTTCACGTTATTAGCGTGACGCTCTACTAACGAAATTGTTAGTCGTTGTGGATGGAAGAATATAAATTGGAAGACATACACCAACTGAGCTAAGGGACCCCCGGTTTAATGTTCAACGTTCAACGCTGATAGGCTGAATTTGTGGGAGAAAAGTTGGTGGAAGTGGTATATATTTGGTAAGGGAAATTTGTGGTGACTGAAAAGTGACTCCAAAAAAGGCCCGCGTCTCCATTTTAGCGTAACGTTTAGTTCACTGTTACTCCGTATTTTGTAGCTTCATCGTTTTCAATTGTTGTCGACACGCCCAACGTCAGTGTCAACTACCACGGTAGCAGTAGCAGTATTAACGGCAGCATCAGTAGCAGAATGTTTGCAGGCAGGTCGTCTGCTGTACATATCATCCGCCGCTATGCCTCCTCCAATTCCTCACCCTCACTCTCACAGAGGCACCAAGCCACTGCTGTGCCTCTGAAAAGGGAAGCTCCAGCTTCCGCATCGATCTGGAACGCTTTCAAAACCGCCCTCGGCCTCCAAGTAAAACATACACCGGTCGCCGGCTTTCAACCTGCCCGCTTCAATGTCGTCAACAATCCATACCGCGCAAAGAAGACATGGCCCCCTGACTTCGACCGTTTATCTCCACGGCACCGATTTCACTTTGAGAAGACGTACAGGCGGAGGGCGAAGTTGAAGTACACCAATCCTGGATGGAGACGCGGCGTCACGATCGTGCAAAACACTGCTATTGCCTTGACCATCATTTATTTTGTCTTCTTTTTGGAGGTCGAAGGTGAGGAAGGTAGAAAAGGTCTCACGCCGTTCCAAGGAATCAGAAACTACGTCTTTGGAAGCCTGGAAAGTGCATTTGGTGAAGAAAACAAGAGCAAGACAAAGGTGTCCGCTGTCCAGACTGGGGAGAAATGAAAGGAACTTCGCACTGGGTCAGCATCTAAATATATGCTACAAGAAAGAGACATCTGAATACAGTACTCCCTTTCTACCTGCGGCTGGAACATCTTCCACCCCTTGATTTCGACAAAGTCTCAATGAGTCTAAAATGAGTCGGCCGAGCTCGCGGACAGCTCTCGTCTTATTGGGCGAAGTTGCCGTGACGTCGCGCCACAATCAGGACACCCTACCGTCTGGAAATCTTCTCGAGCAATTTGAAGGATGTCCTGTGGTCAATCCAACGTGGGACGGCGCAGATGAGCTGTTTCGGGCCGATATATCGGATAGGTGTATCTGGTCTACATCGGAAGTTTAAGTCAACAGCATAGCCATGTGACGCTTGCAACTTTGATATCAGTCTTATGTTCAAGACCCACAGTCTTTGACGCATTCAATCTCCATAGTCCTCCCGGTCATTGCGTACATGACATTACGTGTACCTTCCTGGACGGACTACGGAATAGGAAAGAGGGAACTCGAAGGGGGAGAAAAGCCTAAAGCCACAAATTCTGGGGGCAAGCGTAGCGTCACGGCGAGGGTACCACCACAACATCCCCTCACCCACCAAATAACGAATAGAAACAATCAATAACTCAGGAGAACAAAAGAGCCGGTAAATCCAGCTGCGGGTGCAATCAACCCCTTCTTTCCACCAGACATTTCATTATATACATCCCCCCCAAGATCTCCCCCCAAATCTCCTGAGACCTTCTTCAGGCACCTCGACATCTCAAAGATTACGACAAGTTGAGGTTTTAGCAACCACAAAGGGCCGGAGGAAGGCTAAATCCATTTCGTATATCAACATGAAGCAAGGAACTAAATAAATGAGTTGATTGAAAAAGGGAAGCAATGGACTCAATTTTTGTGGGACATCATCTCCCCCCCTCACCCTCTGTCTGTACTTCATACTTTATAAGAATGGACAGACAGATAATCATGACCATACATACGATGGATATACATTCATTCATCACAAGCAAAATATTACCCACGAATAGGGAAGCCGGAAAAGAATAAAAGAGTTCATATCAATAATAATAAAAAACAACCTCATTCATCCTCATGTACATACAATACCAATGCAATACCAAATCCATTTCCCAAAACGCCAGACCCAGACCCAGACCCATGCCATATCCTTCCTTTCCCTTCCTTTCCAATCTAGACAAAAAACCGATTTCCCCAAAACGCCTATACAGAGGAAAAAAGAGGAGGAAGGAGCATCATCAACATTAATTGTTTTTCGTTTGTTTTTTCTTTCGTAATGCATCGGAAGCCATCTTGATCCGACAGTCGACATATTCATCCAAGCGAGCGAAGCGTGTCAGAGAGGTAGGGAAAGTCAGCCAGAGTCAGAGCCAGAGTCGTCAAATCCTATATGTCCATCTCTGTACCTTTTTTCTTTCTTCTTCTTCTTCTTCTTCTCCTCCTCCTTGTGGAAATCAGAGTCACTCACTCGCTCGCTCACTCACAACCATCCCAAGTCATCACCTCTCGTCTTCTCCGCAGCAGCAGCAGCAGAAAGACCTCCCTTATCCTCTCCGTCAATCTTCACATCCAACTTCGGCAATGCTACCACCGGCGGTTTCCCGACTGGCTTCTTCGGTGACGGAACTCGGACCTCGCGCGGGGGACCCTCCTTGACATCTGTGACATCCCACCCGTCGTCCATGGCGGCGGTGACCCAGAATCTGAGACCGAGGTGCAGGTGGCCGTAGAATTTCTCCTTGCAGGTGCGCAGGGTCGCGCCCATGACTTTTTCGAAACCGGAATCTCTCATTTCTTGACGCAGGATGTTGCGGGAGTCTGGGGTGGGTAGGGTGGCGATCAGGCCGTTGACGAGGTCCATATGTGTGGCGAGGTAGAGGGTTGCTTCCCACTCGACGCCTCCGACGTAAGGGGCTGCTGGGTGGGGAGGAGGAGGGGTTGGGAAATGGAGGGCTAAATAGGAAGTGGAGGAAGAGGAGGAGTTGGATGAAGCTTTGGTGTCGGAGGGTATGACGTTGAGGTGATGGAGGAAAATCCAGAAGACTTCTTTGGTGACATTGACAATTTCTTTGCACCAGATGCGATATGGACGGCGGACGTGCATCTGCGATATGAAGTCCAACGGTTGCTTGGCTTCCTCTGGTGCGGGATCAGCGAGGTACTCTAGGATTTTACGCGCACGGGCAGTCATCTCCGGCTGAGGAAGGCTCGTGGCTGAGGACAGATGCATAAACAAGAGCGAGGTAATGGTACTGCGGGTGGAGAACTCTGCAGGACCTTTCCGTTCCGGATCGAACAGCATCGCGAGGAGAGTAGGGAAGAGTGTGTCAGCTATGGTCGTAAGGCGGGCAAGTGCCAATGACGTGGTGCAGAGCCCCTTCAGACAGAGAAGGACTTCGTGTAGAAGCGTGTCCTCATGTTCCTCGCGCCATTCAACCTTGATGATTCGATAGAGCAATGAGACGATTTCATCCATGCCACCTTCCGCGATGAACGAGTCTGTCCAAGCGACAGATTCATTACGAAGCAGGATCCGAAGTTTGTGTACCTTGCCGATTTCGACAATTTCAGGTTTCTGAACCTCCCGCAGATAATGGATGAAATCACCGGGAGCGACGGGGCAATCCGCTCTACCCATAGGGGATGCAATACTTGCATACGATGTCGTCGAAGTCATCGATCGAGACGAACCAGGTCGAATTATCTCGATCGATCGAGGTCTGCTGCGGGACCGAGCCCGGCTATCATCACCGGACTTCTGCTTCTTGGGAGCGGAATTGTCGCTTCTAGAGAGAGTGAAAGCCCTGCCGCGGGGTCTAGATCGTGACCTCTTGGATTCAAGTTGATCCTTCTCCCCTTTCCGTGGAGACTGGCTCTTTACCGGACTGCGGCTGCTGGGACGTAGCTCCTCATTCGAAGCGGATGCCGTGGAGGAACCACTTTCGACACGGTGACTTTTGATGAAATCCGCTTTGATCTTCATATCCATTGAGCGCATCTTTTCTCTCATGTTGTGCGGGATATTACGAGAATCCAGAACATTTTCAAACGCAGCGTCGATCTCTTGTGGGCTCAATGGCGCTTTCTGCTCTGGAGTGTGTTGTTGCGAGGTGTCTTTGCTCCACGAAGTCAGGGCATTGAAAGCTTCCATGACACGAGAGCTTCGTTTGGGGTTGACATCCTGCGACGAGTCTGTAGTATTGGATCGAGATCCCGTACTTGGACGCGGACTTTCAAAGTACCCGGACTTGGGCCTCTCTTGATCAACCTTGTAATGTGGACTGACTGGGTAATCCGCATCGACTCCTTCTTCGGTGAATATAGACGACCGAGATGACTTGTGTTGCAAAAAAGGTGGTCTTGGAGGAGCTTCTGTCAGATCTGGGGGAGCGTAACCAGCAGGACCTCCATTCTGCAGTTCTCCGTTCCCGCTGAGTCCCTTGGGTGCGTACAGATTCATTTCTTCGGCGATCGTTCTTTCTCTTCTTTCTGGACTGGGAGCCTTTTCAGTCTGCTTCTCGGATGATTGTGTCGCAAACTGTTCCCAGATTGGGGATCTAGTATTTTCCAACGGCGCAACTGGGCCGGCATTCTCCTTCTCTTCTCGGCTCTTTGCAGCATCTTGTTTCAACGTCTTTGCAGACTTCTTCTTCAGCAGAGCCCCGAAGCCTCTTGATGATTGTGATTTGGTAGGGCTACGATCCTCGCATGGTCCGTCTGTCGATGAGATACTACTGCTGTCGGCGCCCTTTCCCGAGATAAGAGACTTCAGAGATACCGCACTCCTTGTCTTCTTATGCATCTTTGGTCTCTCATTGTCACCTTTGAGCGGGACTCTGTATGTATTCGGCGGGCTGTTGATATGGCGTTCACCTAGTGGACGTTCTGGCGATCGCCTTGGGTCTTTGACAGGCTCTGTCTGCGATGGATCATTCTCTTTGAGTCGCCTCCCTCGCAAGATTGCCCCAACAGAGCCCGTTCTTTTGTGTTGTTTGGAGCTAGCATCTTTGACCGGAGACCGTCTGCCGCGTGGTTCGTAGGCATCCTCGAAAATATGTGTAACTGCTGCCATGTCGACGGACGATAACGACGACCAAGTCAAGACAATAAGACAGTGAGCATGCTATACAACCCGGATAGTATCATAAGAGAAAATCACAGGTAAGTTCGAAGACATGTCCAAGCGGTCGTTGGGAACTACGTAACATTGGTGATCAATCCAATCGTCTTCCGTTCACGTTCACCGTACTATCGAGGTAAATAGCGGGGCGTTGCCCAGCAACACAGCGCCAAGGCCAGAGCCGAGGTTGACGCTTCACTGCGTAGTTTACATAGTAGTTTCGGGCTCTAGTCGATCGGCGGAGAATCAATTATTGACTGATGGCTATTCCATCTATTCCATCTATTCTGCAGAGCCCTCAGTGTAGATCAGTGTCACTTTGGCAAGATAAGAATAGGCAGTGCTTGAATTGTTCGTTTCCTCCGAGGAGTATCAATCGGCGTCAAGAAGAGATCTTGTCTCTGAAGACAGCACCTATACAAAAACCAGCTCAGCATAACCATAGACCATACTTTTTATCATGTATGCTACCATCCTGTGCTCCGAAGCTTCCTCTGCCTCGTTGTCAGTAAATCCCTCCCTCCTTGTTGCGTGTGAGGGTGGACAGGTTTCGTCATGTCTTTTGATCCCGGCAAATGTCCTCTTCGATGCTCGCACGGTGCTACTTCTTCTCCGCTACTGCTGCCCTGGCCTTCGTGATTGCTCTTTCGAATCCATCCATCCCCCGCTCCAATTGGTCCATCCGTGGCCCATAGCTAATTCTTACGAACCGATGACAAGGGCTGTCGAACAAATCTCTTCGTTTGGAAGGGTTGAGATCGAAGAATATACCAGGAACGACAATCGTCTTCTCTTTCAAGAGGGCGTCAAATAATGACAAACCGTCCGAAAGTCCTGCTGACTCCGGAAGAGGCGGATCCAGTGTCGTGAGATCAAGCCAGATATAGAATGTTGAATCGGGGATATGCTGTCCTTGCGATGGTCGGAAACCCATTTCCTGTAGGCGCTTCAACACATAGTCTCTCTTACTTTTGAAGTGATGCTGCAGAGATGACATCTCGCGAGTAACATTATCAGGTTCTAACAATGCTACTGTAGCTTCCTGGAAGGGTACATTAGCTCCACCATCGAGGTAGCTACCGCAACTACCAAGAGCACTGATGTATTCTTTGGGCCCCACGATCCAAGCAATCCGCCATCCAGGGAGTCGAAAGCGTTTGGTGAGGCCGTCGATGATAAGTACATCATCTTGGTCCACATCCTCAACATTCTTGGCACCGCTTCCTGTCGCACCATCACAATTGGTTGCATATGTATAGCCAGTGTAGAATTCATCAAGAATGAGAGTCGCACGGTCGCGGCAGATGTCTTGGATCTTGGCAAGCTCCTCCTTCGCAAGCTGGCAGCCAGTGGGGTTGCGTGGATTAGATGTGAGTATCACTGAGGCGCCACGAGCTATCTCTCCCGCAATCTTGTCTGCGTGGATATGGTATTCGTCTGAAGCAGACAGAGGGACAGGGATGGCGGAGAAATTCTTGAATAAAGTGAGCATTTCATTGTAGGCGGTATAGTCGGGGATGAAGAAAGCAAGGTACGAGTTTCCCAAGACTGCTGCGATTCGTATCAAGCCTGCACGACCGCCTGGTACAATGCATACGTTCTCCCAGGTGTATTGTGATTTCTTCCCCTTGCGATGGTGCTCATTGTAAAGCTTTGCAACGGCCTCACGCAGAGGTTTTATACCAGCCGTCGGACCATACTCTCGTGCATGATTCGAAATGGGTATCGAAGTCGGCCGTGGAAAGCAGCCTTCTATGTCATCATCAACTTCAGGAGCTCCTTGCCCTAGATTGGCCCATGCCTCCGGGTGGTCGGCGAAGCCATGTTCGTTAGCTCGCTGAGTGCACCTATAACGATTTATTCATTTGTTAGCAGCTAAGCGCAGAACATTGCAATGGACATGAACAGTGATGCAAAGGCTGGCGATAAAAACGTACCAAATGACACCTGTTGAAGCTCGACTGCTGTCAAGCCCAGGATGGGGATTAAATCTTTCTCTGAATTTCCTGTGTACCTCGGACCTCTGTTCTATATCTCAAGGAAATTTCGACGTCAGCCATGCCATTTAGTCTGAATGCCATGGCGAGCTTATCACAATCCCATGGATCGCTTGCCAAAGGAAGAAGTGGAGATGGGCTCGCGGCGGGGTTCTTTACCATTTTCTGAAGGACCTTTGCTGGTAGAGAATCTCTTGTCGTTGGAAGTTCGAGCCAAAGAATCGCTGGCCTGGGTACCCAAGGTCAAAGCTTCTCTTCTGGGGGAACTCATCGCGGAATAATGGTATACAAAGTAATTAGTTGTTCGACACGCGTAACTACTTAATAGAAAGTTGGAAAAATGTAACATCAGGGAAGGTCGCTTAGAGTTGCCAACGATCATGCTTCATGCTGGTGAAACTACTGGTCATCCACCACGCAGGTTTTCAGGACTTTTCATGCTCAGAATCGTTATTTTCATAAGAAGATACATGTAATAAGTATGTACATATATAAGAAGTTCATAAATGGCTTTCTTGCTTGCAAACTCCGAGTATGCAACACCTGCCATTCATGCAAGCACCCAATGATTTGCAATAAGGCTCATAGTCTTATGCTGCCCTCAAATCTCTGGCATGACGACGAGCCTTGGTGGAGCTGCTGGTGCTGGGAGATAGTACCTGAATGAGGATTTGCCTGAGAAGGCTGATCAATTCGGAAACAGACAAACCAGCAGTGGAAACAGTGGTGCCACTTGAGGTCGTGACGGTAGCGGTGGGTGCAGCGGACGTCAGGACAGCCGATGGAACGTTGCTTGTGAGACTTGAAAAGGCTGCTACGACCGAGGATGCTACGGCAGTGGCTGTAGGTCCTGCTGTGGTCGTAGAGTTCGTGAACACCTGAGCGGCAGCGGTTATCGAAGAGGCGGAAGCACTGATGGTAGGACTTGCGAAGCCCGTCAAGTTTGCTACGGACGAGCTGGCAACTGGGGTCATGGAGGCAGAGACTGCAGCAGTGGTGGTGGCGCTGCTCGCGGCAACGGTGCTCTGAGCGCCCGAACCAGCACACGTGGCAACAGCTCCGCCGGGTGCCTTGAAAGTGCTCGCCTCAAATCCGTAGTAAACATCTGGAATGTAGATGTCCGTATCATTCGCTTTGTACGCGCCAGGAAGCGAGATGGTTGGACCGCAAGTGCCGCCGGTGCCAGTAATTTTCAACTGAGCACAGCCAATGTAGAATTGGGCACCCCCAATAGTTTGGGCTCCATGGAGAGCTTCCATCTCAGATCGCAGCTGTAGGTCGGTTAGTTTGAATTCTAAGGATCGTATAAGGGGATTGTTACCAAGTATTCTCCACTTGTCAGGCCTTTTGGCAAGTTGAATGTATACGTCATGTTTTGTGCTTGCATAATTGCATTTGCCCATGTACCATTGACGTAGTCGAGTTCGTCAATCTTGAACCAACCAGCTCCAATACCGGTTGTCATCGCAGCGTTATCGACTGGTCCGTAGAGGAAGTGAGTGATCGGGCCTGGGTGACCTGAGGAATCCCATTGAACCTCGATCTTGTCACCTTCGTTCGCGGGAATCGTTTGAACGCCCGATGGTACGTTGGAGCCGTTGACGTTGCAAGCCATGTCGTTACTGGTGACATCGGTCTATGTCTAATCAGCTTCTGTTGACAACACGGTAAGGTCACATTTCACCCACCACAGGGCTGTTTGAGGGCGGCATCCGAATTCCAACCTGGTAACCTGGTGTAACATCGTTGACCCAGAACTGGTGCCAATTCTGGTGAGCCGAAACGGCAGCAACAAGAGAAGCAGCGATGGAAGCCTTGAACAACATTTTGAAAGAATGGAACGTGGATCACAGATCACACTTTGAAAAGAGAAAGACGAAAATACTCAACACAACGAATGAATAGAAGGGCTTGCCTGATGGAACAAAAATGCATCTTCAATGGAATGGCTGTACATGACTATTTATACCAGTAGAAAGGTATACGACAACCTTGCCCACTATACGTGATGCAAGCAAATAAAAGAAATTGTCAATCGAAACGAAACATCGCCTGGAGGACTTGAAACGCCCTTGTCCATAACACCTAACTGCTACTGAAAAGAAAGGGAGAGCCGAATGTTTCGGCATTCATTATAAGGACGTGTCCAAACCGAGTCTTTAATATATCTGAAATGCTTGGCCCCATATTCCAACTCTCCGGTGGGTCAATATCGTGTTGTGCAGACTCTTCGACTCCTCAGCTCTTCCCCCAACATACGGAGCACAAAGGCGCATTGATTGAAGCACTTACCTCATCCTAAGCGCATAAGCCTACAAAATGAAAACTCACCTGACCGTGAGAAGGGAAATGTAGGGTTGTTCAGGCGTGTTGGATCATAAGCAATGAAGCTGCTCGATAAAGCTGATAGGTATTTGGGAAGCAAACTCTCTATGAAGATAGTTCGAGGCTTCAAATTTCGACTATCAACAATCATTGGAAAGCTTCCTGCCAACTAATGCAAACATGAACTACTTCACGCAGGAGAACCCGACCTGAGAATACTTGTAACCATGATCACATCCCTTCGTAAAAACATTCCATCTTCTCCTACTCCAGTTAGATAAGATGTAAATGTCAGTTATTTTCAACGCCGATTTTGAAAGACAGCACTGGCGCCGGACCAGGCTCCGGTTCGCAGAAAGAAGTACGGATCAAACGAGTAGAGAAACGCCGACTTCCGGTATGCAGCTATGCAACCACAAGAAAAATCAAAAACAGTCCTGCAAGCCTAGCCGGACAGATGCAGTAAGCACAGCGTCCTGAGAAATGAAGACGCCAGGCATCAGAAAGGTCTCACACAGGCCATGGCTTCCGGTCGATCACTGTTGCGAGATTGCCTCTCCTGAGATCGAATGGCAATACAGGAGGATTTCTCCGACTTGGCCGGCAGCAAGCCTATCGGCATGAGTTTCGCGCCAGTCAAGGAAGGCGTCATGTACCGCTTCGTCGCTATCAATGGAGATGTAGTCGCCGTCTTCATCCCGATACCGCAATCGCACAGTACCACCGGCGATTGAATGGTTTGTGAACCGAGCCAGTTTAGCATCGATTCTGTCGGTCAAGGAGCGGAATTGTATGTTGCTGGCAATGACCAATGTAATATAGTTGTCATCAAAGCAGACCTTAGCTTTCAGCTGACTGGGCATGTACGGATCATCATCACCATTCATAGCGGGTGCTAACGATGGAGCAGTTCCACGGTCACTGACGGACACTGGAGTGGCATATCCATTCGGCGTTGCAACACGTGGGTCTCCTCGAGGGGGAAGATAAGTCGAATCGTACGTATGATGCGTATGAATATTGGGCCGGGGTGGAAGGCCATATGTGGGTGGCGCGCCAGGCGACTGAGTGGCTGTGCGGATTGGTAAACCTGTAGGTGAGTTGCTCTGACTTCGATTGATAGGAGCAACTCTTCCAGCTACGTGAGCTGGTATCGGGGGAACGTTTGGAACATTCTCACCCGGGTGACCTGCTTGACCATTAGGATACCTTCGGTGCTGTGATAGATTGTTGTGTATATCGGGACTGCTTGCAGACCGCATCCGAATTGGGCCCATTCCCGATTGTTGCGATGACTGCTGGGGTGGCAGAGACGGCCTTGTGGAACGGCCGTTTTGGAGATAGGGATTTCCCCCATCCTTGATACTGCGAGACATCGCAGGAGCCGTGTTACGATTGGATTCCTCTGGGTGAGACCAGGCGCTGACCGGAGTTCCAAAGCGATTATAGGATGAGAAGGCAGACTGCGAGCTTGACCGTGTTGAGGCCGTAAGAGGGGTGTGCACGTCTCGCTCGGTGTTTGGCGAGAAGTACGACGTGCCATCCCGCTCTGCCGGGGATTGTGCTCCTTGGGGTATCCTTGTGTTGATTGGTGGTAATGCTCCGTTGTCTGGCATCGGGAAGCGTGGTGGGCGGGTAGATGGCGGAGGCATGTTCGTTCCGCCCGAACCACCAGTAGTAGACCTTGACCTCAAACTTGTACTCGAAGCATTCCGGCTCATACTGAGCTCCGAGTAACCACCCACTGAGTCCCCCAGAAGGGTATCCTCCTCGTCATCTACATCTGCTTCGGCATACGGATTCGTCATCTGAGCACCGGCCAAGAAAGTAAACTGTGAATCAGATGTAGTGTTCTGCCTCGAAGACCGACTCGCGACGATCGATCTCAGACGGTCGATCTCATTGTTCCATGTCCGCATGGTGTCCTCATTTTTAAATTTGATGACGAAGTTCTCGGTGCTATCATCACCTTTCCAGAAGATCTGAACCGTATAGTGTCCTTCACACTGTCAGCTTACACCGGAGATAGAAGACCGCCTTTTACTTACCTGGTTTAGACACCACGAGAATGTTGTTGACATTTTTGATAAAGATTCGCCCCTTGAGCTGTAGGCGAGGCTTGCTGCCCTTCGGAAGTGGAGCTGGCTTGCTGCTACCGTATTTCTTTTTGTTGGGGTTGGCATCTTTGCAGCAAAGTAGGATAGCCTCAAAGAGATAGATGTGATATTCGCGCTCATTGTCCTTCCCAGAGTCGGTTTTCTGGACGGCGAAAGTACCGAAAAGAAGCAGTTCGCCAAAAGAGTCTATCTTAAGTTTCCTCCAATCTTCGACCCGGGTAGCGACATCTTCCCGGGCAGCTTGGCGGCTGTCTCTGTCGATCGACTCATTCGCCTGATTTAAGACCCCTTGAATCACATCTATCGCACCCTGGAGGTCATTGCTCAGGTTTTCATCCTCGGTCTGCTTCATTAAATCTTTCAGCATCAAGGGGTATTTAGTGAGGCGCTGGAAAGGCTTGATGAGGAAAGAATTCAATGTAGCTTGAGTGGCCAGCATCTGTTCCATGTGCGGATTCTTTATTGCCACCTTCATCTTCTCCCAGTCTCTTTGGCATGTCGCCTCACACTTGACTTGATTCGCAATGAATGGTTCATACTGTCGGAACTGCGCGTCGTAGTGTACGAACAATTCCCCCCAGTTCTGATCAGCATCCTTCATCGAGTATTGCTGCTCTAGGCGAATGAGGAAGCGCTGTGCAAAGTCAAGAATGTTGTTGAGGTTGAGGAAGATATCGTGAATGGAGTCACCCGTGAGGGCCCCAGATTCTTCCAGATCACGCCTGAGCTGCTGTAGGTTCAACAGATGATGCACATACTGTCTTTCTGTTTCCACGAGCTCCTTCAGGATATAATCTCGTCGGGTCATCTGCACAGGTCCCACGTCGTCCAAGCTCTCCATGCTCTGCTTTTCAGATCCCTCGGGGGTGTGCTCGAGTTTCCCCTCTTGGTCTAAAATATCCAAGACGGAATTGACGAGTTTTAACACCTGACATGATGTGTTAGCCTCCGCGTTGCGAAACTTGTAAATGTTGAGGTTACCTTCTGAAAACCAGTCGTGTTGTCGCCGAATAAATCAGTAATAAGGAACGTCTCGGACGTGGGTATCCCCAATTGCTGCATGCAGAACTTGAGGAATTGAAAGGTATCTGCTTTTCCTGCATTGTTTGCGCCTGCTCTCCTCACATCAACATCAATCTTTTGGCCTTCGGGTTGCGCCGCATTGTAAATGGTAAGTAGAGGTTTTCCGGCTCGGAAGCATTGCCAGAGGGACGATACAGGATCGGCCCCTTCTGCTTCCTGCTCCTCCATCTCATCTATATACGATCTGAAGCCTGGCACACCAGACAGACGCCTGCGCAGCTTCAAACATGTCTGGTAGAGAGATTCTCCCTCTCTTTGATTGATGATGTTGTTCTTATCCAGCATTGGTATGCCATCAGCGACGGACATAACAGGTATTGGATTCTCCATGTCCAATTATTTGATTTAAATCAAGTGACTGCCGCGTGAGGATCGCTCATGGGATTGTCGCTAGTGAACTCCGCCAGACCGTCTTGTCAGCGACCAGCGGCGTCAAGACGATAGACAACAGTGTAAGTCGGTCGTTGACCAAGTGAATCTCTTCTCTGCGCTGGCCTGCAAGCTATCGCGGTTAAAAGGCCGTCTCAAGATCGACACCCATTCACGACGGGAGAGGCTGGGTTGGAATGAGAGGTAGTGTGTATACGCTTCTAGCGCGGTCGGTGGCGTGGCGAAAAGAAAGACTCGAATTGTTCGCAAGTTGCTGAAGCCGAGTGAAAGATGGATGGCGTGGATGATTATGCAACCGTCAGACGACCGGAGTGCGAAGATAGATGGCGCGTGGGACGATAGCGAGGTGTATCTCAGACACAGGGGCTCACTTGGTGATACACGGCCGCACAGCGAAATCCCTTTTCTTGATCATCCGATGGGGCTACACAAGGGCGGGATAAGCGGTTAAGTTAGGTTAGGTTAGGTTAAGTTTAAGGGTAGCAATAGCAGCAAACGGGGGGTAACCTACTCGGTAGGGTACCTACCTAGGTAAGGTAAGGTAAAGTTCTCATAGGGTACCTAAGGTAGGTAGGTTAGGTGATAAGGTGACCTTTGATAGGTGTGACCTTGGACCACTTTGACTTACGGAAGGCTGACACACCAAACGGAAATGCCACTAAAAGAACTGGACTTCTCTTTTTCTACCCCGCCAAAACCCAATCTAGCAGTTTAGACGCCCGTTGTCAGCAACCAAGGAGAACAGCAGGTTCAGTGTCAAGTGACCGTTTTAGGGGAGAACAATGTTTTATTTTTAGGCAGTGGAAAACCATAGGGATGAACTGTGATAGGGAGTCTGCAATTGTCGAGGCTTTGGCATTGAGGAAGAAGTGTGTGTGTGGTTGAAAGAAAAAAAGAACCTGCAGCGATCCTCTTGGACTACTGCACGGCTAAGGCAAGTAAGGAGTAGGAATTGGTACGGAGAAGTACGGGTGCGTAAACTACTGCGTGATACCATAGTACAAGTATCTGAACACCCTTTGAGGACCTTGCCTACCAGCGAGGATCCAGTTACCGATATGCCCGTCAGGAAGGGAGAGATTTCCTTAGGTCGGTCACTTTCGGTACTCGGGTCCAGTGGGTAAGTTATCAAATGGTCAATTCCGAGTATGGAGGACATCATCTCCATTTATGGTTAAGAGGTAATTTAGCCTGCCAGGTACCTCACCCGGGAGAAGGAAGATATAATTGCTGACCTAGATGCAGATATACCTCTTCCAAATTCATGGCCGAACGTTGACACAGGTATCTACATAGTAATCATGTGGCCCGCCAGATGCAGTTGTAGCAGGCGGACAGGTGTCTTGTGGTAAGTAAGGTTGCTCACAATGTACACGTTGGTGCAGTATGTAAGTAGTAGGACAAGTGGTTGTTTGAGACTGATCAGTCATGATCTCAGCAAGAGACTGACACTAAAGTTACACAACTCAACATGCTATCTCAAACATCCTATCGCATCTGCGGAGTGTGAATCTGGTAAGGGTATGGTGGTGGCGGCGGCGGCGGGACTGAGCGCGAGAGTGGTACTACTGTGGAAAAGAAAGGGGACCCAACTGATACATTACCACATAATAATATAATATATATTCATAAGGTCACTGAGGTACTGGTTCTGACAAACTCGCCCTGGAAGAGCGAAGGCAACTCAGTTGGCTCTGTTGTTCCCGAAAGTCTGCCTGGTATACTTCAATATATTGAACATCCTACCAACATATACGAATCAATCTCCCACACTCTCCCTGCGGCTCGAAAATGAGGAGCGGGTGATTGACAAGGATAACATTATCTGAACCTGCACCTGATGGTTCTTGCGTAAGTTAGTGATGATTTGTTTAGGGACGTAACATCTTAAAGGAGCGATGATTAATTACATCTAACTGCTCATTATCCAAGCCAGCACCGCGCTTGCCAAGCCTACAATCTACAAACATTAAGAAAGGATGACAGACAGGACGAGTGAGTCCTAATATGCATAGTGTGATATGGTAACCTACTGGTGATGCCTCTCTCCGTGCGGGTAGAGCGTCTGTTGAAATCCCTGGCGTTATTTCCTTCTTGGTTCATGGCAACAAAGCCATAGGGAAAAGCTTTTCCAATCCATGTCGATAGGCTGTTAGCGATATTGGAGCGCTCTCCACACCTCCATGCCAACTTGAACCGTACCAGTGTAGCGTAACCGAAGGGACTGGGGAGGAGGATAAGCCGCCGCCTACCTGACGTCTGGCAAAATAATAATCAGGTTTCGATCTTACTCGCCTATAAACATACATACCCAGTACCTGAATATTCCTTTCCACCGACTGTTGTCTACCTGTCAACTTACCCTGTACTGATTAACCAATCTATCCACAATGAATCGCTCCTCAATGTTGGTGAACCGATGATAAACGACGTCATCACCTGAAGCATTCGAGACACCAGGATCTACCAGCTCAAAACAATACGGGACCCTGAGTTAGATCGGACGCCGAATCGAGACGTTGTCAAAACAACCTTTCGCATGGACAACATGGCAGCATTCAAACTGGATGAGGGTTTCTCGGAGGCGAGCGGATTTATGGATGCGCGCGATGAGGATGATAACGCCGTCTTTCCAGAAGTTACAAAAGCCGCTGTGGAGGAATGGGTGATGGCACAAGATGAGGATGCGCGTCGTGGTACGTTCTGTGTGACAGTGTGCCGTTTGGTGTGGTCAGGAAGATTGACAGATGAATTGTAGATATCGCCCTTGAGATCCTACGAACAGTCCGATCATCCAGTATCACAGCCGTCATTACCCAGCTTCTAAACATGTTGCAACGAGATCCAGTGCAGCGCCTCCCGGCAGAAATCACATCTGAAGTATTTGCAGTGCTTGATGCGCCGACACTCTTGCGAGCGTCACTAGTATCCAAGACATGGCGACAACGGATTCTGGATTCCCAACTTTGGAAACGACTATATGCCAGTGAAGGATGGGGTGTTGACAACTCTGCCATCTTGAACTTCGAGAAGGCGCTTCATTCACAATCACGAGAACAAACGACCATTTCAAGCACGCACCTGCGAGATTCAGGAATAGACCTGGCTGAGCCAAAGCAAAAACGACGCGCTCCGTCAAATTGGCTTGATGATCGTCAAAGGAGCGTTCAGATGAGCCCCCTGCCAATGGACAGCAACTTCCACTGGAATGAGCAACATGGGAAGATTGAAGCCGACGCTTCGCTGTCCGAAACATCTACGCAGACCAGCGATGCGGATCAAATTATGCAGGATGCCACCAGCCCTCTGAAGATGGAATACCAGCCATCCGCTGCCAAGTCAAATAAACGTTCAAGTAACGATGTTGCAGTTGCTGAACAGGGAAAGGGGGCCTCTATACCCGGTCTAAAACGATCGTCATCGGGTCCAGCAACATCTGTGACCTTGAACCTGATCCCGTCGTTGAGGCCTTCGCTAACACTACTAACACCGTCGGGGTCACCCAAGCTGAATTGGACGTATCTTTACAAACAACGAAGGAGACTAGAAGATAATTGGAACAGGTGCCGATACATAAACTATCAATTGCCACGGGTCGGCTACGAGTATGAAGGCCATCGTGAGTGTATCTATACTATCCAATTCTTCGGCAAATGGCTTGTAAGCGGGAGCAGAGATCACACTATGAAGGTTTGGGACCTGGAGACGAAGAGAGTGCGTGGGCCGCCCCTTGTAGGCCACACCCAGTCAGTGTTGTGCTTGCAATTCGATCCACGACCCCATGAAGATGTTGTCATCTCCGGTAGCAGCGACACTACCGTAAAGATATGGCGCTTTTCAACCGGGGAGCTGCTACAAACGTTGCGAGCTCATCGAGAATCGGTCCTCAACCTCCGCTTTGACCACCGCTATCTAATTACCTGCTCCAAGGACAAGCTGATCAAGGTTTGGAATCGAAGAGAGATGGATCCCCTGGATTCCGCTTATCCTCAAATTAATCACAGAAGTAACGCCCACATTCCTTCTTACATTATCGACACGTCAACATATACACCGTTGGTGTTGGAACAGAAAGTTGCGAATCGATCCTTCAGAACACTTGCACCTTATACCCTGTTGATGCAACTGGATGGCCACGGTGCCGCTGTCAACGCGATCCAGATAGAGGGTGACAAGATTGTTTCTGCTTCGGGGGACCGAAACATCAAAATTTGGAACATCAGAGATGGGAAACTACTACTGACACTCATGGGACATCATAAAGGTATTGCGTGTGTCCAGTTCGACAGCAAACGTATTATTAGTGGAAGCAGCGACAACACCATCAGAATCTTCGACCAAGCCACGGGTGCTGAAGTCGCGTGCCTGCGTGGACACGAAAATCTGGTTCGCACAGTACAAGCTGGTTTTGGAGACCTCCCTGGAAGCGAAGAGGAGCTAAGAATTCAAGTCGAGACAGCAGAGCGAAAATGGCGCGAAATGTTTGAGCGAGGAGATATTACTAGACAAGATCTTCAAGTGCAACGACGGTCGCGAACACGTCCGTCGGATAATAGTCAGCTGGTCGCGATTGGAGCGGCCCTTCCCCCTGGTGGAGGAGGGAGCCACTGGGGCCGCATCGTTTCAGGGTCTTACGATGAACATATCATCATTTGGAAGAAGGATGAAAGGAATGACTGGGTACCGGCTCACCGTTTGAGTCACGCCGATGCAAGCCATATTGCCACTGCAATTGGTGGCGCTCACCTAGCAGTGTCTTCATCAACGGAAGGTGATTCTACTAGCAAAGAACCTTCACTGCCGAAAATAGCACCAACAAGTGGGCCATCCAGTGCCCCTCCAAACTTGTCGACGGGCTCTCTAGCGGCTCCCGCAATGGCGACTACAACTCTGAGTCCGTTAACTCCTGGTCTTCAATTGCAGGGGCAGGCTCCAGGTGTACACCAAGCTGCTCACCAACTCCACAGTCACGCTCTGATGATGAATCAAGCAAATATCACAACTCACAACCACCAGGCGCTCGCGCGAATGCTCCACCCAGCTCCCCCACTGATTCCCGTACAGGAAGCAGTCCAACCTGGGGCGCAAGAAGGACAGGCGCCTCCAGGTCGAGTGGGTGGACGTGTCCGTGCGGCGCAGCAGACGGGGCCCCACAGGGTTTTCAAGCTCCAATTCGACTCTCGAAAAATTGTTTGCTGTAGCCAAGATCCTCGAATTGTTGTCTGGGATTTTGCGAATGGTGACCGAGAAATTGAAGAGTGCAGTCAGTTCTTCGTAGGACCTTGATTACCATGTACCAATAGGCTTCCTGCGGGGTGTCACTTTCTCACTTCTGGTGGAAGATGGTAACTATGATAAGAGGCGGAAAGAGGGTCTTTGGTATCGTACTCGGTTCCATCATCATTAACTTCATGCTATCTATCTTGGGAGGAGTAGGCATCTCCATATGAGATGTCAACAGATTAATTATAAGAGCGTCACCGTCAGTGGACAGCAACCGCTCCGTCGCAGGAAGTCGCCTATGGGCATAATTCCCTTAAGAGGCGGCCGTTGATAATACAAAAAGATTACATGCGCAAGTTTCTAAGCGTCAGCAGACCAAGTACTAGGTAGTAAACCTCGGCACATAAAATTTGGCTGATGATCATCGGCACGTGACCTGACGTTGACAATTATGGGCCGTCTTCACATGCCTCGGTTGAACGAAATCCGGGGAAGAACAAATAAGTATCCGGGGGCAAGTCGTAATCAACTCGAACTGCTGACATATTTCCCCTTTGCTCTTGATGTTCTTCTCTTATTTCCGTCTCAACTCATAGATTGTATCACGTCTCTTCGCCCAACGATCAAGAGTGCCGTATCAGATACCCCCACCTCATCAGCGCGCTGTCGTAAATATGTCGCAAGGTCTGTGTCTCACTTCTTCTAGTTTTGATGGCAAAGCGCCAGCTGACATGTGACATTTTAGCTCAAGCAAGACTCTCTCAGGTCGCCGACCACCTCAAAACATCTGCGACTCCAACAAACATAACATCAAAAGCACCGGATGACATCGTCGTTACCTGCGCTCTCCGAACACCTATCACTAAGGGCGGCAAGGGTGGATTTAAAGACACTGCCGCAGCAGATCTCCTTGCTGGAGCATTCAAAGCGGTAATTGAAAGATCAAAGATAGATCCTAAGCTAGTCGAAGATATCGCAGTCGGCAATGTCCTTGCTCCTGGCGCTGGTGCTACCGAATACAGAGCCGCCGCGCTCGTCGCAGGGTTTCCTGAATCCACAGCGGTGAAAGCACTCAACCGCCAGTGCTCATCAGGGCTCCAAGCGGTAGCCGATATTGCCAATGCCATTAGGTCCGGCATGATTGAAGTAGGAATCGGCGCAGGTGTCGAAAGCATGTCCCTTCAATACGGTCCAGGCGCTGTAACGGAATTCTCGGAACTCCTCGAAAATCACTTGCAAGCCGCGAACTGCAAAGTGCCTATGGGCGTTCTTTCCGAACAAATGGCAAAAGAGAAGAAGATATCGCGTGCCGATCAGGACGCCTTCGCCGCTGCGTCATTCCAGAAGGCCGTCAAAGCTCAACAATCCGGTCTCTTCCAAGAGGAAATCGCACCTCTAACCGTGCAATGGACAGATCCTAAAACCGACGAAACCAAGACCATCACAGTGGAAAAGGATGATGGTATTCGCCCAGGTATCACTGCCGAATCGCTCTCGAAGATCCGTCCAGCCTTCGCCAAAGACGGCTCTATACACGCCGGTAACGCGTCACAAGTCTCCGATGGCGCTGCCGCAGTTCTGCTGATGAAACGGTCGACCGCCGAAGCCCTCGGCCAAAAGATAGTCGGCAAATTCGTCGCCGCCTCCGTCGTCGGTGTCCCACCACTGCTCATGGGCATCGGACCGTGGAAATCGATCCCTGTCGCTCTCGAGAAAGCAGGCATCACGAAGGACCAAGTTGATATCTATGAGATCAATGAAGCTTTCGCATCCCAAGCTCTCTGGTGCGTCAACGAGCTGGGCATCCCAATGGAAAAGGTGAATCCGAAAGGTGGAGCAATTGCTTTTGGGCATCCGTTGGGCTGCACGGGGGCCAGGCAGGTTAGCACCCTATTCACCGAGCTGCAGCGGACAGAGAAGAAGGTCGGGGTCACGAGTATGTGTGTCGGTACCGGGATGGGTATGGCTGCTGTCTGGGTTGCGGAGTAGTCAAGTTGTATACTATTGCACTTCTTAGGTTACTTGTCTACCGATCGAGATATTACATTAAATTACGTTTACGGCCGTGCTCCTTGCTCATGAACAAGAAAAGAAGAATCCTGGAAAGTCGTCTTAAGGAACACATCCCGATCTGTTTTCTACAGGACTCGATGATGAGGATATCACAGCGAATCACCATAGTAGACAGTTTGGTATGATCCTATGTATATGAAGATGCAATCGGGAAAGTGCGCCGAGTGGTATCATGATGATATCAATTTACGGAACATTCGGGAGTCGCAAACGCTATTTGCCCGCGAGTTACTCCGTACACTGCTGCACATCTACACGATCTTCCTACCTTCACTTCTATGTCTACCTGTGATTTTGCCGTTCATATTAAGTATTGAAGTCGAATCGGGATATAGAGCTGATCCACACAATGCCGTCGCAAAAGCTTCAAACTGTCAAAGGGCCGGCGATCTTCGTTTCCCAATATCTGTCAGATGAGGCCCCGTTTAACAGCCTCGAAGGAATTGCAAAATGGGCTTCCAGTCTCGGCTATAAAGGAATCCAAATTCCAATCGATGAGCGCTTGATCGATATTAAGCGTGCCGCAGAGGATCAGACTTATTGCCAGGAGCTGCTTGAAGTGACATCTCGTCATAATGTCCAACTGACCGAGCTCTCTTCACATCTGCAGGGACAACTTATTGCTGTCCATTCTGCCTATGACTCTTTATTTGACGGATTTGCTCCTCCTGAAGTGCGTGGGAATCCGGACATTCGACAGGCCTGGGCTCGAGATGTGCTCCTCGCTGCCGCGAAAGCTTCCAAAAATCTAGGCATGAAAGCTCACGCGACCTTCAGTGGTGCACTCGCGTGGCCTTATATATATCCTTGGCCACAGAGACCGAATGGGTTAGTTGATATTGCTTTCCAAGAGCTAGGCCAACGGTGGAAGCCCATCCTTGATGCTTTTGACGAGGCCAACGTTGATGTGTGCTTTGAGATCCATCCCGGGGAAGATTTGCATGACGGCGTTTCATTCGAACGATTCTTGGATGCTGTCAACAACCACAAACGTGCCTGTATTCTATATGATCCGAGTCATTTCGTCCTACAGCAGCTTGACTACCTTGCCTTTCTGGACCTATATCACGACAGGATCAAGATTGCTCATATCAAGGATGCAGAGTTTGTTCCTGATGGTAGACAAGGAGTTTACGGCGGCTATAGCGACTGGACAGACCGGGCAGGCCGTTTCAGAGCTCTGGGAGATGGTCAAGTTGATTTCAACGGGATTTTCACCCGATTGGCCAAATATGGATACCCTGGTTGGGCAATTTTGGAATCCGAATGTGCGTACAAGGACAAAATTGCATGTGCAGAGGAAGGGGCTGTGTTCATCTCAGACCATATCATCCCAGTGGCTACAAGTGCATTTGATGACTTTGCCGGAACAGAGGCGAGTAAGGACAACCTCTTAGATATGCTCGGCATCAAACATTAACCGCCGCTCCTTATCCGGGTGACAAGTCAGATATGCGAATCTGCTGAGTCTGAGCGGACTTCTGACTACAGCTGGTGGCCCGTGTATAGACCATGGTTTCAGAGACCGTGCCGTCATTGCAGGTGGCTATGTTGCAGCGTAACCCTCCCGCCCCCCTTCCCCCCCCTCTCTCTTCAGTGTATATAATTGAAGACTAGCATGAAGTAGATGAAAACCATCGGCATCTATCATATGTGTGTTGGCGAGGCTGAACACCTAAATCGTTGATGGTACAGTAAGGATGTTATGCCAGATGGGGGTTTCTGGTCTTTTGCGAAAAGGTTCCTAAGCTTCAATGAACTCGCCCAGGTTGCGGAATTCAGCCTCGCACGGCTGATTCATAGTGTACAAGAATTCGACTGGCTAAGCTTGTCTGACATCGACCACATTGAGTCCTATGCTTTGTATCTGAGCGAACCATGGATAATTTCCACATTTCTACAGTCGTCTCTATCCGAACTTTATCTGACGTATAATCTAAACGTCTCTGTCATATGAATCAGAAGATATCACCACGATCTAGTAATAGTAACTATGACAGATGCGATACTTCTTCTGAGACTGTCATGATGCATTCTGTATGTACCTACCTAGGTAGGCAGTTATGTATATCAGGAGGTATGGATCTCCCCGCCTTCTTCAAGGACCCTTGGTAGAGACGACGACATCTCCGCCTTAAACATACACTTTCGATAGTCGTACACTACAACGTCAGACCATTGCCAACACAATCATTCTTATCTAGAGCTCTACTAGAATAGCAATCTTAGGTGCACGTCATCATAACTGATGAAAAAGTCGCCCAGCGTGGATCTAACATCTTGGCCCAATCCATGGCTTTCCCATTCATGAGACTCCCCTTCGACATCCGTCAGCAGATATACCTTAGCGTCCTTGATCCGCAGGTCCATTTGAATTCACATATGCTCCATACGAAGCCGGAATTTCAGATGAAGGAAGTTACTATTTGTCTACTAGGGTGAAGAGCCGAGTGCCATTATTGCCGCTTCTGTGCTGCAATCGCCAGATCCGCGAGGAGATTGTTCAGCTCTCACCATTGCAGACCATCGGGCGATCAGTCAAGGACGGCAAGCTCGTTGTTCCTCTAAGTCCAGCTTTCTTGTCACTTGTGAGAAACGGTCATGTTGTTGTCAAAGGTGACTCTTCCGTTCTGGAAGCGTTCTTATCTGCAGCTTCCATTGAACTCCTTCTTGCAATTCGGTCAATCATAATATCTTCCGAGTGCCTTTACGGGGACGATTATTACAACAGAGAGATGTGGTCCAAAGAGCCCGGCGAACAGGTGTATACACCCTTTACTTCTTTACTGATAACACACCTCCCACTACTACATGAAGTATCTCTCTATATACCCCACACCGATGCTGACTGGGAGATGTATTGCACCCATGCGCCACCTGAGTTCTGTCAGCTGCTTGAAGAGGGCAGACTGGACGTTGTCCGATTTCGATACAAGAGGCATGCAGAAGCTTGGACGCAACCGCGTTTATGTCCCAAGGTCGAGAATGTACTTCGACCACATGCCGCATATGTGAGAGGATTGAGCTTCACAGAAAGGGAGAACAGAGCTGCGGCCGCAAAACTGCTGCCGGACAAGTTCGTGGCTTCCTGGGAAGAGAGACCAGAGGAATGGCTTGCGGAAACGGTGGTGGTGCTGAGGCGACCGGGTCAGGTCTCGGCGGATCCAGATCCTCATTAGGCCTAATATCTAAAGAAAGAGTAAGAGTGAAAAATCAGGGCTAGACTGTTGATACGAGTATATCTTCCCCCAGCAGCGTTATAGAAATACTATGATACCGTGCATGACCAACCTTGCTCTTTCGTTGTCCAGCCTTGCAGTCAACCTTGCTTCAATCCGACTCACCTTGGGTAATATATAACTCTGGCAGAGCGAATATTATGATAAGCAGCTGATGAGAAAAACAGTAGATTGAGTTGACTCGTAACTCATCAACCTTCGAAGCCGTATTGCCCATCTATACTGTACATCAACATCAATTCCGTGTCTTGAGAATGGCAGCTGTTCCATGCCGAGTACCCCCGAATACATCAAAAACACTAGAATGCGATGCTTGAATAAGTAGATACCTCCATCAGAGTTTCAGATGGCAAGTTTGACGCCAACGAGCTCCAAGAGCTTGCTTGCTACTCCTTCCTCTTCCCCGGCCCCTCCTCTCCAGAGGAAAAAGAAAGGGTTTTAGCCTGCCTCCTACCAGACTTCGGATTCCATCTTTCAATAGGAATTTTGATCCCCATGAGACACTACGTACGCACCGTACACATTGTGTTTTGCTTCATTTGATATTTATCTTACATCTCCAGCATTCAACTCGACTCCCCCCCCGGGGCCTTTTCCCTTTCATCCCTTTCTCTCTAATACGACCCAATCCAACCCAGCAAATCCTATTTCTCGCGTACCTCATGGATACATCAGGGTATAGAATACGGAGGAACAAAATAGAAAATACAAACCGGTTACATGAGGTATAACACAGAGTAGACATCAGCTTCTTTACACAAAAGAAGGGGGGACTACTAGAAAGACAGAAATACAACCACGGGGTTTTTTTTGGGAGATACTTTTGCTTCTTATTGCTTCTTTCTTACCTTGCTTGTTTTATTGTTGGTGAGATACTGGGATATGGAACATGGCAGAAGAGGAAAGGGGGCTAAGAGGAAAGGAGAGAGACAAGAAAAAAAGTTGCTGTGACTGACAGGTACTTTGTAAGTTGATATCATAAATATGTATAATTGTCAAGCAAGTTTGTTAGGTTAAGTTAGATAAGTACCTTGGTACATAAGGTACCTTAGGTACGTACATACCTAAGCTACATGAGATCATTGACATACACACAGACATGGTATACCCGAGCACACAAAGGTAGTGGAGGCCAGCACAATTGCTTCACAGGGAACAGGATAGTATAACAAGTATGTATGGCCCAGAGTTGTGGTTCCATGCATCCGCCTCTTCATCTTTTTTCGGGGCCTGCCTGGCTCAAAACCCCCCCCATTAGTCACCTCACAATCGTCCCCCTTTTATCTTCAGAGTTGGTGATTCGAAATGCTGTCCACGGCTGCTCACGTTGTGATTCATGTAGCATTCTTTGAAGGTAGTAGCTGCGAGACTGATTTTCAGAGGAGAGAGAAGCGAGAAGAGAGAGAAAGAGAAAGAAAGAAGCAAGATATATACAAGGGTTATATACATACTCGTTTTGAACTGTTGTTTCCTTGCCGAAATGGACAGTTAGCAGCGGCGCGCAAGGCTGATGAGCTGTTTCACCGGCCGAGTGGTTCCGGTTCTTGGAATCATCGAGATAGACCGCCGGACGATCAGATATCGTAGCTGTGGCTTTGTTGTTAGACATCTTGGTCGGTTACGGCTGGTCTGACATCAGAAGAGATTATGAAGGAACCAGAGTTCCATGGTAGAATTTTCTGTCATCAATGGGCAGGGCTCATATATACATGACTACGAAGAGCCCCCCCCCCGTCCGGAAATGCATACCATGACATATATGATTTGCCTGACTTTTGCGAGGGGATTTCTGCATTGAATTGCCGTAGGCTGAGAACCTGCCGTAGTTCGTTGCGCGTCTCAAGGCTCGGCAGGAAACGAATGGAGATAGGGGCAGCCACGTCGCTTTTAGGCAAAGTAGCAGGATCGCTGTGCTGCAAGTCCGTGACTTCTCGGATAGATCAATCAATACAACCACGAGAGTCTTAGAGCCCTTTCATAGATGAATTTGGCACAGTGTCTTTTAGAATTACCCTAGTGCTGGGCACAATAAGCCACAATAGTTGTTCATTGACGGATTAAAGAGATTTCACTGGCTGGTCTGCAGTCTCGCCAATGCCGATCAATCGCCCGACAAAGGCCGTAGTGGCAAGGGACACACAACTTGCTCTTCGAACGAACATGAATGCCATAGATTTAATGATGCACTTCATCGTCTGGACCTCGGATTGGGTGGCCATGATGATGTTTTCAGAACCTGAGGACTATACCAGGATACCCCTGGCTAAATCTCTACATATCGCCTTGTGGGACAGCGGCGGTAGGTAGGTCACCTTATTGGCCTCCATCGTGACGAAGACAGGTCGTGGTGGGGTTACATCTTGCTGAATCTCTCGCTCGTCTTTGCGACACCTTTTCTACGTAGTAGAATTCAGGTTGATCTGGCGACTGGAGGCCCAGGCTGCTCGTTCGCCAATGATATTCAAGCGGCTTGTATATCCCTGCACACTGCACAGTTTCGCTCTATTTGTACCTTTGCATTCGTTCGGTCAGTCTTACTGCCTCGGAGACGACGTCCGAGCGATCTCCATACCACTAAATCTCCACCAACGAGTACCTTTGGATTTATCAGTGTGGTGGCCGGGATTGGGGTTGGCCTGCTTCATTTTTTGCAGTTAAGAAGAACAATGGAAGACCGTGCTTTTACTTCAAAAGCACAATATCCTTCGGGTTTTCCGGGGTCCAATCCACAGCGAGCTGGTGGGCCCGAAGGAAAGCGAGGTAGCAACGACAGACACATCAGACACAGGAAGAATGAGAGAAATTTTTTAAAAAAAAACTCCTCGTGAATGAAGCCAACGTTGCAACATCCAAACAGGGCAAAAAATAAAGCGAAATTCTTGGGTTGATCAAGCCAGTGTGCAGTGCATGGTTGGGAGAGTGGTACGGGCTGGATGAAATATATCATAATGCTGTATATCACTGTTTCGGTATTCCATTCCAAGGTTACCCCTAGATTCGCTTGTCCAGCCTCACCGTCAAATGGGACTTTCGTTTCCCTGTGGGACAGCCTTTGTTGAGACGCCTCACGCTCGGGCACATTCCGAACTTAGATATATCAGAATGCTCTTTTCGTAGATGGGGTCTCGACGCTCGAAGCTCCACTAGGGCTAGCATCCTCATCCATAACTTTGTAGGGGCACTGGCCACAATGGTGACCTTTGAAAGCTCTAGAGCAACTTGGAGAGAGAGCCAGCTGTGTGAGACAAGAAGTTACAGCCAGGTACTGACTTCGTCCGAGAGATATTTCAGGCATGTCCAGACGATACATAAATTGCTTGTCATTTGGTTCTGATGAGATTGAATGAATTGACAACATTGTCTTAGTCGAAACCTCTCATTTCGAGACCGGGAACTCTCGAAAGTGGCACAGCCTGTCATTCGCTCTCTGACCGGAGTGATGGCACATCTTAGCCGCTTCAATCACCCACAGGCTCCGGTCGACTCCCAAACAGTATCCTGTATTCAATCACATCGACGACTTCCAATTCCTCTTCACCCCGGCTGCTGCCGTCATCGACCTCGTGCTCCGCACCGCTCATCACCACATCCACACCGTTACCATGTACACCGTCGTTACGTTGGTTTTCACGCTTTCGTATCACGCCCAGCGGCTTTGGAAGTTTCTTCACTTCCCCTGTCAACCTTTGATTCTTGCCGACGTACAAATGCACTCTCTTCATCCATTTCGTATCTTCTCTACCCGCCGTGGGATCGTAGAATGGAAAAATTAATCGACCTACTTCAGTTTCTGTTCTGCGTTGGAATTCGGTTGAGGGCTCAGATAAGCTGTCACTGGTAGCGGATGTCGAGGAGGGTACGTGTAATGTTCCCTGAATCTCGATGATGGCTAGGCCACCTGGTGTTTGGAGCAGAGATGGCAGAGGAGATGGAACTGGTGGATTGGATGAAGGTACCGGCGTTGGATGTAGCGTGATTGACGGCATAGCTTAGGGACAAGACAACTGTCTGAAGCTGTAACCAATTGTATGGCGTCGGAAAACAGTTGACAGATCCGTAATCAAAGGTGAGTCCCGTCGATCTGTAGAGATACGCAACAGGTTCTGCTCGTGATGGTATGCCCTTCTGCGAATTGTGCGTAAACAATGTCCTCGGAACCCTGGTTCTGCCTTGAAAGTCCTGCAAAGAGCCAACGGTCTGAGACCTTGGTATTCTCCTATACCAAGAGGAACCTCAATCCGACAAAGTCGATCGTCTCAAACTATCTTTCTCCTCAACCGTCCAAGAGATCTCTCTCTTTCTTTCTTAATATATTCCACGCGTCCTTATCCAAACTACCGTCACCAATGTCCACAAAACAAAACTTTCCCTCGAAACACCAATCGAACTCGAACAGACTTCTTCTTTCTCTTCCTTACGAATCTATAGTCTCCGACGAAAGACCAGAAATTGAAAACAAGCCAGTCAACTTTTCCAAAGAAAGAAGAAAAGAAAATGCAGAGAGACAGGGTGAGAGAAAGTGAAAGGGATGATGTTCTTTTTCCTATTTTGGGCGCCGCGCTTAATTATTCCGAAAGGTTTGAAGGGAGGCCGAACACGCGTTGGAGTCATGTGACCCGCGTATATAATTATCACTTTCCTGATAAGGATATCTATCAATTACCTCTGGGATTTTATTCAAAGAGTTCCAGATTACAAGTGTGCCTGCTTGCTGGAAAGGAACCATTGTCATTCGAACAATGTTATCTCTCCTGTTTACAACATATCCCATTACTCTTGAAGGTTAGGGTACGGGCTTTTCCATGAAATTATTATGGAAGTAGATTCGACCTGTTATGAATCCCGAGAATGGGGTCCTCAGACTCAAAAAATGAAGGTCTGCAGAAGCTCGGTACTCAATACCTCCTCGATGGGATAAAATCAACGCACCGGGATATATGATCTATGTCGTGTGTTTCGTTGCAACGAGGGTACAATTCAACAACGGGACCTCTGCCTAAAGAGCTCTAGGCTATGTGACCGGTGTGTCATGTTCGAAAAGAAGTCGGATACCATAAAAAACGCTGGACAAAAGTAACTAAGAATAACAGGCATTGAAAAAACATGTTTCATCCTTCGAGAAGAGTACAACCTTCTGCTGGCGCCTTCCGTTTTAAGGCCCCGCATTGACAATCTGCACCAAATCAACCTTCAACAGGGGTATCTCATGGTCGTAACTTTCGGACACCGTTGACATGCCGCAGTGAGAAAGCTAAGAAGATGTCTTCTCCTTGGCAACTTCCTTGGCTTCTTCCTTCTTCGTAGTGATGAAGCTGCTCAACCATTGCAAGGTGTCACTAGTCGCGACCAGCCCAGTGGTAACAATGGCCTTGCCACCTGCAATGACGCCATCACCGCCGCACTTCTTGTACTCGGAGTTATAGGTATCAAACAAATACTTCTTGGTGGTGTCGAACTTCTCGAAGGGGTAGTGGGCGTAGCCAAAAGCAGTATCCTTGAGCTCCTTGGTCTCGGTCTTGACAACAGGGAATTTGCTGTCAATGGTTGAGAGACCACTGTCGGCAATCTCATCTGCCTTGGTCACGTACGGGCCTACAATCGAGTATGGCTTTTTCAGATAAGGCAACGTTGGAGTGACGAATTTGGAGTAGGTTGCATCGGCGACGTCGAACCCTTTCTTGCCATAGGGGTTCGATTTGACGTAGGAAATGCTATCGGCAACGAGAGGGTAGGAAGTGATGTGCTATAACGAGCAATTAGCCATTGGTTTCTCTTGCCGGCCAATTTTGACAAAGATGATGACTTACAGAAAGTGTCTTGGAAGAGACAGTCTCTCCGTTAACAGATTCACCCATTGTGTCTGATGTAGCGTGCGGCATCAACTGGAGCGTTGTTGAATCTGCGTGATCAAAAGTCAGTTCGATGAGTCCATAGCAGTGGTGATGGCCAAAGCGCCCAGCATGTGACAAAATGACCAGGACCAGACAGCACGACGAACCTTGTAAAATCAGAGGTCGCAAGCTACAACCTCAAGTTCAAATAGATCGATGGTTTGGTATCAGCTGATTTCCCGAGGAGAGTATGCGTGATGGTAAAAGAAGAGGATGATGGGGGGATGTTAGCAGAGGATTGCAGAAGAAAGTGGTTGCAAGAGGAGGGGGGGAAAAGAGAGAAGTGAAGGGAAGAAGAAGACTGGGACAGAATGTTGGAGAGCTGTGCTTGTCCTTGTCCCCTGTAGGAATTACTACTACGTAGTACGTTACACGGTCTGGACTGGGTCACTAGAGAGATGGTGGCACGTCAGAAGTACTATGGACACAAAGCATGTGCTGCAGCAAGTAGCAGTAACGGGATATCGTTGTAGTGCGATATGGTGACCCAATTAAAAGGATGAGCTTGGAATACTATCGTACATAACAGCTGAGAAGGGCCAAAAAAAAAACTTGGTTTGGGAAAATGGATAGCGCATCATTTCGTCCTTCTTTGTTAACCGTCAGATATTAAGTACCTTAGGCGGTAGGTTAGAGCAGGTATGGATGTATCTAAACGTACCTATCTCGACGCATGTGCTTGGGGGGGGAGGGAAGAGGGAAGGAGGGAACGAGGGATCAGGGAACAGCGGCTTGCGTCAATGGGAAACGAGCGAAGCATGTGAAAGTGCTGTGCATAGCGCATCAAGGGACTCCATAGACGGAAGCTCTTAACTAGAACTTAGTTACTACGTTAAGTGGCTAGTACGCCAATCCTTATCTGGGATCAGCTCTCTTCAACTAAACCGGATCTTGCTTAACCAACGTCATGGATGCCGTTACCTTCCATTCCCTACTAACTTACTACGACGAATGATTCACGTCTCTTATCACCGCCACCTAATGATTGCTGTAAGCCCCAAACTGCATCTTTTTCTTCTCTACATCTGCATCAGAAAGAGTCAAAATGACATGTTGCATAAAACGGTAATATGTACATCGTTGCCATGTCACCATCCCAACATCCCATCCTTGCTCTCCCCGCTCCTATCATTCATCACTACGTACCCATGACAATCGTGACTGTATCTATCTGCAAGTCGCGCAGGTCACAACCGTCCGAAGCTTTTCGCCGCTGACCGGGACGTACATACATTGTACACCAAACCTGTCGATCAGGGTTTCTCGAACCTTACTATCGAGCTACCTAATGTACCGATTGCCCGGTGATGTGCTACGTACCACGTTAGTAGTAGGCTGTACTTCTGTTGCCTGCCTACAAGCGATCACCTCTCACCTCTCACCTCTGCATTTGCATATCTTAGGAGAGCTAGCTGTCCGAAACTACAACTAGAGAAATCCATTTTCCATTTTCGATTCTGTTAAGCGACAAAAAAAAAAAAGAGAAGAAGAAAGTTGACCTTCGCCTATGCAGTTCGTTCAATTGGAATGATTCTTGTCTTTCGCGAGCATGTGCAAATACCTTTGCCAAGATGGAGAATCCCGGTTACCTAGATCTACTACTGCGACAGCGACGGCGCTTAAAGTGTACAGCTGTCGCCTACATTGCAATCACATGTACCTCGATGTCACCTCCTTTCCTACAAGTAGAGGATACATCAACTTTTGATTTCTATACCATCTCGCCACAGCAGAACCCTTGCACAACGATCAATCTTCTTCCTTCTAACCAAATCAAACCCCAACATTGACTCGCTTTTCTCTTTCTCTATCCCAACAAAACGAGATCGATCAACGATAGCAAAAGGACTTTGACGATTCCCATTCCGAACGAATCAAACACTCCCCATCTCTAGGAGCATACGTCAAACTACGCATCATCTCAACTTGTTCAGATATCCGGGTAGAGTAGGTAGGGAGTAGGTCGTCCATCCAAACCGGTTATGAGTGTATTACTTGACCACCTATTTACCCGCCGCCCCCAACTCCTCGAGCCCTCGAACTTGAGACGACGATTTGTTCGCTTATGTATATGGTAGATAAATGCCTTGTCTCGATTGTCGCGTCGTCTACTTGAAATGCTTCTTTCTCACAACCCCCAGACCAAGTTTGATCCCAGTCTCCCTGTCTACATATCTGCACCTACATCTCCAGCTTCATTCCACCAATCAATCACCAATGTAATTACTTAACTTCCACGATCCATGCCCATCTCATCACTTTCGCTAATTACGAACACTGGTAAGTTAACTTATTGTAGCAGACCTGAAAAAGGACAGACCAATGATTTACCCGGGGCTTGTCATTAACCGTTCGATTTGCATGGATGGACTCCTCCATCAACACCAAAATAATTCCAGAAATACCTACCTACCTTACCTAGGTACCTACCTAACCTACCTAAGGTACTTTACTTACCATTTGCAAAAATACTTTTCCTTCATGCATGCCGAATGCACTGCACTGCACCGTCCCCTTCGTATTTTATCCATAGTTTGTACATAACAAATGAACCTACCTACCTAAGGTACCTAAGGTAGGTATCTCGCGAATTCAATATCGATGGCCTGTGGACCTGTGGACCTTTTTTTCCCCCATCTAAATTGCTACTGTGTTACTAATTAACTAAGGTACATACGTAAAGGACTGTTAACACTACGACAAAACGACCAGCATAGGTAATTACCTACTAGTAGCATGTGGCATCCGCCTCCGTGGTAGTGGAGTTGCATGCAACATCTATACAGGCAGTC